>CANSNZ010000949.1:6177500-7377500 GCA_947646795.1 Beta lomatogona | reverse complement strand
AAGTCTTTGATGGACTGAAGGATTTGAATGAGGGTTAGAACTTGTGTGCAAGCCCCCTAGCTTGACTTTTTATTTATTTGCCTTTGGCTTTTTCTCTTTTGCATATTTTCTTTTTGTTTTATGCGTTTTCTTTTGCTTTTTTCTTTTTTTTCGCACTTTGAATATTTTTTGCATGGCATTGATCTTTTTATTTTTTATGTAGTAAGGCTTGCACACAAGTTTGGTTTAGGGTATTGGAAGGTTTTAATGTTTTTGGAGCTTTGGTTTTGAAGGGTTGTTTGGTTTATGATCATGGAGATGATGGTTTAAGGATGATGGCTTATGGAAGGTGATGGAGGAAGAGGGAATAACTCCTTGTCCAAAGGATGTCCATTTTTTATTTCTCTTTATTTTTTATTTCAGATCTCCTTTTATTATTATTAGTCAAGTTCATTAGGTGATTTGAGTTTCATCATTGAATTAGAAGCATAAATAAAAGGATTGAAGGCCAATGAAAATGAAAAGAAAAAAAAATGAAATGAAAATGGAAAGGCTATAATAGATGAAGTCCTAAAGTGACATAGACTCGATCGGAAAGGACATAAATGGCTCAGGGTAAGGACTCTCTGACTCATCCTAGGAAACCAGAAACAAAAGACTAAGCCTGTTGAATTATTGATGCACTGCACAAAAGGGTTGTTAGTGATGTTGATTCTCGTTGTAGCAAGTATTGGTAGTCAGTGCGTTTGAGGGATCCAACACTAGGTCTCAGGTGGAATTATTCCGTTGGAATTCGTGGTAGAAATGTAGTTTGCACCTTCTAAATATTGTTTGAGGTACATGGTTTGGAGTAGACCTTATAAAAGTGATCGCACCTCTAATGTGAAGGCGGTAGACCCTATGGAAGCGATCGCTCCTCTATTGTGAAGGCGGACAAAGTAATCTTCATGACTCTAAATGAAGTCGGGATGGTGATAGTGCGACTGATGAGCTTTAGAGTAGGCTCAACTTTTTGTTTCTCCATTAGGCGCTTCTAAGTTGTAATCTCTCGACCGGTCATGAATATATTCGAGTGGACCTAGCTTGTAAGATTTTAGAAATGCATTTCAAAATGAGAAATGGGAACGAGGGATGGAGAAATGGAAATGGAGGTGAGAGATGAGAAATGAAGATGAAAGTGGAAATGGGGATGAAAAATGGAAGGCGAAATGAAAACGGGAAATGATTAGAAATGGGTATGATTATGGTTATGATGGTGACATGAGCCTAACTAATGCAGATGTAGATGACTGGACTGGACTAGACTATGCAAGCAGACTGGACTAGACTTGGTAAATAGACTAGGCTCGAAAGGATTGTCTATGCTAGCTTCGCTAGGCTTAGGAAGGAATTGACTTCGCTAGACTTGATGATTTGGTATTGCTATAGATGTAAGATAAGAGTAGCTTCGCTAAACTCGGAGGGTGCCTTTATGGTCTTAGGGGTGACTAGCTTCACTAGATCAATGGGTGCCGTTTTGGTCATACAAGTGACTAGCTTAGCTAAGTCAAAGCGGTGTCGTTATGGTCTCACAGGGATGACTAGCTTAGCTAAGTCAAAGGGGTGCCGTTATGGTCTCATAGGGAAGACTAGCTTAGCTAAGTCAAAGGGGTGTTGTTCTCACAGGGATGACTAGCTTAGCTAAGTCAAGGGGTGCCGATAGGGTCTTACAGGGATGACTTAGCTAAGTCTTACAGGGATGACTAGCTTAGCTAAGTCAAGGGGTGTCATTATGGTCTTATAGGGATTCTACCTTCGCTAGACTTAATGGTTTGGACTTCGTCCTATATGGGTTTGGAATTTGACTGGATTGACTTCGGAAATGAGTTGGGCCTTATGTGGACCTAATTATGGACTTAATCCTATATTGGTTTGAAGTTAGACTTGAAAATGCACATGGGCATGACATTGGATTGGAGTAGAGTTGGATTAGACTTGGACTGGGATTGACATATACTAGGGTTCACATAAATATGCGAATGGGCCTAGATTTTGACAGGAGCTAGACTTATATGGGCCTAAGATGGACTCTAATGCTAGCTTGCCTAATATGAATGCATGGACTCGAATTAGATGGACCCTATATAAATGCAAAATGGACTCTAATGCATATGGGCCTAGAATGAATGCAAGTGAATTGAGTAGATTGGATTGAATTGGATTGAAGGTGTTTGGAATGGGCTTAGAATTTTCTAAATTCATTTTTGAAAGGAACCCCTTGTTTTTTCTTTTATTAGGAAAAGATGATGGATTAATTTTGAAGAATTTTTCTTTGAAATGTCGTGGTATGACGATGATTAGTAAATGTTTTCGAAAAAGGGTAGAATAGAATAGGATGCAGGATTGATTTTGAAGAGATGTAAGCTTTTGAAATTGATGCATATGGAAAGGTAGGATTAACAGGGAAGATTAGTTGAACAGCAGGGAGGAAATGGGAAGAGGTAGACATGCATGAAAACTCTAACTCTATAATGACCATTTTTTCTATATGCACTTTTTAGGACAAACTCGACCTTGCATGAAAAGACTGGCCCTTTTTTTAATATTATACTGATGCAAACTTGTTATCTTAGACTCGAACAAAGGTCAAAAGACCAATAAGCATGGGACGAGTAGGCTGCGTGCCACGCAACTGGTGCACGCGGTGCACAGCCTATGCGTCTGGCGCAGGTGCATTGCGCCAGGCGCAACTTAATGCGTTTGGCGCAATGCTCTGCGGCACGCGTATTGATAAATTGACGAAGGTTTGGGCTAAAATGACGATTTGTTTTGGACGCGATTGCAATAATTTCGGGCGTAAAGCATATTAGCAGGCAAAAATTGCAATCACATATAAATGTCAGGTAGCATGGATGCAAAAGTTCTCAGCCTAAAGTCCAGTTCTACATTCAACTATTGGTCAGGTTTAGGTTAAGCTGAAAAGGTCCATGACTAAGAGATTGATCCCACGTTTCGTACCCGTGCTTAAAGAGATGGCCACGTGTAAGACGCACTCCAGTCTCAAGTCAGGAACAAGAGCACAATGCCATGGTTGGGTTGGTTTGGTTGTGACTAAGATCCAACACTATCGCTCAGGAAGCTTTTTGGAAGGACAAAGCGCAAACCCCCGGGGGTGACCTCACACATAGAACATGTGCTAATGAGGCAAGGTAGATTGTCCTTATGGTGGCTGAACATTAGCCATGCATATGCAAAATTGTATATTATTCTAAGGCATAAAAATAAGAATGAATCGTATTTTTCAAGTTTCACCCATTCACTTAAAAAAATTAATTTTTTAAAATCCTCCCCAGTGAAGTCGCCAAATTGTAGACGTGTTTTTATTTCGCCTACGTGGTGTGAGCGCGTATTAATTTGACTACCCCATTGTTAAGGTTTTATTGAAAATTATTTTGAAAGAAGTCGCCAACAATTCTTTTTAGGAAGAATCATAAACCTAATTGGATATGGGAAAACCATAGGGACAAATTATCCAATGTAGATTTTCCCGTCCTGACTCCATAGATGGTCAAAATGAACCAAAGATTGAGTTCGGAGGTGAGGGTACGAATATAGTCATAATGAACCACATTCGCCCAAAGTTGGCCTCTACTAAATATCGATTCATTACAGATTTTATGCCAAAAGAATAATCAAATAACGTTTTAAACACCCTAAAAATATTTAGTCTAATTAGGTTCAGAAAACACATAAAAAGACTATATTTTTAGTGGCAAGTTATTAGGCAATCAATATTACAGGGAACCTAGCAGGTTGTCCAAATTATCTGAATTAGTTAGAACAATTCTTTTAGGTCTTGTTTAGCCATAATAACATGTGGATGATAAAAATCATGCAGACATATAATAATGTATGAAAATAAATAAAAAATAAAAAATAAAATATTGCAGGAAGTTAGTATAATATACAATACTTACAGTCGCAGGAAGACGTTAACAATCTACATCATGAATAGAGTGTTAGTAACTTCACGAAAATAATATAATAAAGAAATAAATAAAGAAACAAAATAAAGGTTGTTAATTTAGTTGACCCTCCGAAATTATACCACCGTATGGGGTCGTTGATTTGTACGGATCTTGGAAAATTGAATATCAAACAAGCCTTGTAAAATTATGATGGTAGAAGGATTTGCGTCAAGTAAAAATAATATTCAATTGTTTCTTGTTTTGTTTGAGTGTGCGTGCAACAAAGAACAACTTGGGGAAAATTGGGTGAATTAATTTTGTAGAATTCTCGTAGATTGAGATGATGATTGATGAATATAGGTGACGGTGAAGTTTAGTGCAGGAGGTTTTGTTAGATGAATATGTGAAGGCGTTGACTTTTTGTTAGGACTGTCGAGGGATATATGTGAAGGATATTAGAAAAGATTAGGCCAGGGGAGATTTGAGTATTTTTTGAGATGTTGCTGCCGTGTTGTATTATGAGGGTTAGGGGTGATATATACTCCTTCCGTTTTCTTTTGTTGTTCCTATTTGGAATCGGGGAAGAAACTAATGCAACTAAAAAAATAGGCAAAATTCTACTATATTAAATAAAATAAAATTAACTAAAAATAAAGATTCTTGCCCTTTAGAGTTATTATATTTTAGGCAACCAACAATACAAAAAGTTTGAGGGGTAAAAGAGTAAAAGTAACTACAAACTAGTGTGAACACATTTATTGCTCTTTGAGTTACTCTATGTTAGACAACCAATTAGGCAAAAATTTAAGGGGTTAAAAGGTAAAAATTGACTAATAAATAGTGTGAACACATTTATTGCAACATAAAACTAATGAGAAATTTAATTCATAAATTATATTATTTAGGGAAAGATTCAAAATAGAAACAACATATTGAAATTTCCCAATGGGGAATACAGGAACAATAAAACAAAACGGAGGGAGTATAGGTTTAGGTAGTTGAGAAGCGATAGGTTTCCAAAAACAACTGGGTTTCTTAAAAGATTTTTATAAAATAGGTGGATAAAAATATTTAAAAAAAAATGATTTTTTCTAAAAAGATATTTTTATTAACAAAACTAATTAATATAATTAATTAATTTCATTAATTAAATTGGGCTAGAAAAAGGGTTTTAAAAATTGGGTTTTCATAAAACTACTTTTTGAAAAGGTTTTCGAATATGGGATATTAAAAGAGTTAGAAAATGGTTTTAAGCTTAAAATGTTCTCTTTTAAACTTGTTCTTTATTCTTTTCTCGATCCGGACCAATTACAGTGGGGTATTGGTCATCATAGGGTACTAAATGGGGAGACACGATTATGTGTCTACAAGTATGTTCTAAAATCTTTTAAGTATGTTCAATGTTATTTCAAGTATGTTCTAAATTACTTTTAACATGTTCTAAATTATTTCAAGTATGTTATACATGATTACAAGTACATTCTAAATTAATTCCAATAAAATTTTAAGACATGTACACCATTTTGTAGAGCATATACACTATATATCATATCATATATAATAACTTTTGGAACATATGTAATACTACATATGCAAAATCACAATGTGAGGCAAACCCATCTTATCTCATCTCAACAAGTTTTAAATTACAACTTAGCAATAATTGATCATCATTATCTACCATATCAAATGACCAAACTCATGTATCAGCAACACAACTATAGAAAATTTTTAGAACACAAATTTCAAAAGTTTAGAACATGAAATAACAAATTTTAGAACATGAAATACAAAATTTTAGAACATGAAATTCAACCTAAATAAAATCGAACTTCAGAAATTTTGATAAAGAATTCGTTAAACTTGGTAAGAACCTATGTTGAATTCATGTAACTTTACTGATTTTATATACATATATATATATATATATATATATATATGTATATATATATATATGTATATGTATGTATATGTATATATATATGTATATATATATGTATATATATATGTATATATATACATATATATATACATATATATATACATATACATACATATACATATACATATATATATAACTTTACTGAATTTTAACTTGAATTTGGTGGAGTTTATTTGAGCAGAGAAAATGGATATTCTTGAGTAGTGAAAATAGTCGTTTTGAGAAAAGAGACACTAGTGGAAAAAAACGGAAGGGCTGCGGTGCAAGGGCTGCGTTTTTTAAAAAGCGCAGCCCTTAATAGTGAAGGGCTGCGGTTAGCCCAAAAACCGCAGCCCTTTTAGTGAAGGGCTGCGGTTAGCCTAAAACCGCAGCCCTACAAGTAATAAAGGGCTGCGGTTTTGGGTCAACCCGCAGCCCTTTATATTTGATTCTCGCGCGGGTTTAATTATGGCCTATATTGAGCGCACAAATTAATGATTCTCTCATTTTCTCTCATCTTTATCTCTTCTCACTCTAACCTCTCCCTCTCTCTCATTCGTCTGGGCTCTCAAACTTTCACCCCACCACCTCACATCTTCGCAGCCCCACCACCACAAATCTTCGCAGCCCCACCACAAATCTCGTATCTCCTCTCACAAATCTCGCGGCACCCACCACACCACTCGCCACTCATCGCGCACACCACCACCCCACTCGCCTCCTTCCTTATCCGACAGCAACTACGCCATCGGAACGAAGCACAACAACAACTCAACGACGCAAACAACAAAGCACTCGTCGCGCACACCGAAACGAAGCACCAACGACACATCAGCTACGCCACCGGAACGAAGCACAACAACAACTCAACGACGCAAACAACAAAGCACTCGTCGCGCACACCGAAACGAAGCACCAGCGACACATCAACTACGCCACCGGAACGACAACGAAGCACCAACGTGCCATCAACTGGCGGCGGCGCAAACAAGAACGAAGGAGAGAGTTTTTCAGTTTCAGATCTAGAATTTTTTGTTTAATTCCGAAAAATTCAATTTTTCAGTTTCAGATCTAGAATTTTTTTTTTTTTGTATTTTCGTTCCGAAATTGGAATTTAGGGTTTTTTCTAGCGATTTATGAGTGATTTAGGATTTTGTTTGTCATAATTTATCCAGAATATTCGCTGGGATTTTGTTTTGGATTTATTTGTGATAATTTATCCAGATCTTGTTGATTTCATTTCATGAATTTATATTTTGTGATGTTCTTTATAATTTGGTGATGCTCAAATATTAACATATGCTCAGTAATTGTTTTTGGATACATTTAGAACTATAAAATGCAAAAACAAAAAAAAAAAAAAAAAAAATTGGGTGACAAGGGCTGCGGGCTTTAGCAAAAACCGCAGCCCTTTGTACAAGGAAGGGCTGCGATTTAGGCCCAAAACCGCAGCCCTTCCATAGTGGAAGGGCTGCGGTTTTGAGCCTAAACCGCAGCCCTTCCTTGTGAAGGGGCGCGGTCCAAAACCGCAGCCCTTCATTTTTGCCGAAGGGCTGCTATGGAAAGGGCTGCTAGCCAAAAACGCAGCCCTTAGGGCTATTTTGACTGCAGCCCTTTCGTTTTTTTCCACTAGTGAGAACAAACATGAATTCACTCTAAATAAGTTGAATATTTTATGAAAAATTTCATTGCACTTACGAAAAACTTGATTGAAGTTGAACTTAAAGCTTCAACTAAGTCTACTTGAGGAAAGAAAATGGGTATTCTTGAGGAGAAAGAATTAGTCTTCTAGAGGAGAGAGATATGAAATAAATTCGTAGATAATGAATGCGAGCTAAAAAGATTGAATTTCATAAACTTTAATAAAGAATTTAGTGAAATTTGTGAAGAACTTGGTTAAATTTGAGTTTGAAACTTTAATTGAGCTTTTTTTTAGAAGAAGACACAATTTAGAATATATCACTTAATTTATAGAACATAGGATGTGTTCTCATATAAAAAAGTGTGAAGCTGGGTAAAGAAAAGGGTGGTTTTTTTTTTTTTCTTATGTTCTTTTATTTTCTCATATTCTTTTGGCTGCAAAATGTTAATCTTCAACGCATTTCAACATATGGGTTTACTTTGGTTGGGCTTCAAAACTTTAGTATTGGACTTTAGTTAAAAGTCATATAGGAAAAATAGATGGGATTTTCTTATCAAAATTTTTAAGACTATAAATTACATTATAAGTTAACCATTACCATAATAATATTGTTTTTTAAATAATTAAAGTAAATATATTTTAAAAAATAACCTTAACCAAGACCATTTCGGAAAAATTTAAGTCACAATTAAACTAATAAATATAATTAGTAATTAACAAAACAAGATTAAAATTTAGAGTGTCACAGTTTTGAGTTCCTCCAACTCCACAGTGCACCTTCTTTTTCTCGAATCTTCTCTAGATGTTCTTTTATGTCTTTTTTCATATATATTGTTTTGGCTGTCTTCTGCGGATCTTCACTCCGCAAGTCACAAGTCAATTTAGTTACTCTTTTTTTTTTAATCAAGGCTCCGTTTGGTAGGGCGTAAAACATTTTCCTTGAAAACTATTTTCCTCTATTTTCAATTTTACATTGTTTAGTTTACAAAGGAGTGTAAACCCATTTTCCCTTAGAGTAAAATTGTTTTCCCAATAATGGAAAACTATTTTCCCTTCAAAATGAAGGGAAAACCATTTTCCTTCCTATCTCTCTTGTACACTCCTCTCACTACCTCCTTACTTTCCCTTTGATTTTCCTTTCATTTCATCAGTTTTCTTACATGGAACCAAACAACGAAAAACTCATTTTGGAATTGTGTTTTCCATTGTAAATTATTTTCCATGAAAATCATTTTACACTGAAAATATTTTACGCCCTACCAAACGGAGCCCAAATGGTACGTGACCAACAGAATAAAGCCCATGTGGCTTTTTAAATAATATAATAATATTGGGCTTTTATTCGTTTAAGTCCGACTTGTAGTGAAATTTATTTTAAGGCTACAATTCTCTTTCCCTGTAAACAAATTGTAACATCCCTAAATTTCTCTCTTTTTGAAGAATATATTTTAATATAAAACCCTTGAGAAACTTGAGAGTATTACCGTCATGTGATAACTTTAAAGGCTAAAATATTAACTACTAACTACTAACTACTAATTTAACAATACAGCAGAAATAATAGAAATAACTTGTCTTTATTAATATATATAGCTTTATTGTTTCTACTATGACAATGGAAAATAGGAAATAAAGTAACAACTATTAGACTATTTATTATTCCTCAATAGCTCCCCTTGTGAAGTATGCATCCAATTAACTTGTAAATTCTGCTTGCAAAAATAGGGTCATCACAAGGACAAAACCATAAAACAAACAAAAAAAACATGTCAATAAAAATACTGAGTACATGTACTAACGGAAATTTAAACACTTTATTTTTTTATAAACCTTCCTTGGATACTTGTAACACTTATATAGTATAAAGTATATAACTTTTACAAAAAATTCTTTACTTGCCTAGGTACCTTTCTTAAAGTGTGCACACCTCCCAAGTTTAGTGTTCCTTAATGAGTCTATTACGAGGGGAACTACCTTGTCCACATGACTTATACAAAAAGTACATGGGTAAAAATATAATATCTACAGTTCTTGCTAATATATAAAAAGTCGTTGCCTCTTTATAATTGCAATCATAAAAGATCATATAACTAATAAAAATACTTTGGAAATAATCCTCCTTTAAAAAAATAATAATTTTTTAAAAATTTTAGCCAAGGCATAAATACAAGCGGTTAGCTCTTGAAATAAATATAATGATCACCATAAAAAGTATATGTATTGCAAAACACGTTTAACTATCACTGCTAGTGTAGTAGTGTGAGACATTAAACAGAGTAAGGAATAAAGATTAATAATCAATCATGGGATCTTGCGGGCTGCGGCCAATATCCAAATAGTATATCAGTACGGAAAGATTACTCGCAACATAGTATGACACTATCTTCGACTATGTTAAACTTAAAATTTTAGATTGTTCATCTTAAACATGTATACATCTAGATCGATGGTGAACTTAACCTTATAAACCAACATAATTTCAAAACGATTATAACATATTTATATTACTCATAAAGTTCATACTAAAACTCATAAATTTCATAACAAAACTCATATAAACATGCACTTCAATCTAAAATAACAATCCTAAAACATGATACTACGCATGAAAAACAATAAATAAAGATCTATATATACACACACATCTTAATTAAAACTACTAAGGGATGACATAAAGGGTAGGCTAAGAGGGAGAAAGAGAGTTTAAACTTGAGAAAAGAGATTTATTTCTCAAATTTAATTTGGTGTGAAGAATATGAGGGGTGGAGGCTAGGACTCGGAGCTAAAAGACAAGTTTTTGAGAAAAAATAAATAATTTGAGCTAAGATCCAACTATTTTTTTATGATCATCTAGCTAGGATTTGGGAAAAATATAAATTATTCCCTAAGAAAAATAATCTAGAAGCATATATTAAACGAACGATAAAAATGAAAAGTAACAAACTTATATACTAACTCACTGGCGTGAGTTTGCACCTAAGTCAATGCTTTATAACAATTTTCTTTTTCTTTTCCTTTTTAAAAAAAAAAATCTTTTTGTAAATCTTTTGTAATTATTTTAAAACACTTTTAATTTTATTTAAATAAACTACTTGGATTAGAATTAGTAAACTTAGGCCCAATACTTAATTTGGGCTAAAATGTATTTGAAAAACCCATAATTTATTATAAAAGCCAGTTTAAAAGTAACTACATGGCTCTCTATCTTGCCAGTAGAGACAACCTTTGACATGATGGAAAAAGTTCTTCAATATTTCATAGTTAAAATCAATGCTAAAATTGCGTTCTCTTCACTGTATTTTTCCTGAACCTATGTAAATTTATTGAAACTTATTAGAAATTATGTGAACTTTATTGGAACTTCTTTGTACTAATATGTACTTATTGGAAATTATCGGACCTTATTTCATAAACATGTTGAAACTTATCTGAACTTACTGGAACTTAATTGAACTTATTTGATCTTATGAAACTTATATGTAACTTACTTGGACTTATTAAATGAGAAACTAAAATTTACTTAAGTCATCCACCCCATTGTAAGAGTTAAAAAATAACCCTCTCTATGAAAACCTTCACCCTCTCTTTAAAAACCTAACCCTAAAAAACCTAATCTACCCAGCGCCACTCCAAAGCAGGCTTGCTGGTGGCCGGCCTGAGCGCGCGTTTCTTACCTGGCTGCCGGCGAGCCTGCTCCTGATCCCTTCTATTATTTAGGTGTTTTGTCCGTTCTCCCTCCGATCCCCTGCTGTCATTCACCTGTCGAATCATTTCCCCCTCCCATATCTAATTCAGGTCAGTTAGTAGCGTAGGTTTCCCCGTCCTCGGTCCCCCATTTCGTCGCGTCAGTATTTGCGTCCGGTAGCTTCCCTTCCCCATTCGTGAGTTCCCTCTCCCCCTTCCCCTCCTAGTTAGTAGCGTAGCTTTCCGTGTTCTCCTCCGCGTTGGTGAGTACTTTGTGCGTTTCCCCTCCCCACCTCTCCCCCTAGTTGTTTTCGTTGGTTGTCGAATGTCTCCCCTTCCCCGAGTGTTTAGTCGTTCCCAAGTTTAGTGTCTTCCCTTCTCCTTTCCCTGTTCAATGTTTTTTTATGGTTAGTTTTTGTTAGTTGGTTCGGCTGTGAGCCTTACCGCCTTTGTGCCGCCCCTGTTCAGTTTGTGGTGGCGTGGCTGGTTCGATTGTGAAGCGCGGGTGCAGCTCATCTCGTGCAGATCCGCAGTCGAAGGTTACTTTCAGTTTTTTTGGTTAGTTCTGTAGTTTGGTTCTGTCATGGTTTCTGTTTCAATCTTAGTTTAGTTGTATCCCGATCCAATTATCCTTGCCATATTGTTTATGGTTATGCTAGGGTGCTGTTTAGTAGTACTAGATGGACAATAGAAGGATCTTGGTTTCCTATGACAATGAATGATCTAGGAAGCCCGATCTATAATGAAGATGCTCCTGGAGTTTGGTATAGTTTAGTTCAACAACTTTAGGAGCTCGAAAGTTGGGTAAAATGAGAGACAATAATTCTCTATCTAGGATAGAATTTATATAGTCTTGGCTCGATCTTTTGGTTTCGGAATTGTAGAGTTGGATTTTCAGATCCAATGAATGGGCGAATTCAATCAAGATAATCCGGCCCAAGTTCATGTGATGATTTTCGAAATCGTCACATATAAGAAAATGCATCTTGTGGGAGGCCCTCTAAATTAATTTGGGGCAATTTCGATCTCTAAGCATTTTGAGTTTTCGCCTTGCAGGGTAAAACTCTGTGTACCCTCGAAGCAGGATCAGAAGCCACCAAAGGATGAGACTTCTTTGGTAGTTCAATCAGTAGGATCCCAGGAAGAAATTTATGCAAAAGAACCTCTGAATTTATCATCTTATGAACAAAGGATTCAACAAGATGGAAGGCAGCAATCTACCTCCGAAGATCGTCTGGGTACAACGTCTCAACAAATTATCTCTCATTATATATTTTTTTGACAGGAAAAAAAAAAGGATTCCATTCATAAGGGATAGCCAAACGATACTTATAATCAAATTCTGAAAAATCAAGAATTCCAACTCAAATATATAACACCTTAGAACTAGATATATCGCAGATTTGATTAAAAATAGCCTTAATAAAAAAGCTTCATCCGAAGCAATACAATTTGTAAGTTCGCTCTGATTCGGCTTAACTTCCGTTGACGCATAGTCGTTCGTTTGGGTGAAAATACTTCCGTGGTCTTCTAGATTCTTACAGAGAATAAAGATTTTTAGATCTTACTCGTTCATCAGACGAACAAAAAAAAGAATTTGAACACCCTAAAATAAATACCATCTTAAGGATGGGATATATATATTGGAAGCAATTAAAGGAGTTTTTCGGGCTTACCATCGGTACGGACACCAGTGGAAGCCCCTACAAAGATTCACAATTGTGGCCAAGAAGAAAAGAGATGAAAGAGAAAGAAGGTTAAAGTATGAAGGAAACCCTTCAAAAAAGAATAACAATCTAGCGATGGAGGCTAGGAAAAACCCTACCAAGGAGAAACCCTAAAGAGAAAATAACCCTCCCAATGAGAAACCCTAGAGGAAACCCTGAAGTTAGTCTCTCTCATTATATTAGGTCTTTTCCAACAAGACATATCACCCACACCCACCAAAACTCGCCCAAGATAAGGTTTATTTGGATTGGATTAGCAATTAGTTGTGTTTTCTTAGTAGGGAATGTAAGAGCAAGTGAAGCTTAACGTAATGTCTGTTTGATTTATGTTTCATGTCTGGTTGTAATAGCATTAGGTTGTAATTTCGTTTCTTACTTAATGCAAATTTCCGCAACATTAAAAAAGAAAGAGAGAAAATCACCATAATGACTTTTATCTACGAAGAAAGGCAAAAACATTCAAACAAAATAGGGAGTGTAACAAAGATATAGATGCAAATATTTGATAATTCTCCAACCACCAGGCTCTTGTAATGAGCAAACAAACTAATGTATTGATCATTCAAATGAAAAAAGAGTTTGAAGGTGGGGATGAACATATCCTCTGAAAAAAGGTATAATGCACTTGAAATCTTTTTTTGTTGTTTTCCGTGATAATAGTTATCATAAATACTCTTTAGGATGTCTTTTCTCTTCATCAATCTGATGGGTGGCCCCTTATTCCTATTGTTGAGCTTAACTAGTCGATGTGTTCTATCATTGCTAACCTTCGGTGTGTATATTATGGATCAAATTTGTAAGCTCTCGTTTATTTGGTGGCAGATTTGATTTTCCCAGAATAGATTTTGTTTTCACCAAAAAGGTTCTCCTTTTAAGACTGTTTCTTTATTAAGAATTTTGTTAAGAATTGGAATCATGCAATGGAGTCTGATTCTTGTTTGGATATTTTGTCTAAGTTGAATCGGTCTCAAAATGCTAGAGTTAGAAAAGGGAAAGTGGTGTGGTGGTCTCCGATCCCCCTCCTGGTTGATTATCATAAATTAAATTTTGATGGATCTAAAATTTATTATGAGGATGCTTCCTTTGGGTTTATCATTCGGGATCATGGTGGGAATGTGGTGATCATGAGTGCTAAGTCTGTACTCCGAAAACTTCTATTTTGGCAACTGAAGCTTAGGGGATGCGTGAAGGTATTAGGGCTGCTCTCTCTTTTAGGCGTAAAAAAATTTGGTAGTTATTAACTCTGTTAGGAAAAGTTGGAAGGTGCCTTAGGAACTTTACAATTTTGTTTGTGATGCAGCAGATGCAGGTATTGTATAAGTGAGTTTTCTAGTGTTACTTACAACCACTGCTTTAGTGAGGCTAACCAAGCAGCGAATTTTTGGACACATAAGGGTAACTCATATCCTACTCTCCATCAATGGTTCGAGATTGATGATCCGGTGTCCCTTTCTATTATCCGTAAGAACGTGTTAGGTTGGTCCATTGGATCTACCATATGTCTTTCTCTTATTTTTAGTCTCCTTTTCTCAACTTTTTTTTTTTTTTTTTTTTTACTTTTCTTTAGTTTAATTCTCTTACCGTTTGTATTTTTTTCTTGGTCTATATGCAAAAGCAATTAAGCAAATATTCAAAATAAAAATTAAAAAGACCAAAAGAAGTATGTGTAACCAAGCTCAAATTTGACTTTTACTATTGGTCAATTGCAATTTACAAAACGATTTGACTATTCTATATTCTACATCTTATATGTCTAAAGGTCTGTTCTATTCGGCATAAAACAACTTAACTGAATTGAATTGAACTCAACTCAACTGAACTGAATTGAACTGAACTGAACTGAATTGAACTGAACAAAATTTAATTATAACTAATTAATAGTAATGATAATAATTTAGTAATTGAACTGAAAATAAGTTGGGGAGAACAGACCCTAATTTTAGCCAATATAAACATGAATATCATTACATACATACTCCCTCCGTTTCATTTTAATTTACTCACTTCACTTTGGGGGAGAACTAAGGAGGAAGTACAAAAGTATGAGAGCGAAACTGAAAAGGTGGAGAGAGAAACTGAAAAGTGAGAGAGAGAAAATAAAAAGTGGGTTAAAATATTAAAAATTGGATGACATGGGTGGAAAAAGAGGAGAAAGTAGATGTGACATGTTACCTAAAATAGAAAAAGCAACAGTGTGTAGATTAAAAAGAAACAGACCAAAAAGGAAAGTGTGTAGATTAAAAAGAAACGGATGGAGTATATGTGGAGTCAAAAATAAATTGGCTAGCTTCTTAAAATTTTATTAAAAAATGAATTAATTTTTTTTGGGCACCCTTTCGGGAACTCCGTGGCAAGAAAATTTCCCTCTAGACTGCCATCGCACAGAGACACTCACCCAGAGGCTCAACAAGTTCCAAATTCCCCCTACAACATTGAAATTTTTACTTCCACCAAGATTTGAACCTTGATCTCCCATGTGGGAGATAAGAAGTCAGGCCCAACCTTGAGCCTAGGC
The DNA here is from genome assembly GCA_947646795.1 of Beta lomatogona. Taxonomy (NCBI): domain Eukaryota; kingdom Viridiplantae; phylum Streptophyta; class Magnoliopsida; order Caryophyllales; family Amaranthaceae; genus Beta; species Beta lomatogona. Next base: position 7,362,085 of record CANSNZ010000949.1, on the reverse strand, counting down.
GAGGAGTGCAGCCGCCTAGGGCCCAAGGCCACCGTGATAGACTAATAGTTCGGTATATCAAGAAGAAAGAAATCAAAATTTAACTGTTCACCTCCTTAATGATCGGCAATAGAGAATCACATATGACAATAAAGTAGCATTCAAGTATGCTTCTTCCTTCCCAAAATACAATTTCTAAGTTTTAATTTTCAACTAGTTATTAAGCCCGGGCGATGCTCCGGGTTATTAATATTTTCATGTAAAAAAAAAGAGCATCTAATGTTGCATAGTTTATTAATTGGTTAGAACTTTACTATAATAACTTGAGGTCACGACTCACGTGGTCGAATCTTGTACGAAACATGTTTCTAATTTTTTAATGTATGTTGATGACATGAAACCTAAAGGGAGAGTGCCACGTGACGCGTATACTTGCTTCAGAACGCCTTTTAATATATTTGTATAGATATCAATTTATTATGCCGATCAAAAAAAATTAACAATTCAATGGAAGGAAATTTCAAGTATGTTTTTAGTATAATATATTACTTTTTAGTATATTTGTCAGCACTTGAATCAAAAAAAAAAAAGATTCAACACTTTCAAGTGCTGACAAAATTTACAATAAGGGTTATTCGAAATAAATTACACATACTAATTTTTAGTATAATTTATTACTCTGTCTTTCACTAGATTTTAAGTATGTTTTTTTATAAGGGGCTCTCATCTCTAGTTTTGCATAGGGCCCATAGAATGTCAAGATCGACCCTGTAAACCATTGGATTGATTTGGTATTCATGGATTAATAACCTCGTATAATCGTATAGATACTTTCAGTCCACATTAGATGATCAAAACTAAGTAATAGAGACAAAACAAATTCAACATGAAATTTTTTAGTTGAAACCAACAAATTCTAGACTGCAAAATATCCAATATATACCCATAATGTACTCTATATATTTACATGCAATGTTTCTTTTATCATATATATTTACATGCTGATATCACAGACTTGGACAACCGTCATTACCTTTTCTTCTTTTGGCATTGTAAATTCGTATCTCTTCCTCTTGAAGTGTTTCCTTATCAACTAATATCAAATCTTCCACTTTCTTCTTTCCTTTTCTAGTAACATAATTATCTTCTAAGACTTCATTACCCTTTCTTCCTTTACCATTGTTAAGTCGTATCTTTTCCTCTTGAAGTTTTTCCATGTCAACTAATATCAAATGTTTCTGTTTCTTCTTCCCTTTGTTAGTAACATAATCATCTTCCAAGACTTCACTAGTAGATGTTGAAGGCTTCTCTTGTGGATCATTCATATTTTGATTTCTTCCGAGAAAATTACGTTTAATAAAATTTAAAAATTCATCCATTGGTAATCTCATGCTCGGCTTATTTAACTTCCGCAGATGGATGATGAGCTTCAAGCACAAAGGAAAAAAAAATGTACATTAGTACTTAAGACTTTTAAGCTAAAGACACCATCATTAAAACAAATTAGCAATATTGGACGTAGTTTTTCATCTTCAACAACACATAGTATACTCCTAATTTTACATAGAGCAAAGATAATATTAGTACAAGAACTATTTAATCAACGCAAACTTTCATATACTCCCTCCGTCTCTTTTTAATCAACACACTTTCCTTTTGGTCCTATCTACTTTCTCCTCTTTTTCCACCCATGACATCCACTTTTAATATTTTAACCTACTTTTTAGTTTTTCTATCACAATTTTCAGTTTCTCTCTCCACCTTTTCGGTTTATCTCTTGGTGGTCGTTTGGTTTACATGGGAAGTTGAAATTCCTATAAGATTGCAATTCATATGAAATAAATTACTTAATCAAATTCATGGGAAATTGGTTAAATTGTTTGGTTGACAATGGGGGAATTAAATTCCCATGGGAAATTCTACTTACCTAGGAGGATCTAAGTAAGTAACTTCCTCCATTTTTTGGGAACTCAAAATTCCTAGGAATTACTAATTCCTTCATTTTGCTATTTTGTTGTCAACCAAACAACTCACCAAATTTTCAATTCCTAGAAATTTCTATTTATCATGTTTTCTCATATCAACCAAACAACCACTTATACTTTTGTACTTTCTCCTTGGTTCTCCCCAAAGTAAAGTGAGTAAATTAAAAAGAAACGAAGGGAGTAGTAATTAAAAAATTAAACGCATGCCAAAATGTTAATAAATTTATTCAGCTAATTTTACAAAACATGGAGAGAAGAAAATGACATATGTTGTACAACTTTTTGGTGCATATAACCTACAAAATAAAGAAGAAAAGAAAAAAAAAAGCAAAGATTGTGTACTCACTCGCTTAAAATACCCATAGCTCCAACAGTTTGCTTAGAGAGAGTACTCCTCAATTATGCAACTATGAAGTTATGTAACATGAGAATCATGTATAACTACAAATATAGGTATTTTTACCGTCAAAAAAATAAGAATAAAATTATTTTATCTTCGAGCCCATCCTAATACTACTTTATGGATTCACTAGGCTAAGATAATTAAACTGGTTTGGTGGACAAGATGAACAAAATAATGATTAAATCGTTGGGAAAGCAATTACACTGACAATGGGATTATTCACAGTAAATTTTCTCGTATGAGTTGAAAACCATTATATAGTAATAAAAAAGATAAAGAGAGAGAAAGAGTATTGATACCTTTTTTCACAGTAAATTTTCTCGTATGAGTTGAAAACCCTAGAGTTCGTTTAACCAAAGTCAAATTTGAGAGAGAAAAAGAGTATTGTTACCATTTGTTTTTCCTCTTTACTTGTAATGTAATGGGTATATTTATATATATAACAAAAGGTTTGAAAAGCCTAATCTAACTCAAATTTGGTTTTGGATTTCAGTTTCCATATCCATAAGTTTTCATACTTGAACTCGGTATTCTATTTCGACTTTAACTCCAGTTATTTCCAGAGATAGATTAAGGAGTATAGTGCTTTTGGAAATAGTTTCTAACCAACATATTACGTAAATACTTACCTTTACTGGGATTCACTTCTTAAAAAAAGATTCTCATATCTTTTTTTTCTGAAATAATTTAGTTACTCCATATGAATAATTAACCAACAAATAACAATTCCCTCTGCAAAATCTATTATCTTTGTACCCTATCTATGTCCTTGCAGTACATTTATGACTTCTATTTTATTTATACTCCTTAATTTTTTTTTTTTGACGGGATTTATACTCCTTATTACTCCCTTTGTTCCTTGATAGATGCATAATATTGACTGAGAACAGTGACAGATGCATAATTTTGACTATAAATTAGCAAAATTGTAATATTGATTAACCAATAATAATTAAAATAATGATATATATCTTTACAAAATAATAGTTAAATATGATCAAAGTTGATATTCAAATAATGTAAAAAAGTCAATATAATACATCTAATAAGAAACAACGAGGCTTTCAAATTCAAATAAGTTCAAAAGTTCTCCATACTTAGGCTCCGTTTGGTAGGTCGTAAAATATTTTCCTGGAAAATTGTTTTCCTCTATTTTCAATTTTACATTGTTTGGTTTGCAAAAGAGTGTAAAATCATTTTCCGTAGGAATAAAATTGCTTTCCCAATGATGGAAAACCATTTTCCCTTCAAAATGAAGGGAAAACTGTTTTCCTTCCTTTTCCTTATGTCTCTTGTACACTCCTCTCACTACCTTCTTACTTTCCCTTTCATTTTTCTTTCTTTTCATCATTTTTCTTACATGGAACCACACAATGGAAAACTAATATTGGAATTATATTTTCCATTGTAAATTGTTTTCTATGAAAATCATTTTACGCTAAAAATATTTTACACCCAACCAAACAGAGCCTTAGAGTCAATGGAAACGAATAACATATGAAGTACTTACTTTGCAAATCCAGAATGGCATCATCCAGCTGATTTTTCTGAGCCTTGAGATATTATAAATTGTCCTTGTGCTGTTTCATTTTACTCCCAATATTTTCTACTTCATTAATTAATCATCCCTGCAATTTCTGCACAGCAACCATAATCAGAAAAATATTGGACATCATTAACTCCTTAGCACTACAGTTTGACAATGATTATAAGATACAATGAGTCAACTTAATTTCTATCTTCTCAATGATAAGCATATTGTCAAAGGTAGAACGAAGATTTTTTACGAGTGGTGCGGAAAAAGATGGGTAAAAGTCCATAAAATAAAATATTATCCAATGAATATGTACTGATGTACATATATGGTAAAGGATAAATATGATCAACAAACTCTATCAAGAATGCATCTCATCTAAAACGTGTACAGCACAATTTACAACACAATTTTATCTTCGTTAGTTCTTCATTTTCTGTGGTATAATATTCATTATCATTTGGTAAGCTTATCCTTTAGTTTTTATAGGAGTATACTTCATTACTTTGTATCAAGTGTAAATCCTATTTAAAGGATTTGATTCTCAGTAAATGTACTCAAGCAAATATATAAACTTACATATATGAACCACCAAACACCAACTTTAGCTAACTCATCCACCATAATGAGAGACAAACTCACTTTGAGAAGGTACAAGCTAGCTCACCGCATAAGGCTGAATTATTGGCCATTCGAAGGACTGATTCCGAGGAAGTAGTCCTCCACCTGAGATGTACGGGAGCTTGTTAACGCGATCCAATCATTAGCATTATCATTCCCTTATTTTATTTGTAAGAACGTTTCTATAAAGGAGGTTCAGGAGGCACACCTTCTTGCGATTCAAGGCAAGAGGGGTCTCTAGCCTTTTTCTTGTTTGCATAAGGAAGTATTCCGTTTGGTACTTCATTCCCAACATTTACAAAAGAGTTATTTGGTTCTACACCATTTAGAGCTGCAACATCTTGGACATCTAGCATCTTGGCATTAATTGGATCGAATCGGTCACAGAAAACATTAAAACAAACAAGTGAAAAGATCAATATATATATTCATAATACAAGAATGCATGACTAATTATTGCCTTAGGAATTACTCCCTCCGTTTCTTTATAATTTACTCACTTCACTTTGGGTTGAGAACCAAAGAGAAAGTACAAAAGTATGAGAGAGAAACTGAAAAGGTGGAGAGAGAAACAAGCAACAGTGTGTAGAAAGTGTGTAGATAAAAAAGAAACGGAGGGAGTACGATGGAAGACCTAAATAATGCCAAAGACTTTACCCCAAAAGATGAGATTAAGGAAGATAATTCAACCATCTTAAATTTTGCTAAATGCAAACAAATTGCTGGTGAGAGACCTAGCCACTATCCTCAAACACACAAAGACATTGTTATCCATGACATGGTGGCTTCAACAAATAGTCACAACTCAGTCTATAACTCTAAACAAGTATTGGTATAACTTTTCATTACTATCTCCTACAACTCTAAACAAGTGTTGCCATAACTCTAATTAGTAATTGCTACAATTCTAAAAAAAATGTTGCAATAACTTTAATTAGTACTTTTTGCAACTCTAAACAAATGTTGTTATAACTACCTTTTATAACTTTTGACAAAATCATGCATTAACCAACATTATTCACTTTAAAACATGGAGCATCAAACAAAATAGAAAGAAGTGGAATATGATCTCAAAATCAAGAACAAACTGTGAAAAGTGAATAAAGTTCAAGTTATGATTTATCAAATGACCTGAAACTAGTGCTCACAAACCAAACGAAGAACACTAGACACCTTGCAGCTGTAAACTTTCGCAAACAATGATAGTGAAGTGAAAACTTAAGATTGTTATATATATATATATATATATATATATATATATATATATATATATATATATATATATATATATATATAATGAGTTATTTTTTTTTCGAGAAAATGGCGGGGAAAAACTAATAAGAAAAATAATTGGACTGGTTCTAGTTCTGAGGGAAAAAAACAAAACCTTCGAACCAAATTTGGATTTGACGAGGTGTAATCTATTAATCCAATCTACACCCTTGGATTCCGAAAAGGACTGGTATAATTAGTAGTATCTGTTTTTCTATATATCTGTAGACTGTAGCCGAGGCTTCGTGTTTCATAGAAGTAAAACAAAAGACGCATCAATATTATGTCTCTCAAGTCTCACCCGGCCACACTCTTTGTTTTGCAAGCGGGACCACCAGTTCTTCGCCTCTGTCCGCCGGATCCCACCACTCTCCTCAGCCAACTCTAGAAATTCGAATTCAGGTAATCTAATTTTAATCCGCATACCTAAATTCTAATGTTAATTGCTGGTTGTTGAGTTGGTTGTTAATTTGTTATTCTGATTCTGTTTATCAAGTTTCAATCTTTTAAGATAATGATTATTATGTGTTAAATTAGAATTGGTCATTAGTTCTGGTAAGTAAAAAGAATGAATTGATAATTGGTCATTATTAGGCTTTCCGATTTAAATTGTTTGCCAATTCAGGATTGAGGATTGATGATTTCATTGGATTTTGTTCGTTGTTGCAATTGACAAGGATAAGTATACGGAGTATTTGATATAAGAATTGATTGAATTGTTTGAAATAATTGGATTTGTTTCAAAGTTAGCATGAATGATATTATAGATTGATACCAAAACATGAAAAATAGTCGAGAATAATTGTAGTAAATTTTAAGTACTATTTGGTTGTAGTAAGAATTTTTTTTTTTTTTTTGAATGATTTTTTTCTAAGCTACGAAACCTAAGATTGTATTTTTTTTTTTAGGGGAAAAGCAAGCTAGATTACTCCAAGGATAATTTGTCTATGAGTACATCGGGGGAGTGGTTTTCCTATATTTGTTCAACACCAAAAGGGACTAGCCTATTATAAGCAATTTTTCTGTTTTTAAATGTATTTATTTTATCTATCTATCCTTATCCTTTTCATTTTTAACTTTTCTTATCTTTCTTAACCCTTATGTTATTTTTTTTCCTTTGTTTTGTTTTTATTATTTTCACTTTCGCCATCCTCACTGCTTTTCTCTTTTCTTGTTTCATTGGTTATGGTGATTGGTGACAATTTCCTATGACTATTCATGTTAGCCAACCCAATCATTTGGAACTAAGGCTTTGTTGTTGTAGTAGTAGTACTTTCCTAAAAAAAAAAAAAAGGGTGAAATTGAAAACAAAATACGATGATAAACAGGCCTTAGAAAGAACCTAAGCACTATCTTTCAAAGTTCACAATTTAGTGTTGTCCCATGAGATTTAGTATATTCTACTTAAATAGTAATCTTATACCTTGATGAAAAGTGGTCATAGGACTTCTTTGGAAAAAAAATCTCACTCTCATGTTGAGTGAAGGGGCGCTGAAAATTTCACAAAAAAGCATAAGTATATAAACCAAGTGTAGTCATATGATCAGTTTTTCTCTAAAATTGGTTGAATAATAATAATAATAATAATACTGGCTTGTGAATTGTGGTGGTTTCCCTTTTCTCCACTCCCATGTTTTGGTGGTTGTGATAATATGCTTTTGTTTACTGTATAGAGAGAGAGAATTAAATTGGGGTGATTTTAATTTGTTTAAATGTACTCTGATATTGAAGCTATTATGTGGGTGAGATATGCATTAGATCCTTTAATTTGGTGTAGTCAATTGTAAATCTTTCTTCTGTGATTTTGTGTTGTTATTGTTGTGTTCATTTTTCCCTCTTCACCTAAATTAGACTGGTATAGAAAACTGCATATTTTATGTTTCGCAAATATTATTATACATTTGATAGTTTGTGTTTGTGGTTGATGTGGTTAGATGGCTGATTGGTCCGCATTGCCCAATGATCTCATTAGTGATATTGTGTTGAAATCGGAATCACCGGAAGACTTCGTCCGTTTCTCTATGGTATGTCATGCATGGAATCAAGTTTCCTCCATGGTTAAACCCAAGTGGATTTCAGATAACATAAATACACCTTGGTTGCTGCTTGCTGAGCCTAACAAAAACAATTCTCAAGAGAACCAAAGGAAAATATTCAATATTGGAGAAAACAAGCATTATGAATACAGGCTTCCAGAGACTTTTGGTGCACGATGTTGGGGTTCTTCATACGGCTGGATTGTGATGCTACACCTTAACAAACAAATTAACTTATTTAATCCTAATACTAAAGCCCAACTAAGCTTACCACCCCTCCTTACCATGCCAATGCTATACGACTTCAACACAATCCCCCCAGCCAAGGTGTTATTGTTTTGTAATTAATGGACCATGCTAGTATTGTTGCAATGGATCATGGTTCAAACTCTAAACTTTAATAGATGAAACCATAAATACTCTGCAGAGATCACATTATCAATCAGACTTATACGAAAGTGATGAATTTCTTGACAATTACATTAATTTCTAAAAACTATATTTTCCTTGGTTTTTACATAAACATACATGAGTAATACATGAGATCAAAGATGATATGAGGAATACATACAAAGATTATGTACAAGACCAACTGACGTTCAACTACACTTTTTTTTCTCTGCTGAATTGGTGAAGGAACCTTTTTTCTCTGGTTTATATAGGAATCAGTAATTCCATATGGGCCATATGGCTAAACTCGGTGACAAAATTTGGGAAAATTATGCACATATAATTTGCGAAAAATAAAACATACTAGTGCAACATAACTTACCAATTTTAGTTTTATATTAACATGGTATATTACACGATTTTTGGAAACAAAATATACTTGAACAAGCCTGACAATATTTTTGGTAACAATCTGTGCCGAAATAATACCCTCTTTTGCAAAGAAAAATATTGTCTAATAGAAATTTCACACACATTAGTCTGCTTTGTTCATTTTTAGTAAAGGAAAGAAACAAAAGAGAAAAGAAGGGAAGAAAGAGGAAAAAAAACATGACTCATAATAAGAGATACGGTTAGAGTTTAGACCAATTGATAGAGGGAAAAAATGAGCTTTGAGAATTGATAATGTACTTTTTTTAGGGTAATTAAATATACTTACTTGACTTTGATGTAACAATGTCGTTGTTTAAGCAAGAGAAGATAAGTTAAGCATCATCAATATTGAAGAAGACGCGAAAAAGGATGTTAGTTGAAAGCTTCAGATGTTCGAAAAAGAAGAGAGAAATGGAAGTTGGGTGGAGGAGAGAGAAATGAGAGTTGGTAAAGGATAGGGACATATGAGAGAGACATGAGAGTTGGAAGAGGAGAGAGAAAATATTAATTGAGGGGGAAATGTGATGGTTTTACTAGCATAACTATAGGTCCAAGCGCTTAACTAATTCCACTGTTAGCATGACATCAGTTGGTCTCACGTTTACACCAACGTGAGACCGTCTTTTTCAAGAATGCCTGCTAAAATTTTCCAAATTAGTACACCATTATATCCATTTAATTATTCAACTTAGACTCTTCTTTGGAATTGAATATGACTAAACTAAAATGACTGCAGTTGAATTGAATTGAATTTTATAAGGGGAAACTAACTGAACTAAACTAAGTTAAACTAAATTAAAGTTAACTGCAAAATAAAACTAACTTAAATTTTTAGGGTCCCCCACTGAGAAACCCTTGGTAAGAAGAAGGACCCTACTTGACCAGCACCTCTCGCAGGTCAGTCATCCTAGCTATACAGGTCAATGCTTGAGAGTATGTAGGAAGGATATAAGGGAACTCTACTCCCAAGTACAAGTAGGTAGTGGGATTCAAACATGTGATCTCAAAGTCACAAGGTGAATTCCCCACCACCTTTTAATTTGGCCTTTAGCTTTTCCCTTAAATGAAAGATTATTGTATCTAAGATTGTTTGTTAGTTGTAAATTATAATCTCTTTTCTATCTCCCGTCAATACAACTAACTTAAAAGACAACGGATAATAATGAATCAATTACATTTAGTATAACAACTAGTATTTTTGGCCCGTGCGATGCCCCGGGCTGTTACAATTATCAAATACATTATCATTCATAAGTTTCATAATTGATTTCATTAGCTTTTCGTAATTTTCTTTCTAGTGCAAAATTGAAAAATGGACGTTATGGCATGATAAGTTGATTTTAAAAGAAAAAAACTTTTAAGGAATTGGGAATAAAAATAAGAATGTCAATAGAATTGGGGTAAGAGAATGTTCTTACCTTAATAAAAGTGTTAGAGATCAAAAAGCTTGTCTGAAATATTAAACATTGACATTGTGGTGAACTGGTGTTTAAACTCTCACGTACATTTCCTTTCAAAGTTCATGAGTTCAATTCCTAGTAGCTACACATTGTTAATAATTTTTTTTAATGAGATCAAATATAAACATGTGTGTATTAGGAGTTTGAGAAGAGTGTCACGTGGCACCATTCCGTTGATAGGAACGCCTTTTAATATATTTGTATAGATTATACTCCCTCCGTTTCATTTTAATCTACACACTTACATTTTTCACGCATGCCAATGCAAAACTTTAAAGACATATATCTTTAGTTTTGTGTTTGTAAAAATTATAAAAAGTACATATTAATAAAATACATGTTATGATGAATCTAACAAGATCTCACATGACTATATTTTCATCCGCGTATAAATCACAAACGATGGTCAAAGTGAAATTTGTGAATAGTGTAAAATATCAAAGTGTAACAACTAAAATGAAACGGAGGGAGTATAGAGTAAAATAAATCCAAATCATTAGCAATAACCACTAGATCACTAAAATAATAGGACTAAATAATAACTAAATATGAGATTAATGGGTTATGTGACTTGTGTCCATAGAAAACTATGATGATTATTGGTATAGTCTTTTGACAAGTTGGGCTTAATGCAAAGAGATGAGTAATATGAGAATAATGAATTTCACCATAATCTTGACTTTATACTTGTAAGTTAAGGACTAATTAATTTTGCGGATTTCTTACAATATACCCATGAGTAATATAATTTTTTCACTATATACCCCTAACTTCTAAAAATTCACCGTATACCTCTTAGCTTCGTTAAAATTCACCATATGCCCTTAATAATTAACGATTGTCAATTGTTTTAGTCATTAGCCCCTAATTATGTTAGTAAATCCTAAATGACCTCTATTTGACCATTTAATCTTAAATGACCATCAATAAAAAAAAACTACCTATGTCCATTTTATCTTAATTCCTCCATAACTCTTCTCCTTCTTCTTTAGTCAGAAGTGGTGTTTCGATTGTGGTATATTAGGGTAATTGGGTCCAATAGGAGTTAACTAGGGTATAGTAACGAAGTCAAGGGTTAATGATAAAAAGTTGATAATTGTTAGTCATTAAGGGAACATGGTGAACTTTAGAGACATTGAGGGATATATGGTGAAGTTTGAAAGGTTGGAGGGTATATGGTGAAAAAGAAATTACTCAGGGGTATATGGTGAAAAATTCGTTAATTTTGAGTAGTTTAGAAAAAGCTTTCCAATAGAGTTTTTCCAAAACTACCTAAAATACTACTATATATTTTTAAACCATTCCTAAAAACCTCTTTACTATCTCGTTTTGGTTTCCAAAATTCTGTAATATGAACAAAATATGTTTCTAATAGTTACTAATTTGAAATCCCTCGAATATTTTCACATGTTTTATTTGAGAGTTTGTGTGAATCAAATTTATCAAACATTAGTCAATGCAAGCTTATTTGAGCCCAAAAAATAATTCGACAAATGGAAATGGATAATCATAGTATAGTAAAAAATAAATGTACTAGTAGCATCGTTAAAAAAAATGCCTTGAAAATATGTTACTTCATAATGCTACTCTATTAAAAAAACGTACAACATACGTTTTAAAAATCTAGCTTGTATAAATGCTGGTAAATGATCCTTGGGAAATACTCCGAATTTTTTTCTTGAATAATGCAAAATACGGTTTTAATTCCAGAAATATGCTGGAAGGGAAATTAATTCCCTGCGTACCGTCCACGTAGGACGGCACGCGAGGATTTTTTTTTTTTTTTGTACTTAAGTAAAACCGCTACTTCAAGTAGCGGTTAACCTTTATAAACCGCTACTTCAAGTAGCGGTTAACCTTTATAAACCGCTACTTCAAGTAGCGGTTAAGTAAAAATAAACCGCTACCTGAAGTAGCGGTTAATATTAATTGACCGCGACTTCAAGTCGCGGTTTACTGGTACCTGGACCCCCAAGTTGATGTGTGGCGCTGACTAAAGTAAACCGCTACTTCAAGTAGCGGTTCATTAATGGAAACCGCTACTTCAAGTAGCGGTTTACTATAATCCCCAAATCCCATCCTAGCTTTCCCAATTTCTCAGATTCGAACTATTCACTCTCAAATTTGTCTCCCTCTCTCTCTTACTAAGCGTCGCCCACAACCCACACAACACCACCGTCGATCACCGGAGCTACACCACCGTCGAACACCACCGTCAGCCACGAAGAACGTCGCCCACCGCACAACTGAAGCCAGGCGATTCGCTGCGTCGCACAGCCGCACCACCAACAGCTCGCCGCACAACCGTCCATTAGCCCAGGTGAGTTAATTTTTTTGTTTTTTTTTAATTTAATTTGCTTAGCATGCCATATTTGTTATGTATTTTAGCTTTGTAACTGTTGTTAGATGGAAATTGTTTGGTTTAATTAGTATAATTTAGTATTTTGCATAATTTAGCATTTTGTGATGGTTGATTTTGCATGAATTGGAAGGTGATTTATTGGTTATATTGGTTGGTTAAAAATGGTGTTGAGCATTTTGTGATGGTTGATTTTGCATGAATTGTTGTGTTTAGGTTGCAAATGCTACTAGTATAGGTGAAGAATGGTGTTCATATTGTTTGAATGTGTAGAATAAGAATAACTTTAACATTATGTTTTTTGTATGTAGAATATGGAACAACCTAAATATCCTTTATACCTTTATTGGAATGGTGAACTATCATAAAAAATGACGTTGATATTGTGTATAGAGGTGGAAGGAAAAAAAATTTGTTCATCAATTCTGGTATGATGTTTCAAGAGATTCTGAATAGGGTATATGACGTTGTTGGATGTGATCGTATGTATGTGGAACTGAAATTGTTTATGAGATATCCGATGCCGGGGAAATATGTGCCAATTGCACTAGAGGATGACGAGTCACTAAGTGCTATGTGGCTATCAGTGACACAAACGTCAGCCATGGCAATGGAGGTGTACATTGAACAAGTTCCCAAGGAGATAAATCTCCAAAGTAATGTGGGTTATGTACCTACAATGGACTTTAGGGATAGCATGGAGGTACCGACATCAGCTCCTAGCATGCAATTTGAATCATTTACTAGCATGTTGTCAGACCCACATTATGTCAATGAGCACATGAATGAGTTCAGTTCTCCTGCTTTGTCTCCCCACATACCGTCCACATTCCATCTTGATACTCTACATCGAAATGATGTTGATTTTTTGGGAAATGAGGAGGAGCATGTGGATTCTGATAGGGAGGAGGACGATGATGCAAGGGAAACAGCTGACAATGCAATAAAGTCCGGTGTTCCTTCACAAGATTGGCTCAGAATTGACGAAGTTGATCAAAGGTTAATAGATGCATGGATGACTTGGAAATGCACTGGTTCATTGACTGTGGGTTCTGAATTTGAGATAGGACAAGAGTTTGCCTCATTGCAGCAACTAAAGAATTTTGTGAAAGCATGGTCGATCTCTAGAAACCAGATGTTTCGGGTGTTAGAGTCAGAGCCCACAAAGTATGTCATTGAATGTGCCCGAAAGGAAGTGTGTCACTGTCCATGGAGGTTGCGTGCAATCATGACTAAGTCGTACTCATTCAAAATTGTACGATATGGTGGTCCACATGCAAGCAATTGTTTGGGAGACATAACATGTGGAGACCATCCTCTCATTTCATCGGATTTCGTTGCTGATCTTATCGAGGATTTCATTAGGACTGATCCTTCATTCAAAGTTCAGTCCATCTTGACTTTTGTGAAGAACCAATATCAATTTTCAATAACATACAAGAGAGCTTGGTTAGCCAAACAAAAGGCAATAACCAATATTTTTGGTGATTGGGAGAAGTCTTATCAAGAGTTACCTAGGTACTTGCAAGCCTTGAAAGAGTCCAATCGAGGCACTGTCGTTTATTGGTGTACGATCCCAACACAAGATCCTAGTACGAACATCTTTAAGAGTGTGCAAACCACAAACATGTCTGAAGTGTTTAATGGCGTCCTAAAAGGGGCAAGATGTCTTCCGATCACTACTTTGGTAAGAATGACTTTTTATCGTGTCAATTCATATTTTTCTACAAGGAGAGAATTGGGTAGAAAAAGACTTGAGGAAGGCCATGATTATAGTCCAAAGGCGACTACCATCATTGAAAAAAACATGGAGAAGGCAAGTGCTCATGAGGTGATTGTGTTTGACTATGAACGAGGGCTATTTGAGGTCACTACTGGACGTGGAAACCGTATCGCAGGGAAAGGTGGAAAGAAACAGACGGTGAACTTAATGCAGAAGACATGTACATGTGAGAAAGTCCTAATATACAAGTTGCCGTCGATACCGGAGTTTGTCATATAGTGGTTTTGTGGACGCTTCTTTTATGACTACCGAGTATCGATCTACTTATATGTCCTTTTTCAAGCCTGTGCCTGATATGCATAATTGTTCTCCATATTATGGTCCGAGAATTATAGCTGATGAGGGGCTAAAGCGTGGAGCTGAACGTCCAAGGTCCACTCGAATACGAAATGAAATGGATGCAGCTGATAGGCCCGGCAAATATAGATGTAGCATTTGTAAGGCTTCGGGACACAATAAGCAAAGATGTCCTAATAAGAATGATGAAGGAACATCTGGGTAACTCTAATTTTTATTAACTCTCATAAATTTATATTCTTATCATAGTCCTGATTGTGTTACTAACCTTTTTGTTTTTTTTTTCCTCAGGTCTGATGGCGCAGTCCATCTATCCCGGCCCCACTGATCGCAGCGTTCTCACCCTCCAGGATAAGCATCGGAGTGAGGATGCCTGGAGGGGAGTAGCGGACACGGTATTATCGTGTCGATTGCATCATCATAGTCTCACTCATGACTGGGAGGTTCACGATAGGGTTCTTCGGTATGTTGAGCGTGCTAGTTTTCTTGGCATACATCGTTTGGTAGGGGGAGGTTTGGAGCTTGATCGACCACTTCTTACAGCATTAGTGGAGCGATGGAGGCAGGAGACCCATACCTTCCATTTGACTGTTGGGGAGGCGACGATTACTTTAGAAGATGTCGCTGTTATCCTTGGACTGAGAGTGCACGGACCACCTGTTATTGGTAGCGGCGAGGGTAATTGGGCTGCAGTAGTGCACGAGTTGTTAGGGGCATGGCCCACCACCCCGGAGAACGAGCCCAAAGTTCTTCAGGGTTCGTCTTTGAGGTTGACATGGCTTCGGCTTCATTTTTTCTTGTTGCCGAACGATGCTGATGAGGTCACAGTACAGCGATTCGCACGGGCTTATATTCTTGTCTTGATGGGGTCCATTCTTTTTGCTAACAAGAGTGGAGATACAGTACAGGTGCTTTATCTTCCACTTTTGGCAGATCTCGACGTAGCAGGGACATATAGCTGGGGTAGTGCGACCCTTGCATACTTGTATCGACAGCTATGTCGGGCATCACGAGGCGTGCCAGGGAGTTAGGTGGACTCGTGTTGTTGTTACAGCTTTGGGCATGGGAGCACATACACATCGGCAGACCTCGAGATTTCGAGGTTGCGGGACCCACCTCCACGGTTTGATGATGTCGTTCCTATTTTAGGCTCCCAAAGATGTTCCGGGGTTGACCCGTTAGGCTGTCGAGGTAATATGCGAGTGTCTCACATTTGTTGACATTATTTAGTTTCATTTTTCAGAAGAATATTAATGTGTATTTCTTTTCAGTTGGCTTCGGGTACACCTTAGTAGGTCCCACTTAGCAAGTGGGCTATCTTACTACAGGGATGCACTTGACCATCAGACGGACGAGCAGGTACATAGAGTCTCACATGCCTAACTTATATACATTGGTAGACATCTCTCACATGCCTAATATTTGCAACATTCTTTATTTGTAGATGACTTGGCAGCCATATACCGATGCGAGACTAGAGTTGTTGCTCGCTATATGTCGAGCTGATCGACATGTATGGCGCACATTGGCTCCACTTACTTGTTTCGACATTGTGGAGTTCCATTGTCCCGATCGAGTTATGCGCCGGTTTGGCTTCGAGCGAGAGGATTCCAGCACCTTGTGATACAAGCACGACCCTTCATGGCATAGATCGGAGGTCGAAGAACAAGAATTATCCGCTCGTACATCGCCCTTACATAGCGCAGTGGGATGAGCGCGAGAGACGTGTTGTTCAGGGCACTCCGTTTACTGGTCGTACTCATGCCATTGAGGAGTATATGGTGTGGTATCGTCGCATCACGAGGTTACGCATGACAGATCCATTGAGGCGACCTCCTTCTACACATTATCGGCTGCGTCTACGAGATGTAGTACTTGGTAAGTGCCATGATTTGTAGTTATACTTTTATTTATTTATCCGACTATATAATATGTCTTTTTCTTTCTATGCAGGCACATACTTTATCTCGATGTTGCTCATAGGTGCAAGACTGTACTAGAGGCTGCCGAGTCATTACCTCCGAGATATGGGGCGCCGCTTGTTTGCACGAGACATTGCGGACCATGAGGGACCGTGTATTGATGCTTTGTTAGCCGAGCCGGACATGGCCACATCTTACGGGCGTGCCTACCTCTGCTGCACATACTTTGACTTCTACATCTTCTATGTCTCGCCGCCCATACATCTACCACGGCACCTTTACTTTCGCCTTCGCCCGTCGAGAGGACCTACCGACGCCGTTCTGCCACCACTCCATCTTCTCTTCATGCCATTGCAGAGTCTAGTGAGACCACACCTAGTTCATCTAGACCTTCACAAAAGAAGAAGAGGGGGTCTTAGCACTTTCATTTGTTGTTTGTATAGTTCGTTAACACTATGTTAAATATTAAACTTTGTTTGTGATTGACATATTTTCTTAATCTTACTTCGTAATTAAGAAATTATTGGATAAATGTGAATGTGGATGAACTTGGTGTTTGGTGATTGATGTATGCATAGACTTGGTGTTGTTGGATGGAATTTGGTGTTGAAATTGCAGGTTGGATAGCTTTTTTTTTTTATGTTTCTGGCATTTTGGCCAGTTATGGGGAAGCAGCAATGGGAGGCGTTTTTTTTTTCATAAACCGCTATCTCAAGTAGCAGTTTACATATTGTAGAGTATGATTTGTGTGTAAGATCTTGACCACGTAAACCGCTACTTCAAGTAGCGGTTTATATTTATAAACCGCTACTTGAAATAGCGGTTTATGTGTATAAACCGCTACTTGAAGTAGCGGTTTAATTTAAAATAAACCGCTACTTCAAGTAGCGGTTTATCTGGGATAAAAAAAAAACATTTTCTCGCGTGCCGTCCTACGTGGACGGTACGCTGGGAATTAATTTCCCTTCCGGCATATTTCTGGAATTAAAACCCTATTTTGCATTATTCAAGGAAAAAATTCGAAATACTCCTTCTGTATATTTTAGTTTTGCCTATTCTGACTATGTTCATTTGTCAATGTACTTTTTTCACCTTAAATACCTTACACGTTTCAATTAGGATATAGTAACGAAATCCAAAGTAATTGACTAAATATTTTATTATATTAATTCGTGTAGATACCTTCACTTGGTCAAATGATAGGATCATTTTAATATTATAGTGATGAAGACTTGCCATCAAACACTAGACTACAAAATAGTCCTTGTTTTCTTATTAAATAATAATTTCACTCTCTTCATAATAAAGTAAAATGAAAGAAAAAATTATTTCGATTAATAGACATAAATCTGCAATAGAAATCAAAGTCGATTATTGCCATGTGTAACATCGAGCACACAAAAGAAATATAACACATTTTCAAAGAAAATTGTCTTCGACAATTCTAGTGTCTACATGTGCTTTATTATCTTTTTTTAGGCTAGGAGGAGTACCAATTCATTAATCAATGTACATTTGTCCATAAGTACACAATGAGACACCTTGTAGAGACTATAGTGGTCCAAACTTGTTCAACTTCAAAAGATACTAATTTAGCAAATTGATGAGCAACTGCATTGCACTCCCTTAGACATGTGACCATTTTATGGACTGAAAAATAGAACTAAGAGCAAGAACATCAGCAAGAATAGAATCAAGGTCAGCGAAGAAGACAACAGTTTTGAGAACATGCCCTTGATCATATTGTTCTCCTTTTTATGTGATTCGATAAACAATACTCCATAAATTGGTACATGTAGTTTTTTTTAGACAAGGTGAATGGACTTTTTCTTTGGGGTTAAATAAGGGAAAATTCCCCCAAAGAAAAGCCCGATGAGAATCAAACCAAGTCTCCCACCTGGAATTAGGCAACTTTGTCCCGCTGCACCACACTGCTTCTCATCGATACATTTAGCTTAGGCATAAGAAAACAATCAACAACAAAAACTGTTATCAAAAAGATAATCTAGATAACTAATGTAAACAAAACTCTCCAACTTTACTTCAATAAAACAACTCTCGAACAACTTTCCCTTAAAAAACAAAACTCTTTAATAGCACGGATCAAAATATGCACACTTTTTATCGAAAAATATCCCGCACAATCATTGTAAATCCTACGTGGTACAACCAAATCCTTCTCAACCAATCAAAGTATTTTACAAGTTATTTTTGCTTTCCATTAATTCTCAATCCCCCTCCCCCTATTTTTCCGAGGTTGTATTTCCATGTGGAGCAACGGTTGCACCACAAAATTCCCATCCCTCCCTACTCTAGATCAAACACTAACCATCTCTAAATTATGTTTTATCCCCACTGATGTAGTACAAGAATCAATACAACACACTTGAAATTAGGAGAAACAAGCTTTCTTTTTTTCTCCTCAAAGACTAACTTCAGTGTACAATTTGGGGCAGACAATCAGCACCAAAATAAAGCCCACAAAAGCTGTGAACCTGACCTAAACTACCCATAACAAATCATCAACCATAAATGATCACAAGCTTAACGTATACCTTAAATCCCTAAGGAAAGATCACTATACAGAATAAAAGGGAAAATTTCTGCACATATCAGATGCCTAGGAGGGTAATAAAAATCCGTATTTCTGCATCTTTGCTGAACTTTGTACCAGAAAAATGATGAATAATGATTATCTTCTGCCTTTAGATTCCGTGGTACGAACAGGTGGAAGTGTTTGTGAGCTATTCCCAAGTGCGGCAGCAGCCGATTCCACATGTGTTAGAAGATACTCATATATCTTCTTTCTCAACCTATCAATTGTTTCCCCTGAGACACGAGCCTCTTCTTCGTCGTCCTCTTCTTCCTGTTCCTCATCTTTGGCTGAACCTCCACCTATCTCGTCCAACCAATCATTGACACTCTTCAGCTGAGTAAGCATACCCGCTATTTGACCATTGTCTGACAATGCAGATGTGTCCACATCAGCATCTAAAAATCGCTCCACAAATCTCAAGAACCAAGTTTGTGACTCAGACTGGAGCTTCTCAGCCAAGTCCACATACTCATCAAGCCCATTTCCTCGATCCCATTCTGGAGGCGGCAGCGTCACTCGTGCCTTCTGGCTACTAGCCAGCACTTCACCAGCTCGGCGTGGGGTCCCAGGAGAAGAAGCCTTAGAGCTAACTGATAAGCGAGGTTTAGATAGGGTCTTTGGAGATGCATTTTTACTCGCATTCTCGAGAATTAGAATGGGTGAATTTCCAGGGTTAAGTTTGTGATTCTGTGATTGCGAGGAAATTGGATGTGATGTTAATGTTGGTCGATCACTATATATCGAGAATGTTGATAGATCTGTGGCTATGGCTGCATTAACCCAAGAACCTGCCTGTTTTCTCTTCTCTGATATGATCTTTTGTGTTTCTTCTGATAAGGTTTCTTGACTATCTGGGGACGAGCCAACTGCAGTATTTCTAGACAGGGAGTTTACTGTGAGAAGTGCGCTCTTCAAACTAGCATGCAGAGCCAAAAACTGCTCTACTGCCGGTTGTGGGTCATCTTCCTTGGCTGATGAACTTAGCTCGGAGTACTTGCTGCAAGGGGGAAGAAACGAGGAATTAATTTTAACAGGCAAATTTATCAGTATAGAAATACATACCAGAAAGTGGAACGTTAAATCCAATTAAATAATATCTCCATTAGTAACTCCAAACAACGCCATTTACAACCAAAAAGTAACTGAGCTTGAACATCATATTGTGTACTTGGTGCAAATTTTCAAGATGATAAACCACAAATAAAGTGGAAAAAAAATCAATCTCTCCTTTAAGCGGCTTAGGATGTATGAACTCAACCCCCAAACCAGTAAATTTCTGATCTATTGAGACATACATCAGCTTGAGCTAATGTACTCCATATATAGCTAACTCTTAGTATGACTGATGTCCTGTACCAAAGGCAGTACAAGTTACCATGGTAAAATTGAAATCATCAAGTCTTCTCTTTGGCATCCTTTACTTTAAAAGATCACAATCATGCTTAGGATAGCTAAGAGAGGCATTGGGCTTTAAGTGACAATATGAAGATGCAACCTTTAAAATTCACATCCATTGAACTTTGACCACTCTTAAAACCATGTACCTTTCTTGCATTATATCCTCACCTAGGCTTTTGCCACTGTCATCTGTCAGTTCCAAAAGTTGAATGAGAATGAGGGATAAAAATAGAAGCCAAACCACAGGACTAATGTATTATGAAAACTCGAAAATTTCATTTCTAGGCCTCAACCTTCCTTTTCTCCAAATGATGGCAGATAACAACTGAAAGCTCTACTTTACTGCTTTGAATTAATATAGCTTAGACACCCAAATGGCAGAAATTAAGGAAGAAGAAGATTTGATTTAAAATCTGAAATTACAGCAAAGTGTAAAGATATTCAAGCTCTCAAGAGGCTTAATTCTCTTCCAAATGAACTCTTAAAAGCTCACCAAAATTCTCATGAATACTCAACATGCCTTTCCCTAGCTTATTCCCCAAGCTATCCATAACTAACTTATGAAGATAATATCTAAACCACCTCTCCCCCTAATATCAGTTCATTGCATTTAGCATCAGACTTCAGCCATATATATCTTGCAGCAAAGATGTGTTTTTACATACTCTACACATGAAGTCATGACTATGTTCTCAATGGCCTACTCTAGCAAGATTTCTGATGCCAAGTTAGACAAAAAAGACAAAAAGACCGAACATGGGGTCTAAAATCATGCCAGAACCAGAAAACTCAAACTATGACATAACTCGCACCATATCAATATTCAAGGGTAAATACCTCAAACAACGAAGTATACTCTCGGCAGCTGAAGCTTCTTGCATTGCCTCTATTGCAGCCATTTGTGCTGAATCTCTAAGCTTCAGAACTTCCTGAAGTAAAAATATCAAAAAAATGATTTAACAATTACAGTAGTTTTCCGCTGTATTGAAGGAAATATAGGTTGAAACTTTAAAAGTAGCCTAACTTAAGTAATAACCCGCACTATTATCATCGATTCAATTATTTAATCTAGACTACAATACACGAAAGACCATGCAAAGTCCAAAAAGTCAGCACATTGAGTGGTATGATGTATGTAGGGAGTTACATTTGATGACTAGTGTAAATCTATCTGGTTGACTGAAGAAAAAATTTCTTGGGGAAAGTGTCACCTATTAGGGGGACTAGGTAAACAACTTCCCCCATGTTATGGATGTGGGGAGTAGAACTTCTCAGAAAGATGTACTTCTCAAAAAGATGTACTTTCTATCTTCTTGTCAACCAAATTACCAGACAACTCCAAAATTTTCTTATATTTTTCTACAACTTCTGATGGTATCAGCATGTATGTTACTTTAAACTCTCACTATCAATCCTGGCCTTTCCCCCCTAAAAACACTTCTTATTTTCCATGCCAACCAAACAACCATTGACACGAAATCGATTCAGGAAAATAGAATGAAATGAAAATAAAATCTATGTGATGAATTTGATGATATGCTGACAATGACTCTTAGCAATCCAGACAATTAGATATTCAATACCTTTCCAAGCTTTGTGACAGAGGAGGGAAGAGATGTCCACAGGACACTAGCGTCTATCAATCTCCTATTACTGGCGGAGACCTTCACCAAATTGCTCGGAAGTCCATTACTAGCATTATCCACAGATTTCCTCCCAATAGAATTTCTCGGTTTACTTAATTTATCAAGATCATCTATTACTACTCCATTAGTAGCCAAAGTTCTTGCAGATATATGATCTTTAGTTTCCACTTTTGATGGTTTTGAGGATTTTTGAGCTTTACTCTCTACTTTGGTTGAAGACCTGTCTTCTGATGGATTTCGCTTAGGCACCTGAACAAAGAGGGATACTTAAGTTACACAAACATAAATCAGACTTATAATGCATTAAGAACAGTCCACAAACAACAATAGCAGAACATTAGAGCAAATGATAGCACTATGATGAACCTTAGAAAAATGTACTTGATAGAGCCAACACTAAAACCATCAGCTTTGGATAACACTTGTCCAGGAGAAGTTTAATCATTGCAGCTTTCGTTACTCCTGAGTGGTTTATCTTGATTAATCTCTCTACTTATACAAGCATGGTTTACGAAATCAACCATTCTTCCCCACTCCAAAAGTCATGGAAAGGGTGGATGATTATAGTCTACTTCCCAACATTTTGAACAATTCCAAAGTATCTCATATTGGAGGGGGAAATAGAGCACTTACAGAAGTACTACGAGCTGAAGAGGTCACATCAGGTTTGCTGCTGGTCTTTACTTTCAAGTTATCTCTACTCTTTGTCTCCATGCTCCCTTCCCAACTCCTTCTCAAAGCCTTTGGTCCCATATCAATTACCTGAGTCAGTTTCTTGGGTGTAGACACAGATGATAGCCTCTTAGTCACTGGACTCGCTGTACGCGCAGAATTAGCCTTTTCCCCCATTCCTAGTTTGGCAGACACCTTCTCCATTAAACCCATCTTAGGAGTCCCTCTATCACTCTTGATCTTTGCCTGGTGCTTGACCCCATTGGAAAATTTCTCAAATGAAGTGGGAAGTGAATAACAACTAGTAGGAGATGACGGTATAGATTGGGAGCTCGAAGTCTTTACCCTTCCCAATGATTCCTTCTTATCAACAGATATCAAAGAGGATTTTGATGATATAGACTTTGATCGAATGATCGGTAGAGCTTTCCTATCTAACAGCTCATCTTTTCCAAAATTATTCAACTTAGAGGGAGGAGACTTCTCCTTACTACCAAACAACGACTTCGCTGATGACTTCGATTTTACACTAGCTTTCGATCCCGGACAAGAATTATTTAGGAACCCGAGAGCATGAGTCGCCACAATATCTTCTGGGGTACCAACACAAGGGTGCCTCCCGGGAACCAGCCTCACGCCTCGAAGAATCGGAACTGGGGAGGCGGCTTCAAGCCTCTCAACATGAATGTATTGACCCAATTGAATTTTATCACTTCGAATTAGATCATCATGTTCATCAGGAAGAGCAACATATGTAGCATGAGAGGAATCAGAAACCTTCAAATAAAACCCTTGGTTTTGAAACAAATCACCACCAGCAAGTGCAGGAACAATGCTCACAACTTGCAGTAAAGAAGACCTATGCTCACCAGCAACTTTAACATCTGTATTCATATGCTGTAGAAGCTTCAACAAAATCCCAGGTATTAAAGTAGCCATTGTTGAAACCTTCAATGTGCATTACTCCAACAAAACCCCCCAAAACTACCTAAAATTCAAGATTTGATGGCATGTACAAAACCTGAGGGTCCAAATGAAAAAAATCACATTAACACCCAGATTGAGATAATTACATAAATCTTTCAAGCAATAATAACAATAATAATAATAATTCACAAAGAATGATTCACTTTCCCTATTCCATTCATTTCTCTACTAATATGATCCAAAATTTACCCATCATCAACCATATAAAATGAAGAATAGTCAAAACATGTTAGCTTTCTGACATCTTAGATAGAGACTTGACACAATTGCCAATAAAATTCATGGGAGAAAATCAATGAAAGTAGGAAAAAAGCTCAATAATCCACACTGGTAAAGTGGATCTTGCAAGTCCAAAATTGACAGGAAGGAATCAAACAGAACAAATTGACAATACACCAAAAACACCCATATAATAAAAAATCACGAAAATAACATAACAAAGATCAATCACAGAAAAAAACAACCAAAAACCCACTTCAATCCATCAACAATACAATCACCCAGAAATCAAAATGAAATCTAGAAATAAAAGAAACTTACCAATAAAAAAGCAGAAGAACCCAAATGAAATATGTGACGGTGAAAAAGAGGCTTAAAAGTAAATTAAATGTTGTGAGAGCCAACAAAAGAGAAAAATAAGCATGAAAAACACAGAAATATTAAGATTTTTGTTATTAAAAAAGGCAACTTTTTTTTAAAGAGGTAATTAATGAGATTGAGAGTGACATTGAGGCTGAAACTGAAACTTCTGATTCCTGGGTTTTGTTTGGCAGAGAAAAGGATGGGAGAAAAGGGGAAAAAGAGAGAGACAATGGAAGAACAATGGAAACTTAGAAGTGGGGTTTCAAGTTTCAACAACAACAAAAATGGAGGAGAGAGAAAGAAGTGGGTTGAGTGTGAAATACTTACTAGTATTACAACTCAGAAAAAGACATAATTTTTTTGAAGATTAGTATAGTTTCACAAACAATTTTTTTGAATTTTGAGGAAATTGCTGTTGCCCCCACAAATTTGATTTCTGAAATTGGGTCCTTTTACACCTGCAAGCCAATGAGGTAGGAGAAGCTTACTGAATAATGAAAACAGAAGCTTTATGAACACTTCAGAAAATTTTGCAGAATAATGTGTGTATTTATTTTGTTTATTTTTATGAACTAGTGTAGGGTAGGGACTTCTGCAAAGGAATCAGAATTTATTGATTTTATTATAGTACTATCGGTTACTGTAATTAGAATTTTTCATATCTTCGTTGAATCTGAAATATAAGCACTCCCCTTAAGAAGCTCTCACAATAAATAGTTAAGCATCTTATTTATTTTAGGATGGAGGAAGTATTGTAATTATGTTCATGGAAGATTTTTTGAAAATATAAGGATAGTTGAAATCTCTTGCGGGTAAATTTTAGCGAGTTTTACAAGCAAATCTTTGCGAGGGGAAGATGATAAGGAGAGTTATCCAGAATCATAGATAGTAGGAGTGAATTTTTCAGGGTTTGCAGACATACACTTTGAGAGCGGGGGGATGGTAAGGCCGTAAGAGGAACTCCTCTTCCAAGTGCCCTTAGTGGAAATCGAATCCACAACGTTGAGGTCAGAAGGTTCTTTCCTCACCACTAGATCAAGTTTGGTTAATAGGAGTGAATTTGCAAACAAAAGATTGTTGTTATGTTGTGAGTTATAGGCTTAAGCCTTGTATGTAGAAAGACAACAAATACTTAAGAATTATATATAGGAAGAGAGCAAAAATAATGGAAATATTGATACTTCTGCGTTGATCATGATTATCAAATAAGGAAATGTAACAGAGTAGAAAACATCTATCAAAAAACTGTAACATACTAATACAATATTGCAAATAGATTTAGGTTATTAGGTACCTTCAGTCCTTCACGGCTTCACAGCGGGATTCATATAGACTTAACCTTTTGTTTTCTTTTTCTGATAGCAACACTTTGTTTTCTTGTTAATTTGTTTTTTATAGATCTTGTTGAAATAAACCTTGTTTCTTCTTTTTGGAAGTTACAAATATTCTTTTCAGGCTTGAAGAAAAAAACACCAATTCCAACGCCAAAATATAATTTCATCATAGTGATTTGTGAATTGTTATAGATATACGATTAGTTAAATTAGTGATGAGATGTAGAAATACAAATACCGAAATTGTTTCTATTACTTAATTTGTTCCCAAAATTAAGATTTATTGGAGAGTGCAACTAGCAACTGGGTGCATGTGGATGGCAGAGAGGCTTGTCGGTTGCTTGAACTGGTGTATAGTATTTGTGGGGATAGGAGGCGTTACACCAGAAATCTTCCTTTTTTTGTGTATGCTCTGTACAATTGTAAATTTGCAATATAATATGACGAGCTTTATATGATTGTGCACATGCTCACAATGTTAGAATTTTTCCAAAATAATGCTACCTGTGAAAAATATTTCCACTCTATATAGAATTTGAAAATATTTCCTTGAATACCATCCACATAAGATTAAGACGCGAAAATCATATTTTTAGTTTAGTTCAGATAAAATCACTACTTGAATTAGCGGTTTTGTAAGATAAACCGCTAATTTAATTTGCGGTTTGTCAATAATAAATCCGCTATTCAAAATAGTGGTTCATTAATGTTAACCGCTATTGCATGTAGTGGCTTCCCAAAATAAAGCACAACATCTCTTTATTTCTTTCACTCCTCTATTTTTCACACTATCTCATGCATAATTCCTCTCTTTTTCTCATGTCACGCGAAGCCCCATTCCTATCCACCGCCACACACATTCACAACCACCATCAACACCGTCAAAGCTAAGCCACCACCCATTGTTCTTCGGGAAGGTCTCTCTCGCTAGCCAAAAAGTCTTGTTCCACTCGCTTTATCTCTTTCTACCGGAATTGCTGCTTGAAAGTTTTCTTTTCTTAGTTTAGTCACCGATAAAGAAAGTAGCTAGGCTTCCTGCCGACCGTAGGTATCTGACCATCAGATACCGGCAGTCGTCTTCTAACATGGTCGGGAAAGCGAATCTATATCGGTTTGTGTAGACACAAAATCGTGTCTCCTCTGTAGGCGTGTTTTTATTTCGCGTATGCGGTGTGAGCGCGTATTTGATTTGACTACCCCATTGTGAAGGTCTTATTGAAAATTGTTTTGAAGTCGCCAACAATTTTTTTTAGGAAGAATCATAAACCTAATTGGATATCGAAAATCGTAGGGACAAATTTAAAGACTTATCCAATGTAGATTTCCCCGTCTAGACTCCATAGATGGTCAAAATGAACCAAAGATTGAATTCGGGGGTGAGGGTACGAATATGATCATAATGAACCACATTCGCCCATTGTTAGCCTCTACTAAATATCGATTCATTACAAATTTTATGCCCAGGAATAATCATATAATATTTTAAACACCCTAAAAATATTTAGTCTAGGTTGGTTCAGGAAACACATAAAAATATTATTTGTAGTGACAAATTATTATGCAATCATATTACAAGGTTCCTAAATAGGTTGTCCAAATTATCTGATTAATAATAGAACAGTTCTTTAGGTCTTTGATTAGCAATAGTAACATGTGGGTGATGAAAGCAATAAAGCAAGGCAATCATATAATATGCATAGAATAATCGAGCAAGCATACAATAATTTTTAAACATGAATAACAATAATAGGAATATAAAATAAAGAATAGAAAAGGGATTAGAATATACAGAAGAATGATTATTACTTAAAGAGCTACATCATGAGATAAATTGTTAGTAACTTCTAGGCAATAAATATAATAGAATTATTCAAGGATTCTCAAGAATTATACCTATGCGGCTTATATTGAAGAGTGCAACGATCTTTAGGCGGAGCAATCGTGGAACCAGGAATGTGATATGATCAATAATTGAAATTGATTTAAAGGATTGAAGTATTTTGAGAGTCGTAATAGTAATCGGAAGTATTAGTAAGGATTTTATGTTCGTAAAATAATAATGAAAAGTCGTCCGTAATTCGGGGTATCACAGGTATTTATAGGAAAAAGGAGTGTGCGCCTCACGCAACAACCTGCGCCTGGCGAAGGCCTACGTGTCAAGTGCACGTCCACGCGTCAGGCGCACATTGGTGTGCCTGACGCGGCCAGCCCAATCAAATTTGTACATGTGTAAACGCGTTTTTGAAAAGATAGAAAAGTAACTTGCGTCTCGCATAGGACTTGCGTCAGACGCAGGACTCTATGTGAGTCACAAGTCCACGTGTCAGGTGCCCATTGGCTCGCCTAATGCGTTCTGGCCAATGCGCTGGACGCACGTGGTGCGCTGAGCACAGCCGCCACGTCCGGCGCATATTCCAGCATATTCAGTTTTTGATCCTACGCGTGCTTTAAAGATATTTTTTTATCCTTACAATCCGGGGATTGAATTTTACGGATGTAAAATCTGATTTATACTTAAAATATTTATCAAAAATATTTATATAAAAATATTTATTAAAATAATAAATATTTAATTGGGCTCTTAAATGGATTTAAAACATTTTATGGGCTTAAAATACAATTAATCATCATGAACAATTAATTGGGCTTTAGAATATCATTTCAAAACACAATTTTGGATTGGTTCTTTGGATTGCTCTTCCGTTGGGTCGCGCCAACTAATGCCGCGGTATGTTTCATCATTGGATCATTAAATGGGGAGACACGATTATGTGTCTACATACCCAATGATGAAATATACGATCATCCTAATTGGTTCGGTCCAAAGGAAGAGCAGTCAAACAAGCTAAGCCCAAAAGCATTTCGGAAATATAAAGTCCATCCAAGCCCAATTTTTAAAGCCCAATTAATTAATCCTGATACTTAATTGTATTTTGAATATTTTAATACTCCCTCCGTTTCATTTTAATTTACTCACTTCACTTTGGGGGAGAACCAAGGAGAAAGTGTAAAAGTATGAGAGATAAATTGAAAAGTGAGGGAGATAAATTAAAAAGTGGGTTAAAATATTAAAAAGTAGATGACATGTGTGGAAAAAGAGGAGAAAGTAGATGTGACATGTTACCAAAAATAGAAAAAGCAACAGTGTGTAGATTAAAAAGAAACAGACCAAAAAGGAAAGTGTGTAGATTAAAAAGAAACGGAGGAAGTATTAATTAGGGTGTGTTCTCTTCAACTTAAAAAATTATGTTTCAGGTCCAATAAGTTCAGATAAGTTCAGATAAGTTCAGATAAGTTGCAATCAGGTCCAATCAGGGCAATAAGTTCCAATCAGGTTTAATAAGGTCCATAAGTTCCAATCAGGTGCAATAAGTTCCAATCAGGTCTAATAAGTTCCAATAAGTTCTAATCAGGTGCAATAAGTTTCAATCAGGTCCAATAAAGTCCAAATAGTCAATGTTCAATAAACATTTGTATTATTGTCTATTATTTTATTATTCATATCACTATTAGCTGATTATGTTATTATTAGAATTTTAATTAAAGTACCACAATGTATAGTATTATACTTGTATTATTATCTATTATTTTATTAAATATTTGTATTATTGTCTATTATTTTATTATTCATATTACTATTAGCTGATTATGTTATTATTAGAATTTTTTATCAAAGTACCACAATGTATAGTATTATACTTGTATTATTGTCTATTATTTGATTATTCATATTACTATTAGTTGATTATATTATTATTAAAAAATATTATAATCATGGTCAAATAAGGTTAACAATAATAATCATTATAATTACAATATTTTGCAATTCGTCTTTAAATAACTAGAGATAACATGTTTTCGTTACTAATAACAATGAAAGATATAAATGTTATCAATTGATTGCTTCATTATCATCACCGGAGTATCTTTCTTCATCGGAGTATCTTTATCATAAGAGATAATTAATAATAATTAATTTTTTAAAGGACGAATAATTTTAATAATTATTACTCCATAATAAATTTTGAGGGATAGTATTTACGTTAGGGGTAATATTTATGTTATCACTCGTCAATTTTTTTGTCTAATAAGGTCAAATAAGTTTTAATCAGGTCCAATAAGGTCTAATAAGTTTCAATCAAGTCCAATAAGGTCTAATAAGTTTCAATCAGGGCCAATAAGGTCTAATAAGTTTCAATCAGGTCAATAAGTTTCAATCAGGTCCAATAAGTTCCAATCAGGTTCAATCAGGTTCAGTAAGTTGAATCAGGTCCAATCAGGTTTAATAAGTTCCAATCAATTCAGTTCAGGTTCAATAAGTTCAGTTCAGATAAGTTCAGATAATTTCAGGGCCAATAAGTTGAAGAGAACGCACCCTTATTCTTGATAATTATTTAAAGGATATTTCGAAAATCAAAATTTTATTCTTAAAGATAACTGATTTCGAATTTCAAAAGATAGATTTTACCAAAGGATAAAAAAAGAATCTTAAAACAATAAAAAAAGGGGTCAGAAATCCAGTGCGCGCGACGCGCGGTGCGTCCAGCTCACTGGCTTTGTGCCAGGCGCACAGTTTTTCTTTATCTCTTCGCTCCGTTTTCGGTTTACTTGGCCTATAAATAGCTCGGTTTATTCGAATGACTTTTCACAATGCTTTCCTACGCTTAAGCACTTCGACGTCCTTAATAAGAAACACTCAAACTCACATTCAAACACATTCAAACTCATCCATCCCTTCGAATTTCTTATTTCAAGATTCAAGATTACTCATCCTGCAAACCGTAATACAAGACTCAGGCGACAAAGGTATAATTCCTGAGGGTCAATTCCAATTTAGTAATTCCTTTTTTTACTAACAATTTACTAGTCACAATGTAGCTCTTAAGGGAATTCACGTGTTCTTTTACATTCTTCTCCAAACCTTTTTTTATATTTCTTCTATCTATTATTAATTGATTATTCATATGCAGGCTATATGATTAAATGTTTTGATCACATCACATGATTATTATTGCTAATCAAATACTTAAATAACTGTTCTAATGCCTAATAAGATAATTGGACCACTTGTTAGGATCCCAATAATTTGATTGCATAATAACATGTCACTGAAAATTAGTCTGTTGTATGTTTAATGAATCGGCACAGATAAATTTTAGATTGCATTAACATATTATATGGTTGTTCAATTGCATAAATCATGACATGAATCAATATTAAGTAGAGGCCATCAATGGGTGAATTTGATTCCTGATCTTAATCGTACCCTCACCCCCGAACTCAATCTAGCAGGCTTTGGATGTACCTTAGAAAAGGAGTTAGGAACAGATATGAAAGGTTGAAAGGTTTGAGATAGGAGATTTTAAGGATTTGGACGAAGGTTTGATTGGATGTAGGCCAAAGTAAGGGTTATGCAAGATTAGGAGATCTGGTCAAGTAGATAGATAGAATGATTTTCGAAAACTATTTTCGCAAAGAAACAGGGTCTGCAAATGAGATCCACGGATTACAACTATTCGGGAGATTGATTTGGAGGAACCACCACAAATATAGTAAGCCCCCACTTTTGGGAAAGCTTACCTTGAATTAGGCCTTTTTTATCCTAGATTGGAATGCAGGTGTTAGCAGAGTTTGAGATTTGTTTTTATTTTCAAAATTTTCAACCCTAAATGAAGTTTAATTGTCAGATATAATTGAACAATTGATAATATAGGTATTCTATTGCATAGTCAGTTAAAGTTTGTGAATCTGGGAGTTGACTTAGTAGTATGTTTTGTGTTAGTAGATTTTGTGAATTTTAAGATTTTTGGATTTGAATTATCAGTATATTTTATGAATTTTGGTATTGAATTATTGGATTAGTGCGAATTTTAATAAATTTTTTAATATATGCCTCTGACAAAACTGCTACATCAAGTAGCAGTTTTACTTGATAAACCACTATTTGGAGTTGCAGTACTCTGTAATGGACCACTATTTTACTTAGCCGTTTCATGTGAGATAGACTGCTACTTGAAGTAGCAGTTTTATTTGAGGAAAATAAAAAGAATTTACTTTCTTTGTTGCTGCGTTGACGTGGACGATATCAAGGGAAAAACTTTTGATTGTATTGCAAAAAGGAAAATACTTTGTATTTTAGCATTATTTGGGAAAAAAAATCCAGAATGTTATGTAGTAATATTTATATTTATTCTACTCATTTTATTTCATTCAATGATATAAAATATGGGTTGCTAAATGTCGCTCTATTTTTTCCTACTAAAGCCTTGTATACATACATAATACATACTTCTTATGTATGTATACTCACACCCATTCTCTCTCACTCTCCCACTCTCATACATTCTCACTCTCTTTCATTGTCCCACTCTCATACATCCTTACACTCTCTCTCTCTCTCTCTCTCTCTCATCAACAAGGACCTCCCATCTCCGGCGACAAGACCTCCTGTGACAACACCTCGGCCAACAAGACCTCCAATGACAAGGTACCAACACCGGCGACATCATTTCCAGTGGCATTCCTCCGGCGACATACCTTCGGCAATACATATCTCCGGCGACCAAGGTTAGTAGTTTTTTGGTTAAATTAAACTACAAGACCAGACATCTAATATAGGCGTTCCACCATTGGCATAGGTTGTTGATAAAGACGCCTCCACCTGTGGTGGAACGCCAATATTAGGCGCCTATACCACAGGTGGGTCGTCAATTTTAGACTCCCACCACCATATTTACTTTTTTTTTAAAAAAAATCACATGTCTAGAATTTCATGTTTGATTCGAAGATTGTAAATTTGTTGTTAGAATTGCCTATCTTAGAATATGATAAATTTGTTTAGTTTAGAATTGCCTATGTTAGAAGATTGTAAATTTGTTCTAGATTTATAATTGCATGTTTGAATCTAGAATTGCATTGTGGACGCTTGATGAAAATAATAAATTTGTTGAGTCGATATAGGAATTGGAATTTGGAATTCGGATCTGGAATTGGTGGTGGGCGCCTAAAATAGGTGCTTAAACCGCAAGTCAGGCCCCTACTTTAGGCACCGGCGCCTAAAGTAGGCGCCTGACATGTGGTGCAGATGTTTACTTTAGGCGCCTAAACCCTTTTTGAGTTCTGAATTTTTTTTGGTAGTTTTATATTTGAATTTCTTTAGTTTAGAAAATAATAATTCTAAATGGTGTATTAAAGTAGAAAAATGTGTAATTGTGAAAAAAATAATGAAATATAATAGAAACAATAGTTAATGAACTTTAGAAAAATAATTGGAAAATTGATAACGCATAAAATTATTAGATATAAGTGGTTTTTCATATTGCATAATAATATTAATGAAATTTTATATTTTTAATTAAAGATGAGTGGGCGAGACAAGGGAAAAGCGAAGTCTTTGCCTACAGATTTGGGCATTGTCATCCTCATGATAGCGGAGTGACGATCTCATCGCAGAAGGCTAGAGAGTCGCGTTCGAGGAGCACTCAGTCATCATCAGGCGCAGAAATAGAGGAAGTTCCGAAAATTCCTCTTTATATGTTGCATTGCCTACTCAGCCATTTTGCCTAATGAGTCGTGGATACCTCACCCGACTTGGACAGGGGATCCGATGGCGGGGACCGAGCAAGAGGCGGGTGATTATTATGATGGTGAGTCGGAGCATCCATCGACGGACCCAGATGAGGGTCGTACTTCTAGGGGATGCAGACCACGTACCTCTCGTGGTCGTTTTGCACGTTCTTCAGACGAAGCATTGCGCAATGCTGAGGGATCCGGGAATGGTAGAGCGGGCAAGAGGAAGGCGACGGAGGATCACATTTCATGGCTAGTACGTGACGGTAGGCCAGGTGGGTTGTTGGACGGTAGTGTCATACCGAGTTATGGTGGCCACATAGCGTCGCGCATTTGGGTTGGAGAGGATGAGAGGAATATGTTGAAGTGTTATAACCGGGAGAAGACGTGCAAGAAGCTCCAGGCGTGGTACTCTAGTATGAGTCCCGCTGTTCAGGGGATGATACAAGCTACTGGATGGTAGTGTCATACCGAGTTATGGTGGCCATAATCTACATTTACATTAATATTTTAAAATTCGTGAAGCATATTATTTACATTTACATTTAAATTTAAAAAAAACCACCAAAAAATACGCTTGGGCCATGATAGGCGCCCAAAAAAGACGTTTGATCCAGAGATCAGGCGTCCAATTTAGGCGCCTGCTCCTCTGGGAGGCGTTAAATTAAACACCTCACCAGTGGAGCAGGCGCCTAAATTGGACGCCTGACCTGTGGATCAGATGTATTTTTTAGGCGCTTATCCATGCAATTAGGCGAAAAAAAAATATAAACTACATTATATTTTTCAAAGTTACGAACTACAGTTACATTAAACTACAAATATTCAGAAGTATTTTCAGCTATTAAACATAATTATATAATAGATCAAAAGAAACGAATTTATTGGCTTTGCTAATAACATTTACATTTACATTAATATTAATATTTACACTTACATTTACATTAATATTTACAATTACATTTACATTAATATTTACACTTACATTGATATAAAAAAATAACTAACATCATAGTAATTGTACTAATATTACATTAATAAACATAAAGTAGTACAATATTTACTTGTTCCCATAATAAACATTCCATGAGTGAATCCGTGATGCTAAACTATGCTCCCATCCAGTAACACTTTCATCTCTCAAATCAAACCACTGTATAGCAATTGGAGGTACCAGGAAATTTGGAGCCAAGTGTAAGCGGATGAAGTGCCAATTTAAATGTCCAAGGTGCAGCATAACAAACTCCGTGTCTGGACGATCAACATTTGTTGGTGCAGTCAATGGTAGAACAGTGAAACAACCCCACAATACCTATTTGCCCCACTGTATAGTACATCACAACATAGTTGAACAATGTAGCAATGGCATACAAATCAGCAGCGACCTCTAGCCAATGATTATCATTGCATGAACCACGGGGGTGCATGATACGGTTTCTCGCAGTGTACACGTAATCTCGTCCTCCGTAAACATCCTCATATACTGACCTCATAGAAATCTCGTTGTAAATGTTTTGACGAGCGTGTGGCCAAGAATCTTGCCCACTGTTGAAAGCATCCGCCACACACATGAATCCGCAGTTCACATCAGCTACGATGTCATTCCATCCAACTATAAATGGAATGATGACATCGGGTATGTTCTCCATGTAAGGAATGGTCCTGACGGTGCTTCGGATGTCTCCAGTTCACTTGAATCTGTTGCATAAATAAGAGTTAGGCAGTGTACACCAAAAATAATATATTTATAGCAAATAATTCTTCATAAAAGTTAAATAGTAAATATATGTACCTCCATCTACACTGGTTCGAGTCATTGTAGTTGTCGGTCCTGGGACCGGGACCAGACCGACAGCCACCAGTCTGGTTTCGGTTTTTTTTTCGGTCTAGTCCGAAACTGCACACCCCTAGATGTAGGTCCTTAAACGTTTCATGCTCTTGTATATTCTTCTCTATAATAATCCTTTTTATTTTGTACATATTATACTCATATTCTTGTTGCTTTAACCATGTTTCATTCAATTGATTTGTTACAAGCCGCTTCCGCATCATCACAATTTATATCACAAATGCGACCACAACCGCGTTTTTCTTCCTTGCTTAGTATGAACTAATGTGAATTTTCTTTTCTAATTTGCTATAATCTGATCCCAACTAGAATATTTGTTTTGAACCTCTATGTTCAAGTTTTAAAATGAGGTATTAAGGGAGGACACGTATAATTATAAACGAAATTAACATGAGACTTTTCTTACACTATTACTTACATAAAATTATTATCATCACCATGACTTATTACCGACTACCTAATCATCGTAGTACATTTACAATCTCTCGATCCAAAAAAAAAAAAGAGAGAAAGAGAACCTAAAAAGCCAAAAACCATGGATTAATCTCCATATCCAGTAAGTAAGACAAGAACGCCTGAGCTTTCTCTCATTTCTTTTGATGTACTTAACAGTTGATCTGCAAGCAGCTGATCAAACAATTCAGAGAATCTAATTAAACCAACACTAATAATTTACAATGGCGGGCCCATTCTTCCTTGATTAAGTGCATTTATTTATTAAATGAACAGGTTAAGGATTATCTATCAATGACAATTATTACAGTTGTTGAGTTATGAAATTCTTTTTGACGCCTTGCATATCATATAAATGATGAATCACATGAAGAAGCAAAGATCTATTCATCTCCAAAAAAGAAAGATATAATGAAATAAAAGAACGATCAATGATGAGGATTGAAGGTTCTAGTTAATCTATCTCCATAATTAATCATTGTAGTAATTATTTGTGCATTTCACCTGATAAAGGCATCAAAAAGGTTGCCTATCAAAGTCTGCCAGCATACTCTGATATGGCCCCCATACCTTGAAATATTATTTTAATGAACGTATTATCTTTTATGCATCAACATATTATAAGTTTATAACATACTTTTAAGAAAGGTCATCACTATATCTTGCCAAGAATAGTTATTCCCCGAGTCCTAACATATTGGATCTCTTGAGTCAAGATTTACATTTATGATTATAACAACGTGTTTAGATATCATATACTCCATACAAGCCTTTTAATTACAATGTCTTTATATATTTTTTTCATGCATCTTTTTTGTTGATATAGAAACTGAAAACAATATTTTTGTTAGTATGTTTCGATGTTGTTAATCTATCAATATATATATTTTCAATATATTAACTAATTTAGATTTTTGTATATGAATAATATATATTATTAATGATAAAAATTGTGTATTGAAGAGCGTAAAACTCAAAGTCTTATATAGTAGTTGTTATGTTACTTGGTCATGTACCAAGCTTGTTTGGTGCAATTGGTTGGGGATTCACTTTGTAACTTTACACAAATTCTTATATATGGCCTACCACACCTATATTTATATATGTGGCAGCCCCATATATAATTAAGGCCCACACAAATTTCCATAATCATTTCCACACTTTCTCTCTCTGAGTTGCGGAAACTATGAAACGTCCATTCAAGCAAAATCTTTCTCTCTCCTCCTTCCATGACTTCCTCCTCCTCCTTCTTCTTCAATATTCGTACTACTTGATTTATTTCTCTCTTTTTGCTTAAAATTTGCACTTCTCCAAATTTTCTCTGGTGAGTAATCTTCTTTGGTGGCTTTATTTTCTCGAAATTTTAGGGTTCATATTGGTGTGTGATAATCTAAATCAAATAGACAATGGAGACAACTGAGACTAGGCCAGCTTCCAAAGAAGCTGATATGGGTATGTTTGAAGACCATGATGAATTTGAGGAGCTCGAAATACAATTTGATTCTGCTACAATTTACGATGTTTAGTTTTCTTGATCATATGATTGCTCAAAAGAAGATACCAACAAAAGTTTACAATAAATAACGACAAATAAACATAGGAAGTAGTGTTAGGGGGGAGAAAAATAAAAACCGTTTACTCAAAGTCTCAAACTAGCAAAAACATATATTCTGGATCTCATAGATAAAACATCATAGTTTATACTTATAGAACAATTTTCTAATGTTGGGAAAAAGTTAACCACCTTGGCACTACAAGTGAATCGTACTA
Organism: Beta lomatogona; assembly: GCA_947646795.1. NCBI lineage: Eukaryota > Viridiplantae > Streptophyta > Magnoliopsida > Caryophyllales > Amaranthaceae > Beta > Beta lomatogona. The sequence goes on along the minus strand of CANSNZ010000949.1, from coordinate 7,324,756 downwards.
TTACTATTATAATTTGAAGTAACCTCGATACGAATAACCTCATTTGTTCATATGAGTAATCTCATTTGTTCATATGAGTAACCTAATTTAATCATACGAGTAACCCTAACTGTTCATAAAAGTAACCACATTTATTCATACGAGTAACCTCATTCATTCATAAGAGTAAACTGATTAGTATCCCCTTTTGTTACAACAATAACTCATTTGTTTATAAGAGTAACCCCCTTTCATTACTAAGAGTAACCTCATTCCCCTTTTATTCATACAAGTAGGAGTAAATTGATTAACAATCTCTTTTGTTATAAAAGTAACCCCATTTATATATAGGGGTAACCTTAAGAATATTATATGAGTAACCTCGTTTACTCATACAAGTAATGTCGTTTAATCTATGAGTAACCTCATTTAATCTTATGAGTGACCTTGTTTGATCTTATAAGTGACCTCGTTTAATCTTATGAATAACCGCAATTGTTTACAAAAGTAACCGCATATATATATATTCAAACGAGTATCCCATTCATTAATAAGAGTAAATTGATTAGTTTCTCATTTTTTGTTTAGTCATAAAAGTAACATCGTTTAATTTATGAAAAACTTCGTTTAATCTTACGAGTAACCTCATTTTAATCTTATGAATAAGTCTATTTATTTGCTTATACTAGTAACCTCATTTATATATTTATATGAGTAACCTCATTTAATCATACAAGTAACCCCAATTATTCACAAAAGTAACCGCATTTATTCAAACGAGTAACCCTATTCATTCATAAGAGTAAAATGATTAGTTTCTCATTTTGTTTATGAACTTAACTCCATTTGTTTATAAGAATGACCCCTTTTTATTGTTATACATAACCTTAAAAATATTAATGAGTAACCCCATTTTTTAACTGGAGTAACTTCGTTTAATCACACGAGTAACCTCATTCAATCATAAGAGAAACCTAATTTGTTCATACGAGTAACATCACTTAATCATACATTTAATCGTACGAGTAACCCCAATTGTTTACTAAAGTAACCTCATTTATTCATACGAGTAACCTCACTTAACCATAAAACGACCCTATTTAATCATATGAGTAAACCTAATTTTTTATGATAGTAATTCATTTATTCATACGAGTAACCTCATTTATTCACAAGAGTAACCTCATTATCATACTATGACCCTATCTAATCATACGATAGTAACCCTAATTATTCACAAAAGTAACTCCATTTTTCATACGAATAACCTCATTCGCTCATAAGTGCACACCGATTAGTATTCCCTTTTCTTATAAAAGTAAGCACATTTGGTTATAAGAGTAACACCCTTTTATTGTAAATAGTAAACACATATTCATACAAGTAACTCCATTTGTTCATAAGAGTAACTTCATTTGTTCATAAGAGTTTTTGCACAAGGCTCAATTTTAAAGGCCATGACTCACAGCACACTCAATATCTTGAGAAGATTCAAGTTGGAGATGCAAATTTGGCTCAGTAGCTTTCCAACGCCTGGTCAAAAGCTCAATTCTGATGAGAAACGGGTAAGATATGTCATTTTGAATATAAGCTGACAGCCTGATGCGCGCGCGGGGGGCCGACCATACGCAAAATAAACTGGTAGCTTTAAGATCACAAGTTGAATCCTCCCAACTGCGGTGCTTGGGGGTAGGAATCACCTTACCTTTCCCCCCCTTCTACTCCAAAGTGTCTCGCTTACAAATGCTAGATCAAGAAACCGTGAGGATTGAAATCTGAACAAAGTCTTTTTCTCCATCAACTAATAAAATTGTTACTTGGTCATGTATAATTAAGTAATAAGGTCCAGAATGCTCCACTTCTATTGTGACAATAAGAACATATTCTTTTGGACTTAAAGATATGCATATATATTTCTTCAAGATGCGATCATGTTATTATCTATATTTCCCAAATATATGTAGGTGATGTATCTCATATGTGACACTTACTCTATTCGAAATCGGTACTCTCAATGTCTTTGGAACACATCACAACTTTGTATCCCTCTCTCCTATATCTGCTCCTATGATTCAGATGCTAGTCATTTGCAAAGATCAGCCCTTACTCTTTTTTGGTTTACCATAATTGAATCCTATTTTTGAAGATCATTGCTTCAATACAAGGGGGACCAAAAACCCTTTAATTTGCTCTTAATATATTTTCTAAAAAGGAAAAATGGAAAAATACAACCCGAGCATTTTATTCATTTTAGAAGCAATGGCAAACACTAGAAAAAAAAAAGAGGATACCGAAAACTTACATTCTGAACATATATAATACCATTCTTTACCTAGTCATTTTGGAGGATGTATTCGGATTTGTTAGAGAACATATTGTGTAATGACATTTACTCTTTAAATGACTTCAAATGAATAAAGAAATTTCCAAAATGACATAAACAGAGAAACTTGGATACACATAGCTTTAAGTGTATTAAAAGACACTTTCTAAAGGTTTCCTATATCTATTTCCAAGTGTCATACTTGACATCATGATCTCATATGTTATAATGGACACTTTTGGGTGCAAATTTAATGATTGTCTATTGTTTTGTGTTTTTTTAATGTGTAGCTTTGTATTAGAATGTTGATAACACGAACCATTAATGTGTAAAATTAAGGTCCTATGCCATACATGTGGACCATAATGATAAACGTCATGTATACTTAAAAATCCTTTTATATCAATGTGTACACTCCTTGGATCTTGCATGTTGCAAAAAACACGAAGCTAACATCATAGTGGCATCTTTGGTGCGCCAAAAAAATCAACATCATATTGAGAATTCTAGGCAAATGGGAACCAAAACCATCCAAAATCAAATAAAATATATAATTAGTTAAAGAAAAGCAACGAGAATATGTGGTTTACAATAGAATGCAATTTTTATTCAATTTTGATTTGAAAAAGTTAAAATTAAAATGGGTCCTCCTACTACTTCAATCATAATTACCACCGACGGTGCTTCCTAAGTTGCATTAGTTATAGATCTAATCTCACTTAACACAACTCCCACCCATTCTTCTTCATCATTTCTTTGTTGGCCCTTTACAAGAATGCCGTTTTGTTGAGTTGGATGAAATGAGCTTTTGAAGATCATATTTGTCCAAAGTTGTGTCTCTCTCGATCAAGCCAGTTGGGCCAAAGTTCTTTAAGTTTGGTTAGTTTGAACTTGTATAGGCCACGGTTATGACTTAGAGTTAGTCTTACGTGGACCTGGTCCACAATAATATTATTTTGGACCAAAGCTACTTATTTAACATAGTGATCCTTTTTTTTCATATAGTAACCTTTTAAAATCTTAAGTTACAGTATACACTTACTATCTACCATAGTGATCCTTTTTTTTAATATAGTCACTCTTTCTGATATTAGTTTTTATAATGAAATTTTCACTTTTTGACATAGTAAGCTTTTTTTCACATAGTCAAACTTTACTATCTTTATTTGCTCATCTTTTATATCTATTTTTTTTTTTATATAGTGATCATTTTTTTTCATAAATCACATGAATTAGTATTAGGTCCACACTAAATTAGTGTGGACCAAGTCCATATAAGTTTTTTACTACGACTTATGATTGTTGCGCTTTATGAGTTTTTTTTTTTTCCGAAAACTACAAATAAGTGTTTAAGATCATGAAATAGTTTCTAATTTCCTATTGTCATCCTTGAAAAAATCGACATGATTATGTTAATTATGGCTTATTTTAAGATCATTAAACAATCTAGGAAAATTCTCAATCCTACCCTCGTAATATTGATTTTTTTTCAATGGTACACCTTAAATTATTGACTTTTTCTAATGGTACACCTTATTAAGTTTTCATTCTCAATAATGCTCTCCTAGTATTGACTTTTAGCTAAATTTAGTCATGAATACGATCTATCCACAAAATATTGATCAAGAAACATAAAAAATATGGTGGCCGATTAACTATGAAGAAGACATAAATATCATATAACTATTAATAATTATATGATGATTTATGTCTTCTTCACAGTTAATCAACTACCATATTCTTTTCATATAATATTTTGTGGTTAGATCATATCCATATTTTTGTCACTTTGACACTTTTTTTTTATTATTTTTTTTGGTAATTTATCAATGTAATAATGGGGATTTCAAGGTTTTTTAGTTGATTTATTAATTTGGTTGTAGGTTAATATGGGTTTTGTACCTCATTCATTGACTTGGATGTGGGTTATTCTTGCTTTTTATTGATGATAAACTTATACTACAAGTTTTTTTTTTTTTTTTTTACAAAAAGCTACTAGTTAAGCATGCTAAATTTAGTAAAAAAAATCAATACTAGGAAGGTATCGATGGGAATGAAAACTTAAGAAGTTGTACCATTGGGACATGGAAAACAAGTAATCGTCAGTTTCTTTCACTAGTGGAAAAAAGCCTAATTGATCAGGTTAAGATCAACTTAACTGATTCGTAAATGAACCAGATTAGTTAGGGATGGAGAGGTTGAGGAAAGTTAACTGATCCGGTTCACCATCGGATCAGTTAATACTTAACTTATCTGGTTTCATGTTTCCACCAGATCAGTTAAGCCCTCCTTGAATTTTTTTTTTAAAAAAAAAGTTCTTGACAAACCACCAGTCCCAAAAATCAAAACAAAACAGCACAACATCATAAAAGGCCTTAAAATATCAAAACATTACAACAAACGTTCCAACTCAAACACTAATCACAAAAATGAAATTCAGGAATTAAAAACATATCCTTATACAATCTCAGACCCTAGATCCAAAAATTAACCAAAATAAACATCTAGGAATTAAAAACAATAAAATCAAAATAATATAAAACTGAATTACAAACATTAATATCAAATACAAATTCAAGAATTAAACTCATTACAAACGAAATATCAGACATTAATTCCAACACAAACATTACAAGCGAAAAAAATTCAGATATGAAAAACGACAAAATTAAATATGGACCGAAAAACCAACAAAAATCAACAACAAAAGAAATGAAACTTGCTAATATTCGGTTTTGGATATAAGTTAATGAAATAACAAATCAAATTACAAAAATCAACAAGATAAACTAAAAAAAGAAACAAAAAGTCAGAATTCACAAAAGAAAATGAAATTAAGAAAATACAAAGGAAATAAAATTTATTAAAAACACTCAAACCCTAGATCTAATGGCTAGAATCGCTCGAATCTCTAATACCTAGATCCAATGCCTCGAATCTCCAATCGCTCAAAAAAAATTTAGGAAATTTTGTTAATAAATACCACACTTTGGGCACTTTTTTGAAATAAATACCTAGATTGCCTAAAATTTAATATAAATACCAACTTTCTGCCATTTCTTTGGGAAACACTACCAATTTATAAATTTTCGCAAAACCGTTAATTTTGCTTCGTTAGTGGCATGTGAAATTACCTTCTTACCTTCAATTAATCTCCTCCACCACCACCAAAACCCCACGAAACTCACTACTTGTGATCCCCTTCTCTCTCCTAATCACCATTACGAGGTGGTGGTGGTTTCGTGTTAGTTAGTGATGTGGGGTGGGTCGTTTTTTGGTAGGTGGAGGTGGTGGTGGTTTCGTAGTTGGTTAGGGTGGTGGAGTGAGATGATATTTGAGTGTGTGGAGGTGGTGGTGGTTTTGTAGTTGGTTGTAGTTGTGGGTGGGTCGATTTTTGGGTGGGTGGGGGCGGCAACGGAAGCATGGTTGTTGCATATGGTAGGAGCGGTGGTGGTGATGGGGGAAGCGCAAAATCGTAACTTCATGTGCCACTAACGGGGCAAAACTAACGTTTTTTTTTGCAAGATTCCGTCAAGTGGTAGTGATTCCAAAATAATTAGTCAACCTTGGTATTTATATAAAATTTCAGACAACCTATGTATTTATTTTAAAAAAGTGCCCAAAGTTTGGTATTTATTGGCAAATTTTGCAAAAAATTAAACCCTAGATTATGGGTTTGAATTTTAGTCGTGGTTGGTGACGATTCCTTTGGGTTGTGGACTTGTGGTTGTTGGTTAAGCCAGTGATAGAATGAGTGAAAGAGCAAGAGTAGGGGTGCTTATCGAGCGAGCAGAGCCCGAATAGCACTGGGATCGGCTCGAGCTCGTTTAACTTTTCATGGGCTCGGCTCGGCTCGGCTCGTGAGCTCGCCGAGCTTGGGGGAGCCGAGCTCGGTTTGAGCTTGTGATTAGAATTTGCAGCTCGAGCTCGGCTCGTGAGCTCGTTTAGGCTCGGCTCGTGAGCTCGTTTAGGCTCGGATCATGAGCTCGAATAGGCTCAGGCTCGGCTCGTGAGCTCGATTGTGGCTTGTGAGCTCGTTTAATTGCTTTTACCTTTTCTTTTTATCTTTCTTCTAATATATACTTTAGTTAGTATTTTAAAAGAAATACTTAATACAATTTTTAATATATATAAATAATTTTTTAATATAAAATATTTTTTTAGTATAAAATAATAATCGAGCTGTTCACGAGCTTTACGAGCCGAGCGTTGCCTAGCTCGGCTCGGCTCGTTTAAGTCTCGAGCCGAGCCCGAGCTCGAGCCGAGCTTCAACGAGACGAGCTTTGACCGAGCCGAGCCCTAGCTGCTCGCGAGCTTGTCAGGCTCATTATCACCCCTATGCAAGAGAGGAGAGGAGGGCTCGTTAAAAAAGCCCAACCTAATTAACTGATCCGGGTATTTTGCCCACCCAGTCAGTTGACCTTAACTGAGAAGTAGCTCCAGTTTTTTGTGTCATTAAGTGTTTTTTGCACTAGCGTTTATGGATCCACGGAAGACTAAAAAGAAATATAGCTTGGCATATGCTTGCATTCGAATCAAATAGTTAATACACTTTTCTTGCAGCTCTTGGTGATCTTAATCATCAAACATGTTAGAATATATCTTAATATTCTCTAGATATTATAGATTGATTTGTTAGGATTATGCTTGTCCTGGTATTTAGTTAAGTGTATATTAGCTTCCTTAATTATACCCTAATTTGTCTCCTAGTCCTATGTACATAAGCTATTTATGATAATAGACATTGATAAAGCTCTTGGCCGGGTACCAGGTGATCGTGGTGGTGATTAGGGGTGTAAGTTATTTGGTTAAAATCCGAAATCCAAACCAAACCAAACCGAATTAATAATTTGGTTTGGTTTTTTTTTAAATCGGTTTGGTTTGGATTGGAAAAAAATATTTATTTCGGTTTTCGGTTTGGTTCGGTTTTTATTTTGGAAAACCGAAAAAACCAAATCGGACCGAACAGTTCATATTTCAATATGGGCCTTTGATATATAAGCCCATTTTTTATTTCTGAAAGTTGAAAACTTGAAACCCTAAGAAAACCAGGGTAAGCCGTCATCACTTCAGTCCTCAATTCCTCACTCTCGTCTCTCCCTGCTTTTCTCTTCACTCACTCTTTCTGTCTCTCTCGTCCATTTCTATCTCCTAGTTCATTTCTCTCTCCTTAGTCAATCTGCCCTCTGGATCTCGAAAACTCTGCGGTGGTCTTCAAATTGAGTCTTGAGAACTCGAAATAAGCAAAAAAGGGGTGTACGATGGAGTCCGCCATCTGAACAGCTGGGCTCTCAAATCGCCATAACAATGAAACCACTTTGAGCTCTGACTGTTTTCGAGAGGAAGAAGAACCGAAGAATAATATGTATTTTCCTTATCATTTTTCATTATTTTTGTTATTTTTATCAATTATATTTAGTTCTAGTACTTCAATTTCAACTTATTTATGTAACTCTTCTATGCTTGAGGATTTAACATTTGATATCTTCGTAGTATTTGTAAGATCTGGAAAACAATTGTTTGCATCATAAAAATATTCGGTTTTTTTGGTTCGGTTGGTTTTTGTTTTGTAATTTCGGTTCGGTTCGGTTTGGTTTGGTTTGGGATGAATTTTGGTTTGGATTTGGACTTGAAATGTGAAAATCGAATTTATTTCGGTTTGGTTCGGTTTTGCTCCAACAGGTTGGAAAGAAACCGAATGTACATAAATTTCATGATCATAGGAGTCATTCAAAGAGGGAGAAATAAGGAATGAAGGAGGATATAATATAGGAGAAGAAGGAATGAGGTCAAGCTTTTGAGAGAAAGGAACATGAAACTCAAAAACAGTAGGGGGAACCGACAAAAGACTCATGAATCACATGACTCTCATCTATAGACTTCTCGAAGGAAGGTTTTTCAACCAAGGTTTCTTCCTCCTTTAAAATATCCATTACATTGATCTCTCCTATAATTTGATCATCATCCTCATAACTCTCATTCTCTATACAACCCGCATCATCATCATCATAAATATACGGTTGGGGATGAGAATTTTGAGTGTTATAATCAAATTCATATTGGGGTGAGGGATTAAAATCATTCACTAATGTCACATCACACAAAGAAATTGCATGAGAAGTAGAGTGACAATTCGAAGAATAAGAAGGTGTTGTAATACAACTATAGGGTTGTGGGGTTGGTCTAGCAGATAAAGACATATCCCATTCATAGTTATTCTTAGCCAACCACTCAATTAAATCCCAACAATAATCTTGTGATTGGGCTAGAAATTTCCCATTAGACATAGAATCAAACACCACCCTAGTTTCTTCATTTAAACCCTCATAAATTACTAGGCACATATTCCAAATTTCAATTCCATGTTTAGGACCAATAAAATCACCAAGCCTATAATAGTATTTCCAAAACAACTCATTCTCATATTGAGGAAAAGAAAAAATTGCTCTAGAATTACTAGCAAAAATATTGGGTTCATGGAACATGTATGGTAATTCATGAGAACTCATGCAAAAATTGGGAGAATTTTGATGTGATGCATCAAAACTATAAACATGAGAACCACAAGAATTATGACTATGGTGCCTATCAAAAGAATTATCCCCATCACAATAATAATATGACTCCATGATACGAAAAAGAAAGAAAAGAAAAAAGAAAAAAAAAAATTCACAAAAGAAAGTAAAAAAAAAAAAAATTATATACACTATAGTCTCACCAACAATAAAAACTAAATAAAACAAACTATCTCCCCGGCAACGGCGCCAAAATTTGATAGGCGTGTCGCGCACCTAACAAAAATAAATAACCTAACTAATCCTCCTAAGTATGTAGTAGGGTAAGTCAGGGTCGATCCCACAGAGAGAAAGTTGTTCTATGATTAGCCGTTAAGTAATGGTAAGACTAAAGGAGGTTAATATCAAATATGGTCGAATTAACTATACTATTCAATCTATAAATAAAAGACTCTATAGTTAAGTATCCCCACTAGCATAAATTAATATAATGATAATTCCTACCCCAAACTAGTCAATTAAATATTCACAAGGAAAAATATACCCTATAAAATACCATAAATATCTCCCGAGTATCTATGGCTTCTCTAATATGCACTTAAGCCTACTCCCGTGGAATCATGCAAATTAAAGACATTAAACGCGGCACTCTAACTTCCTAACAATCCATTCTACCTACTCCCGTGGAGAACTTCATGTCCTTAATTGAAATATTCAATTTCGTCAAAATCGAACTCCCGTTGTGATCAAGACAATGGAATCATAACAATACTAGTTATCCCTAAACTAGTATTGGAATATGCACAATCAATTAAGCAAGAACAATTAAGCAATTAATTGGGAATTTAAAGGTATAATCATGAATTAATTCACACTAGGGTTCAACTTAACCATAGATTATAAAACTATGAAAGCATAATTGAAATAAATAAAGAAAATAGAGAAGAATAATATAACATCATAATATAAAACAAGGAGAAAAGAAGAAGAAAAGAGATACTTGAATTAATGGAAGAAAGGTGGAGTCTTGGAGAACAATGGAGATCTACAAATTTCTCTCTCTAACTTCTCTCTCTAAAAACCATAAGTATAAACTAATAATGATGATATCTCATCTAAGCTCCTCAAAATAATGTTTAAAGTCCTATTTATAAGCTAAGATTAATATAAACCGACATAAGTTAGGTCACGCGGAAGATACGACATTACAGCAGGTTGCACGGGCAAGCAACTACGAGCACGGGCGTGCAGGGTAGTGCACGGTCGAGCGAAATCTTGCTCGGTCGTGCGAGCAAGGCAGAAACATTCGTGACTTTTGATTGCAGGTTAACTGGCCGAGCACATATCCGCACGGGCGTGCGGGGGAGACAGTGGCTTCAGCTCAACTTTGAACAGCTATAACTTTTGATCCAGAGCTTTGTTTCACACATGTAATATATCGTTGGAAAGCTCTTGAAGTCTAGTTTCCAACCCATTTGGAATTACCTCATCTTGTGTCAAAAGTTATGAGTGAAATGGTGCAGAGGTATCATATTTCGCACAAGTACACAAAGTCGTGTGTATCTTCTTCACTTTCAATCCGTTTTGGGCACATGATATATCGTTTTGAAGGTCATCCAAGTGCCTTAATCGTCATATCCTCAAATAGGAGTTCAAAGTACCTGAGATTACATAAAAAGACCAAAAAACCCGTGAAAGTATCGTAGTTTCTGAAAAGGGACCTAAATATGCACAAATGCAACGTAAATGCTCTAATGCTACATGAAAATGCATCTAATATGCAACTAAATTATGTTAGAATATGCACTTATCAAACAACATAAATAGCATCAATTTCAGCATTACAACAACAACATAACAGCAATTTGAGCACCAAATCAGAATCAAAATAGCAGAAATTAGCATAAAATGTCTCTTAAAACAGCTGTAGAACAACACCACAATTAACATCCTTAAAAAAGCAGTAGAACAACCCCACAGTAATTAGCCCCAAAATTCACATCAATATAGCTCATAAAATAGTAGTAGAACAGCCCTATAAAACCCAAATAACCATTACATGTTTCTTACTGATTATATTTTCTATATTTGCAGATAAAAGCAAGACTTTATATGTTTCTGTGTTTTTTATAACAATCGTAAATCTTAATCAATCTGCTTTTAAACATAAAGCAAGACTTGCATGTTCCAATATGAGCAACTCATTTTATGCAAATCTCTGTATCATAGAAACAAGATATAAAACTGCTTTAAATAAATTGTCAATGTAGAATCTAAGCCCTTGTTTGATTGGACTTTTTTAAAGCTTGGAAACGGATTCAATTTACCCATAACATCAAAGAAAATGAACAAACATAATATTTTGAGTAAAAAATTTAACAGCTAATAGGCTAGAAGAAAAAACCCTAAACAAATGAATTGCAATTTGCAGGTTGTTGGTGAATTGAAACCTAAAACTATAATCAATTATCATAAAAATTGCACACACAAAGAAACTCTCGCAAATTTGCACACACAAAGAAACTCTCGCAAACATGCACACATAATCGCAAATGATAACCAATTCGAAAGAGAAAAATCAACAAATTTCAGTTGAAATTCATGCTTCAAAAAAATTGAAGAGAGAGAATTCGAACAATTACCTAAGAAAAAAGAACAAAGCTGGAAATGAAATCTGACTTCCTTAGATCGTCAGAAACAATGGAGTTCTTCAAATCATTGCCGGCGAAGAAACAGCGACGAGAGAAAAGTGTGAAGAGTGTGAAGAAGCAACGACGAGAGATAGCGTGATTGATAGAAAAAAGAATTCGGAGGGTAAGGGTTTTTGTTAACTGTGTACATGGATGAGGGTTTGGATTACCCTCAAGTAAGGCTAATGTTTAACCCACAACCAAACCAAACAGAAAGTAATGGATTGAGTAAAAACAGTTACCGTTTCCAACCCTTAAAAAAGCCAACCAAACAATGCCTAAGACTATACCCTTCAAAAACACCTAAAACCTCCTCTGCTTCCCTTTCTTTTATTCTAAAGTGCCTACTCACTCTATAACGATTCTCACAAAAAACAACCTCAGACAATTGAACCTCCTCTCCGAGATTACAAGAAATTTGTACTATGCAAACACATAAAACACACACTAAGCTGAGCATAGAAGTAATTAGGAAAATTAGCGAGATTAACCACTGACGAGAGAAATTTCAAGTAGACTGACTATTTCAATTTTTACACCGTCTTTCCTTCTTGCTGGCTGCTGCCAACCATGAAGAGCATTAGGCAACTAGTTGATCGTCGGTGTCCGGAAAGGCTATCGTAGAGAAGAGGGAGCGTTTGTTAGGGTTCACACATTAGGTTTCTATTTGATCATCAATGTCATACGTTTACTTTTGTCAAGCACTAATAAAACATAAACGTCAGCACTTTATCAGTAACCATCATGTAGTAATATTTCTCTCCACTTAGTTTTCTTGAATGAGTAGTGTATACACATGCATACGCTCTTTAATTGATATTAGACGACTCTTGTGAAATTAAGATTTTGTAGTCATTTAATTACAAACTAGGGAACGAAGCCGAACCAAAAACCTCATCAATGGGTTCCCGTCTTGTTTGGTCTTTTTCATGCTAGAAAAGGTATGATATCTAATGTAGCCAAACGACTGCGCACATGATAATTGTGTCATTGATCATTATATTATACATCACATAATCAATGTGCAACAACATTTTTTGTACTACATAGCATTTTTACGTTATATTTCTTGCTCTTGAATTCTTTATGCTTAGAAGAAAACTGATCTCTTTCTACTTCTACAACAATCTAGCTTGCTTTTTGTAAACAAACCATCAGAATATCTTAAAGCATTCAAAGCTGATAGAGCCTTGTATCCAATTCATTTCGAGCAGCTATCAAATCTTGCAATAATGCAATAGCTCAAATCAGTTCATGAATGCTATTAGATTTCAAGTAGACACAAAAACCATAATCCCGGCCAAAGCTAGATCGATCAATTGAAACTCATGCAAGTACCAATCTATCTGAAAAGGTCCAATTCGGACTCCAACAAAGATCCATATAAAAGCTCACAAAGGAAACTACAATGTGATATGCCAATGGTTTTGTATAAAGGTACTTCAGTAATTACTAATCGACACACTTAGGCTCCGTTTGGTTGGGTGTAAAATATTTTCAGTGTAAAATAATTTTTATGGAAAACAATTTACAATGGAAAATACAATTTCAAAATTTGTTTTCCGTTGTTTAGTTTTATGTAAGAAAAATGATAAAATGAGAGGAAAAAGAAAGGGAAAGTAAGGAGATAGTGAGAGGAGTGTACAAGATAGAGAAGGAAAACGGTTTTCCCTTCATTTTGAAAGGAAAATGGTTTTCCATCATTGAGAGAGCAATTTTACTCCAAGGGAAAATGGTTTTACACTCCTTTGCAAACCAAACAATGTAAAATTGAAAATAGAGGAAAACAGTTTTCCAAAAAAATGTTTTACGCCCTACCAAACGGAGCCTAATTAACAATCGAAAGCAAGGAATCATCAATAAACAGAATAAATGTGTCATAATATTAAGCGGTCAAATACAATAAGAGTTTAACGGCAAAATCATATCTTTCAAGCATGACATTCAAAAAGAGTACAAAACACTCCACTAATTGCAACCTTGATAAACCAAAAACAGTTGATTCCAATTGCCTAATAGCTACTAAATGAGACAGCAACTCCACTTGCTCAAAGATCTTGCACGCTCAAACCTGCACAATGGGATGACAATAACAAAGGAATTAGACTCGGATAACTACAATCACAAAGGAATTAAACTCGGATAACTACAATCACAAAGGAATTAAATTTGGATAACTACAATCACAATTAACTGCTAGAGAAACAAAAAGGCAGCCAACTTGTCCCTAAACACAGATTCTACCTTGAACATTAGTATGTCAATTGACTAATGCTCTATCCCATCATCATACTGCCTCTTCCAATACAAGTGTTCCTACTTTCAACTTTTCAAAGTCTCAACTAATGTTCCTAAAAATGAAGTTCACCATTTATCCGTAATTTGGAAATACAATAACATTAAGTATGCGTCTATTTTAATTAACTTCACAAATTTCCATTTTTGAACAACATTTCATCCCATCATTTATCATTTTTCCTATTCTACACATCTTGAAAAAGTAGTCTTAGCAACTCTATACGTTTTCAGCACATCGGCATCCCCCCACCCACCCCCCCAAAAAAATCTCCTTAGGAGTCTAATCCCCATTTTCCAGTCAAAAAGAAGCACCGAACCAATACTCCAACGGATTAACTCTTAACCAGGGGTCACAGTGAATACAATACCTTCGATATTTTTCTAGGCAAGACAGCATACATCAGATGAATGAAGCAATCAACCAACAATACAACCACAATTCAACAAACGAAAAAATTAAAAATTGGTGGCATTTCAAGTGCAATGATAGAGACAGCTAAAAAAATAAATCAACTTATCGAAGTTCTTATCTTGGTACAATCAATTAATTGAGTCACTCGCAAAACATTACATACAAGCAAGAGCCAACAAGAACACGGAACAAATGAATTCAGTGATGGAAATTAACACAGGCACGAACCTGGAGGAAGAGACTGCTTCAACTTATCAGCCTTCTCAGAGTCGAAGACACAGAGAGTGTAGAGATACTTGGAGCAGCGAACCTTGAACTTAACCACATCCTTGCTTCTTTTGATCTTCACCGAACGCGCATCTTTCCTTCTGGCAGTCAGAAGGAAATCCTTTATCTCATGAATCTGCTTCGGCTGCATTACCACCACACATACATCCCAAAATCAGTAACACAGAATAATTTCAAGATATATAATATCATCTCCAAAATCAAAACGTTGCAAACTCAAAAACTATAATATTAGAATACCTACGTAACAAATAAAATCTCCAAAATAAAAAAGTTTTTAACTGATACTAAAATCAGAGAAAAAATAATAAACATATTTATATAACCTTCTAAAATTCCAAATTAGAAATTCCTAGAAAAGTTAGTCTACAGTTACTGGCTCTAATTTCATAATCAACAAAATCAACCATACAATAATATTGATTTTCATTAGAAGAGTTATAGATTCAACTTGATCAAACAACATATCACAAACAACATATCATATTAATCTTAAGACAAAAACAATAAAAATCAATAATGCATTTGCATCACAAAATCATAAAACAAAGGCAAGCTGAAGGTGAAAATCGCACAAAACGAAAAAGAAACAAAATTGAAGCATAAATTGCAGAAACGCCATTAAATCTAGAGATAAAACCTTCGATTTTTTGGAATTTTCAGAAGAAGAAAGAGAGAAAGAGTACCATGATGGAAGCGAGGCAGAGATTTGGGAAAACGAGGGAAATGGCGAAGTACCGCAGTGATGTTTATAAAACCCTAATTGAGAAGAGTGAAGGGGTTAATAAAGTTTGGACATCTTTCATTTTGGGCTTTTAGAGGGTGTATAGCACAATGGTTGGTTTCATTCTTGGGCTTTAGTAGAACAAAGAGAAAGAAAATATACCGTTTCGGGCTTTCGTATACATCTAGGCCTCCAGATGTTTGCTCTTTCGTTAGCTTGTTATACGCAACTTAATTTTGGTGAACATTTTTTCTTCAACTTGTTAGTGTTCAGCCTTCTAGCTTTTTTGAAGTTGTGTGGCTCCAACGATGCCTAAAGTTGTTATGTGTTGCATATTTTGTCTCATGAAATAAAGCTATTACCAGAAAATAGAATAATATCTTAACGGTTATTTGGTAATTAATTATATGTGGTGGTAATAGTAATGAATTTGTATGTAAATTTGTGAAGAAAATCATTGTATCATAAAAATGTGGGTCCCGTCTGGATCTTAAAACATTAGTGCTAAAACCTAGATCTCAATCTACCCCAAATTCAATGTGCCTCAAAATGGACCCAAACATTTAAAAAGTTCGGGGGTTTGAACATGTCTAAATCTGATCCACAATTGATAAATTTGATATGACTGAAAAAGGGTCTGGCAAGACAATAAGGAGGAGTAGAGTTTGGTCCACTTACAAGCCCAAACGAGGTTCCACATTAAAACCAATTGGCAATAGTAGGAGTAGTTCCTCTAGCTTATATTATGATACTTTCTCTCATCTTTCTCCAATGTGAGACAACTCACATGTGCACAACATATATGGGGATCAACAATAAGTTGAGGTGAAAGTTCGGTATACGGTTTGGATATGGGCCTAATCCAATCCGAACAAATTTTGGATTTCAATTTTACAATCCGCATCCGAACCAATTAGATTTTGAATCCGATCCAATCCAATCCAATCCAAATTTTCAAACTCTATTTTGAATCCGATCCAAAAATCCAATTTTTTAAAACTCTGTTTTTTTTGTGAAATAAATTAGGCGCGACAAGCCAACAACAACAGCCCAATTGATTTACAATTATCAAATTCATAATCCATTACAACCCCCATAGTCCATTAATAAACTAATAACAAACCCATATGCCATAATTCATTACAACATAACGTAAAATAATACATGACGTTCAGTTCAACAACACAAAATACAACAGGTTCAGTTGAACGACAAAGAATACAGCAGTAGCACTTAAGCACTGGGTTTTTTTTTTTTAAAATAAATCAGTTGAGCACTTAAGCCCAATCCAGAATACATAATACAAGGCATATTATTATTCAGTTATATTGGATTTTCGTATCCAATTACCCTGAATCCAATCCGATCCAAAAATCCAATTTATGAAAAAATCTCAATTCGAATCCAATCCAAACACAGTTCGAATCCGATCCGAATTACTAACTCGGATTGGATTGGATTGGATTTCGGTTTTTATCCGAATAACTTTCACCCTAACAATAAGCAACTAGTATTTGGGCCCGGGCATTGCCCCGGGTGGTATTTTTTCCAAACTTGATATGCATTTTTTCCATTCGCATTAAAATATATTAAAGAAAACTCAACATTTAAAAGGTACAAATATAATGCTATGGACATTTAAAGCATGATTAAAAGTTGGTTGAGATGGTAATTGTGTTATGTATAATAGCAAGAGGTCACGTGTTCAAATCTTATTGCAAGCCAATTTTACTTTTGTTAATTGACATGACATACGTACACATTGGACAATTCTAGTAGAGTAACAGAGGTGTCACGTAGCGTCATTCTAGTAGAGTAACAGAGATGTCACGTGATGTCTATACGTTGTCACGCACGCCTTTTAATATATTAGTATAGATCGTATTAAATAAATAGGACAAAAGATTTTTTTTCCCGTGTTGACTAAGTGCTAATTGTTTAAGCCAGTAACATAGGCAACTCAATTTCAAAGTTGATTTTACGAAGATACCCTTGGATCACATGGGTTTTATCGGACCCCTTATTCAATGGTTAAAGTTACCCTCATAAGGCCTTGAAATTACAGGAATTACCATCACAAATCCAAGTACTACTAGCTAATTTTTGACGATTTCAAAACACTCTCTCTCACTAATTTCTCTGTGTTTCGCATAGCATTGGACGAATTCTTGATACTCGGCAGTTGCCAAACGGGTACTAACTAATCAGACAATCCCTAAATATGTACCTCTCAATCTCATCTTTACTTTTGGACAAAAACAAGACGCAAGTTAATTGACAACAACTTGACATAGGTATTAGCCTATTAGGTGTAGATTTGTATGATATCAATATGTGACCAAGTAAAAAGTAACCTTTAATCTGGACATTGTCAAATTTACTCCACCGCAACTTGAGCATTGGATTTGTGAGCTTGATTTGTTGTATACTTGTATAGTTGTGTTTTATTATCATGTTCACTTTAACTTTTAATGAGAAACTATTGGCATCTATCTACTTAAAAACTTTATTGAGTACCATTTTGTGGCTATATTGATACCATTTCTATGTTAAGAAGGTACCATTTTTTTTAAGAAAAAATGTATTAATAAATACAAGTTCTTTTTTTTTAAGGGGAATAAATATAAGTTCTTAGTTGATACTAGAAAGTGACTAAATGATACTAGAAAGTATTAGTTGATACTAGATTAAGTACTAAGCATACATATATATACTTTAATGGTACCAATCTTTCCTAAAACAAAGAATTGTCATGTTGCCACATCATGTATCCCCCTCCAAAAAGTATGACACAGAGTAAACAATAAAAATGTGTGTGGAACGACTCGAACCTATAATCTCTCATTTGAAATAAAAAGACACTAACCTATATTGGTCTTTATGGAAAAAAAAAAAATAAGTATTTCAAGACAACATAATATACACCCCAAAATTATTGAATTCAGTAACTGGTAAACAAATAGAAAACTCACAATTACATCTTATTATCCCAAAATGACAATTTCATATCTTAAACACACAAAACCAAATAATTTGAAAAAAATTATAAATTTTTGATGATTTCTTTTTAAAAGTATGATGACTCTTTTTAATCTCTTGCATGACTATTGTTCTTCTCAAATGACTATCAATCATATGTTTAGCTTTCATTATTATGTTTAATTAAAATTTTGACTGTATTTGCTAGATCAGTAACAAAAATTGGATACAGTCTAAGCTACATGTGTTTTTTAACTACAATTCTACAAGTGTGTATCAAATTGACTAAGGTCATTTCTTTATTGTTGAAAGGTTTTAGTTTGACTTTAACAAAAAATAAATAAAAGTTCTAGTTTGGTGCATGTCCCGTAAAATTATCATACGATTTTTCTTAATAATGGAAAATGGTTGATTGGTTCAAGTTAATATATTACAATACCGCAACTATTACAAAATGTGATTTTTCAAAAATTATTTTATAATGATATTAAATATAATCTCAAACTTGTAAATAAAATAATTTGGGCCATTATTTAGGCCAACAACTAGTTTTACTTACAAATGTGTACCAATCACGCCTAATGGAGTTACTAGATTGATGTCAATCACGGCGGCTTGTATTCAATAAACAAGGCCAAAGTATCCTATATCCTCCTGATCATTTCTCCATACACAAGTAAACTTTTACCCCACCCCTCTTCCAACCAAAAATAAAGGAAGGAAACACTAATATGACGAAAGTTTTGTTTGAAGACCGTGTTAGTTTTTCCAGAAAACATAGGCCCTGTTTGATAATTAGCGGATAGTTGTTAGCTGTTAATTATTAGTTAATTGGATTAGCTGATAGTTGATTCTATTAGCTAATTTGAATAGTTGATTGCATTAGTTGTTTGTATAAAGGTATTTGGTAAGTAACTGATAGTTTTTTTTTAAAAGTAAAATTAATTCATTAATAAAAGAGTCATTCAACATCTATAATAGAAATCAGGAAAAACAAATACATAACGATTTTGAACAAATAAAATTCGGAATTTGTAAAACCACGATCGTTGTGAAGTAGATCTAACAATTCTGCATACCCTCTTCCACATCACTGTTTGATACAACATTCAACGAGAGGGTCTTTCGATATGCTGTAGTTTTGAAATAGAATAATATCTAATATTGATTGTAACTATAGATCTGAAATCTGCTTCGACACCGCATAATTCTTCATCAATGATCCAAAATTACGATAATTCATCAAGAACACAAAGGAGTAACTGATAGTTGATTATTACTTGATTGTGTAAAATGACCAATAAGGACATGGGCATAATTTTCATTTTGGTAAAATAAATATATTTGGTGAATATATATCGAGGATAAGACATACTAATAAATATTTCCTCTCTTTCTTTTTAAGTGCAACGTTTTGACATTTGCACTATTCACACACCTCACTTTGACCCCATTAGTAAGGTCATGGGCATAATTCATTATTGTACTTTCTCTTGTTTATAAAATAAATATGTTCTATGTATGTATATTGGAAATAAGACATACTTATAAAAAATACATCGGGAATAAGACATTGTTGGTGCAAAATCAGTTCGTTGACCTTGCAAATAAGTCAATGGACACCCAATAGTTTAGTATTGAATGCCTTGGGAGACTTAGTCCCTGGAGGTTACCGGTTTTAATTAGATAAAACCTTGCTAACGTACTCAATAATTTAATTAATGATCAAACTACGAAAAATTAATTTCAGGCGAAATGTAATAAATAGAGCAAACAATGATTACACTTTTAATTAAAGTATAGAATTCCCATACATGCCACAAACTTAGAGATTGATTTTACAACACACATAGGATAAGCCAGGCTGGACAACTAAAGGGGAAACACGAAGGCTGTTACCTCCATGATTCTCTGCTTCAATCGGAGTATTTGAGATCTTGCCTAATGGCGCCAAAACATGCTCGGATGCCAAAGCTAAATCTAATGACACTAAACTATAACCCCAGAAGGGGGTTGGACTATGCTAACGCTAAGATACGCTAAGGAAAGAAATGCTAGAGTTTTGATGAGTCGTTCATGTCCTTCTTCTTGATGGCAGTTTCTCTATTTATAGAGAAACATAACATATAACTTCCATGCATGCTAAGGAGGGAAAACATTTGAATCATATGTGATTCAAATCTCAACCGTTTCCTGGCGCTGAATAAATGTTATTCTCTAATGCACGTTTGTCTTTATGTAAAACCATCTTCTGATTATCTTCCTTTGACTACTGTGCTTTTATCGCCTTTGACTTTCATCTCTTGATAACCTTGACGATCTTCCTTTGGTGACTTTGACCTTTGTTGACTTCGCTTAATGGGCCTTATGCTTATATTGGGCTATATTAGGCCCTCATGTTAAAGCATAAATTAAACCTTTTGAGGTTTAATTCAATGTACCATAATAAATGTTACTTGATATCTGAAAATGGTAGTAACAAATTGCCCCCCTGATTTGTGGAGTGATGCACTCAGCGCTACACAAATTATAGTCAGAAGGGACTTCGTCAATATCATCCAGTAGTATTTTGAATGTGACTTCTTCCATTGTTCTAAGGTGATCAATAAATGCTCTTTTTGGATGGCTAAAAATTGTCTGGAAAAATAACCTTTCATGTATTCCTTCGCCTTTCTTTCTGGCTGTTGTGAAATCCATTAAAAAAGTTACTTCCAGGTTCACGCTTGTACAATTATTTGGTGATAACCAACAAGGATCTACATTGTAGGCCATGAGATCATACCAAATTTGACATGCACATTTGTATTGCACTAACTCTTGATGATGATCCATCCACCATTTTGTAGACCTTAACCTCCTTTTTAGTTCCTTTGACAAAGAGCCTTTTCAGATATCTCCAAGGAATGTTAGATGTCCATATCTATTCTGTGATGACTTTTCCCCATGATTTACAAACTAGAAGAGACGTCACCTGATCATTCCTTTCAAGCCTTGGAAATATCAATTCTTTTATGAGATATATATTGGACCCTATTTGGAAGGCCTTAGATTCTCTTTTATTCTCTGAGTTCTGTTGCATAACAGGGCTATCTCCAAAGTATTTTTGAATAGAGGAGGCCCATTTTGTAGATTCATGCTTAATAAACTCACTTTTATCTCAAGATATGATATTTAATGCTTTGTGGTGATTCAAGCATTTTGATGGGTATGGCATATCTTTTGGAGCAGTTTGACGAAACATGGGAAGATGTGTATAATCCATTTTGGTTTAAGTCTAAGATTTTGTAGAGATCACATATATAAAGACTTAAATGCTTTAACTATCTTATAATTATTTCCTAACCGCTTAATTTTGTAGGAAACTAAAGACAGTTTTTTATGGAATACCGTTAATAAATAGACTTATGATTGATTCAATTTGGTGAATCAAAAACTTACGTCAGAGCAAATTAATCGTTGAAAATATATTATTGACAAGATTGCCATTTGAAGTAACATTGTTACATTTGTACCATGACTTATCTTCTTGGAGATAGAGTCAGTAAGAACATTTTAATTAAAATGGGTTGTATTTAGAGACAAATTTTGAAATGTTCCCTACACAATATCTTTGTCACTATCCTAAACTCTCTAGCTTATAGCTCGTACCCTGCATTGTTGTTGGTATCTCCGAAGTAATCACCATCTTCAAGGGAGTACTTGAACCTTGCTTCAAAGAGATTTCTTTGGTGACTACTATCCCAAGCTTATCTCCTATCAATCAATGTAGTGAACATCCAGGAAGGGAAGTGTCTTTCTTGGACAAGCAACTTCCATAATCCACACACACATCTAAAGTGGACTATTTTCCCCTGATTCTCATTTTGGCCTTCTTCCATCCTAACCACTTTGAGGGAGGACTTGGTATTAGAAAGAACTAGAGTTTTTGCATACATCCAGTTCATTCTTTGAGGTCTTGGGAAATTAAAGGTAGTGGAAATTTCTTTTTCTCACTTTTTGCAAACTGTTAGCAGTTTGTCTTGTGATTCTTCTTCCAACTTAGGCCAAATATAGATGGATAAGAGATCCATATTAGAACCAACCTTTGTAGCGCTTGATTCGACTAATCCAAGGTTTTCTGGCTCAACGACAAGTTCATCTCCAAAAACCTATGCCATCTTCTCTATCCATTTGATTCTTTCATTTATAGTGAAAGACCCCTTATCTTCTTATATCCCATTAAAGGCATAACGATGATTGAAGCAATCATCATCGAATTCAGCCACCAAATTTGCATAGGCTTCATTCTCCATTTTGATGTTTTAAGATAAAAATGTTATGATAGCATATTGTGACTATGTTTCTTTAAATAACCAAATAATCTATCCAACAGTTATTTTGTAATAACTTATAGGATCGGTTATTGGTTAAGTACGTTTGACTTTTTAAAGAAATTTTAATTTTTCTTTAATTGTCATTTGTTTTAATATTATAGGGAATAAATCACTTTGGTGATAAATTTAAAACTTTATATACCATCTTTTAGACATTTGTGTCTAAGATCAATCCCTTGAGTTTAGTGTTCATTTTATGAACAATGCTATTTAAGCTCACACTTTTGTATATTTGGAGATGCATTGACAAAAAGAGTAGCAAAAATAAAAATTATTTCATATTGAAATAAACTCGTCTGATCATGATCATTTAGGAATTTACAAAGTCCAACTAAGTAAATCAATACATAGTTTCCTAAACAGGTTTTGAACTATGCACTATCACTAGAATCACTAAGAAATTTAAGACATTGCTTGATATATCAAGCATGGAGATGGGCGAAACTGATGATGATTTGTGGTTCCTCATTTTCATCAACGTTAGGATCATCATCATTCGAGTATTCTTCGCCAGGGAATATAGGGATGCCTCCTTCCAACAAATGTTCATACCACAACAGGCAAGTACATTTGTACTGTATGAGTTTTTTAAAACTCTTACCTTCTCCCAGTTGGATTACCCTATACTTTCTGCTAAATACGCCTAAACTGCCTTAACAGATTATGGACTTGTGGTATTTCATCATGAGTTCGGGGAAAAAATACTTTTTGACAACGCACTCTCTCCATGCTTTGCAGACGCTCATTGTTTTCCATAGCTCCTTTTTATCATTTTTGGCCAGAGATTCAATGCCAAGAAGTCCACATTGCTTCCAATGATAGTAGCATTGGACCCTTGTTCCCTAGAATCTCCAGCTTGGATCTTTGGATCCTCTCCAAAGAGTCTCGTGATATTAGATTGCCACTTCCTCATTTCCTCACTTTTAAATTCCTCCCAATCCTCCTGCATTATGTCAAGATTGAACCGATGTCTCCAACATTCCCCTGGAAAGGGTAAGGGAGATATTTGTTGGTTAGCCAT
Source organism: Beta lomatogona (assembly GCA_947646795.1). Taxonomy (NCBI): domain Eukaryota; kingdom Viridiplantae; phylum Streptophyta; class Magnoliopsida; order Caryophyllales; family Amaranthaceae; genus Beta; species Beta lomatogona. The sequence goes on along the minus strand of CANSNZ010000949.1, from coordinate 7,301,154 downwards.
GTTCAAGGATTTTTGGGTTTTAATGATATATATAAAAAAATGTTAGGGGCAAAAAAAATTCAGAGCTAGAATAATGTATTTATAATACAACCATTATAACTATCCCTATTTTTAGGATACGTGAGGAATAGGTTGTTATATGTCCAGGCGACGTGTTACATAATTTGTAACCACCCTCAACCATTTTAAGTTAAGGCCTTAGTGGGTAAAATGGATTTGCCCATTATCCCCTCAATGTGTCATTTCATTTTTATGATTTGCCATTAAATGGCGTGTATGGTTTGGAAGGTAATTATTACTTTTGAAGTAACTTTTTCCTCCTTCATTAATAAATCTTAATAGATTTAGCATTCCAAGAGACACTCCGTCTTTTTTCATTTTAATTTAAGCTGTTGAGTATGCATTATTTGATTTGACAGTTTATTTTTAAATAAAATGTTAATTTGAACAATTTTAATTGAACAAAATAAGTAATGCAAATATGAGACGAAATAATGGAAATTCGAACAACAGATAGAAAAACATAAATTTCATTAAACAAGAAATTTTTACAACCTAGGATTGAAATTTTTATATTAAAATAAAAATTTACAATTTTTGTTTAGAATTTTTGAATTCTAAACTCTAGGCCTAAATTCTACGATGTCTTTTGGATACGGTGGTTTGTCACCGTCCGAGTGGCTCCGGAGGAAGGCCATCTTCATCATCATCATCATCTCCAGCATCATCACCGGAGTCATCCCCAGAAGGGAGACAACCGCTCTATCCGCTAGAGGTGTCCGTAGGGTATTATGAGACCCTCCTCCTCTTGGCGGCGGGTTCGTCATCATCTTCATCCTCACCATCATCATCATCATCAGACTTGGGTTCTGATGATGGAGGAGCATCCTCCTCATCTTCTTCCTCTTCTTCTTCCTCTCTTCCCCTCCGGTATTCCTGAAGGAGGAAGGAAGGGCTGGTCAACTTCTTGTGGGTTGACCTCTTCGGGTCCAGTGGCGCACGACTCCGTTGATGGTTGGGGAGCGTCCATTTCTGGAGAAGAGGATTTTTTGAGAAGGTTTTGGAGATGAAAGATTTGGGGGTGTTGATGCTGATCAAGAGATGAGTAGTGTATCAGTGTTATTACACTTACCCCTTTTTATAAAGAGATTTTTTACCGTCTCCTGGAAACTAAAAAGTTATGCATTCTTTGGAATGGGCTTCCAAGTAACACACCCTTTGGAATCGGCTTCTAAGTCATGCACCCTTTGGAATGGGCTTCTTTAATATAACTTCAGGACCTTGCGTTTTAATTTATTAAAACTTGGCTTTAACATGGCCCAATGAAACATGACCAAAAATGAAACATACCACGCGTTATGCACGTGCTTTCTTCTTTTATTGTTTCATTTCAGTTGTCTTCCTCATTAATACCTTTTTTCAAAGATTTTAGGAAAATTTTAGATCATTCAGACAATTTTATTACATTTCTTTACGAATTCATAATCATCACCAAATTTCAATTCATCATGTCTGATGAAAGAATTCGAGAAGATGAATCGTGAAGCACTTGCTAAAAAACGTGATGCCATGCAATCTGAAGCAGCTCGTCAATTATGCAACGTCATTAGAGTGAACCTTGAGACTTATAAATCTCAAGTGTTCTAATATGTGAACAAAAACATTGACTCTAACACTTCTTTAGAGGATAGAATTGCCACTATTGGTCCTTGTTTTCCTTTAAAGATTCAAAAACCAAAGCGCCAAATAGTCTTAGAGCAACAATGTTACCCGTTCTTAGACCATATTATCTTAGAAGATAATAAGCTCAGAACACTTCCATTTGCCTAAAAAACCCTCCTAAATTTTGGTTCCTATCTTTCACCATGTTAAGAGCTGGAGGAGTGGTAACATTATGGCTATCTCTAGTTGTTAACATCTCTTCTACTTCTGAAGAAGTAGCTTTGGCTCATGTTCTATTGGGACAACTTTATAGATGTCTTTTTAGGGGTAGAGAGTCCTTTAAAGGTTTCGGAATTCATACATCTGAGTCCCCCATATTCTCTAGTGATAAAGGATTTGGACCCCTCTGGCTTTTGACTTGCTGGGGCCACATGTATCTACCTTGTTTAACGGTTCTCATTCCCCCTTCTGCTTTCGAAGCTCCTAAGGGTTCAGAGGAGGAAGATCTTTCTTTTGATCCCCTTTTGTTCCTTTCTAGTCTTTATGATTGTAGCTGTTATGGTGAGCTCAGCTTCAATCTTGTTTCTCCAGATGAAGTTTGGCATCCAAGCTTGATCTTCTTATACTTCTTGGTTTTTAAGGCAAAACCTGGTATCTGGAATATTTTTCCAGGCAAAATGATTGTTTCTGTTGAAAACGAAACGTGGCGCCAACAAGCAGTGCCTGCTTGGCTACAATCTCTTGACATCCACTCTAGTTCCTTAGGGAGTGGAAACTTTTGGAGTAGTGTTCTTATCTAGAGATTTAATAGCTGTTGAGCCTGAATATTTTGGCTTTTAAGCCTACAATCCACATCTGGTAGCTAGACAATTTGGATTGGTCCAAACGCTAGCTATACCTTACTTCTTGAACCGCAATGATCCTTGGGTAGAGCCCTTCAAAGTAAAACTCTCAGCCTTACTTCCTTGTCCATTTCTCCTTCGAAATGGATCACCAAAGCTATTCGAGGTTTTCATCTGTGGTAAGATCATGTATTCCCGGATAAGTCAACATGTTTTGACGCTTTGGCGCGCTTTGAGAATCAACTTTTCTTAGGCTGTAAGTAATTTCTTTCCTCATTTATTTTTATAACTTTCAATAGGAATAAGCATTACTAAATCTTCCTTGTATTTTCTGTCCCCTCTTAGCTAAAGCTGGTAAGAAAAAGCTAAGAGTGCATGATGGCATGGAGACAGATTCTAGATATGACAAACTCTACTAGGCCACTATAGACCAAAGGGTTCAACCTCCTGCTTCTTCCGAGGGTGATGATGCTGCTTATGATTAAGGAGCTTCCTATGGAGATGTCCAGACTGTGGAGGACATCCAATCCATGAGGCCAATGGAGCAGATTGACCCTTTCAAGAGAGCTGCAAGAAAGAGAGATTACAATTGTCTCTCTACTTTCAAGGATACTCAATCCATGGGGCCAATGGAGCAAAATGACCCTCCCAAGAGAGCTGCAAGACCTTCAAGACATTCCAGCAGGAAACGCCCTAAGTTGAAAGCTTCTTCTGAGGTACAACAGTATGTAGTCTCTTCTGATGAAGATGATACCAAGCCAATATCTCAAATCTTTCATAGAAGGAAACTCCCAGGAGTCAAAGCAGGTATGAACACCATCTTTACTCTTTTTAGAAGAAGTTTCACTCTTTTGTTAATCCTAGGTTCTTCCGGTGTTGATGACATTGAGCCTAAGACTCCCAGTTATCCTTCTTCTTAGAAGTCATCACCTCCTAGCTCTGCTAGCCATCCTTCATTAGGTACTTCCAAAGTGGCTAACCCAGAATTAAATTCAAAGGGTGGTTTTGTTGGTGAATCTGTTATCAACCATCCCCCTTTTTCTCCAAGCGATGTTGCCCCCCAGTTGGAGAGCGTGGCTACTTTCCCTTTGGAAGGAAGTACTGCCCCCCAGTTGGAAGAGGTTGATCATCTCCATGTGGATTCTCCTGACGGGGACTCATTTCATCAGTTTAATGAAGACCCCTTTGAGCCAAGTCTTTTAAAAGTTGAAGTTCAGAGCCCAAATATTGATTCAACAATTTCAAAGCAATGTCTTCCATTGTTGGGAGTGAAGTCCCAAAAGATGTTATTCCTTTAGAGGTCCCACCTTTAAGGAGTAATATTGAGCTTTTGGCTACCTCTGTGTTCAAAGGCTCTTCATCAATTTCACATTCTACTTCTGGGATTGGTTTGCGTATCTTTCCTCGTGAATTCATTTTAGACTTCATCTATATGAGTCTGTGTCCTCATGATACCAAACTTCACCCTCTTGCTAACTTGGCTTCTCTACTTTATGATGCAGAGGGAAGCGTTCAAGAAGCAAATGTGATGAAAGAGTCTGATGGAGGGAAATAAATTAATTTGCAAACAGCTATGATTGTGAGGGATCAGCCTGCAGATAAGTCTGCTACTGCTAACAGTGACCACTCTTCTGAACATATGAGACTGGAAGATTCTGAACACATGAGACTAGAAGACAAAATATGGGAACTCTGCTTGACCTTAACATATAACCTTTATGACCAGGCTTCTACACAGACACTCAAACAGATCTTGGAATCCCTAATCTCTCAAGGTTTTGAGTATTGGATAGGATTTTTTGGTTAAAACACCCTTATGTTAGCTGATTTTTAAAACAATCCCCCTTTTGTTTTTTTTCTTAAACTGAACCCCCAAACGTTTTATAAAAATTTTGGTTGCACCCCCAAAACCTAACTTCCGTCAAATCCAGACGTTTGTGGGGCCCACCTATGCTATTATATAAAAACCTCTTCATCCCCAAATCAGGATCTTCCCTCTCTCACAATGGTCATTTTCCGACACCCCCAAATTGAAGCTGCTACTCCAAAAATTCGAACGGAAAATTGCAATTCCACTCTCAATTGACAATTCCTGACATCCTTCAAATCTAGGTAAGTGTTACATTCGTTTTTAGGCATTTTAATTTTGGGCAATTTAGTGATTCTAGGGTTTATTTGCTCATTTTAATTTGGGTCAATGGTTGGGTTACCAATAACAAACAAATTTTAAAGAATCAATTTTTAACATCAACAAGCAATTAAAAAATTAGGGCTTCTAAGCACCATTACAGTAATCCAACAAATCAGCAATTAAAAAATCTAATTTAATGAAATAAAGGTAATTTTACCCAAAGCACAGTGAAGTACCTATTTTGAGCACCATGCTCTTGTTTTACCGTCCATAAAAGTTTCCCCTTTTCTGTCATTGCATAATTCTCCATGATGACGAGGGAGAGAGTGTTGCAACCCCAGCTGGATAAGAGAAATTGAAGAGAAGATGAAAAGGTGTAGATGATGACAAGAGAGAGAGGATGAATTACTAAGTGAAGCAGGTGAGAGAGATGAAATCAGAAACGAAGAAATTGAATGAGAGAGATGAAGAGGTTTGTTGAAGGGTTTTAATTACCCAAGGATACAAATGTCATTTCACGCAACATTTAGGAGGGAAAATGGAAAAAAGGGCCCCACAAACGTTTGGATTTGACGGAAGTTAGGTTTTGGGGGTGCAACCAAAATTTTTATAGAACGTTTGAGGGTTCAGTTTAAAGAAAAAAACAAAAGGGGGATTGTTTTAAAAATCAGCAAACATAAGGGTGTTTTAACCAAAAAATCCTATTGGATACCCTATCTTGCTATGTCGAAGAGACCCTTCTTCTTCAACAATATAATGCTGAAACAAGAGTTCAATCTCCAAAGTTCTCAGCTCAAAATCTTCAGGAAGAGGAAGCTTCTTTGGAAACTCAAGCCAAATCTTTCAAAAACTTCAGTAAACAGATCCAAGATTCTTTGAGTTCTTTTGATCAAAAACTAAAGCTTCTTGCTGAGGAAAGGCAATCTATACAGAGTCGTCTAGCTGAGATCAATAAAGATGAAATCAATCTTATCAATGAGAAGTCTTCACCTCAGAACTCCATTGATACTGAAGAGAAAAAACTACACCAACGACGAACCAAACTTGCCAATTTGAGGCAAGATATGTTTAATGATATGGCTGTACATCAAGGCCTGATTCTACAAAAGGAAAAACTTTGTAATGCTTGGTCAGCCATTAAAAACCTTAGTTTAGCTGCTAGACAATGCTGGAATGTTTAGGACATAACATTTTTATTAATGTTGTAATGTTAATAATCCTTTATTGTTTGAAACAATTCTGCATGTTTTTGTTGAAATACAGGATTATGTTGTTCCCATATGGATGGGTGATATTTATTTAGAAATTTTCTATTTAAGGCTCTATCTTTTATGTTGCCATCTATATCCTTTAATACGTATGCATTTCCAGACAATTCTTATGAATGATAAAGGGACCTTGCCACTTAGGTGACCATTTCCCTAATTGTGGATCTTTGTAAGCTGATTCTGGCAGAAACATTTTCCTGCTTTATCATTTTCTTGAAATTCTTTAGGCACTACCTTTTTGTTGTAGGCCCTAGCAACCTTTTCTTTTTGGATTTTCATTTTGGCTAGAGATTCTTCCTTAGCCTCTAGAGTATCCATAATTTCAATGTTCATCGTCTGTGAATAGTCATCTCCTGATAATCCCATTTTTTGGGCTACCCTTGATGATCTTACATTCACTTCAGCTGGGATTAATGGAGTGTGTCCATAAACTAAGTTAAAAGGAGTAACTCATGTTGCTTCCCTTTTAGAGGTCCTATAGGCCTATAGGGCATATAACAACAACTCATCCCATTTTCTTGGATTGTTATCTATTAGTTTTGAGATCCCTTTTAATATGATCTTATTGGTAGCTTCAGCTTGACCATTTGCTTGAACATAGTAAGGTGTTGAATGCAACTTGGTGATCCCAAACTGATTGAGGTAACCCAACAGGTCAGGATTCCTGAATACTGTGGCCTGATCAAAGGTAATAGTTTCTGGAATTCCGAATCTTGTAAAGATTTTCTCTTCCAAGAAATTTATTACAATCTGGGTATTGATCTTGTTGAAAGCCAGAGCCTCTACCCATTTAGTGAATTAATCAGTCACCACGCACTACAAAAATAAGGGCATTTTAGAAACGTAATTTGGCAACAAATTTTGAAATGTTGATAAGTAGCAACAAATAATATATTTTTTGTTGCATGTTACAAAATTAACGCTTTTTTCATCAAATGATAGCAATTAAGTTTTGATTTGCTTATATTGGATACCAAATGTCTGACTATTTCTTGTTAGATGACATCAAATTTTCAATTTGTTGCCAATTTATTGCAACAAACACTTTTTTTGTTGACACCAGAAACAAGTAATTTTACTTTTTGTTGCTAGATAACATCATATTATTGATTCGTTGTTATTTAGAAACAAACAATGGAAACATCTATTCAATTTGTTGCCATTAGAAACAAACAATGGAAACATATATTTAATTTGTTGCTATTAGAAACAAGTAATTTTATTATTTGCTGTTAAAATAGGAACAATCTTGTTATATATTTTAAAAATTATAAAGTAAAAGATCCTTGAATAAGTTTTAGCAACAAACTTAGACAACTAATTTTTGATGTTTTGCTTTTGGCAACAAGTAGTCTTACTAGCTGTTGCAAAAATGGCATCCGATTTTTCGTTTGTTGCTTATGTAAACATGTTGTCTTACGATTCGTTGCTAAACAATATGAACATCTCATATTACCAAAAATTTGAAAAATAAAATAAAATTATTGGATTAGTTTTTGTAACAAAATATAGCAACCCATATTTGATTTGTTTACATTGGGGACAAGTCATTTTATTATTTGTTTCTAGGTAACATCATAATTTACATTTGTTGCTTTTTAGTTTTTGGGAACAAACTATGGCAACACATTATAAATATTTGTCATTAGAAACAAGTAATTTTAGTGTTGGTTGCTCGATGACATCAAAGTTTCAATTTATTGTCGGAATTGAACTCAAGCTCCTATTTTGTTCACCTTATTTCCACTTATTAAAAAAAAAATAAGTTCAATTAAGTTCGCGTAAGTTCTAGAAAAATAAGAGCTAACCAAGTACACATACAAGATTAATAAGTTATGATAAGTTTAAATAAGGCTATATTTTGTTCAACTTATTTTTAAAATAAATAAGAAAAAATAATTTATAATGTGTTCAGATTAGTTTAAATAAGTTCAGATAAGTCTTAATAAGTTTAAATAAATTAATTATAATAACTCATAGCACATAAGAAAATTAACTTCAATAAATTTCAATAAGTTCAAATAATTTCAGATAAGTTCTAATTAAGTTTAGATGAGTGCAAATAAGTAAAGATAACTTAAGATAAGTTCAATTAGAGTAAGCTGAACAGAACGGTCATTAGGTCCAGTTAAGTTCAGATACTTTCAACTAACTGATGAAAATCCAGTGATCAAAAAATTAACGCACCATTATGATCTTATAATAAACTTCTCCAAAAGTACAACTTATACCGATTTCACGTTAACTTACTTTCCGTAAAATAACTGAAATCAAGGCGAACATGATATGACCTACATGGATTATAGAAATCATATGTAAGATATTATTATAGTTGAGGGTTGAGAAGTTGTGACTCTTTTTTACAAATCGAGTAATCTCAGCTAACGATGAACTCCACAAATCTCGAACATGGAAATTTAAACGATTATTGCTAAAACTTGATACTATAGATATTTTAAAATGATTATAATATAAGTCAGCGTGAGATTAGGAAAAACTATTTTAGCTATATTTGAACTTGGGTAACCCCTATAAATTGTATGAAATTATTAATTTTAAACGATTAAATTGATTTTGTTTAAAAATAATCTTTAGTGATTTGCAAACTGATTTTTTACTAGTTATAACTTATAATGATTAAAATAATAGTTTCTGCTCCCCCTCCCCTCTCTCTTTTTCTCTCTCAAACCCTAGCCTCCCCTACTCCTTTTTCATTAATTTGGGGCTACCATGGATGATTTCACCTATAATGCTAGCCAATTTCATCCATGGTAAGCCCCTTTTCCCCTTTTATTTTCAGTCTTTAGTTCATTATCTTGTTTTGTTTAATAAATTAGTCTCTCTTTATGAGATTTTTTTCAAACCCTATTATGGGGTTTTTAGTCTTTGTTTTGGAGATCTCTTTCTCCCCTATAGGAGTTGTGTGAGTATGGCTTTTTTGTTTTTAGGTATGAGAAATTGTTCTCATTGGTTGAAGTTCGAGACTCAACATGAAGGTATTGGAATCTCGGATGCGGTCAACAAGGCTCGATCAATAATGCTCTTCCCAAACTATGTCAGAATGATAGACTTCATCATCAATAGCTGCTTGATTCAGCAAATACAAGGGGGCTGCGCTGTATTGCTCGATCTAGTTCATTGTAATTTCTTTGAAGACGAAATTAATTTAGCCTTGTTTAAGTGTATCTTGTTTTATTTAATACCTATTGTAGACGCCGTTTGGCCTTCAATTAATGAAATTTCTCTTTCAAATTTTTTTTTTAAAATAATAGTTTCTAATGGTTTAAAGACCACTGTATTAGTAAGGTTGAAAGCAAATTGAAGCAAAAAAAAAGTTATATTTTTTTTTTGTTTTAATGATATGCTTAGTTAGGGTGAGTTGTGATGTTAGTTATTGAATTGACGTTATCATCTTCAACTCGTATTTTGGCAATTTAAAAGTTTGATAATTGCAAAATTTATTTTAGGAAACTTTAACTAATGTTATTTTATGTAGGTAAGATCAAGACTATACTGAACTGAGTCCTCTCGAAGGTATAATTGGCTAGCGTTATAGGTGAAACTCATTGCGAATGAGGGGAGATGGTAAGGAAAACCTCACCGGCCTCCAAGCACCCCGTAGTGGGGTTCAAGTTTATATATTATTTTGTTATCATTTTATGCATATTTGTTGTTAGTTTGAGCATATTAGCTATTACTCCTTCTGTTTTTTTATCATTCTCACTTCCTGTGCACGTCTCACAATGCACGTCTTTGAACTTAAATACCTTTCATTATATATTAGTAAAAAATATAATGATTGAATATTAATAAAGTACTAATTGAGATTAATCTAATATGACCCCATATGACTATATGTTTTCTTATAAATTGAGAAAATTTGAGAAGATTCTCTTTAAGTATGAATAGTGTTAAGATTTCAAGTGAGAAAGATAAAAAAAACAGGGAGTACTTTATAAGTTTTATACATATTTATTATCAGTTTATGCATATTTCATATCTTCTTATGCATATTCGTCATTAGTTTATATAGTACATATCCTATACCAATTTTAAAGCTGATATAAAATATGTATAAACTAATATGAAATTTATATTATGCACTAATAATATAGAAAGTTTGTAATACACTAATATAGAATATATATAAACTGATATGAACCAAGCATAAACGAGCAACAAATTAAATACCTATAAACTGTTAACAATTTTGTATGAACTTATTAAAAATCTTGTAAATTGAACTTGGTAATTAAAACCGTCTTAGTTATGTAATGAGACAGTTCCACCTAAATCTTTTTTTTTTCGTATTAGTATTATGCAATAGAAATATACACAACACAAACATAGCTGAAGTGAAAAACCGACAGCGGTAAAAGAGCCGGACTTAGGCCCTATTTTGTTCACCTTATTTTCAGCTCGATCTTATCAGACAAAATAAGTTCACTTAAGTTAGGATAAGTTCATATAGGTTGGTTATCAATAATAACTTTGAATTGCCAAAAAAAAAAAGCTTTATATAAGTTCAAAAAAGTTAACATAACTTCATATTAGATCTAATATGGACAAAATAATAAGTTTTGTTCAGCAGAAAATAAACAAAAAATAATATTTGAGTGCATATTTATTAAATACAGTCTAATAAGTTCATATAAAGTCTAATAGGTCTAATAATTAGTTCATAATAAGTTCTCTCGTTTCTGAAACCTCATTTCTCATTAAGGGTCTGTTCTTTTCAACTTATTTTGTCTTATCTTATCTTACCTTATCTTATAAGATCTTATAAAATCTTATCTGATCTGATCTTATCCGATCTTATCTTATCTTATCTTAACTTATTTTATTTTATCTTATCTTATCTTATCTTATCTTATCTTATCTTATAAGATAGTTTATTGAGTGTGTCTAACATCTTATTTTATCTTATCTGATCTGATTTGATCTGATCTTATCTTATTTTATCTTATCTGATCTTATCTGATCTTATCTTATTTTATCTTATCTGATCTTATCTGATCTTATATAAGTTGAATAGAATGGACCCTAAATCAAACAAATTTCAAAGTAAAATTATAGTTGAAACTAGAGTTGATCAACTCCAGCCCGGCCCGGTTTTTGGGCGAGTTTGGGAATTTTTTTTTTTTGGGCGGGCTTTGGGCAATCCAACATAGATTTTTTAATCTAATTTTTGGCCCGGCTCGTTTTTGACCCGAAAAGCCAGCTCGGCCCGGCCCAAAATAACGGGCTTTGGGCACAAATTTTTGTCCCGGATTTGGGCCCGGCCTGACCAATGGGCAAATTTTTTTTTTGCAGCGGCCCGACCCGATCCCAGCCCATGATCATCTCTAGTTGAAACTTGAAACTCCCTATGGAAATCCCTAAGAAAATTCCCAAGTCTTATGAAAAAAAGATAAAATAAAAATCAAGCAAACATTGTATTTAATCTAATTTTCCTTTTTCTAGGGGACTTTTATCTAAATTTTCATAGTACCAAGAAAAGGCGGAAATCAGTTCCAAAAATTCCCGCTTTGCTGCGAAAATGAAGAACAACCTACTTAAACTCCCTCAACTGATCTTCAGCGCCACTCCATCACTCCGCCAACTTCCTTCCCTTCTCGTCAATTGCCTGCGAAACGACTCTGTTTCCGCCAAAAGCTATTCGTCTCGTCAATTGCTCGGAGATTTTGTCTTTTATTGCCTCACAAGTATTTGAATTGGTGTTTGTTCCTGGCATATAGCACCATGGTGGATGCCTCTCTCTATGTTAGAGATATATTAGGCATCTACATATTCTTGTATATATTACTTTATATTCTTTCCTATCTTTTAGGGAAGTTGATGATCTTCATTCCTCTTTGAGGATTCTGGTGTAATATATTACGTGAGAATCAATGAGAAAGCCCCAAGTTTTGTGCTGTATCATTATCACTTTATCATGGTATCAAGAGCAGGTTAGCAAAACCACATAAAACTCCATTTTTTTTCCTCTTTCTTCCGCCATGGCAGGCGATGCTTCTTCTCCCCCGCCGGCAAAAATTGATTCCTCATCCCCTTATTTTCTTGGTCCTCAAGACCGTCCTGGGGATTTCATCACTCCCACACGTCTCACTCATGATAATTACGCTGACTGGGCCATCGATATTCAACTAGCGTTGGTGGCTCGACGCAAATTCTCGTTCGTCGATGGTACTATTACCTCTCCGGCTCCTCCGTGCACCGAGTCCGACTGGCTCACCATCAACGCCATGCTCGTCTCCTGGATCACAAACACAATTACTCCCGAGGTAAAAAGCACTTTAACTAAATATCGTGAGGCCAGTAGACTGTGGGATCATTTAAAACATCGTTTTTCTATTGTCAATGGACCTAGAATTCAACAGATAAAATCTGCCATTGCTCGTTGTGACCAAACCAAAACCATGCCCGTTTCCATCTATTATGGAAAGTTGAATGTTTTATGGGAGGAACTCTCTCTTCTTGAGCCATCTATTCGTTGTTCTTGCTGTTCTAAATGCAATGTTTCTGATTTGTATGCTCAACGTCGTGAAACGGCGAAATTACATGAGTTCTTAATGGGTCTTTATTCTGAATTTTATGCTCAATTGCGGACGAATATTTTGTCCTCTGATCCACTACCCACGCTGGACCGTGCGTATCATCTTGCTGTGCAAGACGAGCGTGTTCGGCTCTCTCACACTCCTCTCGTGGACTCTTCTGGCCCTACTGACGTGCTGGGTTTCTCTGTTAGGGCCCACGGTACTGCTGGGCGTCACTCTTCATCTTCTGGTTCTCGGTTGGTGTGTGGTAAGTGCCACAAAAATGGTCATGATTCAACATCTTGCTGGGCACATTTAACGTGCTCTCACTGTCAAAAGAAAGGGCATGGTGTGGCTCATTGCTACGAGCTTCACGGTTACCCCGACAAAAACAAAGGCAGCTCTAGTCGTGGTCGCGCGCCACCTGCAGCACGCGCCAATGCTGCCACCAGCAGTCTTGGCGAGCCAGCAGCCTCCTCGACAGTTCCGGGCAGCAGTGCCACTCCGTCTTCTCTATTCACTTCCGAGCAATGGAAGGCCTTAGCGGGTTTATTTGGTAATGCCAATGTTCCTACCAACCGTTTGAATGGTGAGTTTGATAAAAACTTGTGGATTATTGATACAGGTGCCACACATCATGTTACTGGTATTAATTCTTGGTTGCTTGATGCTCAAGCATTTGATTGGCCCGTTGGTCTTCCCAACGGTGCCACGGTTCTCTCCACTATGATGGGCTCGGTTTGTTTATCGTCCACTATCACTCTTAAGAACGTTCTTTATGTTCCTAATTTGAGCTGCAATTTACTTTCTGTCTCTCAACTTTGTAATGATTTGCAGTGTGTTGTCCAATTTAATGACTCTATGTGTGTTATTCAGGACCCCATGAAGGAGCAGATTGGAACGGGGAGTAGGACGGACGGACTCTACTACTTTGCGGGCAACGATTCCATTCATCATGTGGTTGTTTCTTCTATTTCTTCTGTTATGGACCTCTGGCATCAACGTCTTGGTCATCCTTCTGAGCAAATTGTAAAACTCCTCCCCCCTTTTTGCAATCATAAGGGTCGTTTGGATCCTAATTGTGAGATTTGCTTTCGCTCAAAACATTCTCGTACTAAATTTCCTTCTAGTGATACTAAGACTACTAGAGTTTTTGAGAAAATTCATTGTGATTTGTGGGGTCCTTATCGTCATGTTTCTTCTCTTGGTGCTCGTTATTTCTTAACTATTGTGGATGACTATTCTAGAGCTGTCTGGACCTATCTTTTGGTTGATAAATTAGAAGTTTTCTCTATGTTCATGTCTTTTGTGGCCATGGTTCAACGTCAATTCTCTCAAACCATAAAAATTGTTCAAAGTGATAATGGCACTGAATTCCAATGTTTGCTTGATTTCTTTGCTGCTTCCGGTATTCTATTTCAAACTTCTTGTGTGAATACTCCTGAACAAAATGGGCGGGTAGAACGCAAACATCGTCATATATTAAATGTTGCTCGTGCCTTACGCTTTCAAGCTCACTTACCTATCTATTTTTGGGGGGAATGTGTTTTAGCTGCTGCTCATTTGATTAATCGCACTCCTTCTTTGTTGCTTAAAGGCAAATCCCCGTTTGAATGTCTCTTTGGTCGTCTTCCTTCTTATGATGCTATTAGAATCATTGAGTGTCTTGCCTATGCTCATAATCACAAAACCAAGGGTGATAAGTTTGCTAGTCGCAGCCGCAAATGTGTTTTTGTTGGGTATCCTTTTGGCAAAAAGGGATGGCGGTTATATGATCTTGAGACAAAAGAATTTTTTGTGTCTAGGGATGTTAAATTTGTTGAGCATATCTTTCCATTCCTTACTCCTACTCAAGTTGATGTTTCTCCTGATCTTTTGCTTACTCCCTCTGATGACATCCATTGTGATTTTGAGGAATATTCATCTCCTTCACCAATTGAGCCCAACTCAGATTTGTCTCATCCGCTCTATTCTTCTTCTTCTCTTGCCTCTCGTACCTTTGAACCCCCACAAAATCTCGATCCAGCCATTCAGCCCACACAAAATCTCGGCTCATCTAATTCCTCTCCTCCTGCGTCTGTACCTGGGCCCGCGTCCAGCCCAGTGTTTCTCCAGCCCACCGCTTCCACGCGCATTCCTTTAGCGCTGGATCACCCCTCTTCCGTGCCAGGTCTTTCAGGCCCACCTCCTGTCGGCCCTATTCTCCCCTCTCACACGCCTTCCTCTCCCTCCGCTCCTACTTCCCCAAACACAGGCCCAGCTCCTCAAACCACCGGCCCAGCTCCTTCCATTCCTGATCCAGTTCTTTCTTCCCCTTCCATTCCTTCCACTTCGGTCCCTTCTGCTGATTAGGCCTTGGGCCGCGGTCACCGGGCCAAACTTCCTTCCACTCGCCTACGCGACTTTGTTACCCATTCTGTCATTTCCCCAAGAGTGTCTTCGTCCTCTTCTGCCTCCGGTTCATCTTCTTCTTCAGGTACTCCTTACCCCTTAGCACATTATATAAATTGTGACAATTTTTCTGCAAATAATCGAAAGTTTCTTGCAGCTCTTATTTCTACACAGGAACCCCGTTCGTTTAAAGAAGCTATGAAAAACCCTGGTTGGCGCGCTTCTATGCAAAATGAAATTCAGGCCCTCGAAGATAATGGTACTTGGACTCTTGAGCATCTTCCCCCTGGGAAACGTGCTTTAGGGAGTCAATGGGTCTTTCGCATCAAATATCTTTCTGATGGTCGTGTTGAGCGACTTAAGTCTCGTTTGGTTGTATTTGGTAATCATCAGCAGGTCGGCCTTGATTATAATGAGACTTTCGCTCCAGTTGCAAAAATGACCACTGTTCGTGCTTTTCTTGCCATTGCTGCCTCCAAACATTGGGAGCTTCATCAGATGGACGTTCACAACGCCTTCTTACATGGCGATCTTGAGGAAGAAGTTTACATGAAACTTCCTCCTGGTTTTACTCAGTCTGATCCCAATCTTGTTTGTAGGTTACGAAAGTCTTTGTATGGGCTCAAACAGGCTCCTAGGTGTTGGTTTGCCAAACTTGTCACTGCTTTGAAAGGGTACGGCTTCTCTCAATCATACTCTGATTATTCTTTGTTCACTTTCACTCATGGTACTATTCAGCTCAATGTCCTGGTATATGTGGATGATCTCATCATTTCGAGTAACAACTCGGCCGCTATTTCCTTGTTTAAAGCCTATCTCAGTAACTGTTTCAAAATGAAGGATTTGGGTCCTCTTAAATATTTTTTGGGCATTGAGGTTGCTCGCAGTACTTCGGGTTTGTTTCTGTGTCAACGTAAATACACCCTTGATATTATTTCCGAGGTTGGTTTGTTGGGTGCGAAGCCATGTGGCTTCCCCATGGAGCAAAATCATCGCCTCAGTCATGATACGGGTGATCTGTTTGACGATCCGGAGCGGTATCGTCGTCTTGTTGGGCGGCTTATCTATCTTGGCGTCACTCGCCCGGACCTGGCATATTCGGTCCATATTCTTTCCCAGTTTCTTCAGGCGCCTCGCGTCGCTCACTGGGATGCTGCCGTTCGTGTGGTTAGGTACTTGAAGGGTACTCCAGGTCATGGGATCCTCCTTCGAGCAGATAGTGATCTCACTCTTCGGGGTTGGTGTGACTCGATTGGGCCGCTTCGTCCTATTACTCGCCGCTCTTTGTCCGGCCGGGCTTGTTTTCTTGGGTCATTCTCCTATCTCTTGGAAGACCAAGAAGCAACATACTGTTTCCTTATCTTCTGCCGAGGCTGAGTATCGTTCGATGACCGCTATTACTTGTGAGCTTAAGTGGCTCAAGGGTTTACTGCTGAGTCTTGGGATTCATCACCCTAAGGCTATCCCTCTTTTCTGTGATAGTCAGTCTGCTCTTCATATTGCTCAAAATCCAGTTTTTCATGAGCGCACGAAACATATTGAGGTTGACTGTCATTTTGTTCGTGATGCCATCACGGATGGGTTGATTGCTCCTTCTTATGTTCCTACTACAGCTCAGTTAGCAGATGTCTTCACAAAGGCTCTTGGCAAGTCTCAGTTTGATCTTCTCATGTCCAAGTTGGGCATTTGTGCTCCAACTTGAGGGGGGGTGTTAGAGATATATTAGGCATCTACATATTCTTGTATATATTACTTTATATTCTTTCCTATCTTTTAGGGAAGTTGATGATCTTCATTCCTCTTTGAGGATTCTGGTGTAATATATTACGTGAGAATCAATGAGAAAGCCCCAAGTTTTGTGCTGTATCATTATCACTTTATCACTCTAACTCCATGTAGTCACGTTTGATCCAGTGAAGAAGGCAATCGATACTCTTACACGAGTAAAGATTCCTAGTGAACTTAAAGAGCGAAGTTCTTAGTCCTTCTATTTTTAAGTTTCTGAATGTCCATAGTACATATGCATTATTGTCATATTGTGGAAATTAAAGGGCGAAGTTCTTAGTCATGGAAATATATTATGGATTTTGCATAGTACTCCAACCTTTATTTTGTAATATGTGCATTATGTGGCTGCATTAAGTCTTAGTTATTTAGAAGCAAAAATTATAGCATCTTGCCTTTATTTTGCAATAATACAGTTGCATGCTCACTCCCTAGTTAATTGCTTGATTCCTTGCAATTTGGTGTTCTTTTGCTTCAACTAATTTCTTTTTGTGACTGTTCTAGCTTCTTTATAGTAATTTTTATACTGGTGACCCTTGGGCATGCTATATCATTTAGTAGTGTGTGCAGTTCCTCTCTCCCATAGTATGTGCTTAGACAGGTTGATTTACTAGGCGTTTATTTCTAAGAGAATTACCAATGGTCTTTGATACTATATATGTGTTAATTGGCCTCTTTGCATTTGGAGTATTAATTTATGTGTCCTAGGTGCATCAATTACTGTTTGCTTCAGTTTATTTTTTAAGTTCCCCTCAATTATTTTGAGTCTTGACCTTTTGGGTCTATTTTGTTTCAGTTTGATTGTTGTGAGCATATGACAAACAAATCAGATTGTGGGTGATTAAATAAGGCCCAAAGGAACATGCTTGTTTGAATAAACTGAGATTTGGATCCTGATATGCCTTTTGACATTTTATACTGCTAGTATTTGTTGTAATTTCATTACTTATCACGTGTCATATAACTTTGATTTTTTTCATATGTTCAAGGTTATGGAAGTTCTTATGCAGTTGCAAGGATCACAAATGGAAGCTGATGATCCAACTAGCAGCTAGATGATTGTGCATTTGTGCTAGTAGAAATTCTTGATCATAGTTAAGTGAATGTCGTTGAACTTGATTAGCTAGGTTTATTACTTTTGATTGCTCTTATGATTCATAGCGTGGAGTAGATCTATTATCACCTTATAATGGTGTTTCTGTTGAAGATTGATTAAATTGATAGCTAGACCATGTCACACATGATGATAGTGTTTTGTCAAGCTCTCTTGTTAATTAAGTCTAAATATCAACCTGTCTGCATGCCAAAAAATTTGCAAGAGAACTCGATCTGTGGATACATATTGTTTTATGACTTATTTTGGATGACCCAAATATAGTTGTTCATTTTGTTTTACTAATTTTTTTTGTTGGAATAGAGATCATGCATTTTCTCTGGGTCTTACTGCTCAATGTATGGGATACTAATCTTATGTTTGCCTTGTTCACATTCAGTATACAAATGATCCTTATTTTGACGAAGTTTGTGAATAGATGTTTTGAGGAGAACTCGAAGTTTGATATGACACCTTTGCCTGGTGCAACCGATGCTGTTTTCTCATCTCTCATCCATTCGTTCAGTTGGATGGTTTTCCTCATCTCTGTTATCCTGTTATTCCTCTTGGAGTCTTGGACTTTGAGAGTTTACTTCCATATTTCACTTTGTGTGTATCGTGTTGCCTATTTCTTTGTGAACTTCATATAATGTGCATTTTATGGCGCTTTTTATCTTGTGGTTGGTTTGCCTGTTTTCTTATGCTGATGTGAGTGAGGTTGGAGAGAATATAAACAGCAGGGTGGAAGCTGATGTACTTGGAACCTCAATAAAGTGCTCAACAATATAATGGTCATTTTTGCTTTGATATTTTAGTTTATCCTTTTTGAGGTTCTTGTATTATTAAACCCAATTGCAATACTGTTGCAGCAGTGCTGCACTTATACTAGCATTTATATTTCCTTGATTCATGGTATGTTCTGGTGATACTTCCTTTACGTCCTTATCATAATATTCATAACTTATTATAAGAGAAGGCATCCTGATTCCTGAGTGTTCCTTAGACGGCCTTTATAAGAAGTCTATAAAGAAAAGCCCAATTGTTATATAGCATGTTGTATTTGTTATAAAGTTTGGGTGAGTAACTACTTGTGTAGTATAATGTAGTTATGGATTTTTTTTAAGAATATCATACCGTTAAGTATTATTTACATATCTTCACCCTTTGCCAGGATGAGTTCCAGAACAAGAAATCTGCTAGCTTGGAGGATGAGAATCATAAAACAAATGAACAATTACTTTTGGGAAGTATTAGGTAAATGGAAAAATGAAAAGGCTCATGGTCATGGGAGTACTGTTGACAACTACTATGTGAAACCACATAACGAGCCAAGTTCGAGAAAGGAGCCAAATGAGCTGGTGATTAATTTGAAAAATCATGTTGAAGAACTACTTCCAAACATTTGGAGCAAACACAAGAGCTTAAAAAGACAAAGGCAAAGTTCGATGAAAGAATGAAAAAGTTTAATGAAACAACAAGTGCTATGAAAACTATACAAATCGAGTTCTTTTCCTAACTGGATAATCCCCATCTTCATCTATAAACTATACTTGTTAGAAATTACATTGTTTTAATGTTTGGTTATTTTGTTGAGACAGAGAATGTTTAGTTAGCAAATAGAGATTTAAGACATAAAAAGCGGTTACAATGGTTCAAATTCCGATCCTAGGTGGATTGAAGGTTTCATATTTTGAAACTTTGTTTAGGCTTAGATTAAACTTTGTTTTAGGCTATGAATCGACTTTTAATGAAAGTTTCATTATTTGTTATGTTTATTGTATTAGATTTTGTATTTTTCAATTTTTAATTTTTTGTTTGGGAGTCGAAAATTGATCAAAAAAAGCAGTGAAAATGTAAAATAAAAAAAACAATGCTTTACATATTTCGTTGCTAGATTTGGCAACTAAACAAAGTATATGTTGCAAATTTTAATGGTCAGTTTAGGAACTAAAATAAGTAAATTGTTGCCACTTTTTGCAACCAAAATATATAATTTGTTGCCACTATTAGAAACTAATACAAGTATTTGGTTTCCATTTTCAAAAAACTTATTGCAACTATTAATGATAACTTGTTGCCTATGTTAGTGACTATTCTTAATAATTTGTTGCTATTTCCACCAATCAAGATTAATAAGGTGTTGCTATTGTTAGCAACTATTATATTGTGAATAATTTGTTCTTAATTTTAGAAACCAAATCTATAATTCGTTGGCACTTTCAGCAACAACCATCAATAATCTGTTGCTAAAGTTAGCAACAGATGAGCACATTAGAGCAACTAATATGGCTACCATACTTGGATTGATGCAAGATGGCAACGACATTATTTTGAATTTAGTAGCAAAACTCATATGGAAACAAGCCTTTTAGAAACTACAAATTTTTGTTTCTAATATGTTGCTAACTCTAGTTAGCAACAAATTTCTTGCAAATAGCAACGTATTTTGACTGTTGCTACAATGAGTTATTTTTGTAGTACTAGAATGTATGAATGCTTCTTAGAATATGCAGGGTTAATTTCCCCTATGGCATCTACTGCTCATCCTCTGAAGGGTCAAGGTTTAAAGATGTACTTAAATTCTGAGGCTGGTGCCCTACCGATAGGTCCAAACTTCTAACATCATTTGCAACCTTTAGCATAATCTATACAATCTTTCCTTATGGTGGGCCAATAGAAGCCATGCTCGTGTAACAACCATCTCATTTTTAGGTCATTTTGATGAGCTCCACATAACCCCTGGTGAATCTTTGCCATGAGGGTTAGAGCTTCTCCAGCATCCACACATCTCAAAAGTAATCCTTCTGCATCCTTTAGTTCACCAAATTGTATATAGAACTTAGTTGCTGCCATTTTGATTCTATTAGGCACTTTTGTCCCAGTTGGAATCTGAAGATACTGGATAATTTCATCTCTCCAGTCCTTCTTCTCTCTTAATATTGAAATTCTATAGACTTCCAATATATTTTCTGACCCTTCAATATCAGTTTCCCTAAGAGGCTCTAGGACTTTCTCTTGGAGAATGATATGTTCATCTTTTGAAGGTATCTCCTCCCTAGCAGAAACTATTTGAGACAGCTGATTTGCTACTTTATTTTCTTCTCTGGGAATATGTATGAAAGTGGTTTCCTTAAATTGTTTAGGCAACTTTTGTGCTTTCTTTCCACACTCCTGTGATACTGATGATATACTCTTGAATTCTTCATTTATTTGGTAGATGACCAACTGGGAGTCCCCATATTCCTTTTCTCTCTTGGCTCCCAATTCTAGCAGCATCTCCAATCTAATTAATAAAGCTTCATATTCAGCTCTATTGTTGGTAAATGGACCCTTAAGGGTTACTGCTAGCTTAGTTGGGATCCTACCAGGAGATAAAATATATATCCTAGCTCTAGCTGTTTCTCTAGTGTTGGACCCATCAAAGAATAAGATCCATGGAAGGACATCTTCATCAATGATTCCTGAGTCACAACAAGGATGGGTTGCTAAGATCTAAGCTAGAGCCTGACCTTTTACTGCCTTTTGTGGCACATATATTAAGTCAAATTGTAGTAAATGTAAACTCCATTTGCTCAACCTTCCTTTTATAAAAGGTTGAGATATCATATATTTTATGACATACGTTGGAGATACCACTTCTACTGTAAAGGCCATGAAATAATGTATAAGTTTGACTGATGCAGCATATAAACATAGACACCATTTCTCTGCCATGGTGTATCTTTTTTCTATATCATGCAAGATTCTGCTTAGGTAGAATATGGCCTGCTCATGTCCCTTTTCATTTTCCCGAGTAAGGAGACTACCAATAGAATCTTCACAGGTAGACAGATACAACATTAATGGTTTTCCATTTTGCCTTGGAGAAATCAATATAGGAGCAATTGCCAAATCATGTTTGATTTGGTCAAAGGACTTTTGATGCTCCTCTTCCCATTTGAAATCTGATTCATGTTTTAATCTTAGTAGAGTTGAAAACTTTTTAGTTTTTCCAGCTAAATTAGCCATGAATCTTCTGACATAATTGACCTGTCCAATGAATCTTTGCAATTCCTTGTTATTAGAAGGTGGCTTGGCTGCCAATACTGCGTTTGCCTTATTCTGGTCAATTCCATTCCATTCTTGTGAATGAGGAATCCTAAAAAGTTGCTAGCTTTAACTCCAAATGCACATTTGAGTGGATTTATTTTCAGGTGATATTCCTTAATTCTGGTGAATGACTTAACCAAATGCCCTTTATGTCTTAAAAAGTCATTTGACTTTACGGCTATGTCATCTACATAAACTTCCATGATTTTACCAATCATGTCCTTAAAGATTGCATCCATTGCTCGCTGATAGGTGCTTCCAGCATTTTTTAATCCAAATGGCATGGCCACATATTCAAACAAGCCAATGACTTTGGACATCTGAAGGCTGTTTTTGTTACAGTCTTCATGTGCAATCCTTAATTGGTGATATCCTACATAACCATCCATAGAATATATGTATTCATATCTTGATGCTGCATCTATTAGGAGATCAGCTACTGGCATGGGGTATCGATCTTTAGGTGTAGCTTTATTTAGATCCCTAAAGTCAATGCAGATTCGTATTTTGCCATTTTTCTTAACCACTGGAACTATATTGGAGATCCAGTCATCATATTGGCAAGGCCTTATGAACTTAGCTTTGCCTTGAGGAGTTTGTCTATCTCCTCTTGTATAGGCTTTGTCAGTTCAGGCGCCAGTCTCCTAGGACTTTGTGCCACAGGCTTAAATCTGTCCTTGATAGGTAGTTTATGCTCTACTATTTGCCTATCAATGCCAGGCATTTCATGATGTTCCCATGCAAAACAGTCCTTCAATTCTTTTAGAATTTCTATTATTTCATGTTTTTCTTGGTTAGTGAGGAGCTGGCTTATGTAAGTAACACGCGGATTTTCATTATCCCCTAAATTTATTTCCTCTAGTGGATCATGAACTTCCTGTTTAATATCCTCACTTTTTGCCCATACTTTTTCATCCTCCTCTTCAAAGGATTCAGTTTCATATAAAGTTGAGCAACAAACATTAGAATTTATAATAAAATCCTCTTTGTATTTTCTAAAAACTAAATATTTCATTACTTGATCAATAATAGGGGTAAACCCCTTACATCATTCTTCTTAGTTTAAAAAAACATAATAAACTTTTATAAGAAAAATACATCCTAACTCTATAAACTAATAAGTGCTAGGGGTTGACCATAGTTTGGCGCCTGTTGAACATATTCATATTTTGATTGAATGTCTTCAACTTCTGGGACGTCCTCGACTTCTTCAATGAGAGTTGCACCTAAGTCTTCTATCTCTTAGTGAGTTTGTGACTCAAGTTGTAGAGCAACCTCTATTTTGATAGTAGGAACTGACTTTAGAGAGTCCCTAATAAAAAAAGAATCAAGAAATGTAATCAGACATAATTCCTCATTTGCTTGAACCATTTCATAAGTGTCACCATTCCACAAAATTAAGACTTGATGGAGTGATGATGGAATAGCATAGTTATGGTGTAACCAATCTCTTCTTAAAATTGCATTATAATTAGTGTCACTTTCGACTGTGAAGAAACCAGTATAAGTAGTTTTAGTTCCTACTCTTATCTTTAGGATAGCCATTTCTTCCACTTTTTCTGACAAACCAGAGAAACCAGTTATGTTGATTTGTATATTGTGCAAATCCTTTCTAGTTTTTCCTAGCTTTCTTAACACAGAGAGTAGCATAACATTAACAATAGCTCCGGTGTCCACCAATACTTTGCCTAAACGAACTCCCTCAAAATCAACATTTGGAAATAAAGCTCTAGTGTGCTTATTGTCAACATCAACTGACCTAAAGATTTTATCTATGATTAATATCTCTAGGTTAGCTTTTAGAGATGTCTTATTAAGCACTTTCTTGTGAGGTGCATTTAAATAAGATGACAAATTTCGGAAAGAAGAAAATTTAAATTTACCTACCCTCTCTTCTTTGTCAACTTTATCTGCCCATGTTGTGGTGTTGGTCTGGAATTCTGATTGATCTTCGGACTTTTTAAACTCTGTTGGTAGCATGACCACATTACACTGCACGTCCTGGCTCTCTCCCATTTATGTTTGAGGCTCATTCATCAGTTGGTCTCCATCCAATATCAAGTCATTGTCTGACACCAGTAAGTCTAAATCTTCAAACCCAAACTCTAAACCATAATCCTCATCAAAGCCATTTCTTGGTATCTCTTTGAAAGAGTCACCTCCTTGAGGTTGCTGGTCTTCATTCTTTGTAGATGATTCACCACATTGTTCCTCCTCCAGAGGTAACAATTTAGTGATACCAGCTTGTAGTGCCTCTTCATCAATTCTTATATTTGCAATAAGGGACTCCTACATATTTTGATTGCTAATTTGAGCCCTTGCTGCAACAGCTTTTGCACTTAGCTCTTTCATCTTTGATGTCCTACTTTTAGGTAAATTTTGGACATCTTGTAATGGTATTGGCTTACCTGCTGGTTTGATTTTTATCTCCCCTTGATCTATAGGGGATTTCACCCTTCTTTTAAGAATTTTGGGAACAGGAGTTTGACTTGGCTCCCTTTCTTTTCCTTTTGAGGAAAGGCCTAAATTGGGGCTGTCATATTTTCTTGGTCCTTGACTTATTGACCTTTTCTGGAATGGACGTTGATAGGCAGACACATAGGTTGAATCATTTGGACGTTGATAGGCTGGTTTGATTTTTATCTCCCCTTGATCTATAGGGGATTTCACCCTTCTTTTAAGAATTTTGGGAACAGGAGTTTGACTTGGCTCCCTTTCTTTTCCTTTTGAGGAAAGGCCTAAATTGGGGCTGTCATATTTTCTTGGTCCTTGACTTATTGACCTTTTCTGGAATGGACGTTGATAGGCAGGCACATAGGTCGAATCATTTGGAATGATATGAGTTTTAACCATTCCGAAGGTTAGCCTATCTGCACATTGTGAGCACCTTCCGTTCCTCAGAGCCTTCAGCCCTTCTATTGCCCTAGTCTGCATTGGGAATTTTTGCGCTGCTTCCTTATAGGTTTTAGCTCTTTCCTCATGCATTACTGGGTTTGGAGTTGGATTGGACTTAGCAGGCGTCTTAGCGTTGGCTAAGTTGGCCTTGTATGCTTCTAGCTCCATGGCATGTTGTTCTATTTCTGAGACAACCAATCTTTTGAGACTTAATTGTCTAGTCAGGAATCCTCTGAACACTTGGCACTGGTTTGTTGTATGTGACCCATTCATGTGCCATATGCACATATCTTCCAACCCTTCTTCATTGGACATAACCAAGATTCCTTCATCAAGCAATCTGTTGAAGAGTTGATTACCTATTTCAATATCTTGAGATGCCTGCAAGGTAACAGTAAACACACTATTAGCCTCTACCATAATACCACAGAAAAGTTCAAATGGTTCATCCATTCCAACTACATTCATATCTTCATTATCAGGAAACATGATATTTTTCTTATCAATTTCATCCTGGATTTTATTTCTAAAAACGAAACTCTCAGAAGTTTCATGGGTTACTGTATCATGCCATTTACAATATTGTTTACCCATAACTTCTTCAGCAGTTCTTACTATATGTCTCCTTACCCGTTTTATCTTTTTGTTAGATAACAACCAGTCGAAAATAGCGTTAGATTTTTTAGCATCAAAAGTATATGTCCTCTTTTGTCCAGATTTCATATCCTTTGGAGCCAGAAACTCTTTCTTCTCTAAGGGATAACATTTGTAAGGTACTACATGAATGATTTCTACCACGTCCACTTCTTGTGCAGTTTCAAAGTGGAAGGGCTCTTCATTATGAGCAAAGAAACTTTGGTGTCTTGCTGCACTTTCAGCTTGTAGGTTTCTTTCATACCTTACGGCTAATTGTGCTAGTTCAACAAAATCGCCAAAGGCATGACAAGCAAACCTCTTTCTAAACTGAATCAACATTCCTTCCTGAGCCATTTGTACAAACTCTCTTTCAGGAATGTACATGACACCTAATCTTAGCCATCTTGAATCTAGATAGGTAATCTTCCATAGACTCTCCTAACTTCTGTTGGATTCTGGCCAGGTCACTTAGGGTCACTACTGGTTCAGTACGTGCAAAATGGTTTGTAAATTGCACCTGCATATCTTGCCAGGAATGAATAGAATTGGGTGGTAAATTGGTGTACCACCAAAAAGCAGTTTCAGTAAGAGACATGGAAACATTCTAAGTCTTAAGAAATCATTGTCAGCTGCTTTTCTACACTGACAATTGAACGTAACTAAATGTTCTTCAGCAGAAACTCTATCATTTCCAGAGAACAACGTAAAGTCAAGTATCTTAAAAGTTCTAGGAAATGGTTTTGCTCTATCAATCCATTCAGGGTAAGGTTTTTGACCTATCTACCTCTGATTTCTCCTAGAGGTATCACCCACTAATCTTTGGAATAGTGCCTCAACCTGCGCTGCCAATGGATCCTGCCTTCTTAGATATCCCATATTCCCATATCCCATATATTTCCTGCATGATCATATGCAGGGTTATGATTAGGGTTGAAAGGTTGATTTTGATAACCTCCCATGAGAATTTCTTGGTTGTGCATGAAGATAGGATTGGCTACTCCTTGTGCCATTTGTGGCGGAAGTGTCTTTCCATTTGTGGGCATCCCTTGATGATAAGCACCAGTTGCTTGAGCAAATGGAGCTTGGGGCTGACCAAACCCTGTACATTCCCATAATAAGGAGTACCAGACATAGTTAGTTGGTTAGGAGATATATAGGCATATGGTGTACTATTGTTGTTCGCAACAAAAGCACCTTGCCTCTATCCTTGTGATGGTCCAGGTTGGTGTGTGTTGTCACCAACTTGTCCACCACCTATAGAAAGCAAGGTTGATGATGTCCTGACGCCTGGTGCCAGCCTGGCTCCACGTCCGCTGCCATTCCATCATTTCTCCTAGGATTTCCATGATTACCCTCTCCATGGCTCATGAGAATTACCCTTGTTTGATGCACATAAGAGGAAGTTTGTGGATCGCTTGGGACAATTGAATCCCTTGTTACAGGATGGGAGAAATGTACCCTTGGAGGGTAACCTATTGGAGGAACGTCTGGCCCTGTGCCACAATTTCCCCTTCCTCTATTTAACGGAACCTCTTCTAAGGCCTTAACTCGTTTCTCATTTAACTGATAGTGTTTTTCGACTAGTGGTTCCAGGCGAGTAACTACCTTGGTGGCATGAGACTTGAACATTGCCGTGAAAGTTGCACTCATGGTATCATTGATATCTACAAGTATCCTATCAATTTGCCTAGAGTTAACATCTCTGTTCTCCTCACTTATCCTTTGGAGGATATTCGTGAAGACTCTGGCAGACTCATGGGTTAGAGTTCTGTAGTTAGAGTCAAATTGTTGTCTCTGACTTTCTCTGGCTTCTATTAGTAAATTCCTTACTACCTCCGTGAACTTCACATACAATTGGTGTATAATTCCACGACCAGTACTACTTGGTGATGAGTCATCCCTTGGTGGGGTCTCTCCAATTAACTCTTCATGACTATGGTGAATTGGTTCACCATTGCTACCATGCACCCTTGTCTCTAGAGGGACAGAAGAACTAGTTTCCATCTTTTGGAAATTAGATTCACCCTGAGCAATTTCTTTATTCTTCCTAGAAAGTGTTTCCGACATTCTAATAAAAACAACAATAACCGTTTTATAAAGTTAGTTTTCAAAAGTACGAAGATGAAATTTCACGAATTGATTATGAATCTTCTTCTCCCACTGTGGTCACCAAAAAACTTGTTGGTGCAAAATCAGTTCGTTGACCTTGCAAACAAGTCAATGGACACCCAATAGTTTAGTATTGAATGCCTTGGGAGACTAAGTCCCTGGGGGTTACCGGTTTTAATTAGATAAAACCTTGCTAACGTACTCTATTGCAATTTAATTAATAATCAAACTACGATAAATTAATTTCAGGCTAATAAATAGAGCAAACAATGATTACACTTTTAATTAAAGAATAGAATTCCCATACATGCCACAAACTTAGAGATTGATTTTATAACACACACATAGGATAAGCCAGGCTGGACAATTAAAGGGGAAACACGAAGGCTGTTACCTCCATGATTCTCTGCTTCAATTGAAGTATTTGAGATCTTGCCTAATGGCGCCAGAACATGCTCGGATGCCAAAGCTAAATCTAAAGACACTAAACTATAACCCCAGAAGGGGGTTGGACTATGCTAACACTAAGATACGCTAAGGAAAGAAATGCTAGAGTTTTGATGAGTTGTTCGTGTCCTTCTTCTTGATGGTAGTTTCTCTATTTTATAGAGAAACATAACATATAACTTCCATGCATACTAAGGAGGGAAAACATTTGAATTATATGTTATTCAAATCTCAACCGTTTTCTGGCGCTGAATAACTGTTATTCTCTAATGCACGTTTGTCTTTATGTGAAACCATCTTCTGATTATCTTCCTTTGATTACTGTTCTTTTATCGCCTTTAACTTTCATCTCTTGATAACCTTGACGATCTTCCTTTGGTGACTTTGACCTTTGTTGACTTCGCTTAATGGGCCTTATGCTTATATTAGGCTATATTCGGCCCTCATGTTAAAGCATAAATTAAACCTTTTGAGATTTAATTCAATGTACCATAATAAATGTTACTTGATATCCGAAAATGGTAGTAACAGACATACTAATAAATAATAATTTAGACCACATCTATAAAATCCAATATGTGTTTTTGCTTCATTATTCATTAGTGGCATCTCTCTTATGTTTCTAACTTCCACCATAGCATCAGCTTTCTCCATCCAAAATTTACATATCAAAATTAAGGCTTCCCTATAGCGACTTACGCTGATTGTTCACCGTACTCTGCCTCCAAGTTCTTCATTGTCGCTCTTTTTCTTTGGTTCCATCTAAATCCAAATTTACTTAAAATAAAAAAATAAGAACAAAAAAGCATGACAGGGTATAACCAAAACATAAGAATTTATAGGATAATAATATTGACTTAGTTTCTTTCTTCTCTTGATTTTTTTGGGTATATTCAGTTATTCACCACTGAAGGATTAATTAATCAGATATACAAGAAAATAAAAGATTAGAGATTGAAAGACAAAATTAATGCAAGATTAACAAAAAATTACAAGAATAAGAAAATTTAGACAAAGAAAAAAAACAGAGACTCATGATATATTTAGGGGTACCTTGGTAAGGTTAGTAATTTTAAAGAAATTTAGGACATAAATGTAATTTCTCTACTCATTCTCGAACCAGTAATTTTAAAAAGCTTTAGGACATAAGTTGTCATGGATGCTATGATGTTTGGAAGAACAAGGAACTTAAAACGCTGGGAAGGAAAAGGTTGTAAGTAACTATATATTATAAGTTACTTGGGCCAATCGACAACATCTAACACATATCACATTGTTCACGGATTGCATTAAACTTTTTACATTTTGCAAGGTCATCTCTCCCCTCCATTTTAGCTCTTATGGTCCATTGAAGCTATTAAAAATGTTGTTGTAATGTTCACTTGGTGCTCTATCAAAAAGTTCCGCGTCAAAATTTCACGAAAGTGGATAAGACCGCCAAATGTTGCTTGGCTACATTGACCTCTTTCTCTACTACTATTTCTTAGGGTTTTTTATTGTTTTTTTTGTCTTCTTCAACCGATGTCAAAAAAAACTATTATAAGTTATAACAGGGAAATAAGAAAACTCAAGGGGAAAATAGGAGATTTTTTAGAAGATTGTAAAAATTTTAAGGCTTTATAACTTATATATTGGAAATTTTGTGTAAATTAAAGGGTGGTGCTGCTGCTGTAAATTTATTTTATGTTTTACAAACTTTTAATGAGGCAGAAGAATTTACTATTTGAATTCGCACTTTCTTTACAAAGAAGGTGATATAGCTTGGTAGTAAAAGGATGATATTCTAATTATTATAGATGGTCAGGGGATCAAAATTCAAACCTCATGCACAACGTTTGGGTTCATTACAACAAAAAAAAGATATGCCATGTCATATCTTAATTACACGACACCATGTCAATGTATACATTCAGATATAGATTATAATGCATGACTTGGCATGTTTAAGTAATGTTCTTTGTGCTAATCATAAAAAAAATTTGCCAACTCTAGTTGGCAACAAATTGGAAACAAAAAATATTTGATGCTAAAAGGTTGCTACATATGGCAATAAATTAATTTGTTGCTAATTTTTAGCAACAAACTATTAATCATTTTAAATTGTTACAGACTAACACTTTGAAAAATGAATTGTTTTTGTTAATTGTTTGATACTATGAGAAATGTGCTTGGGCAAAGCAATAAAGAGGATGAGAATTAGTTAACTTACAAGTCTGAAATATGTTCCATACTAATAACAATTGTTAATAGTATGAGAAACTCCTTTAACTTATATGATGGTGCTTTGCCTCATCTTTCTTCGATACGGGACACAATTCAAGAAAAATATTTGATGTTATTTCAGCAACAAGTAATAAGATATCTTGTTTCCAACATTGACAAATCAAATATCTTTTTCCATATTTGTTTCTAAATGGCAACAGATAGAAAATATGATTTCATCTATCAACAAATAGTGAAATTAATTGTTTCTAATGTCAACAAATGAATTATTGGTTGTCGCAGTTTGTTGCTAAATGACAATAAATCAAAAATATGATGTCATATAGCAACAAACAGTAAAATTAATTATTTCAGATGTCAACATATCAAATATTGGTTGTCGTACTTTGTTCTAAATGGCAACAAATCGTAAATATGATGCTATCTAGCAACAAATAGTAAAATTACTTGTTTATGATGTCATCAAATTGAATATTTTGTTGTCATAGTTTGTTATTAAATGTCAACAAATTGAAAATATGATGTTATTTAACAACAAATACTAAAATAACTGATTTCCGACAACAACAAATGAAAAATATGTTGCTTTCATTTGTTGGAAAATTAGAGTAAAAAATGTCACTTTATAATAGGCAAAAGAAAAATAATTTATGTTGCTATTTATCAACAGTTCAAAAATTAGTTGCCAAAATTTGTTTCTATGATGCTCTAATATTTGTAGTGTATTTAATTAAGTCAATTCTTTTAAATAACCAGTTGATTACTAATCACCTAGTCCATCAGCCATTATTACCAGTTAATTTTTGTTAATTATCTTGTAAGGGAGTCAACATGGGCACATGGAGTGTTAATGGTAAGGGCCTGTCCACTGCAGCTAGAGCTATCAATTCAGTTACTCGAGTCGGATTCAGGTTGGGTCATCTTTCCTTCTGGCCATGTTCGGTCAGGTCGTGTCAGGTTATTACATCCAACAAGTCAAGTGCAGGTCGGGAATGGTTGTAATTCGGTTAGGTTTGCCTCTGGTTGTTTCTTCTTTCAGGTTCGACACGATCAATTTCGGAACAGGTCATCTTTCGTGGTCATGTGGTGTCGGATCGGGTTTATGGCAGGTTTGTAGCAGTTGGTTTCAGGTTCAGATCATGCGTGGGTCGGATAGTTATCAGGTAAGGACAATACAGTTTGGGTCATTGTCAGGTTCGAGGCAAGTTCAGGTCGGTAGTTATCGGGTTATGTTATGATTGGGCTGTGCCATACTTGGTTTCAAGTAACTTTCGGGTCGCATTGAGTATGGAGCGGGTTATGAAGCTTGTGTGGCGCTGCTTCAAATTTGTATCTTATTTAAAAGACAACCTTTAAGAGTAGTTTCTTTTACTAAGAGACCACTGAGCTAGAAGCCGCCTCTTGCTTGTTCTCTAAGGGGTTTTCAGGAGGTCTCTATATATGCCTTTTTGTAGTAGTGTTAGTTTATGATTTATGTTACTATTTGGTGAAGTCAACAAGTCGAGTTTTCAACAACAAACAAGTGGGGTAAAATCGGGTAACGAATAGCAACATGTTGGGTTAACCCATATACTAGGTCGCAATAGGTTTGGTAAAATCAGGTAAAGGATCGCAGCAGGTCGGGATAATAACAGGTTGGTCGAGTTATAATCAGTTTCAGGTCTTAATCAGGTCGGGTTGAATCGGATTTGGATCATTGTCAGGTCGCATCACTTCAGTTATCGGTCTTTTTTGGGCGGGTGTCTGTTCAGGTTCAGGTCATGGAGTATTGGGTCAAGATCATTTATCAGTTATTATTAGGTCGGGTACAAGTCAAGTTACATGTGACATGTTTTACCAAAATTTCAGGTCAAGTCAGTTACAGGTCATTACATGTTCTGGTCGAGTTCTCAAATCAGGTCATTTTTTGACAGCTCTACTTGCATCCCACCCCCACGGCCCATATTTTTTGAATTAGGCCCCAACAATATTTTGTTTATATATTAAATGAGGCCTCTATAAACATGAAGGAAGCAATTGGCTTAGTGGTTAATGACTTGGTGAAAGTTCGAGTGATTAGGAGGTCGAGTATTCTTGACAACATAAATTCTACTCACTCTCTTTACACCGCCCGTATAATATCGGTCATTATTAGATAGCCGAAGAAAAAGTAATGGCCATCCGACTCCCACAACTATAGAATCATGACTTTTTCCCTCAAGGCAAACTATAAAATTATGTTCGAAGTAGGATTTTTTACTGTATCAACTCTCAATCTCTAATTTTCTTGTCTAGATTTTAGAACTCCAATTCAATGACTACTTTAGAAACTGTTTTGTCTAAGATAATCTTGCAACAATTTTTCCAGTGACATTTTTGTAAAGATTGCAAGGATATTTATTAAGAGGTAGCTTTAATTATCGCATAGATAAAGGTGTATAAGGCCGTCTCACACAAATTTTGCTCTACCTACTTTCCTATTCAATAGGAAATTGAGCATTGTAGTAGTACATGTAACGTAAGGAGAGATCAAACGGTTTGATCACTAAGCTTTCCTCGATCGATGTGAAGTTATTCTTTTGCCGACATGTAACCTTTGATGTATATTAAAGTTGAAAAGTTATTTTTGTATGCATATTATCATACAACAATATTCCATCTCATGAATTGAGTTAATATGCAAAGGTGCAAATACCTTCAAACGATAACAGTTAAAGCATAAAGTTGCCAAATCAAATAGACGGTACACAAAACACACAAATATATGTGATGGCCCAAGGTTATATAAGATGATCAACTTTTAGCTCGATCATTTTATTTTGAGTATGACCAAGTATGTAATTCCTTCACAAAATAATAATAAAAATAATAAAGGAACAATTGAAGATCAAATATATACAATTTGACAGAATTTGGGAACATATGTGTACCTGTACATAGATGGTTTTATATGATTCATGTTCCAGAATAATATAAGCTTGAATTTATATTAATATAATACAATGGAGAAAAGAAGAAAGTAAACCAGTCCAAAGAAATAAAGGCAATAATTTAACATGTTATAAAACAAAGGTAGTCATTCAAGCACCTTCAAACACAACTAAGGCATAATAAATAGATGTAAATGCCAACCCTAGGATGGATTTTGAGGTGAAGAGATGTTAGGTTTCCATGCTGAAGCCCAAACAACTGGTTCATCTCTCCATTTTAAGTGTATTCCCACTTCTCCATGATCTTTTTGTGGCAAAACTAAATCCCAACTAGCCTTATATCTTCTTAACAATGCTTGAACATCACCACGAATTTCGTCGTTAAAATGATAGGGGATGAATGCTTGCTTAAGCCTCTTAGTCCATTGGCTTGCCTTTTCTGGTCTCCAATATTCCTCTCCAATTTCACCAATTTCACAAGCTAGGGCCTTAACTATTTTTCTTGACTGATTTCTTTCTAGCTTAAGCCTTTCATTACTTATTGGAAGAAAGCTTTCCTCTAACAT
The DNA here is from genome assembly GCA_947646795.1 of Beta lomatogona. Taxonomy (NCBI): domain Eukaryota; kingdom Viridiplantae; phylum Streptophyta; class Magnoliopsida; order Caryophyllales; family Amaranthaceae; genus Beta; species Beta lomatogona. Next base: position 7,267,572 of record CANSNZ010000949.1, on the reverse strand, counting down.
ATCAAAGTATATCCTATAGAATCTTAAACATTCTTCAAAGCATTTGCCAAAGTCACTTCTTGTGGTGGTAAGATCAACTTCTTCCTCCACAATTGTCACAATACTCGGCCTAATAGATTGAATCATGTCGATTACGGCTCCTCTATTCTCCACTTGAACTCTTTGTAAGGCTTGGATACAATTCACAACAACAGCCTCACCATCTTTTAGACCTAGATCCTCCTTTTTCATGTCTCTTAGGCAATCCAATCCACCAATCACATGAAATTTGAAGGGAACACCCATTAACCTAGCAAATTTCTCCATTTTTTTGCTTATCTCCTTGGTAATTATTGTTTCTAAGCTTGTAGATACAACTGATGTGAGCCTTAGATGTGGAGTTTCATCATTCCTTGTAGCTAAAGCCTCAAGCAACATGGGCCATTGGGTGCAAAGGGTGTTGCTTAAGTCAATTATATGCAAATTGCTCTCCCCTTCTAAGGCTTCTAATATTGCACCATTTGAAGCCACATGACCAAAGGTTGTCCATGGACTAACCTCTTGAAATTTCAACATAAGCTTCACATACGTGTCGAAACAATAATTTTTCTCCTCAACAAATTTTAAGGTATCATAATATTGAAGTCCTGAGTTGTTGGCTTTGGCAAAAAGGGCTTGTAAGAAGTAATATGCAAGTCTTTGATCACAATCTCCGTAAGGAGAAGCGATCTCGTTTAACACCCAAAGAAGTTGTTGGCTCTTACTAGGGTTTTTCTGAGAGATTGCTTTGCCACACTCATGGAGAAGTGTTGAGACCCATCCCACACATGGCTTGGTCGAATTCGGTGAGCGACTATTATTCGACTCTCTATAGTTATTTAAGGGCTTTTTTATGGTTTGGTTTATCAACCATTTTCCAGGAAGTTGTAGTGGAAATGATGTATTTCTTTTGGGTACAAGGGAGTGATCACTTCTTAGGGAGAAAGAATTCTCTTTGCTATGAGGCATCTTGGCAAAACCTCATATGCCCGTTGAAGGTATGAAGAAAATGAGAAGAAATGTTTCTAAGGGAAGAATATTTGGTTTTGAAAGACCTAGCTATATATATGAGAACGTTTTCCTATATAATAATGTATGGTACGGTCGAATTGCATTATCCTAGTTGCATGGAGTACTTTTTCTTTGTGTTTTTCTTTTTCCAAAGAAAAAAATATATAGATGGTGACTGCATGCATGGTATTATTGGTATACGACTGGTACGCTAAGTAAATAACTATAATTATGCATGTATTCGCTTGAAGTAAAAACACTTATAATTCAGTAACGAACGTTGTTTAATGTTAATGTATGAATCAGAATAATTTAATTTAATTACCCAAGATCCCTTCAAAAAAAAAAATTAATTACCCAAGATCTTACTAGTTACTACCATATTATTACCAATATTATATATGTAATTTTTTTTTGACACGGGTGGATATTATGCAATGTAATTGAAAGAAAAAAGGGGCAAAAAATTGTAGAGGATTTTGCGTAAGTTCTTGCTGACAAAGCATATAATAATCTTCATGTATTTTTATATGTGTTTCTACACGTAATGGTGTCTTTTTTTTTATAGGAGTAATAGGGTATATGTCTGGTTCATTAACAAAATGATTTTTACCTTTTCAAGGAAGAAAACATATTGATATTATATATTTTGCGCTTTTGCCTTTTCTGAGTTAGAAAATAAATTCAAATAGCCTCGTTTGATAGTTTAAGCAAAATATTGCCATCCTAACTCCTAAGATATGAAAGATAATTTCATGTTGTGAATGATATAGAGGTGATATTGCTTAACTAAATGAAGGTGAATTATTAACTCTATTATTATCTACTTTTATAATGAAAATTGTAAAACTCTCAAATTTGAAAGAAGAAAATCTTTATTTTTATTACTAATAATTCAATTGGCATATTTTTAATTTTGATGTTTTTGTACTCATATCAATTTCAAATTATTCAAAAGTAATGTGCTTACAAATAAGCTCGTATTTTATCGTTGTTATCTTTTCTTATTAATAATAAAGAATTTAAAAGAGCTCAATCGACGTAGCAAGTTTTAAACCAATTATAAATAAAATTATAGACTTACTTTTTATTTAGAAGAAAATAAAATAAATCTGAAAGTTGTATTTAAACTCAAGTACAAATTGGGTTTTGTTTTAAGAAAATATGATAATCTAGAAGGATACAAATAAGATGGATTAGACGTTATTTAGTTTTCATAAAAAGCACACAACCGTAAAAAAGACAACGGATTAGATAGGGTTATAAAACATCCAATAAATTAATACATACTAACAAGAAATAAACTGAACTATTTTTTAGCTATTTCTTAATAGGTTGGAAGTGTGAGATTTCTACCTGTCTAGGGAGTAGAGAGATCCCACATTATACCATCTACCAAGTTAGAAAGGTACGGTCTTTGGTCATTTACATAGATGGTAGGAATTCGGCCAAGATTACTCGTTATGACCACATAACACTTTGCATTAAATTACCATGCATGATGCATCAAACGACTTTCGATCACAAGTATGCATGGGTATGTATCATCCTACATATCATTATGAAACCAATTAGGTAGAGAGTGATGGATATCCTAGTGGTTAGAGCTTCCCTTTCGGTTTCAAGAGGTCTTGAGATAGATTCTCACCCTAGGCAAGTTGGGATCCCCTTTATTCTCCCTAATTTGTCAAGGTTTCTCCTTACCTTATCAAAAAGATAATAAATTAAAAAAAATGTAACCAATTAAGTTACTTTCATTATCCACAAAGTCGATCCTAGCTAACTAGCTATTATATGATTGCATTCAGTTAATCTAAGTCTATGTCATCACTCATCCGTTTATTGCTTAAAGAAATAACCATCTCTTTAAAAGTCAACTCTATTTTTTGAGGTGCTAAAAAAAATTGTATGCTTATATATCTATATACATATATATTCTTCATCTACAATCAATTGAATTAGATCAAATTAACTTCAAAAATATAATAGAATGATAATACACCATTTGTGAAATATTGCATGATGAAACAACGACACATAAAAATTATATGGTACTGAGTTTGATTATATATTTGTTAGATAGACTTCTATCATAAATATTGTGTAATGTCACATGTGTGACTTTTAATTAATGAATTAAGTTTAGTTTATTAAATAAATTACATATATATTCTTTTGAAGACAATAAAAAATCTCATATTATTGCCTATGAAAAATTGCACCAGCCACACATGTAAAGTGCTGTTACTTACAGATATCTTAAGCTTCAAACACTGTAGGCAATCCAGGAATACCGACCGAATTGGACCAGCCTATCATTTCACTTATTTATTTTTAGAAAAAAGGATAGAATCAGTTACCATTTTCATAGGCAATTCGTCTAGCTAAATATATGATTAAAGAGGCAATTATATCATGCTTCATCAGAGCATAATTCCTATTAATATGATTACAAAATATATAAAAACATTATACTTTCTAGATAATCACATGCCTTGTCCCCAATATAAGTTAAGCAGAAAAGCACAAATTTGTGTGTGGCATGATATAACATGTCTCCATTACCACTAACATAAATTTTCACTCTAGTCATTTATCAAATGGATGTTTACTTCTGGTAATTCCTATGATCATTTATCACAAGAAAATGACAATCTATTTCCCACTCATATCTTTATCATCCCCTCCACATTTCAAAAAAGAAAACAAAGTGAAGATCTTTCTCAACCTCTTCTTGGTTCGAAATAATTGTATACATTCACAACCTTATAGCTTGAAACGGAAGAATCAATATTCTTAAATATAACTTTTTATTGGAGCCTTAGAGGAGGTTATTAGATTTTTCACTTGGCTTGTTTGATTGATTAGTTGTATCAAGTGTAGATGTATTAGATGTATCATCAGTAAGGTGCTAGAATTAGCTAGGTGGGTCGATCACTTGGCTTGTTAGACCAATTAGTTGTATTGATGGTAGATAGTGGCGGATCTTAGACCAAAAGTTCAAGAGGGTCAAGTTTTGAGTACCTTAACATTATATTAAAGTTGAATCCTTAACCATTGCGCTATAAATATTTTTAGATATTTAATACAACATGTGTTATATCTAATATGCCAAAGAAAATTATCGGGGGCCAGGCCCCTACCATCCCCGATTAAGATCCTCCCCTAATATCAGTAGATGTATTAGGTGTATTAGTAAGCTGATAGTATTAGCTTTTCATGAAACGTCTAAATTGACCGAAATCATTTTGTGATTGTTTTTGTTAATTAATGGGTAAGAAAATTATTTTTGATAGAAAATTTGGGCCAAGAAAAGCTTCTTATGACCTTTTCATTTCGATTGAGAACTAGCTTTTCAGTACTTAGTGCCTGTTTGGCACAAGCTTTTGAGGTAACTTTTAGTGTTTTCACTTAGTTATTTATTTTTATATTGCTTGACGATAATTGAGCGGATTCATATTTAACCAAAACAAATTTGAAAGTGGGTTATACTTTCAGGGACAACAAAGTAATAATTGTGATAGGCACATATATATCTTATGGATATTACTATTTTTGTTCCTTTTAGTCCATCCAAACTGATATATTTTTTATTATTAATATATTTAATTATCAACAAGTAAATTTATAAAAAATTGCAATATAGTATAAACTTAAAGTCGTCTAGAATCCAAACAAGAAAACCATAAAGAGGAATAAAATAACTTTCATGTCGCCTAATAATACATAACTAGTATTTTGACCCAGGGAATACAAAAAATATTATTCATAAATTCCATAATTGATTTATTAGTTTTTCGTAATTTTCTATTTAGTGCGAAATTGGAGAATGGACGTTATGGCATGATAAATTGTTTTAAAATACTTTCAAGGAATTGGGGATAAAAATAACAATTTAAATGGAATTGGATAGGAGTAAGAGAATGTTATTACCTCAATAAAAGTATTAGATATCAAAAACTTGTCTATGTCCTTATAGTTACATATAATTTTATGACTTTATTATGTTCTAATTTGAAACATTATACATTGAAATTGTAGTGGAATGGTGGTTAAGCTCTCACATTTCATTTTAAAGGTCATGTGTTCGATTCCTAGTAGCTACACATTGTTAAAATATTTAAATGAGATCATAAACATGTGTATTTTAAAGGCTGAAATGCTAAACATCGCCCCAAAATTACTTAAAATCGCCCCGGTCCCACCAAACATTTCCAACTTTACCCTTCGTTATATTTTCTTTTCTTTTCCCAAACCACCACCTCCTGCCACAAGCAGCCTGCCGCCACCTCCAGTCCCCACCGCCACCTCGTCAACCACCCATATTTCGAAAAAATCTGGTGTCATGGGTCGTACGTAGACGTTCGCCCCTTAAAAAAAAATTCAAAATTTTTTTAGTTGAGGGTCGAACGTCATGGCCAGACGTTTGACCCTTAACCCCAATTAAAATCAATTTTTTTAAAGGGTGGTGGTGGCAAGTGCGTGGTGGCGGGTGGTGGTGGGTGGTGGCAGGGGGAGGTAGGTGGCAGGTGGTGGCGAGTGGTGGAAAAAAGAGAAGGGTAAAATAGTAAATTCAAAGTGGGACAGGGGCGATTTTAAGTAATTTTGGGGCGATGTTTAACAAACCCCTTTTAAAGGTCATGTGTTCGATTCCTAGAAGCTTGAGAAGAGTGTCATGTGGCCTGACACCGTTCCTTTGATATGACCTTTTAATACATTTGCATAGATTGCCTCTGATATCGAAATATGATTTTTTTTTTCATACCTTTTGATATATTCAAGGTTGATAAGACTTGAAATTGAACAATAATGAATTTTGAAGGAGTTTATTTATTTTCTTTTTTTATGAGGGTGATCTTGAAGGAGTCTGTATACATTAAGGAGCCTAATACATTCTTTTTTCTCTAAGTGTTACTAGTAAATACAGAAAATATCTTCTACAATCGTTGTAAATCCTAAGATAATTATAAATAGACTCATTTAAGAAGATAGATCAGACGAAATGCATGGGAGTAGTATGACCACTCAAATATTTAATTAGTCCTGCTTATTGGTATGAATGATTAATAGAGAGACATGAATTCGAGTGGCACCCTCTCAATTTCATTGTCAAGCGCAGACAAGAACTACCACATAAAGGAGATCCTCTCAAGAAAAAAGAAAAAAAAGGCCGCAAGGAGTAACATTGTAAGTTGTAACTTACAGGTCCCCAAATGTCTTTGCTCCAGTCCTTTTGCATTTCACTTTTTCCGCCAGCTTGTTTCCTTTGATCCGAAGGGGATATCAGAATTATGATTACGTTTAGTTGAGTGTAAAACATTTTTCTAAAAATATGGTTTTCGCCAGTGGCGGATTCACTATGGATTCATTGGGTTTAGTTAAACCCATAGAGGATCCTGGTAAAATCAGCAAAGTTTCTTCAAACTGGAGAACATCTATAATAAAATAGCATGTGCAAGGAAACGTAAAGAGCGTAAACAACTTGATGGTTTTGTTGCCAGTTGTACTACCTTTGGTCACGGTTAGGGATGCAACTGGGGCGGGGCGGGCGGATTTTGGCATTCTCATCCCCATCCCCACCTCACTTTTTCATCCCCATCCCCATCCCCGCGGTGGGTCCGGAACCCATCCCCATCCCCATCCCCATCCCCGCCCCGCCATGTACACAATTAAAACCATCCCCGCCCCCATCACCCACTTGCGTATCCATCCCCACCAAATCCCCACCTTCCCCGCCCCACCATCCACTTAATCCTCATTTGAAACTCACTAAATAATTCTCATATACCATATATAATTTCAAATACTAATAAAAATATATATATACAGCTAGAAAAACTATTAAAGAGTGTTATAGACTTGTAATTTGTTGAAAATTTAATATTTTAAGTGGGTAAGGCGGAGCGGGGTGGGGATGGGGCGGGTACAACTTAAAATCCACCCCCGCCCCATCACCCATGGCGGGTATAACTTTTATCCCCATCCCCGCTCCACTACCCACCAAACTAGGATCCATCCCCGCCCCATTGGGGCGGGGATGGGGCGGGTCTCCTACTTGACCCGCCCCACTTGCATCCCTAGTCACGGTGTACGGGATTCGAATATGCTCTCGTCAATTTTTTCTTTTTCTTCCTTTTTGCTCCTTCAATTTATTCCACGATCTTCCCTTTTTATTTTAAAAAATTTCATACAACATGATATTTTTCTTATTTTCTTCTTCTTTCTTTTTTCTCCATCTTCAATTTTTTTATTCTTTTGCTTTTCTATACAATATATTATTTTATTTTGTACTCTAATTATTATTGTAGACTTATCTTTTTGTTGTAATCATAAACAATACTCTGAGTAGTATGATCATGCTTTCATGAATTATTATACTTTCACGATTTACCATAAATCTATAAAGTACAAAACAACATTAATTTAATTTTTTTAATAGCATTTTTACACACCCAAATTAGTTATTGATCGTAATTTAAGAATTGGACTAATATCTCTGAATTTCGAACCCACAAGGTAAAGATCTTAGATCTGCCACTGGTTTTTCCATTTCACTTTATTTAATTTGTAAAGGGTGTAAAATAATTTTTCAATTGGCGGAAAATAGTTTTTATAATGGCAGAAAACATATTTCTTCTCAAAGAAAGGAAATACACATTTTCTTCCTATCCATCATCCTCCATTGCATTACATATTTCCTTTTCTTCTTAATTTTTCAGATAAGGAACCAAACTCCGAAAAGCTACACTATAATTGTGTTTCCCTTGGAAGTTGGAAATGCCACTTTAAGAAAAACCATTTTCCATTGAAATAACATTCCGTCTAACCAAACAGAGCCCTAGTAGATGAATTTGATGCGAGCGGCGAATTAGTTTCTACAAAGAATCAACGGTTTTTTCACCAAATGCCCCCAAGTTTTCAGTTTATTCACGAGGTACCCTCGCACTTTTGAAAATACACGGGGTACCCCTCAGTTTCACGATAATACATCCACATGCCCTCAGTGACTAACGGCGGTTAACGCCGTTAGTCATTAACCCTAATTTTGTGTTTTAAACCCTAATTAACCCTAATTCTAACCCTAATCCTAACCCTACCTCTAACCTTAACCCCCTAACCCTAACCCTAACCCTAACCCACCCTCCCACCACCCCTGCAGCCTCCCACCCCCACCCTCCCGCAGCTCCCCCACCCCAACCCCCCACCCCCACCTTCCCCGCATCTCCCCGCCCCCGCAGCCCCCTTCCCCACGCACCCCCACATCCCCCCTCCCCCACCCCCGCAGCCGCTGCAACCCTCCCCCCCACCCCGCATCTCTCTATCCCGATCTACCTCCGGGACGACTCGCCCGAGTCATTAACTCGCTCGCTCGTCGTCCGCAACCAATTAACCCAACCCGAGCTTTTTTCGTGGGAAATTAAAGGGTGGTGGGGCCGTGGGGGGGAGGGGGCGTTGCGAGAATCGGCGGGGGGGGGGAGGGGTGTCGAAATCGGAGGGGGTGGGGAAAGGGTGCGAAACCCGCGAGGGTTGGGGGAGGGGGGCTACGGGGAATGGGGTGGGGGGGCACGTGGGGGGGGGGGGGGTGGGGGTAGGGGCGGCGAGGTGGGGTGGGGGGGGGGGGGTGGTCGTTGGGTGGTGGTGTGGTTAGGGTTAGGGTTTGAAATTAGAGGTTAGGGTTAGGGTAGGGTTAGATGTTAGGGTTTAGTTAGGGTAGGGTTAGATGTTAGGGTTTAGTTAGGTTAGTTAGGTTAATTAGTGTTAATTAGGGTCTAATAAGGGTTAAAACTAACGGCGTTAACCGCCGTTAGTCACTAAGGGCATGTGGATGTATTATCGTGAAACTGAGGGGTACCCCGTGTATTTTCAAAAGTGCGAGGGTACCTCGTGAATAAACTGAAAACTCGGGGGCATTTGGTGAAAAAACCGAAGAATCAATATTGTCACATGACACTCTCTAATGTATGTGTCATGTGGCACTCTTCTCAAATTTCTAATACACATATTAATAATGTGTAGCTACTAGGAATTGAACACATGACCTTGGAAATTAAATGTGAAAATTTAATCACCAATCCACTAAAATTCCAATGTCTAATGTTGTAGTACCTAATGAAGTCTTATAATTATATGTAACTACAGAGGTATAGGCAAGCTTTTTGATCTCTAACACTTTTATTAAGGTAATAACATTCTCTTACCCCCTCCCAATTCCATTAAAATTGTTATTTTTATCCTCAATTACTTAGTTTTTTTTTTTTGAAAAAATAACTTATCATATCATAATGTCCATTTTTCAATTTTATACTAGACAAAAAATTACGAAAAGCTAATAAAATCGATTATTAAACTTATAAATAATTATATACTTCATCCGTTTCTTTTTACTTGCAACATAGCTCCTTGGCACGCACTTTAAAGAGAATATTAGATAATGTAAAACGGACAAATTAATCAAACTAGCTAATTTAAGCCTTAACATCCTAACTCATCCCTTTTATTGATGATTGAGTTATTTTGATTAATTTGTCCATATACCTTCTCTAATCTTCTCCTTAAATTGCGTGCTAAGGAATTATGTTGCAAGTAAAAAAAATGAAGGAAATCTTTAATAATTATAACTTACTCAAGATATTGCACAGATCAAAATATTAGTTACTTTTTGGAATTGATGGGATTCATGTTGCCTAGCTACCATAATAATCCTATATTCCCTTTGAGATTCAATTATTTGTTGCTTGACATGACAAAGAAACGTAATCCAATTAGAGGGATTACTTTTTGGTGGAAAACTACGTGTCTATGCGTATACCATAATTACATTAACTTGAATAGCATAATATAGTGTTGTTAAACACCTAACAAAAATGCTAACATCAAGTTGACAACAATGGCATAATTGTAAGTTTATAGTACATTTCAAAATTTAGGTATACTACTAAAAGCTTTTAAAAATTTGGGGTATTATGTAGAAATCAAAAATCAAAAACCCTAAATTAGTTCATAAACCACCAATGGTACTCTTTTTTTCCATTTCCACATCTCCACAAAACATAAGATGAACATCATAGCTCAAGATTTTGTTTGAAATTAACAAAGTTCATAAGAGAAAACTCTGAAATTAGCACCTTCAGGCTTCTACAAACAAGGATAATTTTTACGTCTCTATTTTAGGCGTACCAAGAAGAAACATAAGTACATCAGTGGGCACATCAAACAGCTGCAGGCCCGCAGTATAAGCTTCCATTCTGTTACCAACAAAAAAAAACCCAGATATGGCGCGTTTCTCACAAGAGAATTTAGTGCCTCCATTGCTTTGAATGACCATCTTCCATGTATGGTTCCAGAAACCCTATAAACTGAATATAAACAAGGTACTTAGAGTCGAACCACGGATAAGAAAATGCTCGAATGTCTATTAACACAGAAATGAGAAAGTGTGATTCTAAATCTCTAACATGGCTCTCACCTACTAGACGAAACTCGAGCAGCAACCACAGGCCACAGCAAACAAGAGCAAACACTATACTATGTCAATGGTCCAGCCAAATGTATTCCGTGCATAGCTTTTAACACTATAATACAAGTAAATTCAACAGGGACAAGAAACTGAATTTTGGCCAGAAATTAAACCAAAAAGGTCAGGTTTAATAGTATGATTAGCACATCCGTAATTCTAACACTGTCAATTCTCAAGTACATGTACAGGACTAAGTAATTACTAGTTGGTTCACCTAATGGAAACAAATGCATGAAACACTGAAAGCATTACCTTGGTACCATCTTCGGACCACCGAGCACCATAACCTTCAGAAATTCGTATTTCAAAAACAGGACCATGTGGTTGGACAAAATGCACATTCAACCATCGACAATGACCAATGATGCGGATTATGACCTCCATGGCAAGATGGTTTTTATTAAAATCTGATAGAGAAGAAACCAATATCATAGACTGTTTGTTTGGGACAAGAGTTTAGCAAGATAATATTTCTTCCGTATTATTTTAGTTGCACCATTTCACTTTTGGGCACTATTCATCAATCAACTTTGACTATATTCTTTCAACATTATAAAAGAAAAAACATAGTCAAGTGGAGCCTTGTTAGATTCATCTCAATGCAAGGATTTCAAAATATTAACTTTTTATACTTTCTACTTATACGCATTAGAGATATAACGTTCAAAGAAGTGTGTTGGCATACATGAAAACCCAAATGGTACAACTAAAATTCACGGAGGAAGTATAAGATACTTGTTGCCTTGTTGGGAAGAGAACTTCTGGGTAAACTAGTCTCTAGGATGCATCATTTAACCTGGTACTTCAAATTTGAGTATGTTGGCAATTCCTAATAAGACTTGAATCTCTGATACTAATGCCGATAAATCAGAGTTACATAGAACCAGCTGGAAGTTTGCACATCCAAAGCATAATCCTAAATCAAGCTTCTTCGCAAGACATAATAGTTACCATTCAGCTGTCATATTTTCTTGGGAAATTCCATTTGGTACCACTGCACTTTTGGCTTTTCCATTTGGTACCCAAATTTTTTCAGGATTCTATATGGTACCACTGTAGTTTGGACTTATTCTCTACCATAACAATCCGTTAAATAAAACATTAGTTTTGGGTTAAATAGGGGTAGTAGTTTGCCTCGTCTACGTGCCTTGTGCATCGAGATAGTTCAGCTAAGGTTTGGGAGTTATTTTGGTTCTTATGGGTCAAAATTGGAGAAAAACAACTAAAACCTCGTTTTACGTGTCAAGAAATGCCTACTTATTTTTTTTACCAAATTGGACCTTAAATTTGGTCGTTAAGGACTAAAATGACTCCCAAAACCTTAATTACGCAAAATTAGACAAACCCCTAACCTTATATAACCCCAAACTAATGTTATGTTTAACATAATGTTACAGTAGAGAATGAGTCCAAATTACAGTGGTACCATATAGAATCCAAAAGAAATTTGGGTACCATATGGAAAAGCCCAAAGTACAATGGTACCAAGTGGAATTTCCCTATTTTCTTTGGTATTTATCCATGTGAACATCTACTTGGACCATAGGTGGTACAGTAACATGAAGTACATTTAAATTCTATTTGCAAATTCTGTATTGATAGACATGGTATGAACGTTGGCAGTTTGGCACCACCACAGATCCGTACTCACAATTGCATCTCATAATTCTCTTTGAACAGTTTCTTCATTGTAGACTTTGAATGAGACAGACACAAGCCTAGCCACCACAATCAGAAAAGAAAGTTCATGTACCCATACCCAGAAGTTCAACAAATAGAATATGACACGACAGGTCATAAAAATTTCCTTCAAAACAAAGCAAATGCATTCAACGATTTGCAAATAGATTCTCCAAGCTGCTCGTGTACCCAGTGAAATCAATGTTTATTATGTAATGTCGAAATCAAGTCTTGTGATTTTGATATACAATGTCTACGCCTATAGTTAGGAGAGCACCCCTATTTTTGAAGTTATAGGACCATTTTGTACAGTTTCTTCAACATGGTTATCTAAAGTGCACTGGTATACTCCATTAATCCACTTGTTCAACGTCTTTGGGAGTATCACCCTCCACCAATACAAAGTTTTTTCCCATTGCAGACTCAGAGACCATTCTAAACCTTGACGGAAGTAAAGTTCATCGTGTTTATGCTTCACAAATATAATCAGAAAACCACTTTGTAATCAATGGCATATTTAATCAACAAAGCTCCATTATTGGGACTTAAATATTTCCAGGCAAATTTTCCTGTATGTTGGCATGCTATGTATACTAATTTGTGACATTAAGTGAAAGATCTCATAAGCATAACCTTAATAGTATCAAAAGGCAGACACAGGCACATGCAAAACGTACTGACCGTTTCCTCCAACTTTACCCCAATAGTTGCTGCTGCATCTGCTGACGTGCTTAGTCAATGCCCTGGCACCTTCAGTCAAGGTACAACCTTTAACCTCAAGATAAAAAGAAATAAATATATAATAATGATGATCAAATATGCAGGCAGAGCTTAGATTTTAATTATTGACACTTTAAAGCACAGCCACATTCATAAAGTATTATAGAAGTGCAATCAAATATTCAGGAGGCTGTTCCTTGATAGCACGTCCATGAATTTTGCTTATCGAGCTAATTGTTTCCTTTTTTACTATTAATTATTATTTTTAAAGTAAAAATAATAGTTGAATTATCAAGGTAGTTTGACCGTGGATGTTTTGATCTAAGAAAGAAAGGAGAAACCTCACTGCTTTTATTTTGGACAGATTGGGGAGGGAGGGGGAGGGGAATAATTATTGCATGGTCCTAGACCAATGCTAGGCCAATGCTCACTCCCCTCACGACGGAGTGATGACCACATTTTTTATAGAATTTAATAAATTTTGCGAGTGGCGGGACCGTGGGAGCAATAGTCTCGGAACTATCTTGAGGGAGGAAGGGAAGGGAAGAAAATAATTTTTTCGGAGACTCAAAGAGGTGAACCTTTTATTTATTTACAAGAACCTATATAGTATATACTAATCCAAGGACCTTCAGCTCCTGATTTGAAAATTAAATCTCTATCTACTACCTAGACAAGTCACTGACAACATAGTGTGGAAGTTACCACAAAGTGAAACCTAGATAAGACAATACACGTAAGTGGGTGAAAAGAAGACGAAACACATTATTTTCTTTCCTTACATTTGATTTATGCGGCTGAGCAAATGATGAGAGGAGAGCTGATCTTGGAGGTGGAAGTGCCTCTGCAATTGTTCCAACTGTTTGCTTAAGCCCTAGAAGACTTTGGATGCCCCTATAGCCAAGGCCCTGATCCAAAATAAAAGTACTGTAAACTAAAAGGAGGAGAGAGAACGAATAAAGTTCAAAGTCTTTAATTAAGCTCCAACATAGTAATATATCCACTGAATCTCTATGCTGCATATATGACGCACATTGTGCCTATATGCATAAGAACAGCTGATAAGTTTCTGACAACAATCACAGTTTCTGACAACAATCCCATTACGTGACAAATACAGACATAAGAGACAGATACCATAGGCTGTGATATTTTCATGTCAGCAACCGCCTTCATGCTTGAAGTCAACACAACATGAGATTCAAAGAGTCCTTCTACAGTGTTAGAGATCATCTTTCAAGGCCAATGATACAAGGAACGAGATTCGGTTCGAAATGTGGTACAAAAACGGGTACGGGAAACACTACCTTGGGTGAATCGGGAACGTTGGGTCAATAAATTCAAAAACTAAAATGCAATAAGAAAAAAAAATCCGAAATCTTGATTTCCAAGTTACGATAATCTGATTACATCCTAAAATTTCAGAATTAAGATACAAGATCAAAAGTTAAACTAAAGACCAAAATAAAAACATACATTAGTAACTCATGATAGGAAATGAAGAATTAAGAAGAAAAAAAAACTCAATCGGCATATCGTTGCCTCTTAGGTGTAGTTGGCATTGTTGTGTTTCCTTCCTCCTCTTCCCACTTCATGTCCTCTAGTCTAACTATTGAATCATCTAAATATTAACTCTTTGGTTCAATGTCCCATTTTCTCTTTTTGTCGGCTGCTTTACAGTTTGTTGCGTCATCTGTCACAACTTGAAGGACATTTGAAGGACCAACTTCATCTATTGAAGTTAGAATGAAATCTGCAATAGCCTTTCCAGTTTTCTCCACTCCTGAGTAATCTTCAGCATATAAAAACATGGATCCACGACTGTTAGATGTAACAACATTGATGAGTGGCTCATGTTTTACATTTGTTCATCCGTCTGAAACTATGGATATCCCTTGTGTTGCCTAAGTATCTTTAATTGGATTCAATTTTTCCTCCACATCTCGCTTAACTTCGACTAGTAAGGATGTTCTTGCTCAATCAGCCGATGGTGGTTTGTAATCTTTCGGAACATGTTTTAAGGCGTTAGCCCTTTGGTGAACTCCCTCTTCCACATCAATATATTCTTCAGTTGAAAGTCGATTTTGGGGTTGGTTTGCTTGTGAAGATTGAATTTTATCTCTTTGCCTCCCTCCTTTTTGCCAAACGTCATTTTTGTTCCCTTACTTTTTTAAATACAATTAAATGGTAAAGATGGAGATGGGTTTAATATTTTGGAAAAGGCATTGGATTTATATAGGGAGTATAAGTTTATTAGAATTTGGATTTTTGATATTTGGGTGACATTTGAACTCTCTACCGTAAATGCTTTGAAGTAGGAAATTGAAATTGAAATTGCAGAGGAGATTTAGGAATAAGTGTGTGGCAGGTTGTAATGAAGTAATTTGGATCACCTAAATACCTCTTCAACTCCCCTTTTTCGTTCTTTTTATTATTAAATTATTATCTTATCTTTCTTATAGGTATTTAGGTGATCTTATTATATGGAGTAATTTGGATGAACCAATTAATTATAATACTATGTGATATATGCTATTTTATACTGGTATAATTATATTTTTTTTACTTTAGTAGCATAAAAGTATATAATACTCCCTCCGTCCCATAATATAGTGCCTATTTCATTTTAGGTGGGTCAAATTTTAAAATCTTTGACCAAATATTCGCATTAATATATACAAGAAAACATACTCATGTGGGATTTTGTTAGATTTGCCTCAATATGTAGCTTCATAATATCAACTTTTTATATTTTTTATTAATAAGGAATTGAAGATATCGAAGGTCAAAGTTCCGTCTTGGAGACCGCGTAAAAAAGAAATAAGCACTATATTATGGGACAGAGGGAGTATAATATATTATATACATATAATTGAGTATATACTATAGTTTAGTGTTTAGTCGTTCTTTATTACTCGTGATCAATATTATGTAGTTGATCAACCATGATATGATATTATATACACTCTATACTCTATAGTTTATACTAATCATAGTTTAGTGTTTAGTCGTTTTTCATTACTAATCATCAAATCATAATATCAGTCCACTTTTCGAACCATCAATCATGATATGATATTATATACACTCTATAGTCTATACTATAGGTTGTATCTATATGTTAGTCGTTCCTCATTATTAATCATCATATTATAATATCAGTCCCCTTTTCAACCGATTGATTAATTATGATATGATATTATGTACACTCTATACTATACGTTGTATCTATATGTTGGTATTATAATTAATTGGTTCATCCAAATTACTCCATATAATAAGATCACCCAAATACCTATAAGAAAGATAGATAATAATTAATAATAAAAAGATCAAAAAAGGGGAGTTGAAGAGGTATTTAGGTGATCCCAATTACTTCATTACACCCTGGCCCCTGCCGCCCACTTCTCCCTAAATCTCCTCTGCAATTTCAATTTCAATTTCCTACTTCAAAGCCTTTACAATACAGAGTTCAAAGGTCACTCAAATTCCAAATATCCAAATTTTACTAAACTCATACTCCCTATATAAATCCAATGTCTTCTCCAGAAAATAAAACTCATCTCCATCTTTACAATTTAATTGTATTAAAAAAATTAAGAGAACAAAAATGGCGTTTGGCAAAAAAGAAGGGAGACAAAGAGATAGAATTCAATCTTCACAAGCAAACTAACCCCAAAATCAACCTTCAACTGAAGAATATATTGATGTGGGAGAGGGAGTTCACCAAAGGGCCAACGCCTTGAAACATGTTACGAAAGATTACAAACCACCATTGGCCGATAGATCAAGAACATCCTTACTAGACGAAGTTAAGCGAGATGTGGAGATATAATTGACTCCAATTAAAGATATTTGGGCAACACAAGGGATGTTCATAGTTTCAGATGGATGGACAAATGTAAAACATGAGCCACTCAGCAATGTTGTTGCATCTAATAATCGTGGATCCATGTTTTTATATGCTAAAGATTTCTCAAGAGTGGAGAAGAAAACTAGAAAGGCTATTGCAGATTTCATTCTAACTTCAATAGATGAAGTTGGTCCTTCGGATGTCCGTCAAGTCGTGACAGATGACGCAACAAACTATAAAGCAGCCGACAAAGAGAAAATGGGACATTGAACCAAAGAGTTAATATTTAGATGATTCAATAGTTAGACTAGAGGACATGAGGTGGGAAGAGGAGGAAGGAAACATAACAATGCCAACTACACCTAAGAGGCAACGATATGTAGATTGAGTTTAATTTCTTAATTTTTCATTTCCTATCATGAGTTACTAATGTATGCTTTTGTTTTTGGTCTTTAGTTTAACTTTTGATCTTGTATCTTAATTCTGAACTTTTTAGGATGTAATCAGATTCTCATAAATTGGAAATCAAGATTTCGGGTTCTTTTTCTTATTGCATTTTAATTTCAGTTTTTGAATATATTGAAAAAAATCAGCAAAAAAATGACCCAACGTTCCCGATTCACGTAAGGTAGCGTTTCTCGTACCCGTTTCCGTACCAAGTTTCGAATCGAATTTTGTTCCTTGTATCATTGGTACTTTTTACTTGGGAGAAGCGAACTTTTCAGTTTTCACTCCTTGAAGAGGTTTTCTTTAGGTACAAAGAGATAATAAGAAATTAATATAAAAATAGAAAAGAAAAAGAGGCTAACAGAGTAACAGGTAAGGAAAAGATCTTACTGAAATAGTATCAGATAAGACAATGTAAGGCTGAGAAGCTAGTCTGCCAACATATATTGCAAGGACGCCATTTAACTGCTCCTTTTCCTGAGTGTAGAACTTCCTATAGATTTGTTCACCTAGAAAGAGAATGGCTAGAAATTAGTATATATCCTTAGCACGTTTAGAATGTCTTTTAAAAGATTAGTCATAATCTCAACAATATCTACCTATCCCTAAAAAAAGGGGACCTGTGTTATTTTCATTGTAAAAAGTCTCACAACAATTCAAGCCTGCCAGAAATAGCTCTAAAACTAGCTTAAGACTACAGATTTAACTCTACAGCTTTAGCACTCCTCCGAATCAAAATATATTTCCTTCTGCAGTTCTGTGTGCAGAATATAGAATTATCTGCTAAAGGCAGTATCGTTCAAGAAATGTTTCCTACAACAAAGCACTATATTCGCTAAGATCATAAGCATCTCCATTACAAGAATTGACATGCGCCAATATCACATTGCATCAGACCTCCTAGGACCTAGAGGCAATTAGGGTTATCGAATATCGACAACTTAAATTCCTTAAAGAAAATTATTAAGTCTCAATTTAATAAGAGAAGAACCTTGAGTAGGTTCTTAATCAAAGACAAAATAACACTGCAATAGAAGCATTGTAATAAATCAGCTTACTCTCCTCTGTCTGGCCGAAAGCCAGAAATTCTTTGCATATGATAGACAACAATAGCCAGGCAAGTCTGTTCTTAGTAACTACCCCCCCAATCGACCTCTTAGTGACAATTAGGGTTGTCGACAACTTAGGTTCCCTAGGAAAATAATCAAAACTCTCATTTCAATAAAAGAACCTTGCGTTCTTTGTTAATCAAATACACAATAACACTGGAATAGAAGAATTATATAGTAAATCAGCTTACTCTCCTCTGTCTGCGCCGAAACCCAGATATTCTTTGCAAGTATAGACAACAATAGCCAGGCAAGTCTGTTCTTACACAGATTCTAATTAGTAATTAAGCACTGCCTCTTCCCTCCCCCCCGCCCCCTTTGATTTAATTGACAATCAGATAAAAAGCAAAAAAATCAGAAACAGTTTTCTTGCTGCCAAAACATAGTACAGAAACAGCTGGAGATTTGTATTGCTTGTTTTCACTTAAAAATGGAATGTTTCATAGCAATCCTTATAGTTCTTAGTTCTCACTACTACTGCTTGTTTTTTCCATGGATTGGTTTGCATTCCTTGTCTTTCCATGCCTATTAGCCTATATAAGTGGCATTACCTTATACTAATAGCAGTTGATGAGTAATATTCAACTCAATACAAAAATGTATTACCTTCATCAACAGTCTGTACACCTGGAAGTACATCCTCCAATTTTTCTGCTTCCAGCATCTCCATGAATGAATGATAATGGTGGACATCCTGGAAGTATCACCTGTCAGTACTAGATTTACAGCTTGGCCACTCACTCAAGATGTCACAACTTAGAAGAACATCAATACCTGAACTTCAACCATCAAGCACTTGTTGAAAAGAATCAGATCTCCTGATCGAATTCTAATTAGAGAAAAAGCAAAACAAAACAACGTATCAAGCATAAAAAATGCATAATAACTGAAAGTCTTGCTCAGTTGAGGACCATGAAGTGAAATTAGATAGCATCATGGCTAGTTTCTATACAAACTTCATTGCAAATAATGTTCCCCAGGTTCCTTTGTTGACATAGTTCTATCATGCCTGATTAAAGAATAGAAGAATCGGGAACTCAACAAAATTTTACTACTTAATGGAATTCAACCCTTATACATAAGCATAAAATTTTCAGTATAGAAATGAATGGATTTGCTTACTCCCTTGTCTTCAATTACTTCAGCCAATTTCCATTTTGCGTTGTTTCAATATACTCAAATCTAAATGGGTAAACTAATTGAAGACAAGGTGGAGTATCTACACGGTTTCCAGCTTGCTACATTTGAGATGCTTTCTGCTTGTATGTAACAGAAATCATGTTATTTCCAACAATTCTGAAAGATTAGAAAAGGAAATACTTTCGGAGCATGAAATCACACAACTAAAGAAGACAAAGGCGTGGATATATACCGATTATAGTTACCAACTGCACACCTCCCTTCAATTGTTTTCTTGCCATCTACATTAAGATCAACGTTATCATAGCTACGGTTATAAAAACAGGTTGCGCCGTGTGCATGTATATACACATATATAAGGAAGCTATGCGCCTATGCCTATAGAATACTATAAGAAAATCACACCATACCTTTGAACAACGAGAAATAGGGCTCCTGGACATGAAGTTCAAAATTGATCCTCTTGAACATCTAGAAAACAAGCAAATGTCATTTAGTATAAAAATAAAACCCCTATTCAGACCACTTCCATAAAAATCAAGCAAAAATCATTTCTGTTAAACAACATACATTTACTAATTCAGACCCTTTCTGTGAAACTAACTCATTCCATTTAATTTTCATTTCTTTCAAAGTCTCATCCTCACATAAAAATGGCACATTCTCACTTGATGAAGAGAATGACCCAGAAATTATCCATTGTTGCAAAGCAGAAGCCAAATGTTTGTATAAAGGATATGGTGGCACTCCTTCAGACAAATCTGCATCACCCCATTTCATTGCAATTAAACAACAACCTATTGATTAAACTAAATTGAGTAAAATACTTTCTATGAATCAACCAAAAAAAAAAAAGGCCCTTTGAAAAATTAGATATTCTAAGTATATGCTTCTATAATTCCTACTTCTAAATTCTAACACCCAACTGCAAGAAAAAAGTTAGAACAGTTGTGATAATATAAACAGTTAGTAACCCAGAAAAATAGAAAGATGCAATAAAACTTACTGGTGGAAGTGGGGAGATCTTGATGATGAAAAGGATGATCAAAATCATCTTGTTTAAGAAGTGTGGAACAGAAGTCAGCGGATAAGCCAAGGTTGAAGTCAAGGGTGCCATTGATGGAAGATTGAAGGACAAAGTTGAGAAGGTGTTCGAGGCAGTCGCTGAGTTTGACAGGGGAGACTCCTGGGGAACCTGCTTTCACTCTATTTTCTTCCATCTCTCTCTAGACTCTAGTTGGTTAGTCTCTAGTCTCTCCACTAGTATACTAGGATGACTGTATGAGTAGTATCCACTCACGAGGTATGTTTTACTATAGGTGATCATGAGTCGGGTCGGGTCGGGTCGGGTCGAGGTTTTTTTCTTAAAAAGTAGTCGATTGAACTAAGATGATAATTTAAGAGTATCTATGATGATGAATAATCTTAGAGCATTTAACACTTTATTTAGATTGGAGAAAACGAAGAGAATGGGAATGAAGTGAAATGTAGGGAACAAGTTCCATTGTTTGGATAACGGATTGGGGGAAGGAAAGGAGGGAGAGAAAAGATCTATTTTTCTCCCACATTATAAAATATCATCCCTCCCAAATTGGAGAGATTTAGAGGCAGTCTTCCCCTTCCATTTCTTTCCCATCCCCTTCCTCTTTTATCCCTCCCCTTCTTTTGCCTCCCATATTGCTATCCTAACAAAATGCAAGTTTCATTTTATCCTCCTTACATCTCACATTCCAATAGGAATTGCAATGGGTCAGATCAGGATAGATTTTACAAACTTCGTATCCAACCTACTATTATTCAGATTTTATATGGACTCGGATTTTATTTATTGTGTTTATGTCTGATTGTTTTGCCTCAGGTCGAGTCGGAATCGGATTATTTTGTCACTTAAGATCACAAAAATCAGTGTTTTATAATATAACATATATTACTTGTTTTGTAATGATATTCGGATTTATTGTTATATTCTAATGTAGATTTAGCCTATGAGTTGATAAGGTGGCATTAGTAAACGGATTCGGGTAGGATTTGTTGGATTATATCTAAGCTCTACCTCCTGAATGATTCAGATCGAATTTCCCATTTTCGAATTCAGATTGTTTTGGTCAAATCAAGTCGGACTTGTATTGGGTCCCTAGTGAATTGACATCCTTACAATCCACTAACTTAGAGCATCCATATTGGGGTCTGGTACCCTCCCCAAGACACTTTCTCCCCTTCCTTTTCAGCTTTCCCTGCAATAAAAGAAGCCTCCCATATATGAGGATGCTACAAAAGTAGTGCATCTTCGATCCCTCTTTCTCTTTTTATGTGACACGGTCTGTTGACTAATGGGAAAACGTCAAGTGGCAAGAAAAAATATGAGCAACTCCAACAGCTAGAATTCTGAACAATTCCAATGATATGGTAAACCATCTTATTGTTCGTAATAATGCTATTGAGCAAAATGAAGATCAAATAACCTAGTACACCATCTATATCTATCTATATATATATAAAGCTAAGTACAATTTGCCTATATGTCAAGCTATTATTCAATCCGCCAAATATCGTCTCCTAAATGATGCTCACATGTTGAATGCCACGTGTAATTTCACACCAAGATATGTTGATGTGTCAACTTTACAATGAAAACATGAGTGTGCCACATAGCTTAATTTTCGGAAATAATTTTTCAATTACAATTTAATTGTAACTTACTAAAAAACTGACAAATCAGTTCCAAAAATTAGGCATGGAACATTTTGTATAGAAGGAATAATATCTTCATCTTTCCTTTGGAATGTGCGCTAGAAATATGGAAATTTAAAAACCATAGCATATGAAAATCATCTATATATATATATATATATATATATATATATATATATATATATATATATATATATATATATATATATATATATATATATATATATATAAAGCTAAGTACAATTTACCTACATGTCAAGCTATTATTCAATCCGCCAAATGTCGTCTCCTAAATGATGCTCACATGTTGAATGCCACGTGTAATTTCACACCAAGATATGCTGATGTGTCAACTTTACAATGAAAACATGAGTGTGCCACATAGCTTAATTTTCGGAAATAATTTTTCAATTACAATTTAATTGTAACTTACTAAAAAACTGACAAATCAGTTCCAAAAATTAGGCATGGAACATTTTGTATAGAAGGAATAATATCTTCATCTTTCCTTTGGAATGTGCGCTAGAAATATGGAAATTTAAAACCATAGCATATGAAAATCATGACTTAAAATCATGATGCTACGATTAAGATCTGAAATTATAATAGATTTAGTCAATATTCACCTAAAATGTAGGTACTAATTATGGCATGAGAAAAGCAATAACTCTCTAAAAGTAAGGCTAATAAATAATATCACGATCATATAAAGGAGTTTTACTCAACTCCATTTGTATCATTGTATGTCCTGTAAAAAAAAAATCCATTTGTATGCATTTGTGTCACGACTCACGGGTATATAGTATGAATTTAGGATGTAATTATCAAAAGAATAGTGGATACTTTAGTTTCTCAGTTATTTAGTATAATAGATTAGATACATATGTAAATCATCAGTATTTGGTTTTTCTAACTAAATGTATTTTTTGTTTATTTTTAAACTTTCATCTTACCTTTGCCTTCTCTTCCGATGAACACCGGCATAAGAGAAGGGCAATCGCCGACATTCGGCTTTGTCGAGACAACGAAGCAAAATCAGCAAATCAGAGGGGAGAGAGAGTGGCCGAGAGGGGGTTATGCCTTGGGATGGTGGTGGTTGTGGGGATTAGGGCTGGTGCTGGGCCTGGGGGCAAAGGGTTTAGTTAATGGATGATGACACTATTGACTAAGAGAGTAAAAAAATTGTCTCCCTTATAGCAAACTTTTGCCAAGATATTCTACCAAGTAAAGTTGTCTGATTACCGTTGAAACTACGGAATTTACATTGTATTAGGCAAATATTACAAATTTGTTTCACCAATAAAATTTGTATGATGAACAAGATTGAAATTATGATATCTACACTAATTTTAAGCAAAGATTACAAAATCTTTTTATTTATATTGAAACCATGAAAACTCACCATTGCAGGCAAATTTTTTTAAGAACTGAAATGTGAGTGTTCTATCTAAGTATATAATTATTTAAGTTACCGAAAGATTTTCAAATTTGCAGTCCTTTTATTTAAGTGATTTATATATGCACTCTATTTTAAGATAATTGGTCTTTCTAAAATTTGTACTTATTTGAAGATTCTAAAGAAATTTATTATACAAAGACTACTACAAGTCTACAACTTTTTAATACAAAAAACATAGTGCAATTGATAATAGAAAAAATGTCACTTAATAGTGTTTTATGATAAACCAGTTTGGCGGTCATATAACACTATTGTTCTTTTATCCTAATATTCTCTAATACATAATGAAATTTAGTATATAGTGTAGTTCGACACAATATCAAACATGCCTTTTACACAAAAGAATTAAAATAATTTGGCCTCTCCCTAGAGGCCTAGAATACTAATATAGATTCACCAATAATAAGTCATAGTATAATATAACAAGGACATAAAAGGGTATCATAAGTCATAGTGCAACGCATGGATTGCAAGCCAATTTTCAATTATTCTAAATACAAGATCATAATATTTTAAATCACTAGCTAATATTTTTATTTTTAGCTGTAATTTTTTACAATTGTTTGAAATTCATATTTGAAAAAGGACTTTATGGAAAATTTTGGAAATATTCTTAGTTTTATATATATATATATATATATATATATATATATATATATATATATATATATATATATATATATATATATATATATATATATTTTAAAAGAAATTGTCAAAAATGAAAATCATATGTCACAATTTCTTTTCATGTTTTTCAATAAAACACTATTTAGAAGCACAATCAAATCACTACAATTTCTTGCTAAAAAATTATCAATTATACCATATTATGCAGAAATCTTTTAATAATTGAAATTTTTATTATATATTTATATCAGAACAACTTGCAATATTAGATAGTATAAGTTACGAAAATTGTGTAGCTGATATTGATTGTATAATTTAATCCATACATCTTTTAACCATACTTGCACAATGTACGGGTCATAAAGTAATTTAATTATTCTCAATACAAAAATATTCATTGAACACAACTAAGCATTACAATAACAATCACTTCTCCCTAAAATAGTAACTATACAACGTACCAGTTTTAATCATTAACAACACAAGACTATAAAATTTAAATCACAAGTTATTAGTCTTAAAATTTAGATAGAATTGATTTTATTCCATATCAATCGTCAAGTATTAAACTCCTGAAATCTCACGAGGAGAAAGAAATGGGAAAAAAAAAAATTCAAGCAATCAAAATTTCCAAATAGAAGATTTTCAATCATGATTTTCAATTACTCGTGAAAATACATGTTTCCATAATTCCATTGTATGTAGTAAGTAGTAGAAGATTTCAATTTAACCATTTTACCAGAAAAAGAAAGAAAAAAGTATTAGAAGGTTTTGCTTGTTCGTTACTAGAAATTGAATTGATGGCTATTTTTTTGTGTGGATTTGCATCTTCTAGTATTGGCGGTTTGGTTTCGTATTCATTACACACACATAGCAATAGGAGCGTTGGCATCTTAAGCCGTAATACTGGATTATGGGGACGTCCCTCCTAAGGATCAATATTGCTCAGTAGTAAGCCAATATTTCAAGGTAAAACTAATCTTACCACTTGAGCCAACCCCAATTTCTATTATATGTACAATATATTGTATATATATTGTACATATAATGTACATACATACAAATATATATATTTGTCCAAAACTGAAAATTGATAGTAATGTCGAATGAGTTCTACGCTATTGATTTTATATATACACAGTTCAGCTGAGATCAGTTCGCCAGTAGCAATGCCGAACAGGCCCTACGCTATTGACTTTCAATATGACTTTCAATATACTAATGACTTGTGTTTTCTTCTTCAACACATCAACTGATCAAGGCTTTGTTCTTCGGGTATTCTCCATAGTCCTTAACTAGATGAAACTTCATTATGGACACCAGATTTGCTATAACTGCATGTGTGATGTTTTTCCTCTTCTACTCCACTTCTACTTCTGCTTCTGCTTCCCGGGATCAAGGTATGTGAGGTACAATTTCCAACAGTTTTAATTATTAAAGTGAACGCCCTTGCCTGAAAATAAGATTTTTCCTCAAAAGAAAGAAAATAAGGTTAAAATTATGTAAATGAACTTAGGGTAATATAAACATTACAACTTCACTGTACGCAGTGGTGGAACCAGGATTTATATTTGAGGTTGTCCAAAAATAAACACATTATTTATCTCTTCAAATGTCATATGCATTTAAAATAGAATTACAACATATAATGGAAATAAATCGTAATAGTTTTAACAAAATTATTCATCTTTCATAATTGTATGGACTAAGATTCCTTTAAAAAAGGAAGAAAAAAATAAACAAACTTTTTTAGGAAAAAATAATTAAAAGTAAGAAATATAAAAAGCAAAAATAACTTGGTAGTGCAGAGAATCGAACATACGCTCAATGGAGGTTTTAAGCTAAGGCAAGAAATACCAACTTACCTAGTCCAGCTTTGTATGACTTTCTTGTCACATAAATTACTAATACCTTTCCTAAATCATGGGACGGGCCATGGTCCAGTTAGGCCCGAATCCGCCACTGAATTTATGCGAATAGTTTATAAGGCATTTCTATATGAAGAGAAGAGTGTTGCTCTTTCATTTGTATTTATTAATTATTCATTATATTGTGAACTTTTAATCTAGTCCTTCCAATCTTCTTTTGTGAGGGTTAGGTTTAGAATAACATTTTATGTTACTAAAAACGTAAAATTATTAGGAATAATGTTACAATTATAAGTTGCATGATATAGTAACTACCAAGTAATTATATTACAACTTCCGATCTTGGTCCAAATCGTGCATATGTGTATTCCCAAGTGGTGGACCCCTTTAACTTTGGGTCATTGCTTCAAATGCAAATTTCTCAAAGATATTATGTGGACACCATGTACTGGTCTGGGTACAAGCTAAAGACCCAATTTTGGTCTTCTTTGGGGGAGAATCATACGTTACACAATGGGTAAACAACACGGGGACTGTTAATATTGCTGCTAATTAAAGAGCTTGGAGCTGCGATTGTATATATTGAGGAAATTAGCATACACACATTATTGGAGTATTAGTGAATTTATAAACATATAAGTAATTCTTTTTGAATTTGCAGTTCTTAAGTGAGACTAATAACAGTTTTCAATATAATGCATAGAAGTAATAAATGTTCTATGTGAAGACTAGCTAGCAATTAGCATATCCGCAATCTGCACAAGGGATGTCAGTAGATAATGGATTATACCCAGATCCGAGGATCCAGATCCGTTTTTAGCGGATCTGGATCCTCAAATTTTGGACCCAACGGATTCGGGTAGGGTTTGAATACTAGTTTTTAAATACGGATCTAGACCGAGTCCTAAATTATTACCCGGATCCGTTTACCCATTTTTTTAAAGTTATTTTAAAATATATAATTAAAAGGGAAAAACTTTATGTTAAACTCTTAATGTTATATATGCTTGGATTTGTTGTATCAAGGTTGAATGTTTATTTACTTCAATCGATAAATGAATATGCTAAATGGTGTTGTTTTGTTCTTTAAAATCTTTAACTATTGTGAAAATTAGGGTCGTTTGAAGAAAATAGGTTAGGATCCGTTTTGGACCCGAATTCGTAGGATCCATTGAATATGGATCTGGATCCTCAATTTTGTTAACCAGCGGGTCCGAGTTGAATATGGATCACATGCCTAAAAAACGTATCTAGATCCTAGAGGATACGGTTCAGATCCTACCCGTTGACACCCCTAATCTGCACCAGTATGTTTATGTTTGTTTTATTATTATTTTTTTTTTCTTTTGAGGCGGATGGAAATCATGTTAAAATGATGACATATTGAGTTCAACATAAAACTTTTGTATTATATGTCACTTATCATCGTTATACTATACTAATTAAAAAAAATTATTATGAACAAATATGTGTATAATATGAGCTGGCAGCCCTTAGTATTTCACTATTTTGTTTAAGCATATCATTTATCATCACAAATATGCATTACAACATTTGTGGTTTTATGTTAAAGTAGGCCTAAAGTAAGAGAAATATATACTTTTATTCTTACAATGATTTAGATCAAATGTTAGATTATAGTAGTATGTTGTATCGTGTAGATGTCAAGGGAATGGTTAGAAAATTTTAAGGGCTCTAATGGTAATTATCATATAAACAGACTAATAGTCTAATACGTACCATAGGCTTTAGTCATATTATCAAGGATTAATTGATAAGAATAATCCCATCTTTATCCGGTCTTCTGAAAATAATTCTAACTTTTCATAATCTGAGAATAAGCCCAACTTTGAGGTATATTTGCTCAAAATAGGTCACGACTTGTTGGTTACCTGCAAATGCAGGTTCAATATCTTAATTATGTAATTAAAAACTACTTTAATTATTTAATACCCTGATTACGTAATTAAACACTTTAATTTAATTATTTGATTAATTGAAAAAACTGGAAGGCAGATCTCAGCATTGTTGCTCTTTCGTCAAGACTAAAGCTTCAGATTCAATATCTAACATAAGCCTGACAATAATCCATTGAAGTCCACAAACAAATTATCAAGCAACGTTGTCCTGAAAAACATTACCAAAAAAGAAAAAAAAATCTCATAGTAAATCAGTTGACAATTGTTAACTGAATATATTTATAAAAGTTCTAGATTAGCATGAATACCAACATCACCATTCACCAAATCCAGAGATCATCATCATGAATCACAAAACCTCTAGACATACAAGACATCCCTTTGAGATTAATCACAAACCAATTTTTCACAGCATATACCACACATATCACGAGAATCGAGTCCCCTTAATTCAATGTATATATTCCTCTATCTGATTTAATGTATTAGTCAAAAGATATGAGATTCCCCTCCCCTGTGTCTTACCTCGTCGTATCCTAACACCCCTACTGTTAAACATTCGGATTGTTTGTTGATTGTGGTCGGATTCTCGGATGAATCCACAACCATTGGTTCTGGCTGAGATTGGGGTTCATTGGAAGAGATTTTAGGGTTTGAATCTGAATTCCGGGTTAAAAACCATCTGACCGCAAGTGTCAGCGATGCCATTATCGCCATCAGTTAGAAACTTCGAGTGGTGCTGGCGGTGGTGTGGGTCGAATGGGTTGTTGTGGTGGTGGATTCAAGTGGTGGAGAGGGAGGGGCTCTTGAATAGTTGAGACTTTGAGAGGTTGAATGTAAAAAAAGAAAAAGAAACAAGGGACTTAATTAATCAAATGTAACCTGTTCAACAGGTTTTAGGTAAAAAAGACCAATGTAAGAAGATAAGGTATCAAGGTGGGATTATTTTGAGATTATCGAAAGTTGGGACTGTTTTGAGCATACCGGCCAAAGGTGGGATTATTAAAATCAATTTTTCCTTTATCAAATAAAAAGGATGTATATCTACGATCCCCTAAAAAAAGGATCTATATTTACAATGATGCATTAAAATATTTCATATCTTTTTTGGTTTCTAGATAATAGGTATAAAACTTTATGTAATGAGAATTTTGATCATGAAACATAAAATTGAAATCATCACCATTTAAAAGCTTTTTATCATTTTTATTTCGTGGTATAATACAACATAGTAACAAATCCCTTTATTAGAATCTAGATTACGTTGTGATAAATTTATTTGGCCATTTTCTAGTATAATAGTATGATATGGAGCAATAATCATTTGTTTTTTTGTTTATAGCATTGTGGCTAGCTATGGTAAGTCGGTGCCTTTTGGGTCTATTGACTTGGCCATGGCTGACAAAGAAGTGAGAGGGTGTTTCAACTTTCACTGTTGAACAAAATTTAGATAATTCTGCTGAGATTATCTTGAGTGTCAAAGAAAATCTCTCATCGCAGGACTCTTTGGTTATCGTAATGGGTGGTTCATATTGTATGGGTACTCCCAAGTTCACTGTCGGACATACCACTTGTGGCCGACAGAAATAACTTGAGACGCGATCTCATCAAGGGAATCCAAGCCATTTTTAATAAACAGTCCGAGACGGTGTTCGCGGCCATATCAAAGGACAAGAATAAGGGAATATTTCCTCCAATCAGACTCATCACAGTCATACACGTGTCAAAAGATTACACATCCTGTCAGATGAACAGTACTACTATAAATAGCCAAATGGTACTATTCTGCATTCTCTCACATTATAAACACTACTTTCTCTCTCTCTATCTCTCTCTCTCTATCTAAAATCCTTATTGGACACTTACTGACTTGAGCATCGGAGGGGGTTTCCTCACATCCCCTCTGAGGGTAGTTTACGTTTGTCTTCCTTGCAGACTTCCAGTCTCGGACGCCCACTTATTTACTGACGGACATATTTGTGTCCTCCACCGTTTCAACACTGAAACAACTTAGCGCTAGAAGGAGGGGCCTCCCATCTCTGAGAAGCAGTCATGGACAAAACTGGAAACCAAAGTCGTGGTCCACCAGGATTTGAAGTCGGCCAAGGGTCTTCTCAACCTATAATCACCGGATCTATCGGTGCACCACAATTCCACCTCAATGTGCCCGAGAGCAACAACGACCAGCATACTCCTGAGAACAACGTAACTCAGGTAAACACTGGTGGCGTTCCATTCAATTTGACTCAGTTGAGTCAATTTTCTCCTGAGCAATTACAAACCGTAGCATCCTTCATCCAAATGTTACAAGGCATTCCTCAGCCTAATAACACTTCTGCTCCTAATACTAGAAGCGTTCAACACCGTAAACGATCACTGGCTATGGCCGGTAGAAACGTTGACGGAACGCCAGTAAGGAGGATGCGTACGTTTAAGCAAGAGGAACGCCAGATGGAAAGACAAATTGATGACCCAGAGTATGAGGAAGTCGCTTTGGAAACTGAGGATCTTAATAATTCAGAAGATGAGAATCAGAGTCGCTCCTACCGAGAGTACAGCACCACTGGTGTTAGTAACTATTCGGTTGGCGGACATTTATTAATCAAGCCCAAACTTTCTCCATTCGTGCCGGATATTCTGAATCACCCAATGCCGAGAATCAAAATGCCATCATGCAAGTATGACGGCA
This sequence comes from Beta lomatogona, assembly GCA_947646795.1. Taxonomy (NCBI): domain Eukaryota; kingdom Viridiplantae; phylum Streptophyta; class Magnoliopsida; order Caryophyllales; family Amaranthaceae; genus Beta; species Beta lomatogona. The sequence goes on along the minus strand of CANSNZ010000949.1, from coordinate 7,236,821 downwards.
GCTCATATCCCGACGATCACGTCGCAGCTTATGAGGGGCACATGTATCTGTACAACCAGGTGGACGCTATCTGGTGCAAGGTTTTCCCGTCCACCCTTACTGGCATAGCTCAGACTTGGTTCAAGAGTCTCAAACCTGGTAATGTGTCCAGCTTCTCTCAACTTTCATCTATGTTCAGTACTCACTTTGTAAGCAATAGGAGCCGTGAGCGCACTACTGGGGAATTATTGTCAATCAGACAAGGGGAAACAGAATCTCTCCGGGATTACATTGGGCGCTTCAATGTTGAGGCCGTATCTATTCCTAGGCTGCAGCAAAATGTAGCGGTCCTAGCCTTGATGACGGGATTAAGAGAAGGGACTGCGTTCAGGAGTTATCTTGGCTGAAAAACTTTCACGTCATTGGGGTCAGTGTTGGGAAAAACAAACGATTTCATAAGAGGAGAAGAATTTGACAAGGCAGCTAGCGGTCAGTATCGTGAGTCTGATAAGGAAAAAAGAGGACAAGTCACGGAAGGACAAAGGTCGTGAAAACGATCGGGGTCGAGATGAAAGGAAGGAATCTAATATGGTTAAGAAAGGAAGTGACTGAGAACGAGGCGACCGAGAAAGGGGAGAACGCAAAGATAAATTTGATGCGTACACCCAACTCACAACTTCCCGAGCACAAATATTCACCATGAATAAGGAAAGTGATAAATGGCAGCGACCAAAAAAGATGTTTCACAAGAACTGTGACAAGGCAAAATGTGTGATTTCCATGGAGATCACGACTACGTAACTGAGGATTGCAGGCACTTGAAGGATAATTTGGAAGACCTTATTTGCAGAGGGTACTTCACTCAATACAAAGCTCAGACTAGTGAAGGTGATTTGGTGAAATCAAGAGATCAGAATGTTCAATCCCGGATAGGAGAAATACATGTAATCAGTGGCGGCCTAATTCATGGCGGAAGTGTCAGTGGGGCAAAAGTTAGCCTGAAGGAGTTCCGGCATCAGGTAAACTTCAATGAGAGTTGCCAGTGGAGAAAGCCGCCAGCCATTCCAGCCATGTCGTTCTCGGTAGAAGATGCCAGACATGTGGTATACCCCCATGATGACCCATTTGTGGTCACTTTGAAAGTCGCAAACTGTTTGATTCACTGAATTTTGGTAGATGGAGGAAGTTCTGCCAACATTTTGTTTTTATCAACTTTTGAGAAGTTGATGATTGGCCGAGAGCATCTACAGCCAGTACGATACCCAGTGATAGGATTCACTGGAGCGTCCGCGATACCTAAAGGAATTATAAAGTTGCCGGTCAGAGTTGGCGAGAACAATGAGGCCAGAGATGTGATGGCGGAATTCTTGGTAGTAGATGTTCCGGGAGCGTATAATGCAATAATAGGTAGACCACTAATTCATGATGTTCAGGGAGTGGTATCTACCTATCACTTGACCATGCTGTATGTATCCAACTCGGGTACGACAACAAAGATAAGAGGAAAACAGGAGACGGCAAAGTCATGCTATCTAACGGCTTTGAAGCAACCGGCAAGAAGGATTCCTGTTGAAGTTTTGAGTCCGCCAACAAGGAAGGAAAAAAGAGCTAAGAAGAAGGCCTTGGCAGAAGAAGAGCAGCCTGAGAAAAAGAATGAAAATGCTATGGAGCTAACCATGGAAGAACTAGAAGCTAGGCTAGACGATTTGCCAAGGCCCAAGCCTGATGGAGATTCCAAGCTGGAAATGTCGGCGGATGATCCAGAGCGGACCGTGGCTGTCGGAACGGACATGGACCCATAGGTCAGGATCAACCTGGTGACTCTCCTACGAGAAAACGCCGATGTATTTGCGTTCACGGCGGATAAGATGTTGGGAATAGACCCGACCGTGATGGTCCATCGTCTGAACGTCTACAGCTCGGTTCGTCCTGTCAAGCAGAAGAAAAGAAACTTTTCAATAGAGAAGAACAAGGTCGTTAAGGAAGAAGTCGATAAATTGCTGGCGGCTGACTTTATTGAAGTCTGTGATTACCCAGAGTGGTTAGCAAACGTTGTTATGGTAAAAAAAAGCAAATGGCCAATGGCGGATGTGTGTTGACTTCACATATCTCAATAGAGCGTGTCCGAAAGACTGCTATCCCTTGCCAAGGATAGATCAGCTGGTAGACTCTACTAGTGGTCATGCGCTATTGAGCTTTATGGACGCGTTTTCGGGGTACCACCAAATCAATCTTCTTGAAGCTGACAGGAAGAAAGCCGCTTTCATCACAAATTGCAGAGCCTTTAACTATAAAGCAATGCCTTTCGGCCTGAGGAATTCTGGAGCCACGTACCAAAAATTGGTCGATAAAGTGTTCGCAGACCAGAAGGGAAGAAACATCGAAGTCTATGTAGACGATTCAATCGTCAAGAGCAAAACAGACCGCGAACACATCGATGATTTAAAAGAGACTTTCAGCACTCTGAGAAGGTACAAGATGAAACTCAACCCAAAGAAATGCGTATTTGGGGTGAGAGCAGGAAAATTTCTGGGGTTCATGGTTAGCAAGAGAGGGATTGACGCCAATCCGGACAAGGTGCGTGCTATTATGGACCTGCAAGAGCCAAAGGGTGTCAAAGACATTCAGAGGTTAATTGGAAGGATGGCCGCGTTAACCCGTTTTATCTCAAAGTCGGCCGATAAAGCCCTAGCCTTTTTCGCACTGTTAAGAGGAAACAAAAAAGTTCGAATGGGGCGAGGAGCAAAGTCAAGCTTTCATCGCGGTCAAAGAGCACCTGAAAACTCTGCCCACCATTACTCGACCAGAGATGGGGGATACGCTACAATTGTATATCTCGGCCTCGCCGAAAACCGTGTGGCTTTATTGTTGGTCGAAAGGAAAAGAGACAGCGGCCGATATATTTTGTCAGGCATATCTTGAACGGTCTAGAAAGCCGCTATCTGCTGGTCGAGAAGATGGAATTGGTAGTGATAATTGCCGCCAGAAAGCTTAGGCAGTATTTTGATTGTCATCCCATTCATGTCTTAACAAATCAACCACTGGAGAAAGCATTACAAAAGATGGATAGTTCAGGACGCCTCTTCAAATGGGCAGTCGAGTTGTCCGAGTACGACATCCAGTACAAACCTAGAACCGCGATAAAGGCCTAAGCATTGGCGGACTTTATCGTAGAGGCATCTTATGAGGAAGAAAAGCAAGCTGAAAAGAATACTTGGATGTTGGAAGTGGACGGCTCATCAGCCGTGAGTGGATCAGGGGCCCGCATTGTAATGACTAGCCCAGAGGGAATTGTTTTTGAGTACGCCATCAAGTTCACCTTTCCGACTTCAAACAACGAGGCGGAATATGAGGCCACGATCGCTGGATTAAGGATGTGTATAGCCGCTAAGGCTAAGAGCGTATCTCTGAAAACGGATTCACAACTCGTCAATGGTCAGTTGAAAGGAAAGTTCGAGGTCCGAGAAGCCAATATACAGAAATATGTGGAGAAGGCCAAGGAATTGATAGCCTAGTTGGTTCACTTTGAAGTTCAAGCCATCCCTAGGTCTGACAATACCAAAGCGGACGCACTCTCTAAATTGGCAAGCTCAGATTCTTTGAACATAGAGAGATCTGTTATGGTGGAAATTTTGAAAGAAAAAAGCATCACCGAGAAGATTGTGACTGTGAATACCATTAATCAGCAAGGTAAATGGTTAAGTGAATTAGTGGCTTACAAGCTTACGGGCTCAATCCCTTCAAATGTTGTGGAAGCCAGGAAATTGAAACGGCAAGCTTGTTGGTATATCATCTATCAGAATGAGCTTTAAGAAATCCTTTAGCCTGCCGCTGCTAAAATGTGCAACAGCGTGGGAGTCCGGCAAAATATTAGAGGAAATTCATGAAGGAATTTGTGGGAACCACATTGGAGGAAAAGCACTGGCATTGAAAGCCTTGAGGGCTGGGTATTACTGGCCGAGTATATTGGCGGACGCGCAAAGTTATGTCAAGAAATGTGACAAGTGCCAAAAGTTCGCTCCCATTATCAATAGGCCCGCGAATGACCTTCAGCCCATACTCAGTCCGATACCATTTATACAATGGGGTCTAGATATCCTCGGACCGTTTACAACGGCTACTGGCGGCCGAAAATTCCTGATTTTTGGTATTGACTACAAGGATCATATCAGCAAAGCCTACAACAAGAGAGTTCTAGAAAGGCCGTTAGCGTTGGGAGATCTCGTATTGCGCAAAACAGCCGCCACTGGAAAAGCTCATGCAAAAGGAAAGTTAACAGCCAACTGGGAGGGGCCATATCAGATAGCGAAAGAAATTGGTCCCGGTTCCTTTGCTCTGAAAACAATGGACGGCATTTAACTTAAGAAATGCTGGAATGCTAGTAATCTAAAGAAATATTATGTTTAGGCTTGTGTAATGGGCCCAGGGCCACTATTTTCTTGTCTGAATAATATAAACGACCGTTAGCATTCCGATTAATTATCTCTTATCATGTTTAGATATATACAACATAACTAAATTGTACGCTATTGTTATTCTTAACGACCATATAACAGGTCAAGTACAAAAATGGCCATATATCAGGTCAAGTACAAAATCGGCCTTATAACAGGTCAAGTACAAAAACGACCATATAACAGGTCAAGTACAAAAACGGCCATATAACAGGTCAAGTACAAAAACGACCACATAACAGGTCAAGTACAACAACGACCATATAACAGGTCAAGTACCAAAAGGATCATATAACAGGCCGTAATAGCCAAATAACAGGCATAATGTACATAACAAGCTTTTTATAACGAGCAAGTGTTGGAGATACGATATGTCACGGATAAATCGTCCGAGTTGAAAGCAAAATTGGACTGGGAAACAAAAATTTACGAAAACAAGCTTCATTACTAATTACTGGCATGGCGGCCAACTACAAGCAAAAAAGTGGGCAGCCATAAAAAAGGCATCAGAAACTGATAATAGTAATTGTAATTAAAAGCATATTCAATTTACATGCCGTAATGGGCCGAATTCAGAGTTGGATAACAATATTCATATTACAAGAAATCTAACTATTAGAACCAACAGAAGAGCATGGAGATGACCGCCAAAAACATCAAGGGAGAGGCGCCTCTTCGTCCTGGGCGACTGGAAGGACATTAGCAATCACGTCTTCCTCGCAGATGAAGGGTTCACCCTCAAGAGGACGTGTATGAACACCTTCTGCAAAGGCAGTTTCCGTTTCCTCCCAGTTGAAGGTAGGATGGGAATGGCAAACACACCTTTTAGCAGCCACCCAGCCGCCATCATATCTCTCCCCCAGCAGGCCGACAAACTCCTCAGATTTTTTGAAGTTGGCAACAGCTTGAAGGCCGGCATCGTCCTTGGCCTTCACAACAGCAGCGACCATCTCATTCTTAGCAGACTCCAGGGCCGCTTCAAGCTCCTTTGATCTCTTTTCGGCCTGCTCCAATTTGCCTGCCTTAACCCGCAAATCCGTCAGCTCCACATCAACCACTGCCCTTGATGCCTTCTCGGCATCAAGTTCCTGCTGTATGGTGTCAACATGAACTCGGGCAGCATCAAGCTGGGCCTAGAGCTCGTCCAAGGATTGTTTATGTCTATCAGACAGAGATTGATAATGGAGAAATTGTTCAATAAGCTCAATAGTGGAGTTGTTAGTCTGCATCGAAAAGAAGAAATTAAAAAAGAAGAAGATATATTTATATGAAAATGATGACGAGATAACCCTTACCACGGCCAGATCGCGAGCAAGCTGGGCCGCTGGAGCCACTAGCTTGTCGGCTGGGCAATCAATGGGTAACTGGAGGCCCTTTAGAAGACGGTATCCAAGAGTACCGCCATTGGCTGGAATATCAGCATACAAAGACTCATCCTCCCTCACGTCCCAGTTGGGTTGATAAATCTTCCATGGAGTAGTGGGAGGACGAGAAAAAGCAGCCTTCACAGCGGTACTAAGGATTATTTCCTTATGCTATATCCACTCGTGAATCCGAGAAAATATTCCCGGACCCAGATTCGACAAAAAGCTTGGACCGCTAAGGATGTCATAAATCTTCTGGCTCATGGCACTAGTAGAATAATTGCTTATTGCTGCGGTCATTAAGTGGCCTATTGCGGCGGTTTTGGCCGCGCAGCAATTCAGGGCGCAGCAATAGGTAATTAACCTATTGCTGCGGTTTTTAACCGCAGCAATATGCCAACTTATTGCTGCGGTTTCTTAACCAAAACCGCAGCAATATGATTTTTTTATATTAAAAAAATATGTATATTGCTGCGGTTTATTCCCAAAACCGCAGCAATATGATTTTTTTATATTAAAAAAATATGTATATTGCTGCGGTTTCTTCCCAAAACCGCAGCAATAGGTATTTTTTTATATTAAAAAAAACAGGTCTATTGCTGCTGTTTCTTCCCAAAACCGCAGCAATAGGTGCACCTTTTTTTAAAAAAAAAAATTTAAATTTAAAAGTTCATACTATTTTCAGTGTTATAAACTTATAATGCAACTGAAACCAAAAGCAACTAAAACGAACTAGTACAACACTCATGTATTGAGTAAAAAATCAAAAACAATGAAAATAAAAAAAATACAATATTTGAAAGATGAAATAAAAAAATTAAATAACCTAATGAGGAAATGAAACTACACCTAAAGAACAAATTGAAACTAATTACATACAAAAATGAAAAAAAAACTATTAACATTCACGAATTCAGATCCACATTCAAAACCAAATCAAAAAAATCGCCGGAAACTCGCGGGTAGACGAACAAAGTAGACGAACCACTCGTGGTTAAACCGCCGGAAACTCGCCGGAAAATCGCGAAAATCGTCACACAAGTTGAAGGATCTTGATAAACTAATAACCATAGAACTGAAAATCATAAAACAAAATTCAGATATGAAAATCAGAAAACAAAAATTTAGATCTGAAAATGAAAACTCGTAAAAAATAAGAACGAAATTCGAACCTGTGGAAAACTCGTCTTGAGTGAATCGCGAGAGGGCGATTGAGAGGGATGGAGAATGAGGCGAGGGCGACGGCGAGGGGTGCTTTTCTCACGACGGTGATGGAGAGACGACGATGACTGTCGGTTGTGATTTGAAGAGAGACGACGATGACTGTCAGTTGTGATTTGAAGAGAGACGACGGTGAGGTGAGGTAGGAGATGACGGTGAGGTGAGGTAGGAGACGACGTGAGAGCACGAGAGGCCGAGTGTAGTGAGAGCACGGTGAGGTCGGCGAGAATGAGAGAGAAAAGAGGAGAGTGAACCGATGAATGAGAGAGAGGGAAGAGTTAGGAGTGTGTGAGATGTGAGAGGGAGAAATAAGACTGAGGGAGGCGCGCCCAACTTATGTTAGATGTAGGGTTTCGTTGTTATTGCTGCGGTTTACTTAAAAAACCGCAGCAATAGATTAAAATATTAATATTTTAATCTATTGCTGCGGTTTTTTAAATAAACCGCAGCAATATATTTTGGTCAAATTGGTCAAACAAGTTTTGAAAATCTCCCGTTGACTTCTATTGCTGCGGTTTTCAGTGGAAACCGCAGCAATATGGTTGGTCAAATAGTCAACTTTTTTCAAAAAATTTCCGTTGGAACTATATTGCTGCGGTTTTCAGTAGAAACCGCAGCAATATGGTTATTTATATTTTACCTTTTCTTTTTACGTGATATATTGCTGCGTATGGGTAAAACCGCAGCAATACCACCGCAGCAATAAGCATTTATTCTACTAGTGTGGAGGACCCAAACCCCAGTGTCGTCCCAATGCTATCAATAACAGCATTGAGAGGAGAAATGCGGTTGTTGGCGGGCGCAGACTCCCGGACTGGACTCTCGTCCGGGATATGGATGGCAGACCCCATATTATGAGTTTCAGAAGCAGCATTGGTATCCAAAGCTTGCCTCTTACTGGGGCTCTCTTCAGCGTTGGCGGTTTCACGCGGCCGCCTCTGACCGACTGTCTCGCCACCTTTACGGACGGGAACATGCACTACTGGCAGGGGAGAGTCCTGATCCCCACGGCCAGCATTACGACCCGGAGCACGACCGGGAGTACGACCGCCACGTCGGACACTAGCCCGACTAGAATTGTGACCACCGCGTCCGCGATCAGCACCGCGCAGGCCGCCAGTAAGGCCGTGGACGGTGTCATAATCAAAGACGGGATCCTCAGGAGTTTGAGACATTGGCGTTAAATCTTCGTTGAGACCTAACTCCTCAAGATCTAAGCTGATAGGACCTGCAAAGGCAAAGCCGATAAGGATTAGTATTGCGATAATTAACAAAAAATAGAGCCGACAAGTCTTACGTCGGACCATGAGTCAAGAGACAAACCTTCTGGGTGGGTCCGGCAGAGAAATAAAGCAGACAAAGGCTCGTTTCACAATATATACCCTCGGCATCTTCACCGACAACAGCAACAGTCCCCAGCTCGGACTCAAAATAGTCAAAGGCCTTTTGTTCGGCCACAGAGAGACCATAAGAGGGGATATCCTCCATCCGGGTGACCGGCTTGGTAAAATGGCGGCGAATTGGGAAGTTATCCGGTAGTTTAACCTAATAAAAAGCTGGCTGCCAACCTTTTAACCCAGTCAGCTTAGGGTAGACGGTAAGCTTATTTTTGGCCGTCATTAAGCACAACCATCCCTTCTCAGTAGATCCATTCCGTCGCAGCCAACGGAAAATATTGAGTGTCTCAGGGAAACCTAAATAGCGACAAGTCCAAATGTATGCGACCAGATTTCTAACGGCCAAAGGCGTCAGCTGAGCCAAGTAGACATTAAAAGCTTTCAAAATTCTTACCAAGGTGAAATCTAAAGGAAAGCGCAACCCAAACTCAAAATGGTGCGCGTAAACAGCTATCTGCCCTGTCGGACAATCAGTCACCTTTGATTCCTTGTCCGGGACTACCAATTTATATTCGGGCGGGAAGGCATACAACTTCTCCGCAACCTCACAGTACTTGAGATTTATGGCCACTGTCGCCATGATTTGCAGATGGCCGTTGATTTCGGACCACTACTATAATCCACCGGTAGCCAGATTCCTTAATGCTCAACGTCATCGCGGTTAGAAATTGGCTCAGGCCGAGAATTATGGGGCATGCTGGAACTTTCCCCTAAAGCGACCTCAGTTTGATGAACACTTTCATCCCGACCAGAAGTAGAAAGACCAACATTAGTCTTGTCCATTGTAGCAAGAGAGTCGTTGTCTGAACCTAGATCAATAACAGGTGGATGAGAAGGACCGACATCATGAGCAAGGCGGTCATAAAATCATCCGCCACTACAACCCCAGCATCCGTTAGGCTGTCTAACCAAGCATGTTCCCTCAACGGCTGAACATCAAGTACGGGAACAGCATCGGGAGGAGGATTCCTAACGGTCCGACGAACTAAGATTTGGGTCCGTAATTCTCTTAGAGTTTGCCTATCGTCGCTCATCCTCGCGGACAAATATTGAGAGGTCAAATTCTCTTGTTCAGGAGTGGAACGATCATTAAGAAATTTGGATCTAAGTTCCCTATCCCGGTCAGCAGTTAAGGGCAAGTCGGCTAATAAACGAGTTCTTCCTTCCCTAGGACTTGAAGTAGATGAACTATGTCCGTTATAAGGGGAAGAGGGAGATGAGGGGTCGCTTTTAGACAAAAAATTATCACTCAAGATCTTTTGACTATCTTAACGGTCCGACATAGTCCCAAAGCAAGAAGAAAAAACAAAAAGAGCAGTCGAAGGGAAGATGGAAAAAGGTATCTGAGAAAAAGTCGACGGAAAAATGGTCGTAAAATCAAGTGAATTCCTAGAAAAGCGCAGCACGAACAAATGAGCTCTTAAAGTCAACAGCACCGGAGAAAGTAAGTTCGCCGAAAAAAATGGAGAACTTGAAGGAAAACCCTCGAACTAAACTCATATGAAAAAGGGGCGAAAAATGACAAGATTCTTCAAATAAGTTGAACGAACAGTAGCCCAGAATACTTTTGAAGTGATTTGGTTGTAAAAAGCTAAGATTTTGGTAAGAAAAAGAGATTCGAAATTATGGGAGAAGTCGCACAAACCAAAGAGGTTCAAGAGGGTTGAAGATGAAGAATGAAAAAGAGAAAAGAAAACCGATTGCCTTATAAATGCGAGAATCAGCGGCCAGGATTAAAAGACCCATCAATTGCCTTGCTGGATGCATGCCAAATGTCGTTCCCTGAGAAAGCCCTAATATAATAAAGGGAAATGGGCGGGATTCTAGGAAAAAAGTAATGATTCCGAGACGGTGTTCGCGGCCATATTAAAGGACAAGAATAAGGGAATCTTTCCTCCAATCAGACTCATCACAGTCATACACGTGTCAAAAGATTACACATCCTGTCAGATGAACAGTACTACTATAAATAACCAAATGGTACTATTCTGCAGGTACATTCTCTCACATTCTAAACACTACTTTCTCTCTCTAAAATCCTTATCGGACACTTACTGACTTGAGCGTCGGAGGGGGTTTCCTCGCATCCCCCCCCGAGGGTAGTTTACGTTTGTCTTCCTTGCAGACTTCCAGTCCCGGACGTCCACTCATTTACTGACGGACATATTTGTGTCCGCCACCGTTTCAACACCGAAACACATATGGAGAAAGTTAAATTAATTGATAGAGTAATAACAATTATGTGAATTTTTTAATTTTATGAGCATGATGAGTATGTATTGCTTTCTTAATTTCCGGTGAATATTAGGTTAGAACTTAGAGCAACTCCTTTTTTCGGGAGACAGTTCTATCAACTTTTTTGAAAAATTAATAGTCAAATTAGGGTGCCTTCTCTTCACTTGAACTTATATAAATTGAACTGATTAAACCTGATCAACCCTGATTTTTAGTTGTTTTGGCACTTGATTGGACCTGATCAGCCTTGATTAAACCTGATTGGACCCAAAACTTTAGCTAATGCGACGTGCAAAGTTTTATGATATTTTGCCTTTTATTTTATGTTCAAATATTAATAGAATACCAATTTTAGATGGTATAATTGGTACAAATTTTAACACACACCCGGGTGTACCATTCTCACGGTACACCCAAAGCTATTTTTTGCTCATTGCTCATTTGAAATCATCTAAATGAGCAAAATGTACTAAAAAGGAGAGTTCCAAATGAGCATAAATTAGTTTTTGGGTGTACCATGCACATGATACACTCGGGTGTATAATAAATTAACTCTATAATTGGTTTTATCCCATATCGATAATCAAGTATTAAACCTTGAAATCTCACGAGCAAAAAGAAATGGAAAAAAAATCCAAGCAATCAAAATTTCCAAATCGAAGATTTTCAATCGCTCATGAAAGCACATGTTTCCATAATTCCATTGTATGTAGTAAGTAGCAGAAGATTTCAATTGAACCATTATTTACTAGAAAAAGAAAGAAAAAAGTATTAGAAGGTTTTGCTTGTTGGTTAGTAGAAATTTAATTGATGGCTATTTTTTATTTTTTGTGTGGGTTTGCATCTTCTAGTGTTGGCGGTTTGGTTTCGTATTCGGTACCCACACATAGCAAGAGGAGCGTTGGCATCTTCATCCCCAATGCTGGATTTTGGAGACGTCCCTCCTAAGGATCAATATTGTTCAGTAGTAAGCCAAGATTTCAAGGTAAAATTAAACTTATTACTTGAGTCAACCTTAATTCCTATTATATGTACAATATATTGTATATATATTGCACATATGATGTACATATATATTGTGTGTGTGTGTGTGTATATATATATATATATATATATATATATATATATATATACGTGGGCCCGATGCTATTGATTTTATATACACAATTCAGCAGAGATCAGTTTGCCAGTAGCAATGTCGAACAAGTCCTATGCTATTGACTTTCAATATGACTTCTTTGTTCACATCTGCTTGTTGTATGCTAATGACTTGCGTTTTCTTCTTCAACACATCCACTTATCAAGGTAAATCTCTCTTATTTTTTTATAAACATATATTTAGGTGGAGATGAGAATAGATTACTCAAATAAATTAACAAATTGAGATTGTTAGCTTAAGTAAGTGATGCTATAATAAGTGATAAAAGATTGAGTCAAGAACTTATAAAAATCTGTACTTTGATGTTTTGTTCAGCTTTACTTTTTCCTTGTATTATTAAGGACTTCAAACTTAGACCATTCAATTTTTTGTGGTTTGTTTTACAATTGAAGAAAGGATTTTTTTGACTTTAACCACCTTATAAAAATCATGTTTTTCAAAATAACCACCTTATATGTTTATTATTTTAAATAACCACTTTATATGACCTAAATCCTTTTAAATACCTATCTATCAACAGATCCCGTCAATGAAATCATCCTAAAAAAGGGTTTAAGGGCCTGTTCTCTTCGGCATAAAACAACTGAACTGAACTGAACTGAACTGAACTGAACTGAACTGATTGCAACTGAACTGAACTGAACTGAACTGAAATGATTTATTAATAATAATTTTATCACTAAACATAATAATAATAAACAGATAAACTATTAAATAATAATAATAAATTATTGTGATATAGATGGAGTAGTCAAAAATAAACAGATAAACTAATAATTTGACGAATAAAATTAGAATATCGAAATATAGAATATACTTTATCACCAAACGCTTAAAAAGAATGTTAGAAATTTAATAGGATGTGTACATTATATTTAACAATTTTCAATTTAAGAAAAAAATACAAAGGAGAATCTTTATGAAGGAAAAAACGAGAGAAATGCCATGAGTGGGTATTGACCCGTGTACTTCTAACAATTCCATGAAGACAATACCATATCTGCCAAGCTACATACTTGCAATACTATAGCTGAATTAAATACTTAAAACTTTCGGATTCTGGGCCTATTCTTTGCCACTAGGTTTTAGTTTTACTTCACCACAACCTATAAAAACTAAGGGGGCGTTTCACCACAAGGTTGTGCCAACCTGTTCTCTCAATCTCTCTTTTTCTTTTTTCCAGTAACGAGCGCCGAGCGGCATCACGGTTCCTTCATCCCCAACTAAGGTAATAATTTGTTCCCTCGAATTTCAAGTCTTGAATTTTCCATGTTTTTTACTGTAATTTTCCATGTTTTTGGTTGTGGTGAAAGATGGGGTTTGCTTGATCATACCATTAGTAAGTGTCATTAAAAAGATTCAATCTTTAATGTTTTCGGTAGGAGAAAATTTATGTTTGATGCAAGTTTTATACTTAGCGCTGCATTATCTTGCATATGCTAATAGACTCAACCTTATACAGTATTCTAGATTGTGATCTTTCCTCCTCTTAGCTTACTAGTACTGAAAATCTGTTGTTTTCTGTCCTAAAAAAGAGCGGTTGTTTGTGTTGTTGTTTCCGAGGACGTGAATTTGGGGTGTTGCGGAGGTTGCTGCCATGACCATTTATTGTACTAAGTTTAAGAACAATATTTTTGTGTTTATTCAGCTTTTTGATTTTGGGTTAGGAACAAGTGAGAAAGATCATCAAGTTATAGACAGAGGGAAGTTTTTTTGGAGGGAGAGTATTATAGAAGGTTGAATATATGATGGGTACGATAACTCGATAAGTGATATATGATGGGTATTGAAGTGCCAGGTGAATATGTAAGTAGCAGTTGGATTTTGCTATTTGGGAAAAGAAATTTGGAGGGAGAAGCAACTGGAATTATATTTGAGGATGGAGTTGTCATTAAAATATTGGAGTATAATCATTTGGGAAGAAAGAGATATCATGTGATATTTGCAAGTCAAACGTGAAGATGTCTATTTGTTGCTGCTAGGTTTATGGCCATTTTGATGTAGTTTAGTTTAGGTTTTATGCTTCTGAAATAAATTGTACTGGTTGAAGATATGCTTCATTTACGTTGCCAAACAGTAGAATCGTGAGTGTTGGTTTATATCATTTGACTATAATACGACTAGCTAGTTATTTTTTATGAACAAATATCTCACCTCATTACATTTGATTTACGTGATTGTTGCCTCTATACAATTTGATTTACTAAGGTTTAAGCTTTTGATTGTTTATCCTCCTATAGAAATATCTAGTTTCCAATGAGTAATACAAGGGCAAATTTCACTATCGATGTTGTTACCGTACTTTTGGGAATCCTGCCCGAACATATCTCCTCCGCGGGTGGGAGAACTAATTGGGAACGTGTTGCTGCAACATTAAATACCCGAACAGGAAAGCACATTACATCAACTTCTATTAAGAATTGGTTCACCAATATGAAAGAAAGACACAAGGCTTGGAATGAACTAAAGAAGTGGACTGGTATCGGATGGAGCGAAGATGGTTGTCCTGCCGTTGATACGGAAAGTGAAAAATGGAATGGTTTTGTTAAGGTACTTGTTAACTAATTGTTACACTCAAAAGTATTTTAATTATTTTCATTCATGCTCTTCCTTTTTATTTTGTATAATATTTACATTTAGCGTTTTCATCAACTTATTTATTTTCTTATTGCAGCGCTACAAATCCATAGCAACTGTGTTTCTTAAGAGTTCATTACAGAATGAGGCTGAGTGGGATAAAATTTTGCGTAGTGGTTATGCAACGGGTGATAGATGTTATACACCAACATCTACCGCCAAAGGAAAGGAAGTATTTGCTATTGAAGTTGAAGGTTCTTCTGACTCTAAAGACGCTCCACCTGATGATATTCATGATATTCAAACCATCAAGAATGAAAGCAAGTCTCCCATTATCGCTAGTGATACTAAAAAGCATAAAATCGGTGACACTAGTAGCATGCCCAAGAAAAGTACAAGGGCTGATGATATTGATACATGTCTTGATATTCTGAGAAAATCCTCTATGAGTGAATCTCCTAAACCCATAAATAGATTTGATGAAGTTTATGATATCTTGGAGTCCATGGGGATTGCTGAAGAGTATGGGGATGAATTTGTTGTGGATATTCTTGATAGCTTTCGCAGTACTCTGGGTGCCATCGATCGTTTCGTTTCTTTGCGCAGTGATAAAGGCAGACTTCATTTCTTGAGGAAGCATTGTGCACTTTCAGATGATATCTATAGGCCATAGATGCCTATAAATGATGATAATATGTTTGTTGACTGAGATGGTTGCGAAGGATAATATTATTTAAAATTGTGTTACTTTATGTTAGATTGCTTTTACATTAGAACTTTTAATTATTTTATGTTTAAGTCTACTTTATATGTGGAATTTATTATGGAACTTATTGTGTTATTTTTAACTTTTAGTTATTTTATGTTTAAATCTATTTTATATGTTTGTCTAAATCAAATTGCATTAATTATATATGTGCCTATGTAGAATGGATGAAGATTTGGTGCAACAAAGTTTGACGCGTATAGCATTGCATGAGCTGAGGAGATTGACAACCCAAGTTGAACGGATGCCTTTGCATTCGGGTGGAGAATCGGGGCATCATTTCATACATAGGATGTTGACAGGCCATCCTAAGTTATGTAAAGAACAACTTCGGCTACTTAGAGAAATATTTATAAATCTTGCTAATATCCTTAGAGAAAAACAACTCCTAGTAGCTGGTAGATATATAAGCATTGAAGAACAACTTGGGTTAGGTTTGTACATGTTGGCTAAACCTGCTTCTGTTCGTGATACTGCTGAAAGATTTCAACACTCAACATCAACTATTTCGAAGTATTTCAAAAAGGTATTACAAGCTTTGGAAGCATTGTCGAGTCAAATAATTCGACCATATCAAAGTTTGTATGAAACACCTCCTGAAATTCAAAGCAATATCAAATACTGGCCTTTCTTTAAGGTACTTATCCTACATTCGATGACATTTATTATTAATTGACATAATCTAATATCAACATGTATAGTCTCAATGTAATGACGATATATACTTTTTTTTTAGGATTGTGTTGGTGCCATAGATGGTACCCTTATACAATCAGTTGTTGCAGATGATGTAGGCAGGGCATTTAGAGGTCGTCATGGGGATAAGACATGGAATGTGATGGTTGTGTGTTCACTCAACATGTTGGTTACTCACATCAATGTGGGCTACGAAGGGAGTGCACATGATACAAACGTATGGAGGCGAAGCTTAGGAGATGCTAGAATGGGATTCCCCCATCCACCATCTGGTACCAGCTAACTTATATTGCCATGAATACTATGGGAAAATACATTACTTTAACAAACTAACATTATGCTTGTTGTACAGGAAAATACTATGTAGTCGATTCAGCGTATCCTAATACACTCGGGTACTTGAGTCCATATCTAATACCTGGGTTGAGGTACCATTTGCCTGACTTCAGAAGAGGGACTCCACCAGAGGGAATGTATGAGCAATTCAATTACCGACATTCTTCTTGTCGAAATATAATTGAGAGGGTTTTTGCGGTTCTCAAAAATAGGTGGAAGGTTCTAAAATCGATGCCGCAAATGGACGAGGCTAATCAGTTGAAAATTATCGTAGCTTGTTTTACCCTACACAATTTTATTCGTTTACATGATCTATGGATTCCTTTCACACACCAAATTGAAGTCATGGAACAAAGAGCTGATCATAATATGTACGATGATAACAGAAAAATAGCTATGGATAGTGTACGACAAAAGATAACTGAAGAAATATGGGAGTCAATGCAGAATAATCCCGAGGTGATGGAGCAAATTTTTGGACAAGAAGAAGACGAAGAATTAACTGATTATGAAAACTAGTTAATGTTCGATAATACTATTATTTTGCCTATTAGTTCAACTATCAAAACGTGTATTTTTTTTATCATTTCAACAATGACAAATAATATTGTTGTTATTATTAATAGTATTATTGTTGTCATCTATTAAAAAGTTTATACTTTGAACAATGACAAATATTATAGAAATGTGTACGTCTTAAACTTGAATTATCATTTCAATATAATTAACAAAATCATATAGCAAAAAAAGAATTAGCAAAATAATAATTAGTAATATAATTAATAATAATAATAATAATTAATAATAATAATTAATAATAATAATAATAATATTAAAAGCAATAGTAATAGGAGTAATAATAACAATAATAATAATATATTAATAATTGTAATGATGATATTAATATTTATAATAGTAATAGTAATAGTAGTAATAATGATAATGATAATAATAATAATTATCATTGTTTTATTATCATATAATTAAATTACTGAACTGAACTGAACTGAACTGAACTGAACGCAACTGAACTGAACTGAACTGAACTGATTGCAACTGAACTGAACTGAAAATAAGCTGGGGAGAACAGGCCCTAAGAACGATTTCATCACCTCCACCTTTATTCACTAGAATGTATATAAGGTTTAAACCCTTATTTAAGACCGATTTCTTGGACGAAATTTGTCAATTGGTATGTATTTAAAAAGATTTAGGTCATATAAGGTGGTTATTTAAAAAAATAAACTTATAAGGTGGTTATCTTAAAATTGTGATTTTAAAAGGTGGTAAAAATCAAAAAATCCTTGAAGAAGTTGAACAATTAATTTTTTTTTAGCATATATATAAGGATTAGAATAAGATTTGTAAAAAAAAACCTAATTATTTTTTCTCCACTTTTAACTTCTCCCACAACATTCTTTTATACTAGCTAGACATGTTCCCTTGTACGAGTAATACTTTAGAAGCCACTCTACCTTTGATTATTTGTTTATAAAAAAAGGAGATCATAATAGGCATCGTGCATAAAGACTCATGACTATTCATTTGGACAAACAACAAAGTGGATGAGAATTAAGTAGAAACTCAGTTAGTGAACTATGAATAGAGCTAATGCGCAGGGAGGAAGCTTAGATAAGAGAATACGTTCTCGCATCGCTTTTTTTGTGGAAAGCTCGACCAGCCAGAAAAAGTGTTTGGCCAAAGCCAAAAAGAGGTTGACCTACTTCATTCGCCAAGCGAATGATCAATGTGTTTATTATGAGGTTGGGAATCTGATTTTCGAATGAATGTCCTTGCTTTCTATCCCTAAATACAAAATTAAGGTTAGAAATTAGGTAAAGCATGGATTTGATTTTGAATGTCCCTGCATAAAATAGGTTCCTAAACAAGTACTTACATGAGTTTCTAGGCCCGACACCAATAATCTTTCTTAGTGAGATAGGTCAAGAATAGGATAACATTTCATATTATTAAAAAAAAAAAAAACCTGCATCCCCTACCTTATTAGGAGCGGCACTACAAGAGCTTCTACCCTTGATGGGCAGTTGGGCACAATGGAAGTAGCTCGAGTCTATGACTTTGACAATATTGCTTGAACATACTCCACATAGTTGGAACGTTAGGATGTACACGAACCCATGCAATATTAAACTTACATTCATTTGTTCATCAATTTTCATACGTGAAAAACTATGCTTTTCTGCCTATATATTTTTTTCTAACATATCGTGAATTAGGATTTTTTTTCCATAAGGAATGTTCAACTAGACTATTATATGGGAATCTGCAAGCTACACAAAGGCTAACATTAGGCTTAATTTTCCTACTTTTACCTCTTACATGTTGTGACAGATGCAATTAACGAAACACATAATAATGAACAATCGACACAAGAATTAACGTGGTTCACTAACAATGTGTTAGCTACGTCCACAGGCAGAGGTGAAACGGTTTTATTAGGTTTAGGAGAGAGTACAAATTACAGAATATAGAGGCAGAGGTCAATGTTGGAACTTGCCATGAGGAACTGGCTTGGTGAACATGTTAGCAGGATTATCAACATTACCTACTTTCATCACCTTAATCCTCTTCTCATTTCTCAGAAAATGATATCTCACATCAATGTGCTTAGTCCTCTCATGATGGATTTGATCCTTGGCTAGGCATATTGCACTATGACTGTCACAATACACAATAGCCTGATCGTGATGTAGACCAAGATCACTAACTAGCCCTTTTAACCATATTCCCTCTTTAATAGCTTATGTCAACGCCATGTACTCTGCTTTAGTAGTAGACAAAGTAACTGTAGCCTGCAAAGTTGCCTTCCAACTAACAACAAAATCACCAAGAGTAAATACATAACCAGTCATAGGCCTCATAATGTCAACATCTCCAGCATAATCAGAATCAAAATAAGTAGTAACTAAACACTGAGTATCATTCCCATAAATGAGACCAACATTAGACGTACCTCTAAGGTAACGAAAAATCCTCTTCACATCTTGCTAGTGTTCCTTCCCAGGTTGCCCTATGAAACTACACTAACAACACTAATAACATGTGCACGATCTGGTCTAGCACAGACCATAACATACATTAAACTTCCAACTACCCTAGCATATAGGACTCGAGACATATAATCCTTCTCAGCAACATACTGGGGTGCAAAAGCAAAAGATAGAAACATATTTGCAGCACTAGGAGTATCTATAGGTTTAGCTGATGAAATGCCAAACCTTGACAATATTTTGTGAATGTAACCTTTCTGTGACAAGAAAAGCTTTCTCTGATCTCTTTCCCTATAAGTCTCCATCCCCGGAATCTTTTGCGCAGCACCCAAATCCTTCATCTCAAACTCAACACTGGGACGACCCTTCAACCTCTGAATATCAGACTTGGACTTTGCAGCTATGAGCATATCATCTACATATAGGTTCAGATAAATTATCGATCCATCATTCAACTTGTTGTGATACACACAATAATCATACAAACTCTTGTTGTAGCCAACTCAATCAGATAACTATCAAACCTTTTTTACCACTGCCTAGGAGACTGCTTTAGCCCATACAAGGACTTCTTCAATCTGCAAACATAATCATCTTTTCCAGGAACTTGGAACCCATCTTGTTGAGTCATATAAATATCCTCTTCTAGCTCCCTATGTAGGAAAGCTGTTTTCACATCTAGTTGCTCAAGTTCAAGATTATGATGTGTAACTATTGCTACTAACACCCTGATGGAAGTGTGTCTGACCACTGGTGAGAAAATCTCATTATAATAAACCCCTTCCCTTTGTGTTAACCCTCTTACACAACCTGAGCTTCATACTTGATCCCCTCAGAAGGTGAGATTCCTTCCTTTTTCTTGAAGACTCATTTGCAAGTGACAAGCTTTCTTTCCTTAGGACATTTGACTAACTCCCAAGTCTGATTTCTATCCAGAGACTCCATCTCATCTCCAATGCAGCGAGCCATTGAGCAGACTCACTACCTGAAATAACTTCTTTGTAGGTAGATGGCTCATGAGCATCCACTTCTTCAGCGACCTGTAGTGTATAAGCAACCATATCTTCAAAATCATACCTCCTTGGAGGTTTGACACCAAATCTTCTAGCTCTATCAAGAGCTATGCTTCTTTGATGTGCTTCTGACGAGGCTAATTGGTGACTAAAATATTATGCCAAATCGGTTTCAGTAGCAACATGTTGATCTTCTCCACCATGATGCTGTGATTCACTCTCATCTTGAGTACTGACTTGCAGCTCTACCTATTTATCAATATCACTACTAGCTGGCACCACAACGGACTTCACAGTGGGGTTAAGCATAGAATTTTCATCAAATATTACACTTCTACAAAGTATAACTCGACTCTCAGAAGGTGACGAGATTCTATACCCCTTAACTCCACTCCCAAATCCCACAAAACACCCTTCTGAGCTATAGGTTCTAGTTTACCAAATTACATGATAATAAACAATATAACCAAAAACTCTCAACAAAGAATAATCTGCAGGCTTACCAGACCACACCTTATAAGGTGTTTTACAATCAATACCTGTGTGAGGTCCATAGTTGATCAGATAGCAAGCTGTACTTACAACTTCTGCCCAAAATCTTCAAGCTAACCCAGCATTAGAGGGCATGCATCTCGCTCTCTCTAGTAGTGTCTGATTCATGCGTTCTGCTACCCCGTTCTGTTGTATAGTATCCCTGACAGTATGATGGCGAGTAATCCCTTCATTTTTGCAGAATTCATTAAACTCAAACCAACAAAATTCCAGACCATTATCAGTTCGCAGCCTTTTGATGTTCTTTCCAGCTTGATTTTCCACCAAAGCCTTCCACTGCTTGAAATTAATGAAAGCCTCACTTTTATGCTTCATCATAATTACCCAAGTCATTATTCAATAATCATCGATCATCGACACAAAGTACCTGTGACCTCCATTAGAATCAACTTGGGAAGGACCCCAACAATCAGAATGGATATAGTCAAGTGTGCCCTTTGTCATATGAACAATCTTTGGAAACTTGCTGCGATGAAACTTCCCAAACACACAATGCTCGTAGAACTCTAGATCCTGCACCTTGTGCCCACAGAGAAGATCCCTTTTTGACAGAATTTGCATCCCCCTTTCACCCATATGTTCAAGCCTCATATGCCACATCTTGCTCATATCCTCCTTGTGAATCTCAGATGATGCAACAACAGCGGAACCTGTCACAGTAGAACCTTGTAGAAGATACAAGGTACCATTTTTAATACCTTTCAGAACCACCTTCGAACCTTGCAAACACTCATAACTTCACCTTCACCTTGGAAACTGAAACCCTTACTGTCGTGAAGACTCAAAGATATCAGATTCTTTATCATTAGTGGAACATGCCTAACTTCGTTCAAAGTGCAGAATGTACCATCATGAGTCCTCAAGCTGATGGAGCCTATTCCAACTACTTTGCAGGCATCACTGTTAGCCATAGGAACATTGCCCCCATCTATCTGCTCATAAGTCGAAAACCACTCCTTGCATGGACTAATATGATACGACGCCCCAGAGTCAAGAATCCACACATCCCTATAATGTGACTGGTTATTAACAACTAGGGCCAGGTCTTCCTCAGAGTTACCATTAGTTTCTGCCAAAGCAGCATAATCTTCATTCTTTCCTGCTGCTTTTTTTTCTTAAGACATTCATTTTTCAATGCCCTTTCTCCTTCTGTAATTACATATATCATTAGTTTTAGGACCCTTAGAATTCGAATTTTTATGGTTCGATTTCTTTTTACCAGATTTTCCTTGTCCCTTACCCCCATTAACAACTAATCCCGATGCCTGATTTTCTGTACCAGAACCAGATGCCTTATAACGGACCTCTCTAGTATGAAGAGCAGATCTTACTTCTTCCAGTAACATACTATCTTTCCCAACAATAAAAGAATCCACAAAATTCTCATATGATAAAGTCAAAAATACTAATAGAATTAAAGCAGTATCCTCATCATCTACTTTAACATCAATATTATGAAGATCTAGTAAGATATTATTTAATTGTTCTAGATGGTCCCTAAGAGGCGTACCTTCCTGCATACGCAGGCTGAACAGACGTTGCTTCAAGAGCAACTTGTTGGTTAGAGATTTTGTCATATAGAAACTCTCCAGCTTCAACCACAGTCCGGTAGCAGTTTCTTCATCAGTGTAGATACATAATCGTGTATCCCCATTTAAGGATCCAATGATGAAAAATACCGCGACAATAGTTGGCTCGACCCAACGAAAGAGCAATCTAAAGAACCAATCTAAAATGTGTTTTCAAATGATATTCTAAAGCCTAATTAATTGTTCATGATGATTAATTGTATTTTAAGCCCATAAAATGTTTTAAGTCCATTTTAAAAGCCCAATCAAATACTTATTATTTTAAGAAATATTTTTCATAATCATTTCTATTATCTTTGATAAACAAATAAGATTTTTAATCCGTAAAATTCAATCTCCGAAATTTTAGGGATAGAAAAGAGATCTTCGAAAGACGCGCAATGGAATATGCTCGAATATTTCCGAATATACGCCGGACGCGGGGGATGCGCTCAGCGCGCCACGTGCGTCCAGCGCATAGGCCAGAACGCGTCAGGCGAGCCAATGAGCACCTGACACGTAGATTTCGTGACTCACACAGAGTCCTGCGTCTGACACAAGTCCTGTGTGAGACGCAACTTTTTTTTCTATCTTTTCAAAAACGCGTTTACACGTGCCTAAACCTGATTGGGCTGGCTGCGTCAGGCACACCAATGTGAGCCTGACGCGTGGCACTGCACACCAATGTGAGCCTGACGCGTGGCACTGCACACCAATGTGCGCCTGACGCGTGGCACTGCACCTGCCACGTAGGCCTGCGCCTGGCGCAGGGCTTGCGTGAGGCGCAAGTTTTCTTTTCTCTATAAATACCCGTAATTTCCCGAATTACGGACGGCTTTTGATATTATTATTTCACGCACACAAAATTCTCTCGAATACTCCGAAACATACTTAGAATACTCAAACACTCAACTACTTTTAATACTTTCAATCAATTCTTAATCACACTGCGTTCCTGGTTCCACGATTGCTCCACCTAAAGATCGTTGCGCTCCTCAATCTAAGCCGCATAGGTATAATCCCGAGGATCCTTGAATAAATTCCATATTGTTGCTTTGAAGTTACTAACTACTTATTTCATGATGTAAATCTTTACTATAAAAACGATGTACTATATATTCTAAACCTTTCTCTTTCTTTTTATTTATTTTTCATATTATTACATGCTTGCCTGAATATTCTATGCATATTATATGATTGTCCTGCTTTATTGCTTTTATCACCCCCACATGTTATTATTGCTAAACAAGACCTAAAGAACTGTTCTAATATTAATCAGATTAATTTGGACAACCTGTTAGGTTCCCTGTAATATTGATTGCCTAATAACATATCACTAAAAATTAGTCTTTTATGTGTTTCTTGAACCTACTTAGACTAAATATCTTTAGGGTGTTTAAAACATTATTTCATTTTTCTTTGGCATAAAATCTGCAATGAATCGATATTTAGTAGAGGCCAACTTTGGGCAAATGTGGTTCATTATGACTATATTCGTACCCTCACCCCCGACTTCAATCTCTGGTTCATTTTGACCATATATGGAGTCATGACGGGGAAATCTACATTGGATAATTTGTCCCTGCGGTTTTTCCATATCCAATTAGGTTTATGATTCTTCCTAAAAAGAATTATTGGCGACTTCTTTCAAAACAATTTTCAATAAAACCTTTACAGTTGGATAGTCAAATCTAATACACGCTCATCCCGCGTAAGCGAAATAAAAACACGCCTACAAATTGGGGACTCCACTGGGGATGATTTTTAAAAAATTAATTTTTTTAAATGAGTGGGTGAAACTTGAAAAATACGATTCATTCTTATTTTTGTGCCTTAGAATAATATGCAGTGTTGCATATGCATGGCTACTGCTCAGTCAGCATAAGGACAATTTGCCTTGCCTCATTAGCACATGTTATATGTGTGAGGTCACCCCCGGGGGGTTTGCGCTTTGTCCTTCCAAAAAGCTTCCTAAGTGATAGTGTTGAATCTTAGTCATAAGCAAACCTACCCAACCATGGCATTGTTCTCTTGTTCCTGACTTGAGACTGGAGTGCGTCTTACACGTGGCCACCTCTATAAGCAGGGGTACGAAGCGTGGGATCAATCTCTTAGTTATGGACCCTTTCAGACTGAACCTAAACCTGACCAATAGTTTCAAACATAGGACTGGACTTTAGGTTGGAACTTTTGCATCCATGTTATAAGACATTTGCCTGTGATTGCAATTTTTGCCTGTTATTATCTTGTCAAATTGTCATTATTATGCGTCGTTCCTAAAATCGCCTGTAACAAACAAGAAAAAATTCGTCAATCGACCATTTCGTCACCTAAATCCCTGAAAAACGTGTCGTGGAATAGTGTGCCAAGCGCATTGAGTTGCGCCTGGCGCACCACTCCCGCGCCAGACGCACGGTTGTGCGCCGCGCGCAGCATTGCTGCGCGGCATGCAGTCTGTGCATTACACGCTTTTGGTCAATTTAGTCGTCGTAATTGTCGATCCTATGTTCAGTCCTATGCTTATCTATCTGTATCCGCGTAATACATGGTCATTCTAGGAGTCTCACCTAATCAAAAATCAGTATTTTCATGCAAGGTCGAGTCTGTCTTAAAAAGTCCATCTTAACTGGTCATGGTAAAGTTAGGAGTGTCATCCATTTCTACCTTCTCCCTTCTATCCTTGTCAATCTTACCTTTCCATATTCATCAATTTCAAACACTTAGATTTTTCAAAATCAATCCTACACCTTCTTCTATTCTATCTTTTTCGAAAACATTTACTAATTATCATTATATCACGACATTTAAAAAAAAAAATTTCAAAACTAATCCATCATCTTTTCCTAATAAAAGATAAAACACAAGGGGTTCCTTTCAAAAATGAATTTCAAAAATTCTAAGCCTAGTCTAAACATCTTCAATCCAATCCAATTCAATCCAATCAACCCAATCCATTTGCATTCATTCTAGGCCCATATGCATTAGTGTCCATTTTGCATTCATCCCCGGCCCGTCTAATTTGAGTCCATACATTCACTAGCATTAGAGTCGATCTTAGGCCCATATAAGTCTAGTTCAAGTCAAAGCTAGGCCCATTTGCATCTCCATGTGAACCCTAGTATATGTCAATCTCAGTCCAAGTCTAATCCCAGTCTATTCCATTCTAAGTCCAATCCTAGTCCATTTCCAATGACAAGCCCATGCGCATCTCTCAGTCCAGGTCAAACCTATATGTCAATTCATATCCTAGGTCTAGTTTGCATCTCTATGTAAGCCCTAGTCAGTCTTCAGACTATAAAAATTGAGTCTTAGGACTATAAAAGTTCATCCCTATCTAGTCTGCTTGCTCACCCGTAAGTTCAAAGTCTAGTGGTCTAGCTTGCTTGCTCACCTGTAAGTTCAAGGTCTAGCATTTCTTAAGTCCATAGGCAATTTTTGAGTCTAGCCTGCTTAGTTTAATGTAAGTTTCGAAGTCTAGTTGTCTAGCCTGCTTGCTCACCCGTAAGTTCAAAGTCTAGTTGCCTAGCTTGCTTGCCTTAAGTTAAGAATTTGGTCTCTGTTATTGTCCAGCTTTCCTTAATGTCTAGCCTACTTGCTCACCAGTAAGTTCAAAGTCTAGCATTCCATAAGTCCATAAGGCAATTGTTGAGTCTAGCCTGTTTAGTCTAATGTAAGTTCCGAAGTCTAGTTGTCTAGCTTGCTTGCTCACCAGTAAGTTCAAAGTCTAGGTGCCTAGCCTGCTTGCCTGAAGTTAAGAGTCTAGTCTCCTTTATTGTCCAACCTTCCTTAAAGTCTAGCCTGCTTGCTCACTCGTAAGTTCAAAGTCTAGTCTCTCCTAAACCCAATCGTGGAGTCCAGTCTGCTTTCATAGTCCAGTCTAGTCCATGTCTGCATTTGCATATAGTTAGGCCCATGTCTCCATCAAGGGTAAGTCTATACTAGTCCAAAACCCATAACTATTTCCATTTCAAAATCATTTTCCATTTTCATTTTCATTCCCCATTTCCATTTCCACTTCTCATTTCTCATCTCCTATTTCCATTTCTCATCTTCATTTCTCATTTCGAAAACATTATTTCTTAAAATTCACGAGGTCCATTCGATTTCTGTTCAGTACAGGTCATGAGATTATCACTTGGGAACGTCCGACAGAGAGGCAACAAGGTCGACCTACTCCCAGACTTGTCAAGAGCATCCTCACCTTTTCAGACGAATCCTCTGACTCTTCTGAATCATCATCTGAAATGGGAGACACTAATGAACAGCTTAGTGCCATTATGGCCCAACTCACACTAATGAACTCTCGTCTTGAGGAACAAGACAAAAAGATTAAGGCACTAAGGGAGAAGATAACTGAAGAAGACGAGCAAGGCGACACTCCACCACCAAGCAAGACCAACACAAAATTAAGGTTTGAGAAACCCGAGCAATTGATCCAGTCAATTCCTGCACTCGAGAGTCAGGCTCATGGCCATGACATCATTGATCCTGAACTAAGGGAGAAACTCCCTAAAAAGGTAACATTAGGTGACCTCCCAAAATTCAAGGGGGTTGAAGACCCAGATGATCACTTGAGAGCATTTTCTATCTCTATAGCCCTCAAGGGCATGAGCAAGGACCTAGTTGCTTATGTCTTTCTTTTAACCTTGGATGCACATCCATCGAAATGGTTCAGATCACTAAACAAAGCCAAGCTGAATGACTGGGACTATTTCAGAGAAGAGTTCCACAAGCAATACATATACAATACCCAACTTCCTATTGGTCTTCGTGAGTTGGAGTTAACTAAACAAAACTCCAACGAAGACTTCATCACCTTCCTTAACAGATGGAGGGACAAAGCTCCACCAATGATTAACAGGCCATCTCAAGAGGATTATATCAAGTTCCAACCCATAGAGTCTTTCACGAAGATCTATAAGGTAGGCCTGCTGATTGAAGAAGAGGTACATGCCAACAAGAACAAGGGTTCGAATAACAATAACTCTTTCAAGAAGAGTAACAATGCCCCTTCTAGCTCCAAAAGCAATGAGGTCAATGCCATAGTTGCTGAAAAGATAGGCTATCAAAAGCCCCAACGAACATTTGCACCTTTAGGCATGTCATTAGAAGAAGCCTTCACAAGACTTCATGCAAAGGGAGCACTTTAGCCAATTGGCCCTACTCCAGACCCTGCTCTCGAGAATAGATCTAAGAGGTGGGATCTAAATGCCTACTGCAAGTACCACCAAGGGAATGGACACCCAACATCTGCGTGCTGGACCTTAAAGAATCACCTTCAGGATATGGTTGAAGACGGTAGATTGCCAATTCCACTTGCAGCAAAAGTCAGCAATAGCAGCAACCCCTTTGGCAGCACCTGAATAACGCCGGGGCTTAGTCATTTAATGCTAGTTTTCTAGGTTGAGTCGGAGAGTCCCTCCCCTAACTCCTTCATTTCCCTTCTTGTCGAGTTTATATCATTTAGGTTTTTATTTCCAATAAGTATTGTTCTATTTATTTCTGATTAATAAAAGAATTTCATTTTCATTGGCCTTCCACCATTTTATTTATGCTTCTAATTCAATGATGAAACTCAAATCACCTAATGAACTTGACTAATAATAATAAAAAAGAGAAAAATAAAAAAGAGGACATTCTTTGGATCAGGATTTATTCCCCTCTCCCTTCCATTACCTTTTATAAGCCATCCTCATACAACCAAGGAAAAACAAAAATCCGTCAAACCATCATCTCCCTGATACTTAGCCAAATAATCCCTCCATTATTCAAAGCTCCACAAATATCCTTCAATCCTTCCAATACCCTAAACCAAACTTGTGTGCAAGCCTTACTACATAAAAAATATCAATGCCATGCAAAACAAAAAAAAAGTGAAAAAAATCAAAGTGCGAAAAAAAAGGCAAAAGCAAAAGTAAACGTACGAGACATAAAGGAAAAAATGCAAAAAAGGAAAAGCCAAAATTCAAAATAAAGAGTCAAGCTAGGGGGCTTGCACACAAGTTCTACACCTCATTTCGAAATCCTTCAATCCATCAAAACCTTAATCCATATAAACCAATCCATGCTCTTTACATTTGTCCAGCCAATTGAACCTCCACCTGAGCCTCAAGCCTCTAACCTTTCATCAACCCTAACTCCTTTCTCCAAGTTATGTCAAAGCCCGCTAGGTTGAAAACCCGAAAGGGCGGCCTAGGAAAAAGTTAGGGCACATAAAAAAAATTGATCCAGAACTACGAATGGTCTAATTCCGCAAGGATACGTAGGAATCCACATCTCGAGGTCCGACCGCTTATATAAAAATAAATTAGTCAAGGTCTAATGATTTGATTTTCTAGAGTTTAGGAGCATACTCTTTCTAGATCCCGACATAGACTCGAGTCTGCACTTAACCTCGGTAAAGCCTTTTCCCACCTACATTCATTTGAGTCACAAATTCAAACCTTTTATTTTTCAATCCAAGCTCTCCTTTTCCTCGAAGGACTCTCCGATAATTCCACGATTTCTGGCGATATCTGACTTTGCCTATATCAACTTCCCAAAGAAGAATCCCCAGTACAATCCCCAGTGAAAACTTTCAATGTTCAAGACATAGCAACTATGTTTCAATATCAGATCAAGTACATTTCGATTAAGGCTTATGCCTAATTCAAGGCAAGCTCACCCAAAGTGGGGGCTTCCTATGTGTGGTGGGTCCTCCAATTCAAATCAAACTCCCGAGAATTTGTAATCTGTGGACCTCGTTTATGGACCCCAATCATTTACTAAAAACGATTTTCGAAAATCATTCTATGCATTTCTAATCAGTCTATCATTCTATCATTCTACACATCTTTTAGCCTTGTAAAATCCTGACCTTGCATTACAGCTTTGCAAAACCGTGACCTTACATTGTGTTTCATACATTCTAGTCCTGCATAACCCTGACCTTGCATGACGTGTCACCCTTTAGCTTTGCATAACCTTAATCCTTGCATTGCGTCTCATGCATCCTTAGAGAGTCTGAGTTTGCATTATTGCATCACTATGTGCTTATGTGAGTTGTTTGCACCTATCTGCTAACATCTTTCCCTGCAGGTAATCAGATTGCTTGTAGTTATTGTCCTGCATACTAACTTTGTTTTGCAGAGACCGGCGGTTATAGATGAGTTCTAAACTACAGAGCGCTTAGAATCGTTCTCCGTCCCGACACCGTATACTTTGACTATCCGTTTCCTGAACCTCAGTCAAAGTAGGGGCTTCTGTAGACACATAATCGTGTCTCCCCATTTAAGGATCCAATGATGAAACATACCGCGGCATTAGTTGGCGCGACCCAATAGAAGAGCAATCTAAAGAACCAATCCAAAATGTGTTTTGAAATGATATTGTAAAGTCCAATTAATTGTTCATGATGATTAATTGTATTTTAAGCCCATAAAATATTTTAAGTCCATTTTAAAAGCCCAATCAAATACTTATTATTTTAAAAAATATTTTTCATAATCATTTTTATTATCTTTGATAAAAAAATCAGATCTTTAATCCGTAAAATTCAATCTCCGGAATTTTAGGGATAGAAAAGGAATATGCTCGAATATTCCCGAATATGCGCCAGACGCGGGGGATGCGTTCAGCGTGCCACGTGCGTCCAGCGCATAGGACAGAACGCGTCAGGCGAGCCAATGAGCGCCTGACACGTAGATTTCGTGACTCACACAGAGTCCTGCGTCTGACACAAGTCCTGTGTGATACGCAACTTTCTTTTCTATCTTTTCAAAAACGCGTTTACACGTGCCTAAACCTGATTGGGCTGGCTGCGTCAGGCATACCAATGTGCGCCTGATGTGTGGCATTGCACCTGCCACATAGGCCTGCGCCTGGCGCAGGGATTGCGTGAGGTGCAAGTTTTCTTTTCTTTATAAATACCCGTAATTTCCAGAATTACGGATGACTTTTGATATTATTATTTCACGCACACAAAATTCTCTCGAATACTCCGAAACATACTTCGAATACTAAAACACTCAACTACTTTCAATACTTTCAATCAATTCATAATCACACTGCGTTCCTGGTTCCACGATTGCTCTGCCTAAAGATCTTTGCGCTCCTCAATCTAAGCCGCATATATAGGTATAATCCTGAGGATCCTTGAATAAATTCCATATTATTGCTTTGAAGTTACTAACCACTTATTTCATGATGTAGATCTTTAATATAAAAACGATGTACTGTATATATTCAAAACCTTTCTCTTTCTTTTTATTTATTTTTCATATTATTACATGCTTGCCTGAATATTCTATGCATATTATATGATTGTCCTGCTTTATTGCTTTTATCACCCCCACATGTTATTATTGCTAAACAAGACCTAAAGAACTGTTCTAATATTAACCAGATTAATTTGGCAACCTGTTAGGTTCCCTGCAATATTGATTGCCTAATAACATATCACTAAAAATTAGTCTTTTATGTGTTTCTTGAACCTACTTAGACTAAATATTTTTAGGGTGTTTAAAACATTCTTTGATTATTCTTTGGCATAAAAACTGCAATGAATTGATATTTAGTAGAGGCCAACTTTGGGCGAATGTGGTTCATTATGACTATATTCGTACCCTCACCTCCGAACTCAATATCTGGTTCATTTCGACCATATATGGAGTCATGACGAGGAAATCTACATTGGATAATTTGTCCCTAGGGTTTTCCCATATCCAATTAGGTTTATGATTCTTCCTAAAAATAATTGTTGGCGACTTCTTTCAAAACAATTTTCAATAAACCCTTTACATTGGGGTAGTCAAATCTAATACACGCTCATCCCGCGTAGGCGAAATAAAAACACGCCTACAATCAGTGACTTCAGTGATGACATCATCAACCAAACACCACATGATTGTCGAGTGAGCCTTCTCCTCCAGGCTACTCGATTCTTTGTCATATGCGCCTGCCTTCTTCCCTGTCTTAGAAAGAGGCGCCCACGACCATTGTTGCTAAAACAAGGCTCGCATCTTGATCCGCTATAAACCGAAACTATTCATCCTGGTGAATTTGTCGATCTTCACGTTAAAAGCAAACATATGTGTTGTCGAAATTGCAAACCCTAATAATTCGACTCCGATACCAGTTTGTTGTGACAGATGCAATTAACGAAACAAATAATAACACAATCGACACAAGAACTAATGTGGTTCACTAACAATGTGTTAGACGTCCACAGTAGAGGAGAAACAATTTTATTAGGTTTAGGAGAGAGTACAGATTACTGAATACAGAGACAAAGGTCAATAATAGGGTTTATATAGTACTCTACTAATTAACCTAAACAGATGGGCCTAAACTCGAAACTAAAACAGACTCAATATAATAAACAACATATACTGAGACCCCCGTGCTAGGTTAATCCTAGCGCTAGATAATAATTCAAGGCATAATTCAACATTACATGGTGGCGAACACTTGTGACTTGACCTTGTCTGCGTTACTTATAGTTGCAACGCCGCAAAACCTTATTTTATTTCAAAGGAGAAATGATGTGTAAAGCGAGCGCCAATAAAAGTAAATTGAGATATATATTGAATCTCCTTATTGGTCTGGTGTAACCTCCACATGCCATGTGCACCATTGCTAATTTCTTTTCCAAATTTTTGATTTTAGTTTGTTTCCATTTAGATTTTTCATTTCTTTTTCAGATCGAGGCTACTACTTCAAGTGTCAACTAACTCTCTTTTTAATATAATATTTGTAACAACCCTAGGTGTGTAGGATCCCACTAGTAGATATTGTCCTCTTTGGGTCCTAGCCCGCAAGGTATTGCTTTGGTGCAGAACCGAAGTCCTACCCAAAAGGCCTCTACTAGGTTGATGTGTCCACCTCTATATAAAGAAGGCTTCGTTCTCCTCAACTTCCGATGTGGGATAGCCAAGATCTTAGGCACTTTCTCCCCTCTTTTAAAGAGCATGCGCTCCCGTAGGCACTACATACTTGACACCGGAATGGGCCCTGACTCTAATACCATCTGTAACACTCCTAGTTAAACTACAAGGAGATAAGTCATATTAACATTCTTAATAAGCCAATCAGGGTTTCTTCCTTCATAAAAGCTAGACTACAAGGAGATGGGAGATTGGTAGTGAGAATTTTATCACCGGTCAGCAGTGACGAATTACTCCATTAATATGAAATAAGGTGCAAAAGCTTTGTAAGGGGATCACCAAAAAGTTTCCCACGTTGGTGGAGAGATGGTGATGGGTTTTAAGATACTTTGATTAAACAATCATTTCTAGAAGAGAGGATGATGGCTAGTCTGGGAGTGATATTATCACTACCGCCATTGGGGGAGGGAGATTAGGGAGGGGAAGCGTGGTTACGGATCAAAGCTCTTGATACCATGATAAGTTTTACGAGAAGAGAGAATATGAGTAAAATGATTGTTAATTATAATCAATGACTTTACATCCTATTTATAATGAGATATTAGCTAAAAGATATACATGAAAGATTACATAAGATATCCTAGGATTACAATCCTATCACATAATATCAAAGTATATATGATAACCATAAATACAAGATATTTGAAGATAATACATTATTATCTCTAATATTTAATAACGTAACATCATATATATATATATATATATATATATATATATATATATATATATATATATATATATATATATATATATATATATATATATATATATATATAATTGTGTGACAAAATAATACCCCGTGTATGACACGGGACACAAGTTTATTGTACTCATAGTAAATCATCTGTGATCATGTTAATTAGATTCAATTATATAATATGAACTTTCTATTTTGTGCTGTAATATGATTCAGAGATGATATGCTCAAATATGAGGATTAAAAAGCATTTAAAAAAAACAAAGGATTGGAGGAGTATTTGATTGGGTTAAGCATATAAAAGTAACTTTTTTTTTGTAATTTGGTACTAATAACAAAGTAAGCTATGAATGAGAATATCATCAATGTATGTATAAGCCGATCATACCTTTCATTTGGAATTCTCAGTGCTAATGCTCCAAATCGTCGCCTTTAAGGTGGAAGCATGCCGCCAGTATCATGAATCATGTATTCCTGACGGCACTGAGTGAATGGGATTGTTGTGTAGACCTTATATCTCTATTATATAAGTGAAGGGGGAGGAAGATGGTGTCTCCTTACAAAAAGTCTTATATACCTTTAATGAATTTATATTGTCATAGTATTTTCTTCATCCTACTTGACATATATATTTAACAAGTAGTTAACAGTGGTTATGAATTTGAAATTTTAATTAAATATTAAATTAACGAGAATAATTTTCTCTTCTTATACATATGTGTGAAAGCCTTTGATTAAAATTAACTTGACGATATAACTTGATTAACACAATCAGAATATTAAATAAAAACTTGAATTTCATATTAATAATTATACTAATAATATTTTAAAACCTAAATGTTGATTGTTTGGGCTCATTTAATCAGCAGCCCAATAAGGAGCTAGCATAAAAGCCTCCTAAAGTATGGGACAGGTGGCAGCTGTGGGTCCCACCTGAAAGTTGACCTAATCACCAGTATTTGGGAAACCTCTAAAGGGGTGAAATAATCATTGCCTAAAAAGGTAACATGCCCATTGGTACCAAAAAGGCCCATCTGAACAATGTTTCCTGTCTGGGAAATCTCTAACAATATAAAAACCAACTGCCTCATCAATGAACATGTATTCAATTCTCACCTAACAAACTAGAGCATCTCTCTCTAGACTTTCTCTCTCTACCTCAATCATTTAATGACTTGAGCGTCGGAGGGGCGATCCCGGAACCACCCCCGGGGTAGTCTAACCTTGTTTTGCAGGATTCCGGCGTACGGATATCGGAGCTCAGGCGATTGCTCTTGGGGCCCACATCAAATCTCCCAACCAATTATAATCCTTAATTACTTAGCAGAAATAGTTTGGCGCCGTCTGTGGGGAAGTTACAATCAAAGTCGCTTCGCCACCACTCAGTAGGATCCACTCCGCAATGGCCCCAGCTAAGAGCACTCGCACCCGACAGCCCTCAGCACAGGCTCAGAGATCCGAAAGGGATCCGTCTCCATCTCTTCAACGGAGGTCTGAACGGCCTGAAACACCGACCGTTCAGACCCTCGACCATGAAGAAGAAGAACAGTCCATTGAAAACGGACAGGACCCCTCACAGCAGCTACAGCACGCTGACCCCCATCCTATATCCACAACGGATATAAACATGATAGCCGCTCAGCTCCAGCAAACCTTGCAGCAGAGCCTGATAGATATGTTGGCCAACCTACAACAAGGACGCCCTCTTCAGCCCCCTAAAGACCAAGCCTTGGTCCCTTCCCTTCGGGCGGAGAACCACGGTCAGCCTAGCCGGCAGCAGTCGGGGGCAAGGGAATACAATCAGCCTGGTCAGCGACGATCAAAGCAAGGGGAGAAAGACCGACACGAGTCTAAAGGAAGATCCACTAGGCATGCTGAAGAGACTCACATATCCAAGTCCCCTCGGGGCGACGGGGGTCATAAGCACAACGGTGCTCGACACTTCCTCAACGAGAAGCGCCTCAGCAAATGTTACGATGCGAGGCACATATTAAAAAAAGCCGCTCAGCACGAGGGTCATGGTGATTCTGCTCAATCGAACCCCATTCGAATTTACAGTGGGCCGCTCAAGTTCATGGTCCCATTCAGTCAGGCCATACTCGAGGCGCCCAGCCCGGGAAAGATCAAAACACCATCTGTCGAGCCGTTCGCGGGTCTAATCGACCCGGACGACCACATGGCAACATACAAAGCTCAAATGAGTGTTCAGACTGGCTGCGAAGCCACTTGGTGCCGTTTCTTTCCCACAACACTCAAAGGCTTGGCCTTGAGATGGTTCCAAGAGCTTCCCGCGGGGATCATAACTGATTTCTCGGTCCTCGAAGACCTATTCATCCACCAGTTTGTTGCGGGAAAAAGGCAAAAGAAAACAAGTCTCCATTTGATGGGAATTAGGCAGGAGAAAAATGAAGGTTTGGCCGATTACATCAAAAGATTCAATGAGGAGTCATTGAAAATCTCAGATCTACAAGATGCGGTGGCGTTCGCCGCCCTAATGTTCGGACTTCAGCCCGGTCGACTAAGATGGTCCTTGGCAGAGAATGAAGTCAAAACCTTCTCTGAAGCGATGACTCGGGCTCAAAGATTCATCCAAGCGACGGACATATGTCGTCACTCAGACGACGGGAGCAAGAAGAGGAAGGAAGTGGGAAATCACAAGGACCAATCGAAGCAACAGAGGACAGGTGGTTGGTCAGACAGGTTCAACGACCATGGCATCGACCCCCGATTCAGTAAAAACAGAAGAGAGATATACTTGGACATAAAAGACAAAGTCATGCTTCCCCGCCCACCGTCCATCAAGACGTCGGCTGCTCGAAGAGATAAGAGCCTGTGGTGCGAATATCACAAGGAATGCGAGCACACCACCAAAGATTGTAGGGAACTCAAGAAATCCCTTGACAACTTGGAAGACCAAGGGAAGCTGAACCAATACCTCAAGGACTCAAGTGAGGAAAAAGGCAAACAGAAAGTGGGTCGATCCAATAGCGGGGATACAGAGGGCTTCATCGGGGTCATAGCGGGTGGCTTCGCGTCGGGCGGCCTAACCGGCCGATCACGCAAAGCCCATCTCCAGAATCTAAAGCATCAAGTCCTCGACGTCCATCATCCCCTACCCGACTGCCCTATCATGACATTTGGGGAATCCAGTCGGCCACTACACACGCCCCACGACGACCCCTTGGTCATCAAGCTCAAAGTGGCCAATACTAGGGTCAAACGGGTGTTAGTGGATAGTGGATCTTCAGCTGATATAATCACGCTAGAGTGCCTCAGGAAACTGAAGTACAATGAAAGGGATGTAACCCCATTCAATCAGCCACTCTTAGGCTTCGGGGGAAACTCGGTACACCCTGTCGGATCTATAAAGTTGCCTACTCGGATGGGAGAGAAGGGCAAAGGAAGAAGCCTACCGATTGACTTCCTAGTAGTAAACATCCCTCTACCATACAACATCATAATGGGAAGACCAACTCTGAACAAGGTCAAGGCAGCAATTTCCATTTATCAGCTCCTCATGCAGTTCGAAACCGACGAGGGTAAAGTCGGAAAGATCCAAGGGGATCAGCAGGCAGCCAGAGAATGTTATGTGAACAGCTTGAAGAGCAAGGTCGACGTCCAAGAGGACTCGAAGAAAAGAAAGCGATAGGATGGTCAGCCCTCAAGTGGCCTTGGGGTTTACATCACCGAAAACCCCAAGCAATACGAGCGCCCTCGGCCAGCCGAGGATGACGAAGAAGTCGTCATTGATGAGAAACATGGTCGGACTCTGAGAGTAGGCAAGGCCATGGACCCTCAAACAAGAAAGGAGATCATTCAAGTTCTAACAGAATACAGGGACGTCTTTGCCTACGAAGCCAATAAAATGCCTGGGCTCGACCCTAAAGTGATGTGCCACGAGCTAAACATCAAAGAGGGGTTCAAGCCGGTCAAACAAAAGTTGAGGCATCAAGGCCCCGAAAGAAACGCCGCGGCAGCGGCCGAAGTTAAGAAGTTGCTTGAAGCAGGGTTCATTGAAGAGTGCCAGTATTCGGAATGGCTGGCCAATGTTGTCCTAGTCAAGAAGTCGAGTGGGGCATGGAGAATGTGCGTGGATTTTACACACCTAAACAAGGCCTGTCCAAAAGATAACCATCCTCTGCCCAAGATTGACAGGCTGGTCGACTCAACTGCAGGTCACGCCCTCCTAAGCTTCATGGACGCAAATGCGGGGTATCACCAAATCCCGATGGCTGAGCAGGATCGAGTCCATACAGCGTTCATCACCAACCAAGGAGTGTATTGCTATAGAATGATGCCCTTCGGGCTCAAAAATGCAGGGGCAACATATCAACACACGGTCAACAAAATCTTCAGCGACCAACTGGGTCGGAATATAGAGGTATATGTCGACGATATGATTGTCAAAAGTAAGGTCCAGGGCAGTCATTCCTCAGACTTAAGAGAGACCCTTGGAACATTGACGCGCTTCCGCATGATGTTAAACCCGAAGAAATGTGTCTTCGGAGTAAAAAGGGAAAAGTGCCTCGGATTCCTGGTTGATGAAAGGGGAATCGAAGCGAATCCCGACAAAATCAAGGCTGTATGGAAATGAAGTCTCCTCGGAATGTAAGAGAAGTACAACGCCTAACCGGCTGTCTGGCGCCCTCGGTCGCTTCCTATCCCAGTCAGCGGATAAGAGCTTGCACTTCTTCAAAACTCTGAAAAGAAAAGAGTTCACTTGGGATGATGAAGCCGAACAGGCCTTCTCCTCCCTAAAAGAACATCTATTAACCCTCCCGAAGTTGATCTCCCCCTTGCCGGGAGAAACATTGTTCATTTATTTGGCTATTTCAGAATACGCGCTCAGCGCTGCTTTGATAGCCGAGAGAGAAGAAAAACAACATCCAATCTACTTCATAAGTCACGCCTTCCGAGGAGCAGAGACCAAGTACAACGAAGTTGAAAAAATGGTTTTTGCCTTAGTGATGGCTAGTCGGAAGCTCAAACCTTACTTCCAGGCCCATCCTATCAAAGTCCTCACCACTCAGCCGCTCAGGATGCTCATTGAAAGCAGGAAACACTCTAGCCGGATGACCGATTGGGCGGATCAGCTAGCGGAGTTTGGATTGGAATACGAGCCCAGGCCTTGGCCGATTTCATAACGTAGTGTACATCCAGACCCCCAGTCAGCAGGCAAGATAACTGGGATTTGCAGGTGGATGGCTCGTCCACCAAGACAGGGTGTGGAGCCGGGTTGGTTATCAAACCCCCGATCGGAGAAAAGATGGAATACGCCATTAAATTTGAGTTCTTAGGTTCCAACAATGAAGCTGAATACGAAGCCCTGACCTCGGACTGGAGTTATGCATCCTGGCCGGGGTAACCGTGATTAATGCTAAATCCGACTCACAACTGATAGTGGGTCAGGTATCGGGCGAGTACGAGGCTAAAGAAGACAACATGAGAATGTATCTGGCCAAAACCCAGGGTATCATCAAACAGCTATCTCAGTTCAAAATCACTCACATACCCCGATCAGAGAATCAGCAAGCTGATGCCTTGGCTCGGATGGCCAGCTCGGCGGAAGGGTCAGCTCCTCGGACAATCATGTGGGAAGTCCTCCGACAACCTAGCATCAATGTTAGGGAACAGCTCATGTTGAATCGGACATCCACTTGGATGGAAGAGGTAGTCGGGTATTTGAGAGATGGGAAGCTGCCTGAAGATCACAAGGAAGCCGAGCGAGTAAAGCACAAATCTAGATGGTTCTTATGGCACGAGAATCAACTCTACAAAAAGTCCTTCACCCACCCCTTGCTCAAATGCGCCACTCCCGAGGAAGGGAATTCCATCCTCAGGGAAATTCACCAAGGGGCTTGTGGAAGTCATCAAGGAGGAAGAACCATAGCCGGGAAGGCTCTCAGGGCAGGTTATTACTGGCTTACTCTGAAAACGGATGCAAATGAGTTAGTCAGAAGGTGTCCATCTTGTCAAATCCATTCGGATATCCCAAGAGCGCCAACCACCCCCTTAACATCAATTCAAGCAGTTCTGCCATTTGATAAGTGGGGTATGGACTTACTAGGACCATTCCCTCTGGCCTCGGGTCAAAGGAAGTTCCTCATAGTCGCCATCGACTACTTCACAAAATGGACTGAAGCCGAGCCACTCTCCTCTATAACCGATAAGCAGGTTCAAATGTTCATTTGGAGAAACATCATCACCAGATTCGGAGTCCCTAGGGTACTAATTTTCGACAATGGACGCTAGTTCAACAGCGGCCCTACTCGGGAATATTGTGCCCGGTTCGGAATATGTACCAAATTCTCCTCGGTCTCCAGGCCACAAACGAACGGACAGGCTGAGTCGGCTAACAAAGTAGACCTTAAAGGAATCAAGAAATCCTTGGAGGCTGCCAAAGGAGCATGGGTCGATGACCTACCCGGGGTCCTGTGGTCTGCTCAAACTACTACTAAGGAGGCTACGGGGCACTCGCCATTCAGCCTTGTGTACGGGAGTGAGGCGGTCCTACCGGTAGAGATTGGCATCCCATCACCTCGAATAACTTTCTATGAGTTCGAGAAGAACGAGGAAGAAAAACCAATCAGCTTAGACTTGTTGCCCGAAACAAGGGGCAACCCGCTGCTAAAATCTAAATACAAGCAAAGAGTCACTCGGATGTTTAATCGCCGAGTGAGGTCCCGCCCAATCCAACTCGGCGATTGGGTCATTCGTAAAGTCGAGGCCACTGGGCTCTCACACTTAAAGGGAAAGCTAGGACCTAACTGGGATGGTCCTTACAAAGTGACAGAAATCATCAAGCCCGGCACTTTCCGACTAGAGTCCCCCGAGGGCGTCCCCCTAGCCCGACCCTGGAACGTAGACAACCTTAAAAAATACTTTGTGTAGAGTTTGTTACTTGCAATAGGGGCATATATTGTAATAGCTGTAATCATAGCCGGTCGGCACTTTTGTACCAAAGTCAACCTTCTAAAGTTGGCTCTTTTTGCGGAAATGGCTAAATACATAGCCGGTCGGCATATTTTGTATCATAGCCATCCTATTAGACTTAACCAGTCAAAACAAGTTGACATCCTTTTTGGAAACTATAGCTAGTCGGCAATTCTACGGCCGAATCAGCCCATTAATCAGTTTTCATTGCTCAGCCAAAATGACACCTATTCGGGAAAGGCTTAACCAGCCAAGAATCAGAAAATGGATCAACTCAGTCGGAGTCAATAAAGTTAATCAGATAATATTGCAATCAATAAACAAGGAAATTGAAGATAAAATGGAGTTTCATTAAAGACGTCTTGAATTACAAGAGGAGGAGTCAGTACAAAAGCAGGAGAGGCAAAATATAAAAACAGCTAAGTACAAATGCCATTTCCTAAGAGCTAGGGAGAGGGAGATCAGTCGCGCCCTCGGTACCAACCTCGGTGTTATCACCGACCAGTTCCCCTCCCCGACCAGCATTGGCGGTTTCGTCGGCAATATCATCATCATCATCATTGTCGCCGTCAACGACTTCGACATTCACTCGGCCCTCCTCCTCATCATCATCTTCATCAGCTTCAGCTCCCTCAGCCGTCAGCCGAGCCAAGATCTCGGCATTGTCAGAGTCGATCGACATCTGATAACCTGACCAGACGTCGGCCCAGACCAATTCCGGATGAGACTCGGCCAGGACTTTCTTCAGCTGATCGAGGGCCTCGTCCTCCCCTATTTTGTGAGCCGCGCTGCCGACTTCGTTAGCATAAACCTCGGCCGCATCAAACTTCTCCTAATCGGAGAACCATTGCTCCTCGGTCTTGACCATGCCTTCAAGCTCGGTCAGTTTAGCTTCGAGGGCGGTCACCTTCAGCTCGGCCGCTGTCAGCTTGGTGAGGGCATCATCCCTAGCAGTCCTTGCCAAGTCGCGAGCAAGGGTGAGGTCGGCCCTCTCCTTCTCCCACTTTGTCCGCTCCTCAGCAAAGTCCTTCTGATCCTTTTTTATGGCATTCTCCGCATCGGCGAGCTTGGACTCAGCAATCCGCTTATCTTCCTTCGCCCGATAGACCTCATCGAAATGCTTTTTGGCTGCTTCCTTGAGATCGGCCACTTCCTCGGCCAGGCTCACCCGATTCTGAGCAACATTGGCCATCCGAGCGGAGAACTGAAACGAAAGAAGGGTTAGAAAATCGCGAGTAAAATCAAAGAAGGTCGAATAGAAAAAACACTTACATCGTGCCAGGAACGAAAAAGCTCGTTGGTCTCGTTCCGACCGAGGGTAACCTCGATGTACTCTCGATCAGCAGGAGTGTATATGTGCTCGAGGGCCTTGGACCAGCGCCCATCCTTCTCTTTCCTGCTCAGCCCCGTGAAGGGAACGGGCGCCGCCACCACGCCCCTCGAGCTATCCCCGGCCAGCTCCGCAGTCGGAGACAAAGGAGTGTATTGGGGGCTCCCGATCGGATTGAAGTCAAAAGAATGAAGGGAGATGTTGTCACCCCCGTCGGTCTGTTGGGAGGGACCCCTTGGGCTGATGACCTCAACCGACTTGCTCCTCTTAGCCTTCTCACGCTCGGCCTTAGCCCTCTCCCGCTCGGCCTTTGACCGAGCAACCGCTTTCTCGGTTTGGGCCACTTTATCGGAAGACCGCTCTTTTCTCTTCTTGGTCTTCGGCTTAACAAGATCCTACAGCAAGGAGAAAACAGTTAGTAAAAAATAAATAGTCGGTCGGGCTAAAATGGAAGCAACAGGTAGATGAAATTTGGACCTTTGGAGGAGCAGGGACCTTCATAGTCTTTGCCGCGATCTCGGCCTTCAGCCGAGCCGCTCTCATTGCTGCCACGTTCAATTTATCAGCCATGACCGGGTCTACCTCTTCTATATACGCTCGGGCGGGCTCCACAAAACAAAACAAAGAAGAGAAGAGTTAGTCAAAACAGAGTTAAAGTTAAAAATTGTCATACCGACTACCTCAAACCACCTCCTCGGCAAATTACCCTTCGAAAAGGTCGAACTTAGACCCATAGCCGAGAGGAAGTGCTCGTCTCTGAAGTGCTTGCAGTCGGGCAACTAGTGGCCAGGTACGAATACCTCGCCTCCGTTGATAATTATCGACTCGGTCTGCATGTAGCAGGCCGCCGCTCCTTCCTCATCATCCAACTCCTCCACTCGGTAATTCTGAGAGGTAGGGAGATTGAGGACCGTTCGATACCCCGGTCGGATCTAAAAGCTCCACCAACGGGTCCGTTCTTAGCTGTCATAACCTCGACCAACTTATACAGGTGCCTCCATAATTTAAGGGTTGGTCGGATATTTATCAAGTTGCATAGAACCTGGAAGGCGTTGATTCCCCCTCAGGAGTTAGGAGAAATTTGGCAAATGGCCAAGTGATAGGCATTCAGCAGCTCCTTGACGAAAGGGGTCAAGGGAAATCGAAGCCCCATCTCCATAGACTTATAATAAACCGCAATGCATCCGGGCGGAGGAGAGATGACTGTATGGTGGGCCTCCGGTCGGACAAGGTAGTATGGGTCCTTTATCTGAAATCTCGTCACCGTTCCCCTGAGGTCCTCGGTCAGAGACTTTATCACACCCGGCTCGGGAAAGAATGACCTTGGCCCCCCATTTGGATCGAGGTCGGGATACTCCAGTTCCCGACCGGAAGTGGACGCTTCTCCTGCTCCCCTCGGCATGGCCACCCTTACTACATCAGAAGACAAATACTTGTCTAAGTAACTCCTTGAAGGAGGATAGGCCAATGACACCTCCCAAGGGTAGGGAATAACACCCTCGGCTTCCTCCTCCACCGAAGAAAACGGACTCGGGAGAGCAACCGCGTCGGGCACAACCGAGGGGTCGGGGCAGCTTATTACCGTCGACACCAGCGTTATTCCCATCCCCTTCACCTCCTCGGACAAATTATAGGGAGGTGAGGCTGGTGGTGTCGACGACTCGGACGAATCTCCCATTATTTATGAACAAGGGAGTCGGCCGAGATTATTCGAAAGAAAAAGAAAGAAAAAGAAAACTTAAAAGAACAAAAGCGTACCTGGTCGGACGAAGAAGCTGGAAGAAGAGCTTTGGAAAGTAGAGAGGATTTGGAGATTTTTGAGAGAGAGAGAATAAAGAAATGAGCAAATGACCCTGAACTTCTCTCTCCTCTCATGCATATATAGGAGTACCTCGGGGGATGTGCAACGCAAACCCCCCCGCGTCGCCCAACTGGACCTATTCAGTTCGTTCCATGCAAAGTCCAATAAACTCGAGAAACCCCCAAACCCGAGGAAGTTGAAGCGTCAAAATTCCTAAGGACGCCCCTTCAGCTCGGCCAATAACAAGGGTCCCAGCACCCCAAGTATCAAGAGTGGCCATGTGGAATTTCAGGTCGGACATACTAGGTCGGGTAAAATAGGCGCAACTCCATCATTCGAAGTACGAAACCCACTCGGACCAACTTGGGGCTCATCAGCCTCTCATCCGAGTGGCTCAATACCCTACTCGGTCAACAGGAGCCCCTCTCCTTTGCCGAGTCGCTTCTATGCTTGGTCAAGTATGGCCAAGTATCAGCTAGCACCCACTCGGACCAACTTGGGGCTCATTAGCCCCTCATCTGAGTGGCTCAACATCCTACTCGGCCAACAGGAGCTCCTCTCCTTTGCCGGGTCGCTTCTATACTTGGTCAAGTATGGCCAAGTATCAGTTAGCACCCACTCGGACGAGCTTGGGGCTCATTAGCCCCTCGTCC
Organism: Beta lomatogona; assembly: GCA_947646795.1. Lineage (NCBI taxonomy): Eukaryota > Viridiplantae > Streptophyta > Magnoliopsida > Caryophyllales > Amaranthaceae > Beta > Beta lomatogona. Next base: position 7,193,153 of record CANSNZ010000949.1, on the reverse strand, counting down.
GAGTGGCCCTACACCCTACTCGGCCAACAAGAGCTTATCTCCTTTGCCGAGTCGCTTCTATACTTGGTAGAATATAGCCAAGTATCAGCTAGCACCCACTCGGACAAGCTTGGGGCTCATTTGCCCCTCATCCGAGTGGCCCTACACACTACTCGGCCAACAAGAGCTTCTCTCCTTTGCCGAGTCGCTTTTATACTTGGTTAAGTATGGCCAAGTGTCAGCTAGCACCCACTCGGACAAGCTTGGGGCTCATCAGCCCCTCATCCGAGTGGCCCTATACCCCACTCGGCCAACAGGAGCCCCTCTCCTTTGTCGAGTCGCTTCTATATTTGGTCAAGTATGGCCAAGTATCAGTTAGCACCCACTCGGACGAGCTTGGGGCTCATTAGCCATTCATCCGAGTGGCCCTACACCCTACTCGGCCAAAAGGGATTTCCTGCCCTCACTCGGCCTAAGTATCAGCTAGAAGTGACCCGGTCGGCCTCATCCCCTTCAAATGGGAGATGACCGGGTCGGCACTCTCCCTTCACCAGGGAGTGACCCGGTCGGCCTCATCCCCTTCAAAATGGAGATGACCGGGTCGGCACTCTCCCTTCACCAGGGAGTGACCCGGTCGGCCTCATCCCCTTCAAATGGGAGATGACCGGGTCGGCACTCTCCCTTCACCAGGGAGTGACCCGGTCGGCCTCATCCCCTTCAAATGGGAGATGACCGGGTCGGCACTCTCCCTTTACCAGGGAGTGACCCGGTCGGCCTCATCCCCTTCAAATGGGAGTTGACCGGGTCGGCACTCTCCCTTCACGTGGGAGTAACTCGGTCGGCCCCATCCCCTTTAATGGAAGATGACCGGGTCGGCACTCTCCCCTCACCAGGGAGTGGCCCGGTCGGCCTCATCCCATTCAATGGGAGATGACCGGGTCGGCACTCTCCCCTCACCAGGGAGTGACCCGGTCGGCCTCATCCCCTTCAATGGAAGATGACCGGGTCGGCACTTTCCCTTTACCAGGGAGTGACCCGGTCGGCCCTTCTCCCCGTTCACTAAGAGGTGACCGGGTCGGCATATATCCTTCAGCAAGAAGGGGACCCGGTCGGCGTTCCTCCTTCCAGCAGAAGGTAAGCCGGTCTGCGTGAACCTCCTCAGTAAGGATGAACTCTGTCGGCGTCATGGTCTATTCCACCTGCCTACTTAAGCCGATCGCCAACCAGTCAGAAGTAAGACGGCTGTTATTCTGCCACATACAGGCATCCCTCCAGTCAGGTTTCCGTGATCCCCCATCTATGGCGTGGGGCTAATTATGTGGGCTCATTTAATCAGCAGCCCAATAAGGAGCATAAAAGCCTCCTAAAGTATGGGACAGGTGACAGCTGTGGGTCCCACATGAAAGTTGACCTAATCACCAGTATTTGGGAAACCTCTAAAGGGGTGAAATAATCATTGCCTAAAAAGGTAACATGCCCATTGGTACCAAAAAGGCCCATCTGAACAATGTTTCCTGTCTGGGAAATCCCCAACACTATAAAAACCAACTGCCTCATCAATGAACAGGTATTCAATTCTCACCTAACAAACTAGAGCATCTCTCTCTAGACTTTCTCTCTCAACCTCAATCATTTACTGACTTGGGCGTCGGAGGGGCGATCCCAGAACCACCCCCGGGGTAGTCTAACCTTGTTTTGCAGGATTCCGGCGTACGGATATCGGAGCTCGGGCGATCGCTCTTGGGGCCCACATCAAATCTCCCATCCAATTATAATCCTTAATTTCTTAGCAGAAACATTGATTATTGTTCGGTAATCTCTATTATATAAATCAAACTCTTCCACTTTATTAATATTGAACGATTGAACCTGATACACAAATTCTTCCACTCTATTTTAACACAAGCTTTCTTCTGCTTTATATGTAATTCTCTCAATACTATATTTGAATAAAGATAAACAAATAACTAAAAAAACCAACAAAACATTAATTTAAGAAAATTATATTTAATAAATTATAAATGTCTATTCAAATCAATTTTTTTGTAATACTGATGAATAACTAATTGAGAAAGAAAAACGTTAATATGACACACACGCATAGCGTGCAAAAAAAGCTAGTGGTTACAAATTGCAGCAGGTGGTCCATATCAATGTGAACATGATCCATGCGGCGTGTATGATAAGCCATGGCAGCCAGGCAACCCTGATCTTGACCCTAATGGTAATCAAGACGATTGTTGTGATGGACTTATATGCCAACAAGTTATAACATGAACATATAAATGTAAAGATGGAACCTACGAGAACCACGCTGGACATCAATGTGATCCTATTCCGTTCCCATGTTGCCCGGACTCTGGTTTCACTTGCATAAATAACCTTTGTGCCTGAGCGAATGCCTTCAAAATAATTACTTCCTCCGTTCTGTTATAAATGAAACGTTTGCTTTTTCACGCAACCCAACGTGTTTCTTTAATCACTAATATCTTTAGTTGTGCACACGTAAAAAATATAAAAAAGTTATAATTGATAGTATGCATCGAGACGAATCTAACAAGATCCCCACTTGACTATGTTTTTCTTTATATAATAACGATACATTGGAGTCAAAATTGATCAATGATAGTGTCATTTCACCCAATGTTTCATTTAAAACAGAACGGAGGAAGTATCATATGTCAAGCTATGACCTTTGTGATGCATGACTATATTCTTATCACTGGGTTTCATCAGCTTCATCACATTGTTTGTTAAATTTTCTCGTGCTTGCTTTTTGTGAATTTTGCTTTGTTTTGTTGCAGCCTCTCTGCTGCTTATATATGTGTACGCTCATATATGACTTGGTGTGTGCTTTAACGTACATTTTGTTGTGTTCCATGTTTAATCCTACAACACTAGTTGTGATCAGCTTGTATTTTAAGTTTGGGTTGTTGCATGATTGCATCCATGTACTGTTACCAGAGTGCACGAGACTAAATAAAACAATACTACCCTTTTCTTTTCTTGTTTACTTCAATCTCTGTCTATTGACTCTCTCTATATGTTATATTATTATTATACGTACTATATACACACGGCCGTACCTTAGTTGGGGCTGATAGAGGCACAACCAGCGATAATTTTTTTTGCCATATTAGATTTAATATATAATGTATATATATATATATATATATATATATATATATATATATATATATATATATATATATATAATACTCGTTTGCCAATATCGTTAATATCTTTATTTACATATTAGTAAAATTTATAAAAGTTTGATTTTCCTAATGTACTCAATGAGAGATAGAGTTAGGTTTTTAGGGTTTAGTTAGGGTTAATTAGGTTTAATTAGGGTTTTTAGGGTTAATTAGGGTTAATGACTAACGGAGTTAAGCGCCGTTAGTGATTAAGGGCATCTGGTGAATTTTTTAAAGGTTAGGGGTATCTGGTGAATTCTAAAAAAAATGGGGGTATTTAGTGAATAAATTTTTTTTGTCAAGGGGTATTTGGTGAAATAACCGTATAATAAAACTAGTAAAATTAACAGTTTTTTCACCATATACCCTTGACAAATTTTTTTTGCACCATATACCCTTTCGACTTTTGAAATTCACCATATACCCCCCACTTTTGAAAAAATACATTCACTTACCCTTAATGACTAACGGCGTTAAACTCCGTTAATCATTAACCCCTAAACCTCCTCTAACCCTAATTAACTAACCTAAATCTACCCCTAACCCTAACCCTAACCCTAACCCCTAATGTGATACCTAACACTAACCCTAACCCTAACCCTAACCCTAACCACCCTCCCCACCCCTTACCCTTTCCCTTCCTCCCATTGCACCACCACCCCAACACCTTCCCACCACCCCCATTCCCTCCCTCCTCCCTCCTCCGCAGCCCCCCTCCCTCCCCCTTCCCCAGGCCCCCCTCCCTTCCCCTTCCCCACAGTCTCGTAACCCCCATCCCCTTCGAATTTCGAACTTCCCCCAATTCATTTCGGCGGATGTTTCGGTCCCAACATCATCCGGATCGGGTTTCGAACTCAGCGGCGCTCTTTGACCACTACGGTTTTTGGTGTGATAAATCATTCGGGAGAATTTCGAACCCGGATTTTTGGTTTCGAACCCGCATTTTTCGATTTCGGGTGGTTTTTGAATTCAACATCATCCCGGTTCGATTTTTGGTTTCGAATACAACAAGATTTCAAAATTTTTTAGGCTTCACGGGTGCGATTCAGGGGGAAGCGTAGGGGGGAGGGGAGGGCGGGGGTGGGGAGTGGGGAAGGGGAGGGCGGGGTTGCGGGGGAGGAAAAGGGGGGGGTTGCGGGGGAGGGGTGGTGGGTTTGCGGGGAGAGGGAGGGGGGCTGGCTGGGGTGGTGGGGCGGTGGGGGGAAGGGGGCAGGTGGTAAGGGGGTGGGGATGGGGGGTGCTGGTGGTTGGGGTTAGAGTTAGGGTTAGGGTTAGGGTTAGTGTTTAGGGTTAGTGTTTGGCTTGGTTTAGGTTAGTTATTTAGGGTTATGGGGGGATTAGGGGTTAATGACTAACGGAAGTCTAATGCCGTTAGTCAAAAGGGTAGTTTGATGTATTTTTTGAAAAGCGGAGGGTATATGGTGAATTTGAAAACTTGCGAGGATATACGGTGCAAAAAAAAATTTGTCAAGAATATATGGTGAAAAAACCGTAATATTAATTGAAACACCCCTCTTTTAGAGTCTCCAGTCTCCCCAAGGAAGAAAAGGTGGCCAAAATCGCACTCTTGTATATTGTATCTCTCTCTCCCTTTTCTTCCCCAAATTTGATCGTAAAATGATTCGAACCCGGCTGGTATCGTTCACCTCCGGATTCCTCGTCAATGGAGGTGCCATTGCTTATTTCCTTCATCGAGACCTCTCCAAAGATCGTTACCTCCTTGTTGATCAAGTATTCATTTTCTTTCTCCAATTTAATCTCTCTTTTCTTAAGTTTTACTTGCGCGTTTTTTCTTCAATCTTTTCGTGTAATTTTTTTTATTTGTTCGATTTATTATCAGTTGAAGGACAATTTCGGCGCAATGGAAGCTAGGGTTGTCAATCTTGAATCTGTTCCTCATAATTCAATTTTTCAGGTGCTGTTATTTGAATTATTTTTTAGTGTTAGTTTTCATAATGTGGAATTTTCTAGAATGTGCAAGTGGAAGTTGTAATATTGGTATCTACATTGACTATAACTTTAGATTACTCCGAAAATGAAATGAAATCAAGGTTTTTATTATATATTAGGTATGTAGAAATATATATTAGATATGGTGGAGTGAGATATCATTGAAATTTATGTCAAAAGATATGATGAGATAAAGTTGTATGATATCAATGGGAGTAGGAATTGGCATTTAGCATATATGGAAACTGTGTTTTGCTAGTATTACTTTGCTGCTGGTGGTCATCACATTTATCGGTTGAAATTCGCGTTTGGTATGCAATACTAAGATGTGATGGACATGATGGTTGTGGATTACATGAATGTAGTGTATTATAGAATGTTGGTAGGGGTTTATTAGGGATGAGAGAATAAAAACATTTACCTTTGACATGAGAGTCTAAAACTAAGTTAGTGTGATTCTGGAATAGTTTTAATTAAATGCTATTCCATAAAGTTTCATTGATTCAAGTGATGCAAAAGTGACAAGAAAAATTACATTGTTGTGTTGATTGGCGATTTGGCCCTTAATGGTTTCCTTGGGTTTTAGTAGAGTGGAGAAAGGAAACAATCTGGTTTTCTAGAGGTAGGACTTTAGTTTGCTGTTAGTAAGTTGGGAAAAGGCCGTGGCCTTGGCTATATAGTTTTTATAATGTGTCTTCCAGCATTGATGATTGTGGACGAAACGGTCAGTATTAACTATTAAGCAGCCCCTAAATCTTGGATGGGATAGTTATGCATGTCTGATGCTTATTTAGATTTAACAAAACAGGTTTACATGTGAGCTTAATGATGAGAGGGCGTATCGTATATGACCATGATACTTGTTTGTGGGGAGTGGTGGGAGATTATCTCGAATCTCAGTTTTTTGAAAATACGCTTTTGAGACAAATGGAGGAAGTGGTTCTTTTTCTAGCATTTGAAGTTTCACTTTACTGTGTTGGTTTATGAAGAAGTGGTAGATTTTTTGTTAGTGGATTTCACGGGGATACTTTCGTGTTTAACATATGGCCGTGCCTAAGGGCATATCGGTCAAAGTTAGGGCATTTCCCATTTTTATAGGAACTTCAGATTCAATGGTATCTCCAATTATAGCTTGTCTGTGATGTATAATATATCTCTTCTCACCATCTCCATAGTGTATGATACAAATGTAGTTTGCTTTTATAAAGCTTCTATATTTGGATTCGTACTCTTCTATGAGTCTGTCCTTTGACGAGGGCTTGCATTATGTTCCTTTCTTTTTTGTTTGTGTGTGTGTGCGCATGCGTGCATGTGTGTGTCCTTCACGACAATCCCACCTCAAAAGAAGGTAGAAATTAATTGGATGACGTTCTCATCCTCAGATGCACATCTTTTGCAGGATGGAGGCAGTTCGAGCTGAAATGTTGCAGGAGGTTTTACAGCATTTCTACATTGTTGTACCGGAGTTAACATATAATAGTGCTGTTCATTGTAATCCCTCAGATTGAATATTTCTATTGAGAAACTTTTCATATGATTGATCTACAAGTCACAATCTTTTAGTTTATATCAGTGTCTACTCTTGCTCTTTTTTTGTTCTTGTATATCATCAAGTATGATAAGTGACTCCCATGATTGAGTTGAGGATTATCATTGTTTTCTTATTTCTTGTCCTTGAATATAATCTTCTTTTTTTTTATTCTCGTTCAAGTAATTTGTACTTTCTTTTTTACTTTTTTGCATATCTTTGTTTTTTATCTGCAATTAGATAGTATGTTCAAATAGTTGACTTAGCTATATTCTATTTGCATTGTGTAAGAAGGTCTCACATTCTTTTTATTTGCCTTTTTTCAAATATTACTCCTTCCTTTTTTTAGGTATAATTCTTTGACTTTGTGCACTATTTATATACCTCACTTTGAATATATACTCATATAGATAACAAATGTAATTATTTTCAATGTTATAAATTTTGTTTCAGTATATATTTTTTAAATATCAACTTTTTATACTTTTTACATATAGATTATTTAAGGTATTAATGGTTAAAGCTGTGCGACAACAAACTTGTCAAGTGAAAGTGAAATAATTGGCAAAAATTAACAAAGGGTGTATTAGCATTCGAAGTGGTATTCTCTTTTTGAGGTCATGAGGTCAAATTTGAGCGATATTTTAAGATATTGAATAAGTGGAGATGCCAAACGTGTTTTAAGCTTTGGACAATCTTTATACGTCTCTTTGTCTCTAAACCTATAGTTTATGCAGCCGCTGCCCTCTCATACCTATTGCCTCATTATGTACTTCTGTGATATGACTTTCCTTGTTTCCTTAAAATGATATATTGTCGATGCTCATACATAGTTTCCTCCAGAGCAATTATATGGGGTAAAAACTCATATCACCAGATTATGCAGTGATGTGACTTCTATCTATTTTGCATGCGAGCCCTTTTTTTTATGTCTCTGACTGACTAGTTTAACTAAACATCGCGTTCTCTCAAAACTTGGGTAGCTTCTTTCGTGTTATGTAAATACAATTACACTGAAGAATTTTTTTGTTCCTCTGTGGGATTGTCCTTGGAATTTCTTTACATTATAATAGTATATCTGTCAGTGATCATTGGTAAGTATTCTTCCGCTAGTACAAAAATGTCGTGTCAGACTATACTAGGGATTATTGTTTAGTCCTCTCCAAACACCATAATTACTTGGAGGGCTTGGTGTTATTGGATTATGTTTCCTACCCTATCTAAGGCGTGTAGGATTTCTTGTATTTGCTTCTAGGCAACCCTGTATACTGTACATGTACCTGCATTCTATTGCAGAGAGTCATAGACTTAACTCTCTTGCTTATCCTAAGAAATTCTTGTTTTATGGTTAAAATCAATCAGGCTACTGAACTTAGTTCGAAAGCGGCTTTAGCTGCCTCAGGATCCAGATTATTTGCTTCTGCGGTATTTGGCTGTACAACACCATTTGCTATATGATGTTTTTGTTCGTGATGACCAGAATTTATCCAGATTGGGACCAAGATCACCATCAATACTGAAAGCACTAACATTGAAATCCAAGTTGTCTCTGCACATCTCTTCAATGGCTTGCAGTGATTTACTAGGATCTTTGAGGATGCATCTTTTACAAGTTGACAATCTACTAGATTTTTCATATCTGGGTATGCATTTAACAGGCTCTGTATTGAAGTCGTGTAAGCTTCTATGACATTGTACTCACTGGTAGTTACGATTCCTGCTGTCTGGCAACTTGTCCCACTGTTATCTGAACAGGTAAACATCTTCAGCACCTGCAAAAATGAGGCTTTCTTTAGCCCGTCAGGTCTTGTTTAATATTGCATTCTTGTTGAGTGGCAATAATTGTCCTTGGCATACCTGTGGGATATCACCTATTGTAATTGTGTCAGCTGCACAATTTTCTGGTTGATACAAATACTCAGGTGGTCCAGAGAAAGGGTTGCATACGTACTCGAGACCTGGGAATGAATTACTTCTCAGGAGAGTGATATTTGTATTTACCTGTGATATTAAATCCACAGGAAAGTTGGTGTTTTAGATGAATTTTTGTTTAGAGATAACTTCAGCATTGCAGGCATTTGTTATTAGAGAAGTGGTGAGCAAATCGCTGATTATATAGTTTCATCTTGTTCATAACATTTATCTCAACTCAGTATATCATTAATTCATTATGATGTGTTACCTGGTCAACGATCTCATAGATTCCAAGGCCAACATCAGATAAGATAGTTCTTGCTGAAAGAAATTCATCACAAGGAAGGATCGAGCTCAAGCTGCTGTTGTCTGGATTATGTCGGAAGTCTTGAAGAGCTGTGCATGTATCCGAGGAGAATCTGCGTAGTTATACAATTATCTACACTGTGCTTAAGGTAAAATATACTTCCTCTGTTTTTTTTTAAGTTGCAACAAATGGCTTTTTGGTGAGTGTATTAAGATAATCAAATGTTGCAACTAAAAAAAACAGAGGTAGTATATGCTATCTTCATTGAGCTACGAACTTTTTGAGAATCAACAAAAAAGAGTGGAAGCTTACTTTTCAAGGACAAAATATGCTCCAAAGAACAGCCAGCAGATGGCAGTTAGAAGCCAGCCGAATATGATTAGCCTGTGCAAGATGAAAGAACAAGTAAGCACTTGCTGCTATATTGCAAAGATGTTTCGACACCTGGGGTTATTTTGGAGGTTCAATGTACTCACATGTGGAGTACTCGACGCAATCTCAGTATACCAAAAACTGCAAGGGAAAGACTGTTTAGTATTTACTGTCAGATGATGAAAAGAATAAGGTTGGCATATTGGTAAAGTGTGATTATATGTTGCCCCTTTCTGCGTATACATTTGAGACAAGCTGGTTACCTGTAAGGGCAATCATGACAGCCAGGTTCAAGGATATTGTGATTATGGTCAAAATGTTCCTGAAATCCAGTTTGAGTTCACAGGTATGAGAATCGCGAAAGTGAAGCCTAATTAGAGAGATTGCAATCTACAAATATGTGAAGAGAGGGTGAAAGGAAGGAATATATTACAATATTGTCAGACCCCTCTCAACCAAGTGCCTGTTTTTCTGAGCTTGTCTTTCTATGCCAGTTGCTGCATAATCAAGCTTGTCAGATGTCGAAGCCATGAAGCTAGCTGCACCAGCAATATCAGCAGCATCAGCCCCATCCACGCCATTAACACTATCAGTTGCTTGTCGTTGTAAGTTTGCACTAATCTTCCTCATTGGTCCTGTGGCATTATATATGGTATTGGATGCTTGGTCTGCCGTATTGATTATAACACTCATAATGGTCTTTGCTCTAGAATGAAATCTCATGTTCCCTTCAAGAGCAACCCCAGATGCAATTCTGAAATTCCATTTTATATATCATCAACACACTTAGGAATTTACCTATTATACGCATTTAGAAATGTAGCATATTAATTGTATTTGACAATTTAGTAATGCTTTGAGGGCTTACATTGCCAGGATAGCAACAATTGTGCTCAGGATGAGAGGGAAAAGATAACATGGCTTGTGACATGGTGTTCTCCTTTTCAGCTGTTGGTTTGTTCTACAGCAGGAAGCTGTTAGCAGATATATGGCATACACAATGCCGACGATGAGCCATAACAGTGCGATTGCAAAACCGTAAATTCCAGTAAATATGGTTGACTGCAAACATGGTAAACATAGTTTCTAAATTATTATAGATCAACATGGTGTTTATTAGTGAGAGGGACGGCTGGAGCCTGGAGGGGCTTACACTCCAATAATGCATGTTTGTGATGTTATAGCTGCCTTTGTATTTGTTGAATTGGTCTAGTGGATCTACGCGTACTATTTCATTTGGTTGGTATATGGTGCTGGAGACATCTTGTGTTTGTAACAAGCTTCTTCCTGTCAAAACCATTATGATCCATTAGTAATGTATGTTTATTTAAGAATGGGAATAGGGACGTTATGAACAATCTTATCATTGTCGACCAATGCGTATCTAGAATTCTAGACGTGTTGCTAAAATTGGAAGTCTTTAGGGCATGTTCTCTTCATCTTATTTTTGCTGAACTTATGTGAACTAAATTTTTCTGAACATGTTGAAACTTATAGGACTTCACATTGTAAATGACTTTTACCATTTTATATATGTGTGTGAACCACTAGGGGTACTAGATCATTGAAATACAATAGCCATTATAAATCGAAATGCAAGCCTAGCTAGCACTGTTGACGTATGCACATACGTGTATAGAGAATTACAGAGTTGTGGATTTCTCCAGACTTCAATGAAGCAGACTAGCTTATTATACTAAACTACTTTGTTGTATCTAGTATTTAGTTGTATTGGCTACTTAGGCAAGAGCACTAATTTTGACAGGAAGAAATATACTGTTTGGTGTGTTACTGAAATTTTTGTGCAGAGGCTTTTAGGTATCATGGAAACATTATACTACTACCCAAAGCCCAATTTTTATGGAGAGGATTTGTATATCCCGTTAGCTTTTGCAGTTTACGCCTCATTGTATGAATCTGGAGTAGTTGACCAGTCAATGTGTGTGCATATATCATATTTATATACATGACCTCCCCTTTTAATTGATCACAACACTGCCTTCTGCATTTTGGTCAAATATTTTCGGCTAATACTTTGTTTGTTTTTTCCACTTGTCCACTTTTTCACGTTTACCAGTATATATCTTTGACCATTGAAATCTTTAATTATCTACTCTTTTTTTTTTTTAGTTCTACTTCTACCATATTGACTTTTGACACTATTTACAAATTTTATTTTGACCATCTTGTATTATTTTACACATAAGAAAAACATATTCATGTAGGATCTTGTTATATTGTCTCGATATATATTAAAAAAAATAGCAACTATTTATAATATTTACTTATACCTAACTATAGATATAATTGCTCAAAATTGTGCATTGGCAAACGTGCAAAGAACAAATGGTAGAAGTAGAACAAAAATTTGGAGGAAGTATCATTAAATTCTAAAACATCTAATATTTTGAAAATATACATCAAGAAAACTATTAACATTGTATATAATACATTTTGTATATTCCCAATACTTTTGTGTATGTATATTAGTTAAACATTATTGTCAATATATAATACGTGAACAATGCAAAAAGTCGAAGTGAAACAAATTCTAAAAAATTGAGGGAGTATAGGAAAAAAAAACTACAATATTGTTAAATGTATGTCAATATATATTTATTAATTTTTTATTATAATTTAAACCAAAAAAGATAATCAAATATATTAATGGTCAAAGTTGCACATCAATAAATATGTAGATCAATAAATCAAGGCATTGGAGTCAATTAATAACGGAGGAAGTATATATGATTTGGTTAGTTACAAGTATGGGCCGTGGGCCTCCTATTTCAAGAGATAGTGTAGTCCTTCACAATAGCCTAGACACTCGAGTGTGGGGGAAGGGTAAGGACATCCTACGCCTAAGTGCTCTAGTGAAATTTGATCCCATAATCATGGGTAAGTCTTACTAGTAGATTTAAGCTCAACTTGGTTGGAAATAGATGCATATTTCAGCCTTATGATTACGTTGGAATGAGACCCTTATGACTAGTTTGGCATGTAGTTTCGAAATAGTTGTAATATTAACAAATTTGGATATGAATCTGTAAAATTTAATCGAACATATTCATGGCAATGCAATTCCAATCCTAAATATAGGGCTTTCATGTGAAATATCCTATGATTCATATCATCTATTACTACTTCAAAGAAAAAGAGTCATTTAAAATGACCAATGTTACCATGTAACTTATGCGAGTTTTCTTACCAAATTACATATAAATTCAATAGTAAACCTTTTTAACAAACAAGGCATTAGTGATGCATCAAATTTTCCATCAACAGTTCCACAACAAAAGATTGTAGAAGAGCTGTGGTTAGTGATATGGTTGAAACTTTCCATTGAAAGAAATTACCACTCTAATTTCTAACATTTTTACAAAGCATAAACTAATTCTGCAAAATTTACCTGTTTCAATACTGTTAGGAAAAATTTCAGCTTCAGAAAGAACCAACTCCGAGCTGACGATGATTATCAATAAAGTTACACACATTCCTGATTTTGTAATCTGCGTTGTAACCATCTCTTCTTTTAGTTTATCAACCTGCCATTTTAATGCCATGCACCCAAGTTCAGAAAAAAAACAACCTTAAAATCATAACATATAAGATTTATTGTACCATATATTATATACAGAGATGAAAGTATGAACTCACCAACACTATCCACTACACAGAGGAGAGAGAGAGAGAGGAAGAGAAAGATATATGAAAATACAGTAGAATACTTGAGAATTAATGATCAGACATCATAAATATATAAAGTAATTTGGAAACAAGGAACTTTAGTAAAGAGAAGCTTCAATGCAAGTACACGTCTTAAGAGAAAGGAATGTTGCTCTTTTCTAATGCTCATGGTTAAAGTTGGTTTCACTTGAAAAAGCTCTTGCTTAGCCTAGTTCATATACTAATTCCCAAAACAGAGGATTCCAAGATTAAAGGCTTTTAAATTTTTGATCCGAAAGTGAAGCACCCACCTATACTTGAAACATCTATTATATTCCCGGGTGTACTTAAATCAAAGATGACATGAGTGGTGCATGCACGTGTTCTGGCTAGTTAGGGGCGTGTATGCTGTGTAGTGCACGCACTGCTCGGGTTTATTAACTAAGAAATTGGGACATATACCTTCTAAAAAAGAAAAAAAATACTATCGATACCTAAATGCGAGATAAGCCAGTAGTAGAATCCATTTAAAGTAATGTTACAGAAATTGCCCTTGCAAACTCATGTTTTGTGTGTAAAATTAAGATCTCTTTCTATCTATTCGTAGCAAGAAAAGAAGAGAGAGGAACAACAGAGAATGACTTATGTGCAAGTAAAGCACATTATTTTTGTTTCCATATGATTTGATTTCGCACTAACTGACCAAACAATTATTACAAAAAAAAGAAAAGGTGCAAAAAGCAGTAAAGTACATGAACAAAAGAATATAAAACCAAGAAAAAGCAAGAAATTTCACCTTAAGAAAAAAGCTTCGATCAATTACTTAATAACATTGATAATCTTAATCTCCTTTATATGCACAAAGCTCGAGACTTTACAAAATCATAGGTTGCACACTCGAATTCACATACCAATATAGATGAATTTGCTTAAATTGATTAGTTTTTTGCTAAACTTGCTGCTCAAAATTTAGCAGAAAGTTACTATATGCATGCAAAAATGCAATAGCTGATGAGGGGATAAAAGTTAGGATACTCAACTGCAACACTATGTTTAGGATTAGCATCTAGGACATTATATGATTTATTAGTAATTAATACTTATTTTACAATATTGTTTAAATGTGGGTAATCCCTTGATACAAAAGACTTAAAGTAAAGGCCTCCGAGTCATACACTCATACTTTGATTTATTTGGTTATTGGTTAAGATAGCTTTAGCAAATTTGTCATGATATTACTGCTTTACTTTGTAATTTGTATTCATTATTTTTTTGGCAGGCTACTGAATCCACTTGTTATAGGGACAGTCAAAATAAGGAGACTAATACAAATTTACAATAACCTACAAGTTAGTTAATTTTTTTTCCATCGGTTATTAAGGGGTTTAGGATTACATTACTTTGTGTTGTGTACTTACTTTAAATACAATTATGTTGAATGAATAAATATATTGAAAATTTTATTGAGGGAAGAATATTAGCATTTAAAAACTTGAAATATACTGATTTGTTTTATTGATGATGATTGGATTTTTATTCTCGTTTTAAATATCTTCACCAAAATACTTGAAGTAAATAAGAGTACATCTATAATAAAATAATGAAATCTAATTAATGTATCAATAATCTAATTATCATGGAGTAATTTTGAAGCTAGTGTTTGTTTTATTTATTTATCTAGTTTCAGCACGTAAACTTTCTCACTAGCAAGGGTACTATCATGACAAACATTCTACTCTTTCATCTTAACCTTTTTTATGTACGTCTTGATTTTTAACTCATATTCTGGTTTCTTTTATTGATATTTATGCACTCGTAAAGATTATTGAACTGCAAAAGCTAATAGAAACATCATTAAAAATTAAAAATAAGTTCTATATGATATATAGAGTGTAAATCAATGTTTAATGAATGTATGATTAAACAAAATGAGTAAAATTTAACAAATTAATTGAGCTAAAGGAGTCTATACTATAAATTAGTTACTCATGTTGGAGTAATTATCGATTGATCTAGCTACGTAGCTAGCATCAATGGCTTATATAATAATACAAACCATGGTGTATTAGTTTTGGTACTTGAGATGAGATTTTCAACAGCTTCATTTTTCAACTTCTTCTCTTTGTTTCCTTGCTTATTAAGTCACAGATGACCTTTAATATGTCATTTTTACGAGTCTAGTCAAAGATAACCACCTAGTAACTCAGCTATGACTTATGCGGCTATCGCCTAAAGTCATAAGTGCGTTTGTTAAAGGGATTTGTTGTGTCTCTTCATTTTTCTGGAGTAAGTCATAAGTGTACTTCAAGACTCAAACAATTTTTTTTGTTGCTAAACAAATAACATTATATTAGAATCAGTCAACAATTACAACTTAACCAATTCAAGGCAAAGCGAGTCAACTAAGTTGGACCCCTTTCACCAAGAACAAGAAACACATATCACACAGAATGTTGAGTTCCTTAATTTTGAAATGATGCCAAACAGCTGAGTTGTTCTAACAAACAACTAGGTCTGTTGCTTTATTCTCTACCATCCCTCTGTACAGCAAACAAGTCCTTTACAAGACAACGTTTAATGAAACCCTACTCATGATTCATGAAGATCAGGAACTCTCCAAGAAAAAAACTCAAGTCTTGAAGTGCATGAAGATAATGATGATTGTAAATCTTATTAGTCTTTTGTGTAATATTGTGTGGATGATAAGTGGGGGAAAATACTAGACTATTCTTAATGGGGGTACCAATAGTGTTATGAATATGGGAACCAATTGATCAGTACTTATAACACTACAAGGTCAAGAAAACAGTTCGTCAAAAATGTTAACATGCATTTTAAAGCTGACCTTTTTAAATGATTTTGTAAATTTATTGAAGATGCTTTTCTAAAAGTATTTTTGGAAAAAACATGTGCCAACTCAAGAGGAATATATTAGAATATTTGGGCTAGAGATTTCATAATAATATCTTGAATGTTGTTTCATTTATGGAAACTAGATAATATGCAAGATACTTTCCATATATTTGTGTATCTTTAGAAAGTATCTTGCACCCAAGATATGACCTAATTCTAGGTCACGAACTCACTCTATCAAAGCTCATAAATACTGATTATACTCTTCATTACTCGTAGCTGCTCTTCCTGGAAAAATCGAGTATCATTTGAAAAGCACCTCAAAGAAGAGTTGAACCGTCGTTTCCTTATTTTGAGTGAACGCTATGCTAGAATTTCAATATCTCTTACCTAGCTTTATGTGTAAGCATTATTGAGAGAGCATTGTTAAGATTGTAATTGAAGCATTAATAGGTTAGTGGTTAGGGAGTTTTTTTTAGTTCAAGCGTGAGCGTTTGTGAGTTTAGGTGCAAATTATCACATCTAGAGTTAGGTGTGGGGTGAACTGTTTGTCTGGAGTAGGACAAACTATTCTTGAGCTTGTTACTTTTGTTCTTAGGAGTAGATTAATAAAAGTGACTAAGTGGTGGAGGATATAGACTCTGAGTTGAGTCAAACCTCGTTAAATCTATGCATGCTTTACTTTTATCCTTTTCATTATTCAATTGTTTCCGTTGCTAAGAACTAACTCAGCTGGTTCCCCAGATTGAAGGAGTATTAGAACGCATTGTTTGCTAGCGTACTCAATTCAACCCCCCTTCTTGAGTATCGGGTGAACTTTCATAGGAATGAAGAAATACAACCAAACAGTATATATCCAACAAGGACATACACAAACATGAAGATCAACAAATTACATCCTGATCTAACCACATTCTTAATCTTCTGAAGTGTATGAGAAACAGAAGGGACACACCAATTCCAATAGCTTTCATTTCTACTCTACCACACAAAATAAATGATAGCCACAATGCCTGCAACCCATACTGCTTTTTGAAACTTGTTGCTTGCTCTTCTATTCAAATAAAACAATCTATGGCAATGGTCCACCATGTTTATAGTTCAAAATCTATCAAAATATCATCGACAATATAGTTAGTCAAATATCTAGAGCAAATGTTAATCCGATGGTTGGGTCTTAACACTCTCAATTCAACATATGCAGTACGGTTGCTAACATAATCAGAATAACTAATTGTAGGTAAGCCTCTAAAAGTCGATCTTTCAATTCTAACTCTTATTAGCAAGATTTAATCAAATAATTGATCAGGTTGCAAGATTAAGAATAATAACACTAATCAATTAGAGATATTGAAGACTAACCAAACCATCAAACATCAATCAAGATACATGACATATAAACATGGATTCCCAACCCTAGAAATAAAAACTACTCAATCATGAAATAAATAAAATGAAATCTAAATCTACAAAGGAAAACATAATTAAAAGAAATCAATGAAAGAAACTAACTAAGCTCATGAATTAATCAAGAACAAGAAAAGCTAGGGTTTGCTACTAAAAAGTTAGAGAGAAAAAGAAGAAGAAAACTAAAACTGAAACTAAGAATAAAAATAATGAGAGTGTGGAGAGAGTTTTTACACAAATAATTCCTAATATATGTAAATAATCCTAAGTATCCTAATATGAGTAGGAAAATAATTTGAAAGATAAGGAAAGTCGAATAATCATTAAATGGGCGGATTTAGTGATCCGCGCGTATGACAACAGATTCCAGCGGAACCAACCTGAACTTCAGAAAGGCATAACTCCTTGACTAGAAGTATGCTTGGGGTGTGCCACCTATCTTTGGAAAGATCTTTAAGTCTAGTTTCCAAATTCACTAGAATTATGCAATTCTCAGAACCACATCAAAAGCTATGATAAGAAGAGTAGACTTGCCTCCTTTTTACATTTTTTGTAATGATTTCAGTTTTGTTTTCGCTCAACCTTTTACTATGAAATATCCATACGATCCATATGCAATGTATTTTCCTTCCAGATACTCCTAATCCTCAAGCATAGCTAATCATACTCCGTATATGTTCTCAATACCTGAAATTCATCAAACACACAAAAACATACCAAATAGGAGTAGAATAGCATAAGTCAAGAATGCAATATGAACCTAGATATGAATCTAAATGCTCTAAAATGCAACATAAATGCACCTAAAAACTATACATAAATATGACATATCAAGTGTAACACTCCGTCCTTTTATAAACACAATATAATGAAGATAGAACATTTTATTAAAGAAATAGCGATAGCGGAAATATCGCATGACATAACTGTCACTCTAAACAAAGGTTAAATTAAACTAAATAAAAATAAAACCCAATTAAATTAATCCAAGATATCCACAAAGAGGCAAAACAACCTCATAAACGCAATGTAGTAAATATAAAGTAAAATAAGATGTCTCAAAAATCCTAGATAGTCTTTCTCTCAATGCCCATACTACGAAATAATCACCAGCAAAATATATCAACAAACATCCACAATCAGTAGGGAGTAACTAACAGCTCTCCCAGCCCAAATAGGATCCATATAAGAGTTATAAAAGTTTTAACGATCAAGTCATACACAATATCTCAAAAAAAATACACTTCAAATAATCAAATAAACGAACAAATAAATACAACTGAGACAATACAACATGCTAACTACAAACAGGGTAAAGTTAACAGAATAATTAGACAAATAAATATACATGTGACTCAAGGATCAACATATAATAAACCTTCAAGTCTAAATAAAATAATAATATGAACGATATAAATGACAATGATAACGTTTATTTGAAAAATAATCTTCTTAACAAGTTTGAGGAGGAACTGAACGTAAGTGGATCGCAACCCACTGTTCCTATTTGGTTATAGTATTAGGACACTGCTCGCCTATGTCTAGTATGGCCACATCCTGATGCGAGATAGTACCCTGCTCAGTACTTCTTGACCTCTCAGACGACAACTAATAACCAAGACGGACCTACACACCATGCTCAGTATGTATGTATAAATTGTGTACCCTGCTCAGTACACAGTGACTGTTCATTTCTAGGAGACCATGCCGTCTCACTAGTCATCATCCTCAAACAAAATAAATAAAATAATATAATTTCATAGTCTGCAGAATGCCATTCAAGGCCTTACATCAAACTGCAAGAATCTACGGCCTTAATTAACCCGTCAATTCCAAACTGTAAGAATTTTAGGGACTCAGTCCATCAATTCCCTTTCTATTAAACTGCAAGAATTTAGGGTTTCAACCCATAGATCCCAATTCAAAACAACTCCACTATCTTATCAAAAATAATAATATTCCCAAAATAGGTTTTAGTTACTTCATAAAACATAAAGTATATAAATAGATTTGAACTCTTTCAAAGTCTGCAATAAGGTAAATTACCAAACTATATTCACAATATGCTTATTAACTTATAAAATCCGCCAATTAACAATGCCACAAACCTCAACTAATAATTCACCCAACATGCTAACCAATACCATTAGCATGTTTAACAATAAAAGCATAACTTAATAATAATAATACTAATAATTTCAATGATATAACCTCACATTATAAAATCATGGACTTGAACTTAGTAAAACGTGCTTGTAAAACATAACTTCAAACTCACAGCATGTTTTACATACTAAAACATAACTCATAACAAAACAAACAAGAAGAAAAATGAGAACTAAATAAAACAAATCAAAGCTCACCAAGCAGAGCTAACTAGCATCATGCAATAAACGAAAAAGAAATCCAAAGAAATAGAATTACATAAACTGCAACAAAACCACGAGAGAGAAACAAAAGTGTAGTAGGATGCAAACAATTATTATCATCCTCCCACAATAGCAAGAACAACATCAACTACAAGATCCACAAAACAACCTGCGAGTGCGACAACTGAACTACGCCAGCAGCTCAAAAATCCGACAGCAACGACACCACAACTCCACCCTTTAGTAAACCATGCTTATGCATACCTCCAACCTTACTACACTTTGATTCTCACATTTTAATGGTTTATGTTAGCATATGATAAACAACCTATCTCCTCCATGAATTGCGACACTTATACTAAACAAAATAACCAAGATTTCATGAATATACATAGCTTCATGTAAATGATCTTGCATAACGTAAATACTATGATTCTATATAAGGAAAAAAATCCATCATCTCAAATTCACAAGTTTTAAATTAAACATATAATTCATGGAGACTATGAAAACAACATACAACACATAATTATTTTCACTCAAAATCCTAAAATAATACTCCAAACTTACTCCCCCTGTTTTTTTTTTTATCTTTCTCACTTGGAATCTTGACACTATTCATACTTAGAGGGAATCTTCTCAATTTTTTTCAATTTATAAGAAAAAATATAGTCATGTGGGGTCTTGTTTGATTCGTCTCAATTAGTACTTTATTAATATTCAATCATAATAATTTTTACTAATATATAACGAAAGATATTTAAGTTCAAAGATGTACATTGGAAGACGCGCACAAGAAAGTGAGAAGGATAAAAAAACAGAGGGAGTAACTATTAAAACTAATATAATCCCTATGCGAATTCTAACCGGTGTAGGAAAACCGTTACTTACCTGGGCCAACTGGAGGAGTGTAGAATGGTGGACTAGCTTTGTCCGCGCAATAACGTCGTCCTCCGCGACGTCTCTCCTAGTAACCCAAAACATACTTAAAAATCCAAGATATAAAGTAGGAAAAGATAGGAATTTTTGTTTAGGAAATGTGGAACAAAAATGGTGGAATTTTGTGCGAAGAACAAGAAATGATTTTCTCTCTTCTTTTCCATCAAGTGGTCGGCTGAAAATGGAAGGAACCAAGACAAAATTTTCTGGTTACAATATGTGTTAAGATGAATTGTATAGAGAGGGTTACAAAAGCTAGAAATAGGGATCATGGTTATGACATTACAGGCAAATAAAAAAAGATGTTAAGTGGCGGTTGCAATCCTTTCAAATTCTAAAAATTAATCCTCCAAAATAGGATATCTTCGGCCAGCATAGATATCCCAAGTCGGACCATGCTCGTGAAACAAAACGGTTGAAACGAGCTAAAACATCGATATAATAAAATAACAGCTCAAACAAGCATTTTAAATACTAGAAAATATATAACTACTAATACAATAAATTATTTAAAAAATAGCATTTTAAAAGTTTTAAAAAATGTATTACGATATAATTTATTTAAGGAGTAAAATATTCTAATTTTAACGGAAAATAATAATTAAGGGAAAATAACTCGAAGAAGTTATGAGTGAAAATCCGTGGTGTTACATCAAGCTGCTCTAATTAGCGGCTTCACTCAGTAATTAGCTATATTTAGTCTTAATTAAGCTGCTAGTTAGAGAGGGTTGTTACAATATCACCAGCTGTGGTCGAATATGTGATCTATATATTTCCGGGCTAGGGCAATCCATAGGCCGTTGGGTCGGATATGTGGAGTCTCCAGGAGCAACGAGGGTGTTGATGTCTTCAAGTGGGGGTGTATGTAATATCACTCATGATTGCTTCAAAGGGGATTTAGCAGGCTACTTATGCCAACAAGATGCATATTTCATTAAGAGAACTCATTTTCTGTTATTCCAAAATTAAGTGTGCTTGGCTGGAAGTAGTCTTGGAATGGATGACATCCTGGGAAATTTCTTAAGGTGCGCATGAGTGAGGAACAAATGCGCCGGAAGAACTTGTATTGGTTATTGAGGACATTTGTTGGCCCTGGATGCACATTGGTGGCTATAGACTCGATTACGTACGTTAGGAGTCGGGTGTGACAAATGGTGGAGGTTGTGAAGAGGATTATTATGCCACAAGTGGTGTTACAGTTACAACCAAAACTTTGTGATTTATATATAGTCCATGTATTAGTAGTCATATAAGAGTGGTGCATGTGGCTAGACATGGTTGGTGAAACCAATTATGGTGTTGATGTGTTGGCATATTAATGGGATCACTTCTAATATAAGTGACCCTTTTACGGTAAGTTTACCATAAATTATTGTATAACAGTCTTACATTATTTTTTATATATAAGTAAGGTATGTATTGACTTCCAAAACAAATGTACACCTTTGGTACCAATGCCTTAAAACCTTAGAATACATACCACAGGCCACAAACGGCCCAACACCAACACAATAAACAAAATTTTCTATCCATTCTTTATCTATGGCACTACACTTCTTAGGCAAACAAAATTTAACTATACTTAGCTATGTATTGGATATGTGCAACAATAATATCCACCCTATACACCTTAGAATGCCAAAAAAGCATCATTCCTGGCTATTCAGATGTGATAAACTGCAGTAGCTGTTATTTGTGACTTGAAATCTTGTGAATGGCATAAGGCTGACTTTGAATGCACATATCTATCAATATATAAATGGTTTTGATGTGATTCAAATTGGAGGTGAAAGCTTGTTCCAAGAGCTTTCCAACGACAGGTCATATGCCCAATTCCGCAGAGAAACGAGAAAGTTATAGCTGTTTTACGAAGAACTGTCGAACTGGAATTTCGTCTCGCCTGACCGGGCGGGTTTTGGCCCGACCTGGCAGAAGCGCCCGACCGGGTGGTTTGGCCCGGCCGACCGGGCAGCTGGAATTTTTGCCGCGTGACGCGTTTTTGAATCTGATTCTTCTAAGGGTTTTTGTACGGAGTCTCTTTTAGGGTTTTGTGCGGGGTTCCTTATGTTATAAAAGGCCCCCTTGGTGTTCATTATTAGTAACACAACTTATGAAACACTTTTAGCCTCTAGAAATAGGACTCCTTGTATTATTCTCCTTGTTTTTCTCCATCATAGTGAAGAAGCTCGAATCCCCCATCTGTGGACGTAGGTCTATTTTGACCGAACCACGTAAATCCTTGTGTTCTTTTGTTTCTCTTCTTTATTGCTTTTATCATCCTTATTATTTCATTGATTTTATTCCGCATTAATCAAACTACAACACCCTGTTTCCTAACAAACTGGTATCAGAGCTTGGTTGTTTAAGATCTTATGTGTTTATAGAACGAGTTGTTTAAGATCGATGATGAGGATATGGCTATTAGGTTGTTGTGTTCTTTACCGCCTTCGTATAAGCATTTTCGATTTATTGTATGGTAGAGATGATTTGAGTTTGCAGGATGTTAAGGATGCCTTAACTCAAAGAGATTTAATTGACAATAAATTGGTTAATAAATATGCTGAAACTAATGCTTTGGTTGCTCATGGTGGAAAGAATTTTGGTAAGAATAAAATATGTAACTATTGTCATGTGAAGGGTCATATCAAAGCTGAGTGTTGGAAATTAAAGAAGAAGAATGGGGAAAGTCCAATGAGGACCAATCCGCAAATATTGTCAACGATGGCTTTTATGATGATGTTGCACTTTAGGGTTACAGATTTGGGGCTGCGGTTTCTACGATCTCCTTATGATTGGTGCCATTTGAGATCTCTTGGTGAAACGAGAAACCGTGTGGATTTTGCTATGGAGTCTATGATAGATTGTTTTTGAGTTTTTGTAACAATCTTGGTTATGCATTAGATTTTGTTCTAGTTATGCTATTTCTTATCTCAAATTTGGTATATTTGTGTTTTGTTAAGTACAATTGCAATTTAGAAGTTATTGATGTCAATTGGTTTTCTAGAATTGCTTGAGTTTGTTGTTGAGATGAAGAAGTGTTTGAAGAGAGTTTGGTCAATTTGAGTAAACATGTTTGGCGTTGGTGACTTTATACTCTCAATATAGGCCATGTGATGGTTTCGTATACGGATTTTTGTGTTCGAAGACGCATCGGTACACAATTATAGAAGATGTCGTTTTCTGGGTTGCCTAAAGTGAGTAGGCTTATGAAATTTTGTTTAAGGTGGAGGTTTTATGGTGAGCATCACTTTTGGTTCAAGGTAGAGGTATCTTGATTGATTGGTTTCAAGTCAAGGTGGAGATTGTTATTTGTGACTTGAGATCTTATGAATGGCATAAGGATGACTTTGAATGCACATGTCTCTCAATCTATAAATGATTTTGATGTGATTTAAATTGGAGGTGAAAGCTTGTTCCAAGAGCTTTCCAACGACAGGTCATATGCCCAATTCTGCTAAGAAACGAGAAAGTTATAGCTGTTTTACGAAGAACTGTCGAACTGGAATTTCGTCTCGCCCGACCGGACGGGTTTTGGCCCGACCGGGCAGAAGCGCCCGACCGGGTGGTTTGGCCCGGTCGACCGGGCGGCTGGAATTTTTGCCGCGTGACGCGTTTTCGAATATGATTCTTCTTAGGGTTTTTGTACGGAGTCTCTTTTAGGGTTTTGTGCGGGGTTCCTTATGTTATAAAAGGTCCCCTTGGTGTTCATTATTAGTAACACAACTTATGAAACACTTTTAGCCTCTAGAATTTAGGACTCCTTGTATTATTCTCCTTGTTTTTCTCCATCATAGTGAAGAAGCTCGAAACCCCCATCTGTGGACGTAGGTCTATTTTGACCGAACCACCTAAATCCTTGTGTTCTTTTGTTTCTCCTCTTTATTGCTTTTCTCATCCTTATTATTTCATTGATTTTGTTCCGCATTAATCAAACTACAACACCCTGTTTCCTAACAGTAGCAACAACGGTAAGCATCACACCCTTCCTTTTCATGGATCTCTTATAAGATCTTCTGGTCCAAAGAAGCGACTAAGGTAGCGACATCTCCTTAAAATGTCTTATACTTCCCAGGTAGCGACGCCTCCTTAAAACTGCACTGCCTTTGACTCTTCTCCTTTTTTATACAGGTAAAGGATAAAAATTTATATTAGAATTAGAATTTGCGCGACATTTATGGGAAACAAAATAACATTTTAAAAAAAATAAAATGAGAAATAAGCTAATTTTCACTTATCCCTTTATACAAAATTTCATCCCTCTCAATAATATTATAACTAGTTGCGAAATGAGCTAATTTTGTATAAAGGGATAAATGAAAATTACAACTAGAGCTTCACTAGTTATAATATTATTGAAAGTGAGGAGGAATTGATGGAGGTCATTAAACAAACACCTACGTTTGCATCCCTCTCAATAATATTATAACTAGTTATTAAGTCCGGACTATGCCCCGAGTAAGGAAAATTTTCATTTATCAATATTATACTTTAAGACGATAATACTAAATATCACTTGGTAGTTGGTATAGTGATTAAGACTTTATGGAGAGCGCCACGTGGCACTGTTCCTTGTTTAGGAACACCTTTTAATATATCAGTATAGATACATAGAGTGGGTAACTTTTAGAAAAAATATAATGGGTAATATGTAAATTGTGCAAAGGGATGGACAAAAAAGGGAAAAATGACATTTATTACTATTTTTTCACCATATACCCCAGACAAATTAAAAATTTCACCATATACCCTTAATGTTTCAAATATTCACCATATGCCCCTAAGTTTCCGAAAAAGTTCACCATATGCCCTTTTTCTAACGGACGTCAACTCGCCGTTTGCCACTACTTACGACTTTGCCACTATTAATTTAATTACCCACAATCTTTAAAAAAAATAAAAAAAAAATCCCCATCTCTCTCCTCCACTATCAACACTGACTAATTACTGTCGTATTGGTACTCGTTTTGATGGGCTTCTCAAATTCGTGCCCTTGAAGGGTCGTAGGTGGCATCTGTTTTTTCAAAAAAACTTGTTTTGCCGATGAACCGTTTAAAATCGCCTCGAGAAGCGTGCCCAAAATATCATCCTATTGGTACTCGTTTTGATAGGCTTCTCGAAATTCGTGCTCTTAAAGGATTGTAAGTGGCGTTCATTTTTTCAAAAAAAGTCGTTTTGCATGTGAAATCGGTCGTTTAAGATCGTATCGGGAAGCGTGTCGAGAATACCATCGTATTGGTACTCGTTTTGATGGGCTTCTCGAAATTCGTGCCCTTAATAGGTCGTCATTGGCGTCCTTTTTTTCAAAAAAAGTCGTTTTGCCGGTGAAATTAGTCGTTCAAGATCCCCTCGGGAAGCGTGTCTAGAGTACCGTCGTATTGGTACTCGTTTTGATGGGCTTCTCGAAATTCATGCCCTTAAAGGGTCGTAGGTGGTGTCCATTTTTTCAGAAAAAGTTGTTTTGCCAATGAAATCGGCCGTTTAAGATCTCATCGGGAAGTGTGCCCATAATACCGTCGTATTGGTACTCGTAACTGGCGTCCGTTTTTTAAAGAAAAAGTCGTTTTGCCAGTGAAATCGACCGTTTAAAATCGTATCGAGAAGCATGCCCAGAATATTGTCGTATTGGTACTTGTTTTGATGGGCTTCTCGAAATTCGTGCCCTAAAAGGGTCGTCGGTGGCGTCCATTTTTTTAAATAATGTCGTTTTGGCAGTGAGATATAGAGTTTCATTTATTAAGGTTAATTAGTTAGGGTTAAGGGCATTAGGGTTAGGGGACTAGGTTAATTAGGGCATTAGGGTTAGGAGGTTAGGGTGAAGGGAGGGTTAATTAGGTTAATAATGGCAAAATTGTAAATAATGGCAACGGCAACTTAACGTCCGTTAGGAAAAAGGTAGTTGGTGCGCATTTTTAAAAACTCAGGGATATATGATGAGTATCTAAAACATTGGGGGTATATGGTGAATTTTCCAATTTGTCAGTGGTATATGATGAAAAAATCGAATTTATTACGAAAACATCACTTCTTTTAATCTTTCTCCATTTTTATATAGGTAAGGGATATATCTCCTCTTAGTCCTAAAAAAACCCTAATCCTTTTCTTGTAGTTCGGGGCTGCCATCATCTTTTCGATGGTGGTAACTGGTAAGCCCCCCATTCTTCTTTTTTTCTTCTAGTTTTTATTACTTTTGTTATTAACAATCCCCCATTCTCTCTTTTTGAGAGTTTTCTACCCAATTTTTGTGTTATTTCTCCTTTTACGAGAGTTTGGAGTTTGATTTTACTCTCTTCCTATGTGGAAGTTTAAAAGATGGTTCGGGGAATTGTTATTGTTCCGGTATATATGGAATAAATGCTTGTGAGTGAACCGGTATCTCCTCGGTATAATAAGCCAGCTTGATGTCCTGCAAGACAGAACACGTAAACTAACCTCGGGGGTTGATCCGAGGAACACCCCTCCGATGCCTAAGTTAGTAAAGGGTAAAGCCGGTATATCTCAGGTAGAGTATATTAGTATATGTGAACGTACCTTATGACTCAGATCATGGGGGGTATTTATAGGAGCCGGCAGTGTCCTTAACATGGTAGGACACTGCTCCTATTGGTTGGATACATTTATATCCTCTTTTGATACTTATCTTTAGGCCCATAGGCGCATTGAGTAAGTACTGGATCAATCCAGGCCCATTCGGCAATGGCCCAGGTGACGGATACCGGTAAGGTATACGAATCTAACCGGCATGAAGAACACGCCGGTATCGAGCTTAACTCATACCCAGTAAATAGAGTTCCTTTGACTGAGGTGACCATGACGGTCAATGGCGGTCTGGCTAGACCGGTTGGGAATTTACACAGCCCCCATACAAGTAGCCCCCAAGCCGGTATGTCTGGTACAGGCATATCCTGCTTATTCGACATTGAGCCGTTATGGATGGTATGAAAATCATGTTTTCATCCTCCAACGTTTAGAAATGTTCGGAAATGGGGTTAGTTAACGGAATACGAATCATGGCCTTGATTTTTGTGATGATTTGACTAGAGTGTCAGTAGCTGCTCACAGCTGTTTCTGAGCTCAAAATACACGTGGCACGATCGGGACGGGAAGACGAAATGTCATTTAATCCGAGCCATGAAGCTCTCTATAAATAGCGTTTGGCCAGGCGCATTTTCACATTTTCACATTGCTCTCGAATTTTCAAGCGCTTACTCCCAACATATTCTCTGAGTCCTAGCGTCCTTCCAGTTGCCAGCCTTTCGTCGTGACATTTCTTGCCGGTTGATCCTGACGCCAGCTTCCACTCTTTTCTCTTTCCAGGTATTTCACAAAATTTCCCTCTTCGCAATTTTTGCTTTTAATCATGTCCTCTCATTCTGATTCCCAAAATATCTCTGAGAGTCCCCAATCCATAACCGATAGTGACTTTAACTCTGATAGCAAATCTCCTAGTCCCGCTTTATCTGTTGGCTCACCAATAGTGGACTTGACCCGAGAACATAGGAGTAAATCAAATCAGGACTGTAGCACTTCTGGGAGGGAGAATGAGGAACCGGTAGTTCACGCCACCCCTTTGACCGCTATCCGGGCATTTGGTGCGCCCATTGGTGTACCGGTATCCGGCCAATATGGCACAATGTGAGGTTTGGCCGAGCGTTCCCCACTATTGTTTCCCTACCTAGCCGGTACCTCTACGAATCCCCCTGATGAACCTTCATCCTCCAAACCGGCGGAGGTGTTGGAAGAGGGAGCATCGCATTATTCTTCGTCTGATGACGATATGGGAGAGGAGGAAGGCCGGGATGAAGATGAAGTTTCCTCCGTTGCTTCTGAGGACGTGGATAGCGTTCTGCGTAATATGGTGTCCGACGGGGAGTCGGTATCTCTAGAAGCCGATGATGATGCGGATCCTCCCGAAGTCATACCGAAAGATGATGATGAGACGTTGGACGATCTCTACATGCCGGCATGCGAGGCCGGTAGCCCTTCATTCATTCAAATCGACAAAAGCTGGAGAAGGAAAGCATTAAATAATGAGTTCTGTCATAAAGGAGCGGAGTACTTCGCTTTTCCGGACGACTATGAACTTATCATGCCGTCTGAGGGTTGTCGGGTAACGGATTGCCCACCAGGGCACGTGGCGGTGTATGCCCACATTCTGGATTTCGGGCTTAGATTTCCGCTAGACCCTTCATTGTTAAAATTTTCAAAGCTTGGAACATCTGCCTGTCTCAGCTCACACCGCTATCGTGGCGTAATCTCATATGCTACGCCTGGACCGTCCGGTATAAGAGATTTCCGGAAACTCTAAATCTCTTCCGGAAACTTCATTGGATTAAAGAAGACGGTTCTGCAAAAGGCAAGGGGAAAGGCAAGAGGAAGAGATCAAAGGCCGAGAAGGAACTTGGCAGGGTAGATGGATGTCATTGTACACCATACCGAAGAAATTGACGGTGTATCCTAAATTGACATCTTTGAAGAACTGGCAGCCCCGTTTCTTCTGGGTTCGAGTGCCGGACAATTTTCCTTTGCGCCGGTATTGGACAAAACCTCGTCCAAGGATGGAGCACATCCCTGACAGGCGTTTGACACGTCGGGAGTTAGAGGCTTTCAACTTCTTCGAGGCCTCTTCAAAGCCGGGTCCTCAGGGGGGGAAATCTGTTCCGGTGCCTCTCATTTGGCTTCCTCACGCTAATTATATTTTAGGCAACGCGCCTCTTTCCGCTTTAGGCTTTTGTCAGTCTGAACCCACTGGTAATTAAGTGTTATACCGGTAGTTTCTTTGCATATTGCCCTTGTTTTATTGCTGATATGTGTATTTTTCTGATTTCAGGCCGCGAGCATTTAATTCGGCAAGCTCTGCATCTCAACCAGAACTATGTGCCAATATCAAACATGCCTCCTAAGCCCCCCAAGAGGTTCACTTCTATTCCCCCCAGCATTGGGGGCCGGGGTGGTAAGCAGGGATGTGGAGCCGGCCGCGGATCTGGCGGCAATGTTGGGTCGCCGCCTTCCAAGGCACCACCGACACCAACTGTTAGACAACCCCCCTGCCGCTCCTCAAAAGAGGAAGTCTGAAGGGCAGGGTGATAGGGAGCTTAAAAGGAAAGCTCCAGCGAAGGAGGCCACCAAGGAACCTACCGGCCCTGTCATCCAGGGAGGAGACAAGGAGCCCCAGGGACGAGTAGCGACGGTCGGGACCTCCTCCTTGCGGCCGAAGATTCACAAGCAGCAAACCCTACCCAACATGATTCCGGAGCTCCGGAAGTTTGTTGAGATGGGCAAGACGGGATTCATCGAGCACCCCGATGTAGATATACCGGAAATTCTCCGGAAACGATGGACCCGGTCACCTGTCCGGGACGGTGAGCTATTCAAGCCGAAGCTCAACGTCCTGGACGATGAGTCTTTGCTGCTCGATTGTCCTCTGGAAGGCGGTAACCTGGGCTACTGGCTGTTAAAAGGCTTCCAGCTGAAGTTTGACATGCCGGTGGAATAGGTCCATGCTGCTGCCGCTGTGCACGCGCATAACTTGGCTGTGGTAAGTTCTCTAAATTTATTCACAAAATCTTATCCCGGTATTTTTTGGTGTTTTTGTTTCCCTAACTCGTTTTTTGTGTTCATTTCAGATTGCACATTCTGGGAAGGAGCTTTGTGACCTCTACCGATACTACCAAGCCGCTTATGTCGGTGAGGTAGAGGGTCACAAAACTAACAGGGAGGCGCTGGCCACTAAAGAGGCCGAGCTTTTAGCCGCCGTCACGGAGCGAGACCAGCTAAAAAACGTGAAGGCCGATCTGGACAAGGCCCGGGCTGACTTGAACTCTGTCAACGTCCTCAACAAAGCCAACACTGTCACTCAGAAGAACAAGGACGTTAAGCTACAAAAGCTGAGAGAGCAGCTTCAGGAGTCAAAGGCCCGGGAGGCTAATGCCATCGGCGAATACCGACGGTCTGTTGACTTCGTCCATCGCTTGGCCAACCGGTACAATGGGGGTTGGGCCGCCGCTATGCGGTGTACCCGGCATACCTTTCCGGATCTGGACTGGAGCAAGGTCGAGGTGGCCCATGTCCGCCAGGAATTCTAGACTCCGGTGGAGAATGAGGAGCTGGATCTTGGGGTGACGGAAGCTGATATAGCCAACGCTGACCCTCGTGCTGAGTTTGAGGAGGATGAGCCGGAGGCTGCTAAGGAACAAGCCGACCTGGGCGCCAAGAATGATTCGGCTGATAATGTCGTCATTCTTGACAAGAGCCCTCACGGCTCAAAACCTAAAACGGTTGCCGATGACGGCAAGGCTCCCTCTTCTGAAGCTGCTAAGGGTGCTTAGATTAGGTCTCCCCCTTCCTCTTATCACTGTTCCCGGTCAGGCCGTATGTGGCCGACCTATATTTTGAACTTCCTTTTTTCTTTTATTCCAAGGTTAGACTAGGATGTAAATTTGATTTTGACATTAATGGAAATTATTCTACCAACTCTCGTGTCGGTTGTACAATTTATTTTGTTATTTATATTCTCATTCGCCTTCTTTTACCATATCGGCAGATCCGCACGGGTTCGTAGACCGGTAAATAGTTTTATTTTACTCCCTCCGTCCCAGAATACTCTTGACACTTATCAATACACGTAGTTTTAGATGATAGGTTGTTGTTTGGTTATCAATTGTTATTTTATTGAAGAGTAGATGTGATAGGAGTTAGTAGTTACTAAATTTAGTATTATTTTATTTTAAGGAGAGAGAGTGTGGGTCATGGTTAGAATTGGTGGGTGGTAGGAGTGGTATTATTTTATTTGGAGGAGAGAGAGTGTGGGCCAACTTAAAAGGTAGAAGAATTAAAATAATAGTGGGTCATATCCAAAAATAGAAGTGTAAAGAGTATTCTGGGACAGATGAAAAAGGAAAGTGTGAAGAGTATTCTGGGACAGAGGGAGTACTATTTTTTTTCCGGCAAATCCACGAGGGTCATTGACCGATTCTCAGGTGAGATATTCTCCTGCCGGCAGATCCACGAGGGTCATTGACCGACAGTGTATTTCTTGGGTTGGCTGATCCTCGAGGGTCATTGACCATCCCCAAGCTTCAGGCTTGCTTGTTTTATCCTGACGGCAGATCCACTTAGGTCATTGACCGTCAGGAACCTTGACATTGTTAGTTTCCCTTGACGGCAGATCCGCGTAGGTCATTGACCGCCAAGGAACTTCTATTAATTCGTACACGTAATACGTTAACAGAAATTCGTCTTATTGAAAATGGATAACACTAGTTCAGGCTTCAATGCCATAATACTAAGTAATGCTGAAATTGGCAACAATGCCGTTTTATTCTTGCTATGTAACTAGACTAAGAAATATGATTAAACGTACTTCCTCCGTTTCATTTTAATTGCTACACTTCTCAATTCACGGACTCCTAGGCAATTTTTGGAGAAGAGAGAGGTAGAGAGTAAAAAGAAAAGGGACCCATGTGAGAGGAGAGAGATAGAGAGAGTTTATTGCCCAAAAAAGAAGTGTAGCAAGTAATATGAAACTTCCCTATATGGAAAGTGTAGCGAGTAATTTGAAACGGAGGAAGTAATACTTCTTGAGCACGCTGGCTTTCCAGCTGTTCTTGAGCGGCTTGCCCGACATATCTTCCAGCCGGTAAGCACCTGGGACTATTTCCTCTTTCACAAGGTAGGGCCCCTTCCAGTTGGCCGTCACCTTGCCCTCGTCATGAGCCTTTCCCGTGGCCGATGTGCGTCTGAGCACTAGGTCTCCCTTCACGATCGACCGGCTTCTTACTCTTTTGTTGTAGGCCTTGCTTATCCGATCCTTATATGATGCCGACTTGAGTTCTGCCGCGAGCCTGACTTCTGGTAAGAGGTCGAGGTCTTCCCAGTACAGTTTGTCATTCAGTTCCGGTTCGTAGTTCACGATCCGCCAGTTTGGCAGTCCGACTTAGACCGGTAACACCGCCTCGGCCCCGAATGCCAGCCTGAACGGGGTCTCCCATGTTGCTTCTTTTTCGGTGGTCCTGTTGGACCATAGTACTACTGGGACCATGTCAGCCCAGGCACCCTTCAAATCATCCAGCTTCTTCTTGAGGGCGTTCAGAATTTGTTTATTAGCGGCTTCTGCTTGGCCATTACTCTGGGGATGACATACGGAGGAGTATGCAAACTTGATGCCGTAAGGGTTCAAGAAGTTCTTTATCGGCCCGCAGTCAAACTAGACTCCATGATCCATGACTATTCCCATAGGAATTCCGAACCTTGTGATGAGGTTTTGCCAGATGAACTTCCTAACCTGATTGGCCGTTATCTTTACTGTCGGCTCAGCCTCGATCCACTTTGTGAAGTAATCGATTCCAACTATTAGGAAATTTCTTCCTCCAGATGCTGGTGTGAATGGTCCTATGATGCCCATCCCCCACTGAGCAAAAGGGATTGGATTCAGGCTCGGCTGCAAATCATGTGCCGGCTGGTGTATGACTGGTGGAAACCTCTGGCATTTGTCGCATTTCTTCACGTATGCCTGTGCGTCCGTCAGCATTGTCGGCCAGTAGAAACCAGCCCTTAGGGCCTTCGGTGCTAGTGTTTTTCCACCGATATGGTTTCCACATACTCTTTCGTGGATTTCTTCATTGATTTTCGTGGTCTCGTGGGCCGTTACGCACCTCAGGAGTGGGAGTGAAAGACCTTTCTTGTACAGTCGACCCTGGAATACACAGAACTATAGAGCCTCCCTTTTTAGCTTTTTTGCCGCAATCTTATCGGTGGGTAAGTTTTCAGTCAGGTTGTACGCCAGTATATCGTCGTACCATTCCTTCTTCTAGATGACTTCGTTTACCTCCACCTTGGCGGCCTCTATGCTTCTTTCCGGCAGCATCTCTACCATGACGCTGCGCTTGAGATCTGTGGTGCTGGAGCTTGCTAACTTTAACAGAGCATCAGCTGCCATATTCTCTGTTCGAGGGATCGGTACCACCTCGAAGCTCTGCCGTGCGACCGTTATCTGCTTTACCTTTTGTAGGTACTTTTGCATTACCGGCTCCCTGGCTTCGTAGGTGCCCTCGATCTGGCTTGATATGAGCTGGGAATCCGTTTTCATCTGAATTTTCTTTGCTTCGGACGCTATGCACAAACTGATTCCCACTATTGCAGCTTCGTACTCCGCCTCGTTGTTGGACGCCTTAAACCCGAAGCGAACGACATATTCGAACGTGTCCCCTTCTGGAGACGTCATGACCACCCCGGCGCCTGCCCCTGTTTGGGCCGCTGAGCCGTCTACAGATATCTGCCAGGTGCCGGCTAGTCCCTCAATTTCGTCGCTGGTGGTCTCAACAATGAAGTCAGCCAAAGCTTGGGCCTTGATAGCTGTTCGTGGCCGATACTCGATATCAAACTCGGACAGCTCTATTGCCCATTTCAGCAGCCTGCCGGTTGTATCTAGCTTATGGAGCTCCTTCTCTAACGGCTGATTGGTGAGCACATGGATGGTATGGGAATCGAAGTATGGTCGAAGTTTTCTTGCCGCTATCAGCACGGCGTATGCCATCTTCTCCAGCAACATGTATCTCTGTTCTGCCCCAGCCAAGACATGGCTCACAAAGTAGATAGGATGTTGCTGCTTATCCTTTTCTAACAGCAGTACAGCTGTTACTGTTTTAGCCGACACCGAGACGTACAACTGCAGCTTATCCCCCATCTCGGGTCGGGTAATAGTCGGTAGTTGCTTGAAGTGTTCTTTAACGGCCTCAAAGGCCTGTCTCTGTTCATCCCCCCACTCGAACTTCTTGTTCCCTCTCAGAACTTTGAAGAACGGCAGGGCCTTCTCAGCGGACTTGGAGACGAATCTTGTTAATGCCGCCATCTTGTCGGTCAGCTTCTGGATGTCCAGGATGCTCTTGGGTTCCGGCAGCTCACTTATCGCCCTGATCTTGTCAGGGTTGGCGTCTATTCCCCTTTCACTGACCATAAAGCCGAGGAACTTACCAGATCTTACCCCAAATACGCACTTCTTAGGGTTAAGTTTCATCTGGTATTTTCGCAGAGTCGCGAATGTTTCCTCAAGGTCCGTGATGTGGGCTTCCTCCGTCAAGCTTTTGACGATGCTATCATCGACATAGACTTCGACATTCCAGCCTTTCTGATGCGCAAATATCTTGTCCACTAGCTTTTGGTAGGTAGCTCCTGCATTCTTCAGGCCGAATGGCATGGCTTGTATGCATATACCCCAGCGTCCGTTATGAATGCCGCCTTGTCCCTGTCCGCCTCCAGGAGGCTAATCTAATGGTACAAAGATAAGGCATCCATGAAGCTTAGCAGCGCATGGCCGCTAGTAGAGTCAATGGATAACAGTCTTTTGGGCAGGCCTTGTTGAGGTCGGTAAAGTCCACACACATCCGTCAGGACCCATTGGCTTTCTTCACCATCACCACATTTGCCTGCCACTCCGGATAGTCGCAAGGCTCAATGAAGTCGGCCGCTAGCAGCTTATCGACCTCCTCTTTGATGGTCGCGTTCTTCTCGGCTGAGAAGTTGCGCTTCTTTTGCTTCACCGGCCTTACGTCTTCGCTGACATTCAGCCGGTGTACCATTAATGTGGGATCGATTCACGGCATCTCGTCCGGCGAGAACGCGAAGACATCCGCATTGCTTCTCAGCAGACTGATTAGATTGACTTTGACTTTATTGGCCAGATCGGACCCAATCTTAACTGTCCTTTCCGGCCTATCTTGCTCGAGACTGACTTCCTCAGTCTCTCCTTCTGGGCTGGGCCTCGGTAGGTCTACCGGCCTTCCCTCGAAGTTCTCCATGGACAAATCTTTATTTGCTTTATTCTCAGCCCGCCGTCTCTTCCTTTCCGACGCCGGGGACTCGGCTGGTCGCCTGTGGTTGGAATTTTTAATAGCCGTCAAGTAGCATGCTCTGGCTGACTCTTGATTCCCTTTCAACCTTTCCGGCTTGCCGAGGTTCGATGTGTAGATCATCGTTAGATGGTAGGTGGACACCACAGCCTGGGCGTCGTGGATCAACGGCTGCCCTATGATGGCGTTGTACGCGGCCGACACATCCACTACCAGGAATTCCACCAAGAGGTCTCTGGACTGGGATCCCTCCCCCAGTTTGAACGGTAGCTTTATGGTGCCTTCGGGGACGATAGAAGCCCTTGTGAAGCCATTACTGGATAAGAGACCGGCTTGAGGCATGATCTCCCCAGGCCCATCTTTTCCAACGTGGGCATAAAGAGAATGTTGGCGGAGCTGCCGCCATCCACCAAGATGTGGTGGACCATCGCCGTAGAAATGTGGAGGGAGATTACCAAAGGGTCGTCATGTGGGTAGATGATCCCCTTAGCGTCCTCTGCTGTGAATGACACGGATGGCGTTGTTGGCGGTGCCGGCCACTTACCTGTATTATTGTAGTTCACTTGGTGCCTTACCTCCTTCAGGCTGGCTTTAGCACCGTGAATACTTCCCCCATGGACCGGTCCGCCTGAGATGACATGTATCTCAGTGATCCTTTCCTTGGCGGGCTTTCTGCTGTCGTCACCCCCTCTGGGTGACCTTTCTCTTGGCGACCTTTCTCGGTCAGCTCGGGCCTGATACTGCTTGAAATAGCCTCTCCGTATCAGGTCCTCTATCTCGTCCCTCATGTCCTTGCAATCTTCAGTGACGTGACCATGGTCTCTGTGGAAATCGCACCACTTGGTCTTGCCGAGCTATCAGACTTCTTGTCCTTTCGATATTTATCTTTTTCTTTCTCCTTCCCTTTCTCCTTCTCCTTGCCTTCTCCTTCAGACCGTTTTGAGGTGGATGGCTTATCGAACTCCTCTCCTCTG
This sequence comes from Beta lomatogona, assembly GCA_947646795.1. NCBI lineage: Eukaryota > Viridiplantae > Streptophyta > Magnoliopsida > Caryophyllales > Amaranthaceae > Beta > Beta lomatogona. The sequence goes on along the minus strand of CANSNZ010000949.1, from coordinate 7,156,855 downwards.
ATGAACTCATTGGCTTTCCTGAGGACGTTAGTAAGGTTAGTTAGCTTTTTGCGACCCAGGTGGCTTCTAAAGGCAGTGCCCTCAATTAGACCGGTCATCAGTGACGGGACCGCGACCTCTTGCTGCAGGCTGGGTATGGTGACGGCCTCAGAATTAAAGCGGCCGATATAATCTCGCAGACTTTCCTTCTCGCGCTGTTTGATAGACATCAGCTCGCCGGTTGTTCGCTCTCTCCTCTTATTGCTAACGAAATGAGTCACAAACATGGATGTGAGCTGCCGGAAATCAGCTATGGTTGCCGGAGGAATACTCTTAAACCAAGTCTGTGACAGGCCAGCTAAAGTTGAGGGGAACACTTTGCACCATACAGAGTCAGTGTCGGTGTATAGCAGCATGTGTCCTTCATATGAGGAGATGTGATCCTCAGGATCCGTCTTACCGTCATACTTGCATATCGGCATCTTAATCTTTTCCATGGGCTCATGGAGTATGGCAGTTGAGAAGGGAGAGTTTCGGAGGGAGACCGACGCTCTGCGCTGAGCAAACTCAGTGTCTCTCCGCGAGGACTAGGATGAATGCTGGACCTCAGTGTCTCGTGGCTCATCCTCGTACCCGTCCCCCACCGGCTCGGTGGGAGTCTTCGAATGCTCCACTTGCTCCGGGTCATGCCGGCTTGGTTCTCCCTGCCGGCTACTCATGAGGGAACGCATCTTCCTCACAGGACTATGCAACCGTGCTGGGGGACGCTTGTTGGCGCGGCCCGCGGGCGGTGCTTGGCTCGCCATGGGCTGAAAGACCTCGGCGGCGCTTCTGAGTTGTTCAGGGCTGAACATGTGTTGCAGCGCCGCGAACATATTGGGAGGTGGGGCCTTAGTGGTCCCCTTGTCCATCTCAGCAGCGGGCTTGGAGGATCCCAGTACTGGTTACAGGGTCTTGAACCCGGGAGGTGCATCCCTCACAACAGTATTGTTCTCATCAGTTTCTGGCATCCCGAAAATCTGCTTAGGATCCATGAGGCAAATGAGTAGGTTGGCTTGATCGCGGCTTAAGACCAAGGTATAGTTCACCCCTCCTTCTAGCGCCAATTGTTCCGGTATGGAATAAATGCTTGGGAGTGAATCGGTATCTCCTCGGTATAATAAGCCGGTTTGATTACCTACAAGACAGAACACGTAAACTAACCTCGGGGGTTGATCCGAGGAACGCCCCTCCGATGCGTAAGTCAGTTTAGGGTAAAGCCGGTATATCTCAGGTAGAGTATATTGGTATATGTGAACGTACCTTATGACTCAGATCATGGGGGGTATTTATAGGAGCCGGCAGTGTCCTTAACATGGTAGGACACTGCTCCTATTGGTTGGATACATTTCTATCCTCTTTTGATACTTATCTTTGGGCCCATAGGCGCATTGAGTAAGTACTGGATCAATCCAGGCCCATTTGGCAATGGCCCAGGTGACGGATACCGGTAAGGTATACGAATCTAACCGGCATGAAGAACACACCGGTATCGAGCTTAACTCATACCCAGTAAATAGAGTTCCTTTGACTGAGGTGACCATGACGGTCAATGGCGGTCTGGCTGGACCGGTAGGGGAATTTACACAACCCCCATATAGTTATTATTGGTTGAAGTTCAAGACTATCAACATGAACGTATTGGAAATTTGGATGCAATCAACATGGTTAAATCAAGAACTTTGTTCCCAATCTATGTCACGATGATATACCTCCCCATTAATTGCAGTTTGATTAAGCAAATACAAGGGGGCCACGTTATATTGGCAAAATTGTAAATAATGGCAACGGCAACTTAACGTCCGTTAGGAAAAAGGTAGTTGGTGCGGAAAAGGTAGTTGGTGAGCATTTTTAAAAACTCAGGGATATATGATGAATATCTAAAACATTGGGGGTATATGGTGAATTTTCCAATTTGTCAGTGGTATATGGTGAAAAAATCGAATTTATTACAAAAACATCACTTCTTTTAATCTTTCTCCATTTTTATATAGGTAAGAGATATATCTCCTCTTAGTCCTAAAAAAACCCTAATCCTTTTCTTGTAGTTCGGGGCTGCCATCATCTTTTCGATGGTGGTAACTGGTAAGCCCCCCATTCTTCTTTTTTCTTCTAGTTTTTATTACTTTTGTTATTAACAATCCCCCATTCTCTCTTTTTGAGAGTTTTCTACCCAATTTTTGTGTTATTTCTCCTTTTACGAGAGTTTGGAGTTTGATTTTACTCTCTTCCTATGTGGAAGTTTAAAAGATGGTTCGGGGAATTGTTATTGTTCCGGTATGGAATAAATGCTTGTGAGTGAACCGGTATCTCCTCGGTATAATAAGCCAGTTTGATGTCCTGCAAGACAGAACACGTAAACTAACCTCGGGGGTTGATCCGAGGAACACCCCTCCGATGCCTAAGTTAGTAAAGGGTAAAGCCGGTATATCTCAGGTAGAGTATATTAGTATATGTGAACGTACCTTATGACTCAGATCATGGGGGGTATTTATAGGAGCCGGCAGTGTCCTTAACATGGTAGGACACTGCTCCTATTGGTTGGATACATTTCTATCCTCTTTTGATACTTATCTTTAGGCCCATAGGCGCATTGAGTAAGTACTGGATCAATCCAGGCCCATTCGGCAATGGCCCAGGTGACGGATACCGGTAAGGTATAGGAATCTAACCGGCATGAAGAACACGCTGGTATCGAGCTTAACTCATACCCAGTAAATAGAGTTCCTCTGACTGAAGTGACCATGACGGTCAATGGCGGTCTGGCTGGACCGGTAGGGAATTTACACAACCCCCATACAGTTATTATTGGTTGAAGTTCAAGACTATCAACATGAACGTATTGGAAATTTGGATGCAATCAACATGGTTAAATCAAGAACTTTGTTCCCAATCTATGTCACGATGATATACCTCCCCATTAATTGCAGTTTGATTAAGCAAATACAAGGGGGTTGCGTTATATTGCTCGATCTGGTTCATTGTAGCTTCTTCAAACACGAATTTAATTGATCTTGTCTGATTATATCTTATATTTCCTTAATACTTATTGTAAATGTCGTTTGGCTTTCAATTAATGGAATATCTCTTTCAAAATAGAAAGGTAAGGAATATACACTCTCTAATCTTGGATTGATTGTTTCTTTTAGTCGTATTCAAAGATGAATTTGATTTGATCTTGTCTGATTATGTCTTATTTTTCTTTAATACTTATTGTAGATGTCGTTTGGCCTTCAATTAATGGAATTTTTATTTCAAAATAGAAAGGTAAGGAATATACACTTTCTAATCTTGGATTGATTGTTTCTTTTAATCAAATTCAAAATCGAGTTTATGTTGTTATTAGGAAATAATGTAATACGCAAAGAGCAAAACCTTTCCAAGCATTGCTTAATATATTGGTAAACATTTGTATCTCACTATCACGAGTTTTTGGAAATAAACCTAACTAGAGACAATTGGGGACGAGGTAGTAGTGGTGAGGTGGTGGCTTTGGTAGTCGCAGTGGTGGTGGCTAGTGGTGGTTGTGGTGTAGTAGATTGGATTTGAAAATTAGAAATATGATATAAAACAAATCGGGCCGCATTAATTAAATATGGCTTAATATTAGGAATGAATGATTCCCTAAACGTGTACAACTAGGATATTTGGTTTCCTATTATGTGTACTACAATGGTTAAGTTTAATATTCCCTCCGTTCTATAATATAGTGTTTTTTTTCAAGTGTCTTATAATATAGTGCTTACTCTTCTTTTTCACAAGAATTAAGGACAACGGAGGGAGAAGTGGAATTCTCCAAAAAATATATATATATTTTTTGACAATGGGGGAAAAAGAGAACCTAGATAACATCATAGGTGAATTGTGAACAAGTTTGAACACATTTCTTAGCCATAACATGGGCTTCGTGCACTTGTTGACGATTCACCTTCAAAAGAAAACAATAATCTAGAGTTTTAGCTAAGGTTATAATATGGTTGATAGTCCACTTGACAGAGATAGGAGCTGAAGTTGGAACCTGCAAACAATGAACAAGGTTAGCACAATCTGTGTAGATAATAGTTCTAGCGATATGTTGCGAGGTTGCCCAAATTAAAGCTCTAAGACATGCTTGAGCTTCTGCATGTAGTGCTGAGGTCGCAACATCATAATTATCACCTCCTTGAATGATAGAAGAATATGGATGATGAAGGACCCTGGCAAAGCCAACAGTTGTGGAGTGCTTATTCCAAGCAGCATCAATAAGTATCTTCTGATGAAGAACACCCTCCTTTGACATGCCCAGATGAATACCAAGGAAACCAGGCGGAAAATACAAATCACATTCAGGCGGATGAAGGAATCTTAAATTTGTTAGGAAAGGAAATTGTTGAAGACGCTCATCATCACTCGCAAATGAGTTAACAATATTTATCATAGTAGCAGGGTTAGGATTTGTAGCTCTACAAATCCTATCATTTCTGGAAAGCCAAAGAGTCCAAATAAATTTTCTTAAACGCCTACTTAGCTGACCATCCTCGCTATTAAACAGCAGGATATTGGTAATGATCCAATCAGAGCAGGAATTAGAATCATCATGTTGGGGTTGAAAAGTGAAATTAAAGTGTTGTCAAACACTAGTAGCCAAAGGACACTGAGTAAAGAGATGGTAAGATGATTCCATATTATTGCGACATACATCGCAAGCTTGATCTAAAGGAATACCTCTCTTATATAGTTGCTATTTTGTAGGTAGTCTATCATACAATAGCTTCCAAAGGAAGAATTTCCATTTTGGTATGACTTGCAAATGCCAAATAATTTTAAAGACTCTCAACTGTGTCGTAGTGAAGAAAGCGGTAGATTTTTTTTCAAGGCGGAAGGCATAAGCAGATTTAGTTGTGAATTTACATGACATTTGGTTATTCCAAATCATATAATCATCGACATTATCAACAGGAAGCTCCAGACCTAAAATCTGCTGAGCATCATCATGAGCAAAAAAATTCCTTACTAAATCTGCCTTCCAAACATGGTTATTGTTATCAATGAAGTCTGAGACCTTTGAATTTTGAATGCTTTGAAGAGTAATGGCTTCCCTAACTTTTGGGATTTTACCTCAAACCCAATTTGAAGAGAAAGACTTTACCCTGCTGCCATTACCTATCTTCCAAGAGCAACCCTTGAATAAAAGTTTCTCAGCCTTCTGTAACCCAAGAAAACACTAAGAATGTCCATTGCTCTTTCGAGTAGTAATCTTTCCTATTTTTAAAGAAAGGGGCTTAAAATTTGTGTAAATTTTAGCCAACAAAGAGTTGGGATTTGAATATAAATACTCTAGATTTTCTTCATCAGGAATGCATTGTTTAACACACTTATTGAACGAATACCTAATCCAACCATTCCTTTTTGAAGATGGATAACATTCATATTAATCCAATGTATACTTCTTTTATCTTTATTAGCCCACAAAAAGGAAGTTAACATTGAGTCTATTCGGTTTGCAACTTTAAGAGGAATGAGAAAAGATGCAAGGATATGTGAAATCATTGCTACTAGAACCGTGTTTATGAGAATGATTTTTGTAGACTTAGAAAGGCATAGAGAATTCCAATCCAATAACTTCCTAGAAATCATGTCAGTTAGACAGTTAAAATGCACTGACTTGGGACTTTGGACATCTATCGGAACACCTAGATGAGTGCCCATAGAAATATTATGATGCATCTTGAGGATAGCTTTATAGTTTGAGATGTCAATAGGTAATGTGTTTGGAGAAAATTTCACAAATGATTTCACAAGATTAATTTGGGATCCAGAAATTAAGCAAAACCGATTTGAGACCTCGATGATATGTTGACAATAAGAAGAGGAGGTTTTAAAAATAAAGGAGTGTGTCATCTGTAAAGAAGAGGTGTGAGATGGGGAAGCTCCTTCTACTAACACTAATACCTTTAATAGTTCTAAGGTCTTCAGCTAGTAATAACATTCTTGAAAACACATCCATACACATTATAAACAGATAGGGAGAGATGGAATCACCTTGTCGAAGACCACACTTAGGATTAATAGAATCTGAATCCAGTACATCCAACAAGCAGGATACCCATAACCTCTAAAAATTTTGAGAATAAAATCCCAATATAAGATCAATCTTAATAGCTGCAAAAGTTGACGTACCTGACTTCTTCTTATTGATATAATGAAGAAGCTCATGAGATAAAAGGACATTATCCGACATGCTTCTATTTGGAACAAAAGCATGCTGAAATTGCGTCACTATCAACGGAAGAACAGTCCTTAGTCTGGCAGTAAGGCACTTGGAGACGCACTTATAGATAGTGTTGCACAAGCTAATTGGACGAAGCTGTGTAACTGTAGTTGGATTGTGAACTTTATGAAGCAAGACAAGGAATGTATTGTTCCATTCTTTCAGGATATACCCAGTGCGGAAAAAATGGTGCACACTAGCCATTATATCAACACCCACAATATTCTAATGGATTTTAAAGAATTCCGCGATAATGCCATCAGGTCATGGAGATTTAGACCCAGCAATATCAAACATGGCACCTTGAATTTCATCATCCAAGAAGGGCCTAGACAACCATTCAATCTGGTCCTCTGAAAGTTGTGGAAGATTCAGCTATCTCAAGACTTGATTAGTTTCATCCTCAGAAGGACTACTATTAGAGTTAAATAAATCTTCATAAAACTCCTTAACCACTCTTGTGATACCCATATCATCTTCAACCCAGTGCCCATTTTCTAGCTGAAGAGCCGAAATATCATTCCTAGTTTTACGCTTTCGAATTCTAGCATAAAGAAGCGGAGAAGGACAGTCCCCAAATAAAGTCCAGCTATCTTCATTCTTTTCTTCCAATACAAGAATCCAGCTTGCAAATCCGGCAAAACATTAGCAACGGAGTGAACATAGTCATTTGCTAGAGATAAATTGGAAAATGAACGTCCTAGCTCAGAAAGCTTGTCACAAATATATTTCCAGTTTATTCCTTGAAATTTTTTGTGCCTTAAACACCAATTCCTGAGAGCTTGCATCAAATCTTTGCGTGTTTTCTGAATAACAAAAGTAATTGACCCTCTGTAAACTTGCATCCAAGCCTCCTTTATGATAGTTATTACTTCACTAAGTTTCAAATACCAAATTTCCATTTGATATGGCCTTTTTCTTTCCTTGTTTGGCGAATAGGTTGAATATATAATGGCAGCATGATCTGAAGCAATTATGGGTTCATGATAAGGGAATGGTTGGGAAATAAAGTGAACCAAGAATTTGTAACATAATCTCTATCTAAACATTCTAAAATTAAACTGTCACCATGTTGATTGTTAGTCCAAGTTAGGGGTGCAACTGGGACGGGGCGGGGCGGATTTTGGCATTCTCATCCCCATCCCCACCTCACTTTTTCATCCCCATCCCCATCCCCATCCCTGCAGTGGGTCCGGAACTCATCCTCATCCCCTCCCCGCTATGTGCACAATTAAAACCATCCCCGCCCCATCACCCAGTTGGGTATCCATCCCCACCAAATCCCCACCTTTCCCGCCCCACCATCCACTTAATCCTCATTTGAAACTCACTAAATAATACTCATATACTATATATAATTTCAAATACTAATAACAAAAAATATATACAGCTAGGAAAACTATTAAAGACTGTTATAGACTTGTAATTTGTTGAAAATTTAATATGTTAAGTGGGTAAGATGTAGGGTGAGCGGGGACGGGGCGGGTACAACTTAAAATCCACCCCCGCCCCATCACCCATGGCGGGTATAACTTTCATCCCCATCCCCGCCCCACTACCTACCAAACTAGGATCCATCCCCGCCCCATTGGGGCGGGGATGGGGCGGGTCTCCTACTTGACCCGCCCCACTTGCATCCCTAGTCCAAGTGTAACGAGGGCCCTCAAAAGGAACCTCCATAAGATTGGTCTTAAAGCGCCACTCTATGAAACTAGTCCAACCTCTAATAGTGTTCGAGCCTCCTAGTTTATCTTGATATAATTCGATTTGGTTAAAATCCCCAATCAAAAGACAATTTGGTAGGAGCAAAATAAAAGCAAGAAGAGAGTCACGTACTTGAGGTATGTCCTCTAACACAGGAGCACCATACAAGAAACACATAAACCATGATTTCCACTAGGTTCAACAACATTACAAATTATAAAATTTTGACATGAGTGCAAAACATGGACCATATTATTAGTCCAACCTAACGCCAAAAGACCTCCTCTAGACCCTACTGAATCAAAACCAGTAACAACGAAGGGTTAAGAGAGGTTAACTTGTCCTGGACATAGCTAATAGTGGATTTAGTTTCCGATAGAAAGAGGAAAGTAGGACCATGCGTACGCACAAGCCAGTGCACATACACATAGACAAGGGACTGCTCATCATTGAGCCCCCTCGCATTCCAGGCTATTATTTTCATGGACACATGGGTGGCTGTGCAAGGCCAGCCACCACACCAGATGGAGGTGATAGAGATAGCACCATAGAAAATTGTAGCTCCATGTCATCACTTTCATGATCCAACACCATAGCAGAACCTGATGTAGATGCACCCCCTTTGAGTTTTTTAATAGCTTTATTGGAGATTTCGAGAGCATGCCTCTTGTTAGAAGCCTTTGATGAAATTTCCTCCCCAGGTTCAACACCTAGGTCTTGAGCCATTTCGATGTCCATGATTGCTTTTGGATGTAACTTCGGCTCACCTTTATCCTTCCACCACATATTGAAACCTCCTTTGCTCTCCCACCCTTCCCATCGCATTCTCCTTCTTTTTGTTGCCCAATCAGTTTCTATGTAGTTTGGATGGCAGTTCATCACCCCTCCATCCTCAGAGTTGCTTCTAAGTAAATATGGAGAACGTCGCCGCTTTGTAGGCCAAGAAGCATATGAAATATGAAAGCCTTCTACGTACAACGAGAAGCGTAACTTGAGACTGAGGTGAGTTTGGTGGATCATTTTCACTATGTTGGTGTAGAGTTGATGGTGAAGAGCTTCCATATGGTGAAAAATGGGAATTTAGCGAGTGTTGAAACGGTAGAGGATGCACTCTTGAACAATCTTGAAATGAATCCAGCAAATTTCCAAGCCTTTGAAGTGCATGTGCCAGTGAGCCTGCTCTAGGAGTTATGATAATGATTTGATCACCATCAGTTCGAGCAGGTATAAGAGAATTTATTGCATGAACTCTAGATTGAATCACTTGTGGCAAGGTAGACCCTTGATTGACCACATTATCCAGAAGCCCTGAATTTTGTTGTTGCATATGATTTATAGGTTCCTCACCTTCAATCCCGTGAGATGATGGCATATTAGGCTGTTAGCCCACTCACTGATACCCAGGACTTCAAACAAAGTTAGTCTATTTTCAGAGGGTGGAATTGAAGTCTCCCTAGTTTCAAAAACCAAAGAAGCAGTAGACATACCCTGATTTCTTGGATTATGCAAAGCATGTTGAACATTTGGTGGGAAAAAGTCTGCATATGGATCCGCAGAAAATCCAAACCTTCTTACAGGGGATTGACGGACCTGTTCTCCATGATTTACACCCCAGATTATTGTTGATTACCCTGATCAATCTGATTGACTTCTTGTCCCTCCTCATGAACCTCTCTAGAATTAACATCATCATCAGCAAATTCTTCTTCTCCAGAATAAAATGACTCATCAGGAAACTAGGGTATGCTGTTGGAAAACTCGAATTTCCAGAGTTATCATCACTCGAAGATGGAAATCTTCTATGCAAAGGATACTCATCATCCCTTTCAATTTTCTGAAATAGATTTACCTGAGTATTTCTATACCGAAATCTATCAGGTAAACCTTCAATAGCATTAGTGTAATATGCCAAGTTCATTAGGCCATATAGCACTCTTCTTTCTAAAGATTCTAGAGCCGCTACTCTTACACGAATACGCCTATGGGCCTCCTGGTCAGATAGATTACAAGATCTAGTATAATGCCCTACGCATCCACATTTGTTGCAAAACCTAAATACCCCTTCATACCTAAAATGGACACATATAAGTAGAGGTGGGCATGGGCCAAGCCAACACGTGGGCCGGCCCAATTTGGGCTTTGCCTGTTGTACGCTACGTGGGAAGTGGACCTGCCACGATCAAGAAATTTTATTTCAGGCACGGCGTGGGCCGACCCACAGGCCGAACGCCTCCTTTTTTTTTGTTTTTTAGCCTAAAACTGCCAAGAATCCAAAACAATAACAAAAAACACGGGCCAGGCCCACACGAGGCACGAGCCCAGCCCGTGGAAAAAATCTGGAAATTTCAGGCCCGGCCAGGCCGGCCATTTCCCTAAGCCCGCGGGCCGAGCCCGTGAACAGGCTCGTCTCGGCCCATGCCCAAGTCTACATATAACTTTGGAATCATAATGTAACACCGCGACTCCTAAACATCAATATTAGCTTAATTAATAGTTCATTAGCAGCGGAAGACCTAATTTAGTCGGAGCGTTACTGTCGTACCTCCTGTCAGGAAGGCACAAGGCAACATAATTTCGTGAAACTTAAACATATCATAAATATTAATCTAGGAATATATAATTAACTTAATTAAACATAACTAAGGTTTCGTAAATTTTAGGGTAAGTGAACTTATAATACATAACCGTCATAGTTGCATAGTCTAAAGTTAAGGTTCTTTGGACTGAAACGTGGCCTCGTTTGAGCCATTGAGTGTTTATTAAACCTTTAACCAGCACTAGTGACGGAGGCTGGGGACAAAAGAAGTGGCCCAGAACCGCATAAGTCCAATTTATATGATTCATGGACGGTTAATTTGGTGGTGGATGAATTAATGCACCCATACGATAATTTCGGAATTCACTAGTTTGTTGCATATATGGAGAATAAAGGAAGATACTTTATGATTAACTAAATGGAACTAGTAGAAGAGAGGAAGAAAATAGGAGATGAAAAGATGATAGAATGAAAGGTCTTAAAGAGCAATAAATACCCTAACTCAATTAAGATACCAGGAGAGAGGAAACCGAGAATTGTGAAAAATGGTAGACATTTATTGGTGCACCTTTGCATGGAAACCAAATACAAACCTATTTAAACCTAAGGATTTTCACTATTACCAGTAAAAGGAAGTAAATGTGATAGGCGAAGTTGAAAAATTCTTCTGACTGTAGGAGGAAAACTGACGCGTGCACTGGACCTTGTGTCAGTTTGCATGGGAACAGTAAAGACGGAAAAGATTTGGGGAGAAATTCACTTTTAGTGAGAGAAACTCTCATGTAGAAAGAGAAGAGGTACGTTTGAATTAAAAAAATATTTAATGAAGTGCTTTTTTGGTATTTTTGACTTGAAACTACTTCTTTATTTTCTTTTTCCTTCAAAGAAATTAATGTTCCTTGGAATGGTGTAAAGCAATAAATAAAGTTGTAAGCTGCCTTCACACTGGGCTCGTAGGCCTAAACACTTGAAAGGAGGGGAAATGTAAGGGAAATCCTCCATTCTAGTGTCCCCCTCTTGGTGGTATTAGAACCCCTGACCTTGAGGTCATGAGGTGGAATCACCACCAAGTGAACCAAGCTAAGCTTGGTATTTAACGAATGTTATTATATACTTCCTTTGTTTTTTTTAATTGCACCATTTCGTTTTTCACGTTTGCCGATATAATTTTTTGAACGTCAATATCTCTAATTTGTGTATAAGTAAAAATAAAAAAAAAATGATATTTGGGATCCTAGAATTGAGACAAAACTAACAAGACCCCGATTGACTATGTTTTTTTCTTATATAATGATGCGAGATAGCTTAACAAAGTTGGTATGATGCAATTAAAAAAAATAAAGGAAGTATGTAAAAGTTATGGAATTTGTCAATGTCAGTATATCTACATAAAATAAACTTTTTTTTACCTTTTAACAATAAATAATTGAAAATATCTACAATCAAAGTTATTTTGATAAGCATGTAAATTAAACCGTTGTAATTTTTAGAGAGTAGAAAAAGCAATTGTTTGAATTTTCTTTCCTAATACTATACGTCCCATGTCATATGAAGTCGCAATTTTGTAAATATCTTGTGGAAGCAACTTTTTGACTATGACTTCTAAGATCCCTTAAGAAAATTCAAGTTGAAGCCGCAAGTTCTAGCAAATTGGCGGCTCAACATGTCCCATAAGGCCAGCCATCAGCTGAAGAAATGTTACTCATTTCCTACATCATCTATTCATCTCCTAGCTGGATCCCATGGGACACGCCTCATAATTCTCCCATGGAGTCAGGAGGGGTTTTATGCTTTTTTTTTAAAAAAAATCTTCTCCTTTTCTTTACTTATTGTGATTTTTTTTTATCCTATGTTCTACTCTGAGAAAAAAATTACAACTCAAAGCGTATTCTCTTGATGCCAACTTAAAAAAGGATTAAAAAAACAATGGAGTTTTATAGTGCATCTAAGAATAACACAACCAACATTAAATTTTGTTTAACGTAATCTAACTAATGATAGCTCATATTTTTGGGTGCGGATGAAGTATTTTTTAGCTTACTTCCAATCCTAATGACCACATGATAAACTAAAACCTTCAATGATAAAATTGTACTCTTAGAGAAGCTAACATGAGTGACTGATGTTATGACCAATTATGGGAATAATTACCCCTCCCTAGCTTAGTAGATTTACTTTGTTTAAAAAGGGAAATTCACAAAAATAGTTCAAACTATCGACCTTCTAAATCACATTTTTAATGTTCGTGGGTTATCTTAAAAAAAGGTCCATGGTTGAGATTATTATGCCATTACAAATAATTGGTAATATTATAAGAACACCGGTCATAATTAAATTTATTACCATAGATAGCAAAACATAAGAAAAGATGTTAAAGAGAACAATAGTTTCAAATGTTAGTACTCCTTTTTTTCATATTACTGTTTTTATTTATTTTCTTACCCCATGTTAAGAGTATTTTTTAGATTGATACGAGTACGACTGCAAATAAGGCTATGTTTAGTTCACCTGAAATTTTCTGATCTGAACTTATCTGATCTGATCTTATCTGATCTGAACTTATTTTTTCTGATCTGATCTGATCTGAACTTATTTTTTCTGATCTGATCTGATCTGAACTTATCTTTTAAAAAACATATTATTACTTTGTATTTCATTACTAGTATTACTATTGCAATCATTTTATTACTATGCACAACTTTCAATAATAATAATAATAATAATAATAATTTTATAATAATAATAATATAAATAATATTATAATAATAATAACAATAATAACAAAAATAATAATAATAATAATAATAATGATTATTATAATTATTATAATAATAATAATAATAATTATTATTATTATTATTATTATAATTATTATAGCATAATTAGTTTTTTTTTTTTTTGAAAAAGAGCACATTAATATATGAACATACAATTAAAAATAAAAGACTAAGGACTCTTGGGTCCAATGGTATGGCTTCTTACCTCCCACATGGGAGCCCAATGTTCAAATCTTGGTGGAAGCATATATTTCAATATTGTTGTGGGTGATGGAGGGAGGTTGGGGCTTGTTGGGTCTTTATGTGAGTGACCCTGTGCGAGGGCAGCCCAGAGAAAATTCATCTTACCACGGAATTCCCGAAAGGGGCCCCAAAAAATTAAACATAAAAGAACACTCATGTTCAAGGTCCGTTAATAATAAGAATTTAGGTAGTAATGAAAAGAACATATAATGATATTAAAAAAAGAACATATACTGAAAGAGCATACAAGATCTATTTAAGAACACATGTTAAAAATAAAATATAGATGTTATTTTTATATTAATGACATGTTTGGATTTAATTAACAACATGTTCTTTGTTATATTAATAAATTGTTCTTTTTTATTATAAATAAATATATATAATCATATGATCTTGAACAAAACGGTTAAATACCCCTTCTTATATCGTTGTCTTGTTCTATATAAACTTTGTTTTTAAAGATAAGTTGAAATTCTTTGTAGGAAAAATTTTGAACGTGATGACAACACCATTAGGTTATCCCATGCTGCTCATATTTTATATAAACTAGTAATATCTAATTTATATTATTCTACCAAAATTGTTTTAAGAAATAAAAATCATATACTATTGTCATGTTCGTTACATGTACAACATAAAAAAGAACATCACATATCAAAATTATTAATTAGAATAAATATAAAAAAGAACACTTACAAATGCCAAAAGAACATTCTTCTTCTTGAACACAAATAGCTTCAAATAGTGATATCAATGACATTTATAATAATAGCAACGACATTAATAATAATTTCCAATATTAATAATTAATAAGTACAACAACGACAATAATAATAATCTTTTTGAACAAATGTACTAGTAAATAGTAATATTAATAGTAATAGTAATTATATAAAGTAATATTAATAATAATAATAATAATAATAATAATAATAATAATAATGACAACAACAATAATAATAATAATTATTACAATAACAATAATAGCATTAGTAATACTAATAATCATAATAATCATGATAATAATAATAATAATAATAATAATAATAATAATAATAATAATAATAATAATAATAATAATCTGATCTAGTCGAACGTCGATCGATCTAGCCGAACGACGATCCGATCTGGCGAACCGATCCGATCTAGTCCGATCTGATCGACCGACTCGATCCGATCTAGTCGATCGATCGATCCGAAATAAGCAAAAATAAGCCTGAATTTTGGTTGTAAATGAGTTTGGTTTAATAAATAGCATCATAACTTCATCTGTTAAAAAAGATTGAAGCAACTTTTTACATAACTACCAAAACCAACATGAAAAGTAAGAATACAAAAAGAAGCAAGCCGCAATGCCGCATAAAGTACAAACTACAAACCATCTACAAGAAGTGCCAATATCTTCAACTTAAAAAGGAAACACCCACCAACTAGTACATAAGCAAATTTGTAACTGGATTCTTGATTTACGTTTTAGAAAGATCAAAAGAATATCTAACAAGGCTATTAATTTCTTTAAAAAAAATTGCAATTAGTAAACAAGTTGTTCACGAACAATAACAAATTGAACACAAAGGTATACAAATTTAACTATTTGTTCGTTAGACTTATTGAACAAGCTTTTGATTGAGCTTGATCGCAATTCGCGAGTAGTCAGATCGCAAGGGGCTGGCAAACAGATCGGCTCAATGGCGGCGCTGTCAATCAATTACCATATTGGGAGAAGGGGACCAGGGGGGGTGTTAGTTGAAAGACGCAAGGGAACATTCTAAACCACCATATAAGCAAGCATCAGCAAACACTAAATAACAAAATTCAAGTAATAGTAACGGGAGACAACGAAGGTACTGAGAACGAAAGCACTTATTAACATTACATAATAGACATTTACCCCCAAAAAAAAAATACAAGATAGGCTAAAATTGACCTACATGATTTATTAGTTTTCTACTTTCTAACTCCTAAGAATATCCAATAAACTATTGCAACTACACAAACTATGTAAACTGACAATAATAGTTGTAAAGAAAAATAAACTAAAGTTTTTATGAATATCACATTTGTAAATTGTAATGAACAGAAAAGAGCATCTACTTGCTTTGCTAGCTTGCTTCCTATTTCTCCGTTGGGAGTTGGAAGTTGATGTAGTATTTTGCTAACTGCTTTTACATGCTATTTTAGTGAGTTCATTAACATACACCGGCAAGCAAACAGTCACGACTGCTTCTGATGATTCATCGGAGGGAGGATCGTACTCGCTAGATCTTCATTCAACTTCACCGGCAATTGAGGCATTTGTCTCATTACTTCTGGAGTGTCATTCACGCTGCAACTAAAGTCATTTAAGGCACAGATGAGTTGCACAGATCTGAGATAGAAAACAACGAATTCTACTTCCCAACTATTCTACCATTATATAGTAATTCCTGATAGTTTTATACATAGTGTTAGCTTGCTAATAAATATGGTACATACAGTATATAGCCAGAGTTGAAACCTTACTTATTCAGGATTTTAAGGAGATTGTCGCGTGCTTGGCAAAACAGGCTAATGTTCTCTTGAATCTAAGACAATGAAAAAGCATAAATTTAGTCAGGCTTAACCACCAAAATTCAAAGTATGCAATATCTAGTAATAAAATGATGTCAATACTGCTATATGTAAAGTCGTAAAGAAAGTTCCATGCCAAAACTTATGGTAATGCTTGTTCATCCCCAAATGGATGGTAACAAAGATTTCTGAAATTTGAGGATGAACAAGCATTACCATGGACATTGGGAAGAGTATCTTTTCACATATTACATATAAATTCATTACCAACTGTCACCATTTAATATTGCCTACCAAACAGCCCATTACTTTAATCATTAAGCACAAATCACCACTGAGGCACCAATGCGATAATACCCCACCCCAAAAGCTGGGAGTTCGAATACAAGACCCTGTATTTGTGATTATAAGAGGCTCTATCAAAGCCACAAAATTAGGTTAAAGACGTTGATCAGTATGCATGCAAGGATAACATGAATCTGACAAGATTATCCACTCAAGACGTGATTCTTATATTTTTGAACGCTTACCTGATAAGACGAAAAGTTGGCAGATATTTGTTGGAAGAAACGTTTATTTTGCTGAAGTAGCTCCCCAGTGTGACCACCAATTGCTGCAATAAGAGCCACTAACAGTAAGCATAGCATTTAACCTTTACTATGTTTATCCAAAAGCAGATGCTTTTTGACCAATAGAAGAAAAAAATTCCCATAGAAAGCTCCCGGTCATCCTCCAAAAAGGTAAAAGAAAACAAGAATAGTAAAAATCTTCACAAGGGTACTTTCATATCTTCGATACTTGTATATCTTTCACATAAAGAAGATACTTGTTACCATTTTGTAGGTATTGCATGAATTCTAATTAGAATACAAGAGGAGATGACTAGCCATTTCTTTTCAGAAATTTACATGTATATATCTGTAAACATCAGAATGTGGGAGCGCAGGAATATGAAGAGCTTACCTTCGTAAGAGACACCATCTTCATCATCTAAAGGAACTGCTGGCACGGGATAAGGATGACCAGCAGGCCTTGATGCATGCAATTGAGATGACTTTGACGAAGAGTCAGTGACCTTTTCCTAGACAACAAGAAATATTCATCCTTTTAAGTTATTGTATAGAAAGATTGTGACATGCATCTTTCAATGCATAAATTCACAGGAATGCAAACATTCAAAGGCAAAAAACTGGATGCAGGACTGCCATGTTCACTGTTCAGAAAGGGGATTTAGAGAGAACGTGATATTCGCAAGACTATAAACTCAAAGGTGTTCCATGCAAAAAAAACAGAAGGAAAGAAGATTCAAAATAAATCACAAACAAACTTTTGGCAGCAAATGAACTGTATATAAACTTGTAAGATCAAAATATCAAAAACAGTAATTTATGTCAATAGGCATCCTGCATAGCTTTAAAATAAATCTTCTTTGCCAATTGACATACTATTGTACGTACATTTAACTTGGGAATGGGACAAGATAAAACAACAATCAAGCCAGGGAATAATGTGAAAAACAGTTCCAGTGGAAAAAGAAACACAAGAGAAAGAAAAAGCATTGTAAAGATTAAGCACTAAAGCAGCATCACATATAGAATAAGTTCAATGAGAAGAAGTTACGGAAATAGACACCATGTCAAGAAGATTGCAGTTGAAGTAAACACAACTTCTATGCCAATAAGCCATATGAAGGAGATGATGTTACAACCACGAAACTAGACGCAAGGAGTTCCATTGCCAAAGAAGACAGAAGTTACAATATTAAGTGCTTACAACAAAAAAACTAGTTCAAGATAGTGGTATAGCACCCTCCAGCTCAACAAATTAAGAAGAATGTATATGTTAATACTCAAGAAACAAAGACCAATAGCATTTACAGACATGTTTTCTATCTCTCATTCAAGTAATTTTCAAGCAAAGCATTTCGTCTTCATAATAATCAAACAGAAGTGGGCAGATACAAACGAAAAAACAAAAGGAAAGAAACAGTACAGCTATTCTCCACCCGTCTGATGAAGCGATACACATCATATTGTTTCAGTAAACACAAAATAAATGAATACTATGCCAGTAATATAACTGATTAATACATTGGCAAAATAAATGAAGAGTCCAAGCCAAGAACAACTCAACTGATGAATGTAACTCATTATGCCAAAATAGTGGAATTAAATTTTGTTATATGCAAGATTATTGTAGGTCTTCAAAACACAAGGAAACAATGTATTCTATGATTCAATCATTATAAAAGAAAGAGGAACAGAGAATGGATATATGATTCCATAATCTTTACCGTCAATTAAAGCAATAACTTACGACCTAGAAAACCACACATTATCTAATTGGCATAATAAGAATTATTAACAACATAAAACTAGTGGCAAATTTACAGCCTCACCCTGCAGTTGCAATTGAAACAGCATTGTGCCCAACCAGCATTTTTTAAATATCTTGAAGTGGAAAATATCTGAAACTTTACAAATCTGTTGTATGAAAGAAATGCACCCTATAAGTTTCCTAGATGGTGATGCTTCACTAGAAATATTCAGAATTCAATTTTAGTTCCGATTTTGACTATGCACCCTAAACAGTTATGTGAGTTGTATAACAAATCTGGTGCCATGTCCACAGTACTTGATGGAGCACCATGCACAGAAGTCAAATTAAACATAAAAGGAGTAATAAGACCAAAACATTGCAAGTAAAGTCATAAATAACAGAAGAAAAAAATATTTACGACGTTAAAGAAAGCTGTGATTAAAAGCAAGATGAGAATTTTACAGATGAAAGGGCTTTGCCCAAGAGGAAAGGGTTCTGCATGTTTACATCCTTCATGCATGGGTGGAATTATGTATGCATGCTTCTAAAATTTGGGGAAAATGAGTGAGAGATAGACAATACAACATAGACAGGCAATGCCTGAGCAGTGAGCCAGACAAAGTTGCCCGTAGTATCATTAATTATTAATCATAAAAAAAAGATACATGCAAAACAACAGAAAAAGTCCAAGTAGCCTAACATACCCTTTTATCTTTGCTCTTCCTTGTATGATCCTCCTTTCTTCTCTTGTTGATCTCCTTTCTCTGGACATACGTCTTAAAAGAGATCAAATCAGCAGGATACGTCTGCAAGATTGACTAAAATTATGCAGATGCAGCATGAAGTGCATAATCTACGTTTCTTAAGCTAACACCCATGTGGGGATTAATTTGTTGGATTAAAGTTTGATATTGTACTTCAATGCCATAAGCCCATAATTAAGCCAATAAATTGCTCTTTTCAGTAACATTTGCGAGATCAGGTCATCTCACATGCGGCTCTTACTTGCCACGGCCTATACGAAAAATTTTATTTCATCAAATATGGCTACGATGTACAGCCAACATAAAGAAGTCCGAACCATATCAGATGGACTGTAAGATAGCAAGTCACTAAGAAAAAAAATTGATAAACCGACAATTGTATTAGCCATGTCACCTCACCAATAAAGATCAGAATATAATTGTTATAATTTCACCACATATGCAAAAAAGGGGGTTGATGCCATTAATTAAGTCATACTTCTCCTCAAATTGCGTGTCAACGAGCTATGTTGCAAGTAAAAAGAAACGGAGGAAGTAATTTACATTAGGTTAGCATCCCCCACAAAGAGTCAAAAGGTTTTTTTAATAAACCAATGTGGGTTTGGGACACAGGTTTAATACTTAGCATGTCTATTGTGCAACTGAATGGGTGGTAAGGCTCAAGCATATGGTTGAACCAACTCATGATCAAACAAACATCACAGTTGACATAAAATATTAAAGTTGTTAAATTAACTAGAGTTTAAAGAGTAAAAAAGATATAAAATAAAGAAAAAAGGAAAAAAAAATCATATAATATCTGAATTTGTTCTATATAATTTAAAAAAAGAGCCAATGAAAACCAACAAGACGACGTCCTCCACTTAGAGAACGCAACAATCAGCTCCACATCAAGGTCTAATGATCTATTATGATCTCTTCTCACCTTGTAGGAAAATAAGGTAGTTGAACATAACTTAACATATACTCCCTCTGGTTTTTATTAGTTTACCCACTTCCTTGGGAACATAGTTTTAGGAGAAATAGTACGTGGGGGATAAAAGGAAATATGAAGTATTAATTTATATTAAAGTTAACGTGTATGGGTCATGGAAAGACAAATAGAAAAACATTAGTCCAAAGATAACAATAAACAATTGGTGGGACCATTCCAAAAACAGAATGGAAAAAAAAGGAAGTGGGTAACTAATACGGGACGACCCAAAAAGGAAAGTGGGTAAACTAATAAAAACCAGAGGAAGTATATTCTAATAAAGTTTAGTAATAGATGACTGTTGAAAATAGTTGTTTCCTTCTCTTCTACGGTTCTACCTTTGCCAGCTGATTGCAAGATGAACTGATAGGGAAAAAAAATTGGATCCAGTCTTTCCTAATACTCCTAATTATTCAGAACCCTGCAGATCTAGGTTTGAATCACAAGTAATCGCCCCTTAGATATGCTATTACGGAAGGAGAAAACTTTATGTTAAACATGATTAGACGATGGAATGGGCAGATAAGGGAGAATGGAGGTAACAGAGAAATGATGATGCCTGTGTTTGTACAATACTCCCTGCTTCCAGAGTTTCTCTAAAACAGATCTTCATAGAATCATAGTACCTCAAAGCTAAACTACTAAAAGTGCTTGTTCTCACGTGAAGAGCAGAAAGAAGATACCAGCTATTAAAAAGCTTTAGAAATAATGATACAATTAAAGCATTTGATATACCATCTTGCTTTTCAACAAAAAGTCGAAGAACTTACATCCATCCATTTAGCGCGTAGTGCCACATCACGGACCGTCTTATTTGGCAACTCCATAGCAATCTTGGCATATTGATTAATTTTTGATACCGATGCATATCTGTGTGCATTAAGTGAAAGGAGGAAAATTTTGATTAATATAGAGAAGAAAATATGTGTCAACGCAAAATTTAAGCACCCAATATTGATCATAAGGAAATACACACATAAACATAAAATATGTCTGTAACTAGGGGTGATAATGAGCCTGACAAGCTCGCGAGCAGCTTGGGCTCAGCTCGGTCAAAGCTCGGCTCGAGCTCGGGCTCGGCTTGAGACTTAAACGAGCCGAGCCGAGCTAGGCAAAGCTCGGCTCGTAAAGCTCGTGAACAGCTCGATTATTATTTTATACTAAAAAATATTTTATATTCAAAAATATTTATATATATTAAAAATTATATTAAGTATTTCTTTTAAGATACTAACTAAAGTATATATTAGAAGAAAGATAAAAAAAAAAAGGTAAAATCAATTAAAAAAAAAGATAAAGAAGATCAAGCTCAAGCCCATAATCGAGCTCGAGTCACAATCGAGCTCACGAGCCGTGCCTAAACGAGCTCACGAGCCGAGCCTGAGCCTATTCGAGCTCACGATCCGAGCCTAAACGAGCTCAAGAGCCGAGCCTAAATGAGCTCACGAGCCGAGCTCGAGCCACAAATTCTAATCACGAGCTCGAGCCAAGCTCGGCGAGCTCACGAGCCGAGCCGAGCCCATGAAAAGTTAAACGAGCTCGAGCCGAACCCAGTGCTATTCAGGCTCGGCTCGCTCGATAAGCACCCCTATCTGTAACCCAGCAAGGACAAGTTGCTTTGTAAAAGAGAGGAATGCACATTAACATCATATTTTTAAAGAAGACACGCCAATTCAAAACATGCTAAAAAAGTTAACTACCAACCATTGTTCATCATATCTAGCTCCAATGGAGTGTGCCTTCTCTTCACCTTAAAGATAAGTTTCAAGGCTTCAGCCCGAACAGGTCCAATCAGGTGTAAACATAAAGCAGTCAAGGCAAATTAGGTCCAATTACGTGTAATAAGTTTACATTTAATCTAGCAATATTCAGATGGAGAGAAGTCAGAGAATGCACCCGAACTTGTGACTCTACTCGCAACTTTATAAGAACTTTAATGGAAAGTCAACAAACTAGACTACAAAACCAATTAAGAATATAGGTTTCAACGTATTGCTGATACTGAGAACCAATCCAAAGAGATGATTTCAGGAGCCTTGCTCAAAAAAACAAGTACTAGTTACAATAGCGCCTCGAACTATCTACTACTGTTGAACTTGCAACTCTAAACTAAAACCAAGCTCAAATACAACAAAACCTAACTACAGAACTAACTCTTTACTACATTCCAAATATTATGCTCATTATTGGCACTACATTAGAAAATATTTTGTTCATTAGTGGCACATTCTGAACCCAAAAGACAACCAAAAAGAAAAGAAATCTCAACCCAAATCCGAATCTATAGCAAATTATAAATAAAACTCATCAAAGAAAACCCACCAAAAAAATTCAAGACTAAGAGAATCCAAGTGGCACCAAAATTCCCAACTCAATTCAGAATCTTTACCAAAAAAAACACACTAAAAATCAACAAGATATAACCTTTCAAAGATTCTCAAACACAATAATACTTGAACACCCAAAATAAATCATAATCTAAGCAAACTAAAATACAAAATTAAGAACAAAAAAAAAAAAAAAGAAATAACACTAACTTAGTGAGTCCGTTATCCAAGATTGTTTGCTCCTCAGCAGTCCAATCTGTAGCAATACCCGGATTATGCTTCATCGCTGAAGCAGTACCCGAATTGTCATGACCCGGACCCGAATTGCCATTGCTGGTGGAAGCAGCAGGACCACCATTGAAAGAAGATTGTTCTTGGTGGTGGTTTCCAGATGGATTTGCACTTGCTGCCATTCAAAATTAAAGATTTTTAACAATTACCCACTTCACAAATCCTCAAAATTACACCTTTTTGCACACTTAAACAAGATTTCCCGCCATAAAATCCAACACCCAGATGAGAAAAAAAAAATTAAATTTTGTTGGGATTTCAAAACAAGATGGATTCGAAGAAAAAAAGAATATGGGGTTTTGTAATTTCAGAGAAGAATTTGATGGGTTTTTGGAGCAAAGATAATCTGAATTCAAAAGGCTTGTTTTTTTTTGGGAGAGGAGAGAGAAAGAGGGAGGGATTGTACGGAAGAAGAAATGAGAAAATTGGGGTTAAAGAGAGTAAAAAGAGGGTAAGGGAGAGGTACTTGAAAACAACAAGAGTTTTATTTGATGATTTGTTAATTTTATGATTAAAGAGTCCTAATAATAACACATGTTGAAGTGATTTGGTAGGAATCAAACTCAGATTATAAAAGATTCTTTTTGTTTTTATTTAGGATTTTATAAATGATTGTTGTTTTAGTTAACCTGGAAATTATGCTATTGCTGGGGGAAGGAAGCTACATGAATTTTAGCAATTTGCTGGGTTTTCATGGGTTCCCTTTTTAATAAAATTGGACCCAACCCTATTACAGGTTTTTTTTTTTTTTTTTTTTTTTTTAAGAAGAAGTGGCCCGGACCCCCGCCGGCCTTAAATGCCAGCGACTTGAGAAGTAAGGGGGAAGGGTAAGGGGAATCCCTACCCTCAAAGTGCCTTTAGTGGGGATTGAACCCCCAACCTTGAGGTTGGAAGGGTGCTCTCCTTACAACTAGACCAAGTACTACTTAGTTATTACAGTATATGGGTATCTATTTGATTACAGACAAATTTTTCAATTTGGTATGAAGATTTGAATTCCAATAACTTGCACTAGGAGTTGATATTGTTATTTTGTTCCTAGATATTAAAAGCGAAAATTATTCTATTTCGATTTCCTTTTTTTTTATTTGAAAGTAAAATTAATTCATTAATAAAAGATCATACGACATTTACAATAGAAATCATAAATAACAACCTTTCAAAAAAAAAAAAATCAAAAATAACAAATACATAACAATTTTGAACAAATAAAATTCAGAATTTGCAAAACCACCATCGTTGTGTAGTAGATCTAACAATTTCGTATACCCTCTTCCACATCGTTGTTTGATACAGCCTCCAACGAGGGGGTCTTTCGATATGTTGTAGTTTTGAAATAGAATTAAATTTGATACCATTGACTGTAATTGTAGATCTGAAATCTGCTTCGACACCGCATAATTTTTCATCAATGATCCAAAATTACGATAATTCATCTAGTAACAAAGGTGTAAACTAAAGTCTCTCCCAAGGAGAAGATAATAAACCCTTTCTTTCAAGGGAGAAACGATCCTCTCTTTAAAAGAGGAAGTATTATTCAAACAAGAACGAACATAAACAAAGCTAAACAACAATGAAAATTAAAATTAAGGTGGGGCTATCCACAGATAAAATCGATGGAAGCCCCTTTAAAATTCACTAAGGGAGGCTAGGGTTTAGGAGAGAAAGGGAAAGAAGTTCTGTTTCGATTTCTAGTATAAACAAAATTAGCTTTTTTTTCTAGGCTTAATGACAAAAAAAATCAATTCGCTACAATTTTCTTTTTTGAAAATCTAAGTTTTTTTCCTAAAACACAAAAGTACACTGCAATGTAATAGGATTGGAATTAAAATCATAATTCGATTCTACACCAGGAAACACCAAAAAACTTTTATTTTGTTCCTTCTCTTTGAAATATCAAAACCAAATTATTAATTGATACATCATATTTTTCCTATAATTTTATTATGTTTCATATGTAGTTTCATAATTTAAAAAAACTAATATGAACCCGGTGCACACTAACTTAGTGTGCACCTTATCCATCTCACGTGAGTTTTAATGATTACTATTTTCCGTTTTTGCCGCTTTCAGTCTTCCGCTCTTTTCTCTCTCCTGATAATTTCTCTCTCCTTTGATAACTTCACCCTCCTGATAGTGTATTTTTGAAATAATATAGTGTATTTTGAAATAACATAGTGTATTTTAAAATGATATAGTGTATTTTAAAATGATAGTGCTGAGTTTTTTGGCATGATAGTGTTGCATGTTATAGTGTATATTGACATGATATAGTGTATTTTGAAATGATATAGTGTATTTTAACATGATAGTGTTTTGCTGTGTTTTTTGACATGATAGTGTTGCATGATATAGTGTGTTTTGACATGATATAGTGTATTTTGATATGTTATAGTGTAGTTTATTTGTATATTACACAAAATTATCATAATCGATCGTTATAGTGTTTGACATGATAGTGTATTTTGACATGATATAGTGTATTTTAAAATGATATAGTGTATGTTTGTTCTGAACAACTGTTTTTGTTAAAATTTTAGGGCGAGAGAATCTTATTGAAGAGAGAGAAAATCGCGTGGATTTTGGAAAGCGGGAGTGACTAGTTTGTAATGGGGCACGTGTCTAGGCCTGGTTCACACTATTTTTAATGTGAACCGGATCCATGCAAGACAGATTGTTCATAATTTTACGGTTCTTTATATTCCAGTAAGCTTCTATTTTGGCAAGGAATGTAAAAGGAATACTCTTAACTCCAAGTTTTTCATAATTTATTTTTTCATTTCATAGCAAATTCCACATTTGCATATTTTATACCTAATCCATAGTTTTGAAATGGATTTAAATGGAAAGAAATATATCTTGAACCAATTCACACACCTGATTTATTACCTTATATTGACTGTTTATATTGTCTCAAAATAAAGCCATTTGATAGAATATGAGGTTCACATTCGACTATGTCAATAAGTAATAAGTTGATATCCAATTTAATAAGTTGTATAAAAACTTAGTCGTTCTCTTACTTTCCTTTCTCTTGTCTCTCTAAAAACTCTAGCTCCCTTTTTTTTGTTATTTGTTTCTAATTTTTTTTTTTTACAATAAACCTCCAGTATCTCTCTAATGGAGAGTCACTCCCCATATATCGGGTTATATCGACCCATATGTTGTGTTTTATTTCACTCCTTGTGAGAGTTTGGTGACTTTGTTTTGGGTGTTTTGTTTTCTTTTATAGATTAATTTGTTGATGAGAAATCAATTCTTCGTCCACAATCAGTTGAATCAAATCATATTTTACGACAAAATTAAAATACAAAAGATCAATAGTACACTTGTAGAAGTTTGTATCAAACAGAGTGTGAAATAAGGTTTGCAGGATCGTTAAATGTTACCAACAATCGTCATTTTGACATAATATAATTTTATTTGATCCAATTCGATATGTATTTGTTACTTTTGAGTTTATTTTGTGTATGTTGTATGACTTTAAATTAATGAATTGATTTTAATTTTAAAATAGGAAGTCAATATATATCTAATTAAACTAGTTGAGTATGAGGGTTAGTTGTAGTGTAATAATAATAACCTTTACTTAGAGGTGGCAAACGAGTCATGCGAGTCTGGTCATATTCGGGTCAACTTTATGTTTTGATTGCGTTCGGGTCGGGTCCTTTCGTGTATGGGTCTTCCGTCTTCGGGCTGGGTACAGAATGAGTCGAGTTAAATCAGTTCGAGTTGATTTGGGTTGGGTCAATTCGGGTGAGATTGACGCAACGATAACAATGAACACACAAAGTATATAATCAGACGCAGCACTTTATTTCATAGGAATGTTTATACAATTCGTCTAACCCCTTGGACAGACCCCAAGGGTGTATATTTATAGGCAATGATGACAGAGACAGCCCCTCTGTCTGAGCAAACTGCCCTAGTAACTGCCAGCCACGTGGCATAGCATGCAGTGAGAAATCTCCATGCAGCGCGCCTCAATACGCGGCCCTTGTGCCCCGTCAGCAGTAACCGCAAGCCATAACCGTCGCGTCGCTTCGCTCCTGATACATTGCCCTTGACACGGGCGCGTGGCATGCACGCGCCCTTTTATTGCCCACACACATTACTGTTTAATGAATACTGAGCGCGTGCAACCCACGCACACGTGCCCAGCACATGACCAAGCTTCCAGCAGCCCTTCGCCATGCACACAACACTCTAAGGCAAGGCCTCATGCCCCCAGCGCACACGAGCCATGCCTTAGACCTTGTAACTTAGTCAGCCCCCATCATAGGCCATCCACTTAGGATATTTCCAGGGCCACACTCAACGTGCCCTGGCTTGGCTTAGCCCACGCTATGCCTTCACGACGTTGCATCGTCTCCCACACCCCACCTTGACTCAACCAAGGTAGGTCTAGGTGTGCCCCTGACCAAGGACACACCGTGCCCGCACACGGGCGCATAGGGGTATTACAAACCACCCCCACTTGAAGAGCTTGACTCCCTCGTCAAGTACTCCTCAACCTTGTCCTCAAACTGCCAGAGGGTAGTGTCTCTCTCCCAAGAAACCTCTGATTCAGGACTATCTTTCCATTTGACCAAGTACTCAATCCTTCGATTCTTCTTACTTTGTCCCAACACGCGACGATCCAGAATCATTGCCACTTCCTTAGTGAACTGCTTCCGGATTGTCGGTGGGTTCCGCTTAGATGTTGGATGCAGGCCCTCCACATCCTCATGATATGGTTTTAGGTAACTCACATGAAACGTCGGATGGACTTTCAATCTCTCCGGCAGCATCAGCTTGTATGCTACTGCACCAACTCTTTGCATCACCTCAAAGGGACCATCGTACCTCGGAATCAAGGATCTCTGAGCAGTCTTGGTGCTTATCTTTTTCCAAATTTGGGGTGTAAGCTTCAACAACACTTTATCCCCGACATTGAATTCCAAAGGTCTCCTGCCTTTGTCCGCATATTCTTCATGCGGTGGGATGCCTTCTCAAGGCTATCCCTCGCCTCCTCCATCAACTCTTGATGGCTGCTAGCAAAGCGATGTGCGGCTGGACAACCCACATCCTTGCTCTGCTTTATGATCTCATGTGGGGTTAGAGGCTGCCACCCCATCGCCAACTCAAAAGGACTCAACCCCGTAGATGAACTCTTATGCAAGTTATAACAAAACTGAGCAGTATCTAAGAGTTCTAACCAGTTTTTCTGCGAAGCCGTTACATAATGCCGCAAGTACTCTTCCAACAAGGCATTAATACGCTCCATCTGACCATCCGTTTGAGGATGGTTAGCAGTTGAGAACTTCAGTTGGGATCCCATCAAGTTGAACAGCGCCACCCAAAACCTTCCGGTGAACCTGGTGTCTCGATCACTAACGATGTCGCTCGGAAGTCCAAAGTACTTCACCACATAGCCAAGGAAAAGCTTCGCTGCCTCCTCGGCTGGACATGCATTAGGGGCCGGAATAAACACAGCATACTTCGAGAATCGATCTACCACAACCATGATCGATCGCTGTCCATTCACTTCGGGAAACCAGATATGAAATCCATAGAAACCGACACCCAAGGTTTCTCCGCAATAGATAGGGGCTGCAACAGACCCGCCTCCTTGCGCTTCTCAGTCTTATTTAACTGACACACATGGCAAGACTTCACATAGGCCTCAACTTCCTCTCGCATCTTTGGCCAGAAATAGCTTCTTTCCAGCAAAGCTCTAAATAAATAAAACACATATAAGAGTAAGTTCTAATGTTTTTTTTTGGTTTAGTTATCTCACTTCGTATTGATTGATAGATATAGTCCATGAGTCAAAGCTCTTTGTGATTATATTTGATTCGAGCTCAAATTCTTAATTTCATTGCTCATAAAAAAATCAAACATAAGACCAGAAAGATAAGTCATACTTGTGATAATGAAATGTTGATGAAAATTATTCAAAATATGCAATAAATCAAACATAAATTAATGTTTGTGAAAAATATTGCATTGTTATTTTCGGGTCAAATCGGGTTCGGGTCATAATTCTCGAGTCACTTTCGGACCAGGTAGATTCGGATCGTGTTATCTTCTGGTCCTGGTCATATGATCGGGTCCATTTGCTATTTCGGGTGAAAACACAGATCTCGGGTCGAATCAACAGGTATGGATCTATTTTATCGGCTCTACCTTTACTTATGAGCTGATTGGTATGTGTTCAATAACAATTGTGTGAAGGTGTTAGTTGATATGGGTGAAAAACAGATCTCGGATCGAGTATCCCGGGTCGAATCAACATGTATGGATCTATCTTATTGGCTCTACCTTTACTTATGAGCTGATTGGTATATGTTCAATAACAATTGTGTGAAGGTGTTGTTAGCTGATATCGAGGATATTAGAGATTAAACCATTCACAATATTATTATGCCTAGTGCAAATCCATTACGTCATGAGCCAATATCAATAACTGAATAAGGGGTGAGGCTGCTGATGTTTTTGTCACCTGTCACCTGCATAGTTAGTTTCTTACACAAGAGGTGTAGAAGCAAATGTTTGAGAGTACTAATTAAGATAATATAGCATCGTTTGTCACGTTCAACTTAAATTATTTTGTGGAACATTCACCATTCATTCAATCAAATAAATTGGACAATTCTTCCAAGATAGATTGACTCTAGAAATTCAATTAAATTTTTTTTTTTCAATCCTTACTAATTCCCATGTCTTTAGAAAATAAGGACCATCTTGATAACCATTATTCATATATTAACCCAATATCCAATATATGTAATGACTAATATCTAAATCAACCCGACATCCAACATATGTAATGACTAATTTCATGATAAAATCAAGTATTAGGAAGATATCACTAATCCTATTTAACACATGCATTAATTTCATAATGAAGCATATAAGAGTGGAGAGAGATGGGAAACTATGTATTATATGCCTTTGTGTCTATGAAGGAGGGAAGCACTCGATTTATAAGAAAAGCTAAGAGTTAAACAAATTGAAATCTTCTGTCCCACTTTTAAAGTACCACTTGTGTGTCACTCTATTTTATTAGTTGGTAATATTATTATGACCCACTAATTTTAAATTTAATCTCAAAACACATTATAATCAATAGTATATAAATGATATATAAAATATGGGATAGAAGATTTGAACCCGAATATAATGGGGGTAAAATTAGTAAAAACATAGGATAGTTACAAAGGAAATATCTAGTCCCCATTCCCCATCCTATGAGTGACTCCCTGTAGGCTGTAACATGAGGCATGTTTAACGACATTATACTGAACACCGTCGATTGCCACTGAAGCCCGTGATAATCGTTATGCACCTGCCACGTGGCATCAACGAAATCGTTGAGGCACCCATCTAGCAGCAGCTTGGCAAGGGACTACAAGAGGCTTTTGACTTTCTTTAAACTTAGGAATGCTTATTTTTACTCATTTTTAGCAAAAACGAGTGAGTGTCCCGAACGATGCCCCGATTTGTTACTTTTCGTAAGTTTTTGTCACATGAGGGAAAATTGACGTAATGACATGATAAGTAATTGCATAATTTTTGAAACATAAACCCTTAAAGTTTGGGGATGAAAGCAATAGCTTAACTTTCTACAAGGAATTGGAGTAAGAGTTTATGTCTATAATAGTCTTGTTATTATCATAAAAAGGTTAGGTATCTAATTATTTGTGCAAATCTTTTAATGAGATATAATTATAAGACCTTATGATATTTTATGTTGTTAAATATGGGCCTGGGCCGCACCCATCACAAGGAGAGAGAGTCCACTTCACAAGACAAATGAGGTTCCACCTTAAAACCATATGGCAATAAGGTGAGTAGCCCCTTTGCATTATAAAGTGAACCCATCTCTCTTCTTTAATCAATGTGGGACACTCACATGTGGTGTGCGCTATTCATTATAGCTTCAACACTCCCCCTCACATGTGAGGTCCCTTTTTCAATTGGCCTAGAGTAAATTAACGGTCCCAGTCGTGGGCCTGACTCTGATACCATGTAGAAAATTGTGATTAGGGTTGAAATGTTTGCCTTTCTCTATTGATATCTCAAAGCATATATATGTCACACATAAGGAAACCATGCATACATAATATTCTATACATATGGAAACATATTATTTCCTAATATCCCCCCTCAAGGTGGGCATGGGAAGGATCATGAATGCCCAACTTGGACACCAACAAATCAAATTGTGTTTTCCCAAGAGCCTTGGTGAAAATATCGGCAAGCTGAGTTTTTGTAGGAACATAAGATGGGAGAATGAGACCATCATTATGGCATCGCGCACAAAGTGGCAATCAACTTCAATATGCTTCGTGCGTTCATGGAAGACGGGATTCTTGGCAATATGAAGAGCAGACTGACTGTCACAAAATAGAGGAATAGCCTTACGATGATTAACACCCAAGCTCAACAATAAAGCCTTCAACCACTTCAACTCACAAGTGATAGAGGCCATAGAACGATATTCTACCTCGGCAGAAGAGCGAGACACAATAAGCTGCTTCTTAGTCTTCCAAGAAATAGGAGAATGACCTAAGAAAACAAGCCAACCTAACAATGAACGACGAGTGATGGGGCAAGCAGCCCAATCAAAATCACACCAGCCCTGCAGAGAGAGATCACTATCAGCGCGCAATAGAATACCCTGACCAGGAGTACCCTTCAAATATCGGACCACGTGCAAAGCAGCATCCCAATGCTCAATGCGTGCTTCTGCATAAACTGAGAGAGAACATGAACTGAATAGGCCAAGTCAGGGCGGGTGACAGCTAAGTAGATCAAGCTCCCCACAAGGCGACGATAAGCTGCAGATCAGAGAACAGAGGACCAGAAGCATGCGCAAGCCGATGATTCTATTCAATAGGAAAGCCACTGGGTTTAGAACCCAACAAACCAGACTCATAAATAATCAAGGGTATACTTTCTTTGACAAAGAAAGATACCAGAAGCGCTCCGAGCAACCTCAATGCCAAGAAAATACTTCAGAGAATCCAAATCCTTCATCCTAAAATAATCACTCAAATAAACCTTGAAGGAAGCAAGAGCAGCGGAATCGTTACCAGAAATAATAATGTCATAAACATACACTAAGACATTGATCTGAACATATTTTCGAGTGAAAGTGAAGAGAGAATAATCAGAGAAAGATTGAAGAAAACCATAATCTTTCAAGGTAGTGACTAACTTGGCAAACCAACAGCGAGGAGCCTGCTTCAAGCCATACAAAGATTTTCGCAGACGACAAACAAGATAAGGAATTGAACACTCAAACCCAGGTGGAAGCTTCATATAAACCTCTTCTTCTAAATCACCATGAAGAAAGGAATTGTGCACATCCATCCGATGAAGCTCCCAATTCTTGGAAGCTGCAATGGCAAGAAAAGTACGAACAGTGGTCATCTTAGCAACATGAGCAAAAGTCTCTGTATAATCAATACCCACCTCCTGATGATTGCCTAAGACAACCAAGCGGGATTTAAGACGCTCAACATCACCATTAGACAAATATTTGGTGCGATACACCCACTGACTACCCAAAGCACGTTTCCCGGGAGGCAACTCCTCTAAGGTCCACGTGTCATTATCCTCCAAAGCCTGAATCTCAGCTTGCATGGATGCCTTCCACCCATCATATCCCATAGCCTCTTTAAAAGATTTTGGTTCCGTAGTGGAAACAACAGCTGCAATGAACTTCAAATAATTTGCAGAAAAATTTGCACAATTTATATAGTAAGCTATAGGATAAGGAGTACCTGAAGGAGACGATGGAGAAGAAGTAGAACAAAATGGACTTTGCGAAACAACGGAGTGAGTGACATAATCCTTCAATAAAACTGATGGTAGCTTGGCTCGAAGGCCACGACCCAATTCTTCAGAAGAAGCGAAGCTGGAATCCGGAGCAGCAGGCGGCCCACCGTGGCCCATATTCATATCTGAAATAGAAGAAACAGCGCTAGGGAGATGTGGGCTCGCAGGAGTGGGCTGTGGGCTGGAGTCAGGAGAGGAAGGGAAGGAAATAGGAGAAGGCGCTGAAGTAGGGGAGTTGGGCTGATCTGCTGGGCCCGTGACATTAGGAGGAGTAGAAGGAAGGTTTTGGGCGGAAAATTGAGGGAGAGGGGTTGTGGGTTGATGGAGAGTAAA
The DNA here is from genome assembly GCA_947646795.1 of Beta lomatogona. NCBI lineage: Eukaryota > Viridiplantae > Streptophyta > Magnoliopsida > Caryophyllales > Amaranthaceae > Beta > Beta lomatogona. Next base: position 7,123,939 of record CANSNZ010000949.1, on the reverse strand, counting down.
ACTGGGCCCAGAAACATGAGGGGGCTGGGCGGCTAAGGGAGATGAAGTTGATTGAGGCAAATTTGTGGTGTTGAGGGAAGATGTAGAGGCGTTTGTTGGAGCAGGAATTGGAGACACCCACTGATCATCAAAATCATCATCAACCAAAACATTTAAGGGCACCAAATCTTCAGGGTTAATGTTCACATCTTCCGGGGATAAGAAAGGATAAACATCTTCAAAGAATTTCACATCACGGGAAACAAAAAATTCCTTCGTATCAAGATCAAACAACCGCCAACCCTTTTTGCCAAACGGATAACCCATAAACACACATTTTCGACTACGAGTCGCAAACTTATCTCCTTTGGTTTTATGAATATAAGCAAAGCAAAGGCAACCAAAGGTACGAATGGCATCATAAGTGGGAGAAAAACCGAAGAGAACATCAAAGTGGGATTTGTTGTCTAAGAGAGGAGTGGGAGTGCAGTTAATTAAATGAGCAGCAGCAAAAACACTCTCACCCCACAAATAGATAGGAAGGTTTGCCTGAAACCTCAAAGCACGGCTAACATTCAAAATATGCTGATGTTTGCGCTCAACCCTCCCATTTTGTTGAGGAGTAGCAACACAAGATGTGTGAAAAAGGATGCCAGTAGCAGAGAAATAATCAAGCAAACAATTAAATTATGTACCATTGTCACTTTGAACCACTTTAATGGTTTGAGAGAATTGTCTGTCAACCATAGCCACAAACATCATAAACATACGAAACACCTCAGTTTTATCATCTATCAAATAAAGCCAAACCGCACGAGAGAAATCATCAACAATAGTCAAAAAATAACAAGCTCCACAAGAGGAGGCATATCTGTAAGGTCCCCACAAATCACAATGAACTTTTTCAAATATCCTGGTAGCACGACTATCACTTAAGGGAAATTTGTCTCTAGAATGTTTAGCACGAAAACAGATTTCACATGCTTTATTAAAACTACCTTTATGACCACAAAGAGGAGGAAGCAACTTTACAACATTCTCCGAAGGATGACCCATTCTGCAATGCCAAAGATCAAAATATGAAGAAACTCCATGAACAGACACCAACCGCACATTGTCTCCTCCGTTGAAGTAGTAAAGTCCATCCTGTCTACGACCCGTTCCAATCTGCTCCCTCAAGTGGTCTTGTATAGCACACATAGAAGAGTTAAATTGTACAATGCAGTGCAAATCATGAGTCAACTGAGTAACAGAAATCAGACTACAATTAAACTTGGGAACCAAGAGAACATCAGTGAGAGTAATAGTATCTGACAATCGAACAAACCCTTTTTGCGTAGCCATAACGATGTCTCCATCTGGAAGACCAACAGGACAAGATGGAATTGTAATCAAATCAAACATCCAAGAAATCTCACCGGTAACATGGTGTGTAGCACCAATATCTATTATCCACGAAGTAGAGTCAAACTTACCACTAAGTCGACCGTCAGATAACTTTGTGGTACCAAAAAACCCAGCAAGGGCTTTCCATTGTTCAGGACTAAACAAGGAAGAAGAAGCAGACGATGTGGTGGAGGCAGGAGCACTCACGGCGGAAGTAGCGTGAGCCTTGGCGGACCCGCAACCACGCCCAGCAGAAGGACGAGCGGCAGCACTAGACTTGCGGTTAGCCTCCCAACCTTCGGGATAACCGATGAGCTCATAGCATTGGGTAGCATCGTGCCCGTGTTTCTTGCAATGGGAACACGCTAAAAGTTGATAACACCTAGCAGCGTCATGGCCAAGTTTATGGCAATGGCTGCAAGTGGGGTGGTCAGTGGTGCCACGGCCACGAACCCCAGCACGAACCGCGAACCCCAGCACATCCTGAGAGGCTTCGGCAGTAGGGGGACGAGCAGCACGTACCCTCTCCTCCTGCACAGCTAAATGAAAAACCCGATCCTAGGAAGGCATGGGATCAGTTGAAAGAACATGGGTACGCAAACGTCCATAATATTCGGAGTAAAGACCCATCAAGAAGTCATGGAGTTTTTGATTTTCACGGCGTTCAGCGTGAAGAGAGCCAGCCGAACAAGGCGTGAGACAGGTACATGCTATTAAAGGTTTATGTTTAAACAACTCTTCCCACAAAACGTTTAATTTGCCATAGTAGGTCGACACACTCATAGTTTTTGTTTGTTCGCATTTAGCAATGGCAGATTTGAGTTGATGAATTCTAGGACCATTAATGGTGGCAAATCTAGTTTTTAAGTGAGTCCATAATTTATGAGCTTCTCTAAACTTGCTTAACGTACCTTTAACCTCGGCGTCAATGGTGTTGAGAAGCCATGAGACGATCATGGCGTTGACAGTGGTCCAATTCGACGCTGTGTACGGTGCGACAGGACCGGTGATGCTGCCATCAACAAACACACATCTACGTCGAGCCTCGAGAGTGAGTTGAACATCACTAGCCCAATCATCATAATTATCGGAACGTAATCGTGTGGGAGTGATAAAATCACGGGCCTATCACCGGTGCCAAGAAAAAATGGATGGGTAATATCAGTTTTGGAGATGGTGGTTTCCGGCGACTTGTCTTTGTCGCCTGCCATGACCAATAAAAGGAGAGAAAAAAAATTATGACGGCTCCGATACCATGTTAAATATAGGCCTGGGCCGCACCCATCACAAGGAGAGAGAGTCCACATCACAAGACAAAGGAGGTTCCACCTTAAAACCATATGGCAATAAGGGGAGTAACCCCTTTTCATTATAAAGTGAACCCATCTCTCTTCTTTAATCAATGTGGGACACTCACATGTGGTGTGCGCTATTCATTATAGCTTCAACATATGTTGAAATACTAAAAAATGGTGGTATCAGGTATGTTGGATTAATGGCTAAGCTTTCACTTTTCATTTCAAAGGTTACGTGTTCGATACTTGTATACACAACATTTATTTTAATTGAGGGTTTGACTTGAGAATAAAACATTTGCATTAGAGCATTAGAGGAGAGTGCCACGTGGCACACAAACTTTCTTAGGAACACCTTTTAATACATTAGTATAGATTTACCTTAGCTTGGACCATAGGCTGAGCAAGGCCATACATACTTAAATAGTTTTTTTTTTTGTAAAAAAAAGCTCCTTGAATGTAAGTCATTTTAAAACTTGCAATCATTTTCTAATTACTAAGTATTTTATAAAGTATGATTAGGCGTTGAGGTTAATATAAAGGAGACAAATTTAGGTGTCTACACAAAGTCGTGATGAGATTTGTGGTAGAGGAAAGTGGATGTGGCGGGAAACACCAGAGAAGGGTCGCTAGAAAAGGTAGAGTGGAAATTGATGAGACGAAAGAGCATCTAGAAGAAGAGGGATATAGATTTTGTAAGCTCTCAAACTTCTTGGAGGTTACCTAAGTTACATCGAGTTCTACCTCATATCTAATGCTCTGTTTTGTTCAACTTATTTTAAGTTATTTCAGAAAAAATAAGATCAAATAAAATAAGATAAAGTCAGATAAGATAAGGTCAGATAAGATAAGATCAGATAAGTTGAATAAAACATACTAACTATGTTAAACAACACAAACAACTAGAATATAAGTTCAGATAAGATAAGATAAGATAAGATAAATCAAAATAAGTTGAATCAAACAGTTGCTAAGATGACATCACGATATTTTCACATGACCCTCTTATTATATTAAGTTACTAAGGCCCTGTTCTTTTGGACTTATTTTTAGCAAAAATAAGTAAAAATAAGTTCAGTTCAACAAAAATAAGTTCAGTTCAGCAAAAATAAGTAAAAATAAGTTCAGTTCAGCAAAAATAAGTTCAGTATTACTATTAATGTTGTAATTATTATTTTTGTTTTCAATATTACTATTAATATTGTTATTATTATTAATATTATAAACTATAATAACGATAATTTGTAATTTTTTTTATTTTTTATTATATATTATTTTTTTATTTTAATTTTATTATTATTTATTATTTAGTAATTATTATTTATTATTTAGTAATTATTTTTTATTATTTATTATTATTATTATTATTTATTATTTATTATTTATTATATGTTATTTATTATTTATTATTATTATTTATTATTATTTATTATTTATTATTTATTATTTATTTTTTATTATTTATTATTTATTACAATTATAATTATAATTATTTATTATTTAATATTTATTATTATTTATTATTTATTATTTATGTATTATTTATTTATTATTTAATATTTATTATTTATAATTTATTATTGATTATTTATTATTTTTTATTATTTGTTATTTATTATTTTTTATTTATTATATATTATTTATTATATATTATTATTATTATTTATTTATTATTTAATTATTTATTTATCATTATTATTATTATTTATTATTATTAATATTATTATTATTTATTATTTATAATTATTATTATTTATTATTTATTATTATTATTTATTATTATTATTATTTATTATTATTTTTATTATTATTATTTATTATTTTTTATTATTTTTTATTTTTTATTATAATTATAATTATTATTTATTATTTATAATTATTATTTATTATTATTATTATTTATTATTATTATTTATTATTATTATTATTATTATTATTTATTATTATTTACTATTTATTATTATTATTTATTATTTATTATTTATTATTTATTATTTATTATTTATTATTTATTATTTATTATTTATTATTTATTATTTATTATTTATTATTTATTATTTATTATTTAATATTTATTATTTATTATTTATTATTTATTATTTATTATTTATTATTTATTATTTATTATTTATTATTTATTATTTATTATTTATTATTTATTATTTATTATTTATTATTTATTATTTATTATTTATTATTTATTATTTATTATTTATTATTTATTATTTATTATTATTGTTTAGCAAAAATAAGTTCAGTTCAGCAAAAATAAGTAAAAATAAATTCAGTTCAGCCAAAATAAGTAAAATTAAGTTCAGTTCAGCAAAAATAAGTTCAGTTTAATAAAAATAAAATAAGTTCCGTTCAATTCGGCCAAAATAAATTCAAAAGAACAGGGCTAACTAGTTACCTTTAATAACCCCCTTTGGCCTTATGGCCTTTCTCCTATTCGAGTCCGAGTCCTCACTCTCTAAAGTCTAAAGTCTAAAGTCTAAAGTCTAAAGTTTAAAGCCCATGAGCCCAACCACAATCCCCCTTCTAATTTGACAAGATATTAATCTTAGTTGAGGTTACCTCCAGATGCAGGTATATGTCGACCCCCAAATCCATTTGCTTCTTGTATGCTTAGTGAGAGCAATTATGGAATTAATTTGGATGGCTGATCAATTTGTTGATATGTACTTTGACTTGGCTTTTATTGTTAAACTAGTTATAAGGCCCGGTCTATTTCCCGAATAAGGATTTTTTTATTATTAATATTATATTTTAAGATGATAACATTAAATATCACTTGGTATAGTGGTTAAGACTTTAGTATATAAACTTGAAGTCACGAGATCAAACTCTATACTATACAATTTCTATGTACAATGGGGTTATCCAACTATTTCTCCAACTAGCTCTAAGGAGAGAGAAAATGGAGAGCTACCTCTTACCCAACAATGAGACTCTTGGGTGTGTCTTCGGTGTATCTCCGTGGAAACACTTTCCAAAGTGTCTCTTGGAGAATATACCATTTGGTTTAAAGGAGATATGACTCTCCAATGTGTGGGCCCCATAAAACCAAAACATACCATTTGCAATTACTAAAGTTTTATTTTCTTCTTGCAACCATTTAATGATCTTTTTATAAAAAAATTTAAAAAAGATGGTAATAATTACTATCCCAACAATTATAATTTTTCTTTATCTCACAAAATCTACTATTTTTTTTAATTTATGAAATTAAATATTAGCATTCAAAATTAATAATTTTTTAAAACATTCGACATCACATTAATTATGAAAAAGATTAAATTTTTTGTAATTATATTTAATTTACATGAATAACTTTATTTATTCAACTTTAATCATAATATGAAATGATGTTCATTTATTGACATGTGGACCACCAAACAATGAAAAGTTAAATGGAGAGCTCTTTAAAAAGTTTTATTGTTGTTGGATATTTTTAGATATAGTAATTTAAAATAGCTTGAAGAGGGAGAATAGATGAGAGAGAGCCATGTACCATTGTATTTGTACATGCTCTTACATGAAGTAAGACGCCCTTAGGAAGAACACGACGTAGGCCATGTGGCACTATAGAGTATAGATGTTTGAGACGAGTTTCCCTCATTGAGTACATTTTCATCTCTGTATGTCAGAACCCAATCCGTAGTTTCTAAATTCCGGCATTTTATTGCGGGGATTTGGTCCAGTCCAGTTAATTACAGCCTGCAGGAAGTACGTATTGTAATTTGTAACGAATTAAGAGTTAAGACTATTCTTCAAGAAACTCTATAATCTAATAACCCACAGCCGAAATCCTCCGAGTTTGGAACTTCGGATGTATCGACATCACGAATTCAAGATCCACGCGTAAATAGTAGGCCCATTATATATGAATTTCTAGTTCGCCAAATCAATCAATCAATCAATCAATCAATCAATCAATATAAAGGAGGAACTTTTCGTGAGCATAGGGAGCTTCTCAAGATTTCGAGCTCATAGAGCGCGCCACGTAGGATTGCCACGTCATCATTTTATATTTTTATTTTTTACAAAAATAGAGTTCTAGATGATTTAAATACATATAAGGAGATTTGGATAAGCGAAAATTAGAGTTTGGATTTGAATCAACAACTTCAATTATTATATCATGAAAATTGTGTATAACTTTTGCTACGTAATTCGGAATATTATAATTTTTGTACCATTGGAGAGTGCTCAGAATATGCTTCGAAATAATATCCATTTAAAATATAGTTGTACAACTTATGAAATATAGAGCGCCATGTATGATTGACATGTCATCAATTTTTTTTTTTATTTTTTTTTTCTAAAAATAGAGTTCTACATAGATTTAAATACATATAAGGAGTCTTGGATAAGTTTATTTTTTTTTTCTAAAAATAGAGTTCTACATAAATTTAAATACATATAAGGAGTCTTGGATAAGCAGAAATTAGAGTTTCGTTTTGAATGAACAACCTAAATTATTATATTATGTAAATTGTGTATAACTTTTGCTACCTAATTCAGAATAATATAATTTTTATACCATTAGATAGTGCTCGAAATATGCTTTGAAATAAGATCCATTTACAATATAGTTCTACAATTTATGAAATAGAGAGCGCCACTTAAGATTGTCATGTTATTAGTTTTTATTTTAAATATTTGAAAAAAATAGAATTCTACATATATTTAAATACATAAAAGAGTTTTGGATAGGGGGAAATTAGAGTTACGTTTTGAATAAACAACCTAAATTATTATATTATGTAAATTGAATTTAACTTTTGCTACCTAATTCAAAACATTATAATTTTTTTACCATTGGAGAGTGCTTGAAATATGCTTCAAAATATGATCTATTTACAATATAGTTTTACAACTCATGAAGATATATTATATTAGATGCATTGTAGGACATTATTTAGTCTTTTTTTAGATAAATATAATAATGGCTATAGGTATTAAGTATAGTGTATTATATGTGATTATAACATTTGATTATAGGTCCAATTTACAGGACTAAACATATTATCTTTCAAAACCTCAACCTTACTCAACTAAAATAAAACAATGTAGTATTGCAACAAAATTTATTAACTAAAATCTATAGCGATAAAGTTACATATTAGAGTTTTAGATTATGTAAAAATTAGAGTTTGATTTAAATAAAACATCCTTAGAATATTATAAAGAGCTCCATCTAAGCATGCCATGTCATTCATATCAATTTTTAAGAAAATATTCTTTCTGTCCTGCATCAATTAAATTATTACCCTCTACTTTCTTAAAGTATCATTCGGGTATTATTCATGTTAAAACTGTATTAGCTATTGTTAGTCATACCTGTTATTGGGATACCATTTAATAATAGACTTAGCTACAATATTCAATTGAATATTAATAATTATAAAATTTATATATCACAATAACAAATCTAGATATTAAAGTATAATGACAAATACTTTCGCCGTTTTTTTTTTACTTCAACAATTGGTTTGGACATGATTTTTAAGGAAATAAAAAATGGGTAGTTTAGCATAGAGGTACCACTTTAGTTAACTAGAGTAGGGGACAAATAAATCCTTATTAAAGTAAACGCAACTTTATAAGGCAATTCGGGTAATTAATGATGGTTTTATTAACATAAAGTAAAGGTAATATTGTCAACTGTAGTTTCTCAAAACTGTAATGGTTTCAAAAGATGAAACTACCTAAAGTGGTGATTGTTGTAATAGAAAAAGAACGGAGGAAGTATGTAAATATAATGATATTGAAAAATCTCATTTTACAACACCACAAAATCAACAAGAATTTTAACAAAAAATTTGCAATAAAATAAAATAAACAACTACCCGTGCAACGCACGGGCTTCAAACCTAGTATATATATATAAAGGAAGAACTTTTCGGGAGCATAGGGAGCTCCTCAAGATTTCGAGCTCATAGAGCGCGCCACATAAGATTGCCATGTCATCAATTTATATTTTTATTTTTAAAAAAATAGAGTTCTGCATGATTTAAATACATAAAAGGAGATTTGGATAAGCGAAAATTAGAGTTTGTATTTAAATCAACAACTTAAATTATTATATTATGAAAATTGTGTATAACTTTTGATACAAAATTCGGAATATTATAATTTTTGTACCATTGAAGAGCATTCAGAATATATTTCGAAATAAGATCCATTTACAATATAGTTCTACAACTTATGAAATATAGAGCGTCATGTAGGAGTCTTGGATAAGCAGAATTTAGAGTTTCGTTTTGAATGAACAATCTGAATTATTATATTATGTAAATTGTGTATAACTTTTGCTACCTAGTTCAGAATATTACAATTTTTGTACCATTAGATAGTGATCGAAATATGCTTCGAAATATGCTTCGAAATAAGATCCATTTACAATATAGTTCTATAATATATGAAATAGAGAGTGTCACTTAGGATTGCAATGTCATTAGTTTTTATTTTAAATATTTGAAAAAAAATAGAATTCTACATATATTTAAATACATAAAAGAGTTTTGGATAGGGGGAAATTAGAGTTGCATTTGAACTATTTTACCTAATTCAAAATATTATAATTTTTTTATCAGTGGAGAGTGCTTGAAATATGCTTCAAAATAGGATCTATTTACTATATAGTTTTATAACTCATGAAAATATATTAAATTAGATAAATTGTAAGACATTATTTAGTCTTTTTTTAGATAAATATAATAATAGCTATAAGTACTCCCTCCGTTTCATTTTAATTTACTCACTTCACTTTGGGGGAGAACCAAGGAGAAAGTGCAAAATTATGAGAGAGAAACTGAAAAGGTGGAGAGAGAAATTGAAAAGTGAGAGAGAGAAATAAAAAAGTGGGTTAAAATATTAAAAAGTGGATGACATGGGTGGAAAAAGAGGAGAAAGTAAATGTGACATGTTACTAAAAATAGAAAAAGCAACAGTGTGTAGATTAAAAAGAAACGGACCAAAAAGGAAAGTGTGTAGATTAAAAAGAAACAGAGGGAGTATTAAGTATAGTGTATTACATGTGATTATAACATTTGATTATAGGTCCAATTTACAGAATTAAACATATTATCTTTTAAAACCTCAACCTTACTCAACTAAACCAAAACAATATAGTATTGCAACAAAATTTATTAAGGAAACTTTGTTGTTACAACAAAAACTAAAATCTATAGCGATAATATATATTAGAGTTTTGGATTATGTAAAAATTAGAGTTTGAATTAAATAAAACAACCTTAGAATATTATAAAGAGCTCCACCTAAGCTTGCCATGTCATTCTTATTAACTTTTAATTTTTTTTAAGAAAATAGTGTTCAACAATTATTTTTTTTGAAAGAAAATGGTGTTCAACATAGATATAAGTACATATAAGGTGTTCTGGATGAGTGAATATTACAGTCTAATTTTAAATAAATAACCTAAATTATTATACTATGTAAATTAAATATAACTTTTGCTACATAATTCGCAATAGTATAATTTTTTTTACCGTCGGAGAGTGCTCGAAATATGATTCGAAATAAGATCCATATACAATATAGTTTTACAACTTATGAAAATATATTTATTTAGTTGAATAATAACGTATTATTTATTCTTTATTTTAAATAACTATAAAAATAACTATAAAAATAGCATATAATATGTGACAATAGTAATTATGTCTTTTAAAATCATACTTTTAAAAATCAAGTCATATGAAGATAAAAAAATTCATATCTATAGTTTTGAAACGATAGCATTCCATGATGGCATTACATGAAGATCAAATGAAAGTTTGTCATCGAGATTTCAGAGGTATTATGCAATTGACTAATTATTTTATTCTTATAATATTTATTATATACATAATTATTTATTTATTTTCCATATATCTATATCTATATATAAGATCTTATTCTTTTCTCCATTAACTTAATTCTACTAAAATTATTTGGAAATCAAGGTTCGCATTTCTAGACTATTTGAGGTCACAGATCATAAAAAAGGGGGAAATTTGATAAGTCTTGATATGGTCATGATAAATGAAGATATATTTTTTTTCTCTTAAATTGTATTTTCGATTATTAATAGAGATTAGTTTTATATTTAATTAATTTTCTTCATGATAATATCATTATAATCTTCGTTTTGGTTTTCCCATCTTCCATTCTATATACGTTAGTGTTTATGTGCTATATTAAAAGTTGAAATTGTGGCTGGCACTTATGTTTTTTCTCTATTCTTTCTGTCTTGCATCTATTAAGTTATTACCCTCTACTTTCTTAAAGTATCATTCGGGTATTATTCATGTTAGACTGTATTAGTAGTCATACCTGTTATTGAGATACCATTTAATAATAGCTTAAATATAGTATTCAATTGAATATTAAAAATTATAAAATTTATATATCACAATAACAAATCTAAAAATTATAGTATAATGACAAATACTTTCTCCCTTTTTTTTCTACTTCAACAATTGGTTTGGGCATGGTTTTTAAGGAAATAAATAATGGTTCGTTTAACATACAGGTACTCCCTCTGTTTTTTTTTATCCTTCCTACTTAGAATCTTGCACAAATATTAAGAAGAAGGAAGATTCTTGCACATGGGTGGAATCTGATTTAATAAAAGCAATTTAAAAAAGAAAAGAGTAGTACAATGCAAGTGGGTCCTTTATAATTAAATAATAATCAATCCAAAAAGAAGAAGCACTTTACAAAATCAGCTCAAGTTTACACTTGAGGCCAAAAAAAAGGAGGGAAAAGGACGACAGAAGTACAGCAGCACAAGCACCCAAATCTCCTGAAATTATGTAAAGTAACGAAAACTACAAATTTCATTTTCCCTCCAAACTTACAATTTCAGTAATGTCAACTACATATACCCCATTAACTCATCCTCATATCACTTGCTGACTTATAAGAAAAAAACAGAAGGAGAATTTTTTTTTTATTTATAAATATGGCATCATTGCCATTAGAGGCCTCAGGGCTTGATGAAAGTGTAGAAGGTGAAGCATCTGCCCTTGTAGTATCTGCTCAACAGCCACATCACGGGCCTAGGCTCAGCAATGAAAAACGCCAAATCATAGCTGAATGGCTTCTAAGTCAGACAGTGGTTGGAAATCTTCCATGGGGGGCGAAGAAGAAAGCTGCACAGAAGTTCAATGTCACCACAAGGACCATTTACAGCATCTGGAAAAAAGCCATGAATCAAGTAGCTCAAGGGCAGCCCATCAATGTCAGGACCAACAAACACAAATGTGGAAGACGCAAGGCAAAGGTCACTCTTCATCAGGTATCCTCTGTACCTTTATGTCAAAGGACAAGTTTAAGAGTATTAGCTCAAGCACTTGATTTGCATTACACAACATTATGGAGGATAGTTAAAAGGGGGGGATTAAGACCTCATACAAGTCCATTAAAACCAGATTTGGACATGAAGAAAAAGCTAAGAAGGTTAATGTGGGTCATAAGTTTACTTCAAAGAAACACATTGTACACAAACCCCACTTACATAGATATGAGAAATGTTGTTCATATAGATGAGAAATGGTTCTATATGACACAAAAAAGGGTCAGAGCATATCTACATCCAAAGGAAAAAACACCATGGAGGAAGATTAAAAACAAAAACTTCATCCCAAAAGCCATGTTCATGGCTGCAGTTGCAAGACCAAGGTGGAACCAAGATGGTTCATGTGCATTTGACGGGAAGATTGGCATATGGCCTTTCACAAAACAAGTTCCAGCACAAAGATCATCTGATAATAGGCCTAGGGGAACTCTAGAAACAAAGCCCATTGATGCGGTAACAAAACATGTGATTAGAGACATGTTGGTAAACAAAATCATGCCTGCCATCAGGGAGAAATGGCCAAATGACCTTAGCAAGGTCATATACATACAACAAGATAATGCACCATGTCATATAACCAATGATGATCCAGTATTTCAGCAACACAAACTACTTGATGGATTTGATTTCAGGTTGATACAACAACCACCGAACAGCCCAGACATGAATATTTTAGATTTAGGTTACTTTAGAGTACTACAAACATTACAATACAGAAAATCACCAAGAAAAATTGACCAACTTATTGCTGCTGTCAATGAGTCATGGGAAGAACTACATCCAAAGACTCTAAGTAATGTGTGGATGTCACTTCAATTCTATCTAAATGAAGTTATCAAAGTTTGTGGAAATAATGAATATGATGAACCCCATGCAAAGAAGTCATAACTTGAAGATTTAGGGCTGCTGCCAGAAGAGGTTGGTCCATCTGTTGAAGATGTTCATAAAGCAATTCAATTTATTGCTGAACATATGAATGGCAACTGAACATCTCACAACAAGAAGATGAAGAATAGGTATACAGTTTTTGTGAAGGTAGAAAGTTTATGTAAAGTTAGAAAGTTTTTGGGAAGGTAGAAGAGAATTTGTGAAGCTTTTGTGAAGAAAATGTAGTTTTTGGGAAGGAAAAACACACAACTTTTTGTAAACATTTTGAAGCCATATGCATATGATATATATTCTGCTTGGGCTGTTTAATTTTTATATTTACAAGTCCATCATGCATGTCATCATGTTTCGTACATATGGAGCACATCAATGATCAAATGAACCTCTCACATATTTGGTCACTGAGGTTGTCAAATGAGGTGGCAATAACACAAGCATAACCCAAGAAGAATCAAGCTTTATGCTACTGTGGTGGCTACAATGAGCCTGCATCACAGAGCTACCCTCAAAATTCTAAGTAGGATACACTTAGTTAGCCTCACTACATTTGACTAAAGAATGGCCATATAAAACTCATCATCATCACAGGCACCAACATGACTCTAATCACAGACTAACAAGAGCCATAACCACATTCACTTTCATTTCAATTTGCAAAAACAGAACACTACTATAAACATAATACTACTAATAACAGACTAATCACAGACTAACAAGAGCCATAACCACATTCACTTTCATTTCAATTTGCAAAAACAGAACACTACTATAAACATAATACTACTAATAACAGACTAATCACAGACTAACAAGAGCCATAACCACATTCACTTTCATTTCAAGTTGCAAAAACAGAACACTACTATAAACATAATACTACTAATAACAGACTAATCACAGACTAACAAGAGCCATAACCACATTCACTTTCATTTCAATTTGCAAAAACAGAACACTACTATAAACATAATACTACTAATAACAGACTAATCACAGACTAACAAGAGCCATAACCACATTCACTTTCATTTCAATTTGCAAAAACAGAACACTACTATAAACATAATACTACTAATAACAGACTAATCACAGACTAACAAGAGCCATAACCACATTCACTTTCATTTCAAGTTGCAAAAACAGAACACTACTATAAACATAATACTACTAATAACGGACTAATCACGAGACTAACAAGAGCCATAACCACATTCACTTTCATTTCAATTTGCAAAAACAGAATACTACTATAAACATAATACTACTAATAACGGACTAATCACGAGACTAACAAGAGCCATAACCACATTCACTTTCATTTCAAGTTGCAAAAACAGAACACTACTATAAACATAATACTACTAATAACAGACTAATCACAGACTAACAAGAGCCATAACCACATTCACTTTCATTTCAATTTGCAAAAACAGAACACTACTATAAACATAATACTACTAATAACAAACTAATCACAGACTAACAAGAGCCATAACCACATTCACTTTCATTTCAATCATCATACAAGCATAAATCAGAGCAATCATTTGCAAAACGCCAGAACACTACTAAAAACAGAATACTACTATAAACAGAACACTACTATATCACATGCAAATTCACTCATACTAAAAACAAAACACTACATCATGCAACTTCAAATGAGCCTAATCACAGACTAACAAGAGCCATAACCACATTCACTTTCATTTCAATCATCATCCAAGCATAAATCAGAGCAATCATTTGCAAAACGCCAGAACACTACTAGAAACAGAATACTACTATAAACAGAACACTACTATATCACATGCAAATTCACTCATACTAAAAACAAAACACTACATCATGCAACTTCAAATGAGCCTAATCACAGACTAACAAGAGCCATAACCACATTCACTTTCATTTCAATCATCATACAAGCATACTCCCTTGAAAAAATTATCTAATCTCATACAAACATACTACCTCAAAATGAAATTCTACCAGCAAAACAGAGAAAGCAGAGAAAGATAAACACGAAAATAATACTCCTAATATTTGCAGCAGCAAAACAGAGAAAGCAGGAAACAAAACAGAGAAAGCTCAAAAAAAACAAGACAACCCTAATATCTACCAGCAGCAAAACCACACTCAATTTCATTTCAAAAATTAATTGACAAAACAAAGAAGCACAAAAATATAAATAGTTCAAGGAAACTCCCTCGAAGGCTGACAATGCTTAAGTTTAACTGCCGGAAAATATATTTTCAAATTGTTGTAAATTTCCTCCGGCGACGGTAAGGGAAATTCATCAACTTCAGCCTCAGATCTGGAGAGTTCTCTTTCAGGAGTGTCTGGAACAATTAATTCTTCTTCTTCCTCACTGTTGAAAGCTTCATATGAAGGACTTTGCGGACTCTCTGAGTCTGGAACAAAGTGTTCCTCTACTTTATCATCATCGCAAGGTGTTTGAGGACTGTGAGATTCTTCAAAAATCTCTGGAATTGCCTTTTCAGCCATGATGGACTATAAACAGAGTAATTAGTACCCAGAAATGGCCCGCAAAGCTACCCAGAAAATTCGCAAAGTTTACCCACAAAATTCACGAAGATCGACTGTTGAATTTGCAAGAACGTGTTTGATTTTGCGAGAACAGTTCGTCAGATAGAGAGAGAAATTGAGAGAACGAAGTGTTTTGATTTTAGATCTAGGGTTCTAAAATGGAGAGCATGAGAGGGGCGTTTTGTTTAGATCTAGGGTTTGTGAGATAGAGAGAGAAATTGAGAGAGAGAAAACGCTAAAGAGTCGTTGGAGGAAATGAAGAACAGTGAATTGAATGGGAGAGTTGAATGGGTGGTTGGAGAAAGATCGAGAATAAGTAAGAGAGGAGAGAGATGAAATGGAATCTAAATGGGAGAGTTGGGGACCACTAGGGATTATTTTATTATTTTGGTTAGGTATTAGATGTAAATATTAGTTAGTAGATGAGGGTATTGTTGGAATATTTCATGGCCTTAAATAGATAGATTCAAAGTGAGAAGGTTAAAAAAAAACACACTAAAACGGAAAGTGAGAAAGATAAAAAAAAACAGAGGGAGTACCTCTTTAGTTAACTAGAGTAGGGGGATAAATAAATCCTTAATAAATTAAACATAACTTTATAAAGCAATTTGGGTAATGAATGATGGTTTTATTAACATAAAGTAAATGTAATATTATCAGCTGTAGTTACTTTTTTTTACCAAAAGTGAAATGGTTCCAAAAGATGAAACTACCTAAAGCGGTAATTGTTGTAATAGAAAAAGAACGGAGGAAGTATGTAAATACAATGGTGCTGAAAAATCTTATTTCATAGCAACACAAAATCAACAATAATATTAACAAAAATATTGGAATAAAATAAAATAAACAGCAACCCGTGCAACGCACGGGCTTCAAACCTAGTATATATATAAAGGAGGAAATTTTCGGGAGCATAGGGAGCTCCTTAAGATTTCGAGCTCATAGAGCGCGCCACGTAGGATTGCCACGTCATCAATTTATATTTTTATTTTTTACAAAAATAGAGTTCTAGATGATTTAAATATATATAAGGAGATTTGGATAAGCGAAAATTAGAGTTTGGATTTGAATCAACAACTTAAATTATTATATCATGAAAATTGTGTATAACTTTTGCTACGTAATTCGGAATGTTAAAATTTTTGTACCATTGGAGAGTGCTCGGAATATGCTTCGAAATAAGATCCATTTATAATATAGTTGTACAACTTATGAAATATAGAGCGCCATGTAGGATTGCCATGTCATCAGTTTTTTTTTTTATTTTTTTTTTCTAAAACTAGAGTTCTACATAGATTTAAATACATATGAGGAGTCTAGGATAAGCAGAAATTAGAGTTTCGTTTTGAATGAACAACCTAAATTATTATATTATGTAAATTGTGTATAACTTTTGCTACCTAATTCAGAATATTATAATTTTTGTACCATTAGATAGTGCTCGAAATATACTTTGAAATAGGATCCATTTACAATATAGCTCTACAATTTATGAAATAGATAACACCACTTAAGATTGCCATGTCATTAGTTTTTATTTTAAATATTTGAAAAAAATAGAATTTCACATATATTTAAATACATAAAAGAGTTTTGGATATGGGAAAATTAGAGTTGCGTTTTGAATAAACAACCTAAATTATTATATTATGTAAATTGAATTTAACTTTTGCTACCTAATTCAAAACATTATAATTTTTGTACCGTTGGAGAGTGCTTGAAATATGCTTCAAAATAGGATCTATTTACAATATAGTTTTACAACTCATGAAAATATATTAAATTAGATGCATTGTAGAACATTCTTTAGTCTTTTTTTATAGATAAATATAATAAGGGCTATAAGTATTAAGTATGTGTATTATATGTGATTATAACATTTGATTATAGGTCCAATTTACAGGATTAAACATATTATCTTTCAAAACCTCAACCTTACTCAACTAAACTAAAACAATATAGTGTTGCACCAAAATTTATTAACTAAAATCTATAGCGATAAAGTTACATACTTCCTCCGTTCTGTTTTAAATGAAACGTTTGCATTTTCACGCAACCCAACTCACTTCTTTAATCACTAATATCTTTAGTTGTGCACATGTAAAAAATATAAAAAAGTTATAATTTGATAGTATGCATCGAGACGAATCTAACAAGATCCCACTTGACTATGTTTTTCTTTATATAATAGCGATACATTGGAGTCAAAATTGATCAATGAATAGTGTCATTTCACCCAATGTTTCATTTAAAAAAAACAGAGGAAGTATTAGAGTTTTGGATTATGTAAAAATTAGAGTTTGATTTAAATAAAACAGCCTTAGAATATTATAAAGAGCTCCACCTAAGCATGGCATGTCATTCTTATCAATTTTTAAGAAAGTATTCTTTCGGTCCAGCATCAATTAAATTATTACCCTCTACTTTCTTAAAGTATCATTCGGGTATTATTCATGTTAAAACTATATTAGGTATTGTTAGTCATACCTGTTATTGGGATACCATTTAATAATAGAGTTAGCTACAATATTCAATTGAATATTAAAAATTAGAATATAAATTTTATATATCACAATAACAAATCAAGAAATTACAGTATAATGACAAATACTTTCTCCGTTTTTTTCCACTTCGACAATTGGTTTGGACATGGTTTTTAAGGAAATAAAAAATGGGTAGTATAGCATAGAGGTACCTCTTTAGTTAACAAGAGTAGGGGACAAATAAATCCTTATTATAAGGCAATTCGGGTAATTAATGATTGTTTTATTAACATAAAGTAAAGGTAATATTGTCAACTGTAGTTTCTTTTTTTACCAAAAGTGGAATGGTTTCAAAAGATGAAACTACCTAAAGTGGTAATTGTTGTAATAGAAAAAGAACGGAGGAAGTATGTAAATACAATGATCTTGAAAAATCTCATTTTACAACAACACAAAATCAACAATAATGTTAACAAAAAAAAATTGCAATAAAATAAAATAAACAACAACCCGTGCAACGCACGGGCTTCAAACCTAGTATATATATATAAAGGAGGAACTTTTCGGGAGCATAGGGAGCTCCTCAAGATTTCGAGATATACAATGTAAATTGATTATAACTTTTGCTACATAATTCGCAATAGTATTTTTTTTTTTTTACCGTCGGAGAGTGCTCGAGATATGCTTTGAAATAAGATCTATATACAATATTGTTTTACAACTTATGAAAATGTATTTATTTAGATGAACAATAACATATTATTTATTCTTTATTTTAAATATATAAAAATAGCGTATTATACCTGAAAATACTAATTATGTCTTTAAGAATCATACTTTTAAAAATTGAGTTATATAAAGATAAAAAGTTCATATCCATAGTTTTGAACCTATAGTATTCCATGATGGTATTACATGAAGAATCAAATGAAAGTTTGTCATCGAGATTGCAGAGGTATTATGCAATTAACTAATTATTTTATTCCTAGAATATTTATTGCATACATAATTATTTATGTTTTTTCCATATATCTATATGTAAGATCTTATTATTTTCTCCATGAACTTAATTCTACTAAAACTATTTGGAAATCAAGATTCGTGTTTCTAGACTGTTTAAGGTCACGGATCATAAAAAAGGGGGAAGTTTGATAAGTCTTGATATGGTCATGATTGATGAATAGGTTTTTTTTTCTCTCTTAAATAGTATTTTCAATTATTAATAGAGGTTAGTTTTACATTTAATTAATTTTATTCATGAAACTACCATTATGATCTTCTTTTTTGCTTTTTCATCTTCCATTCTATATACATTAGTGTTTATGTGCTATATTCAAATTTGAAGTTATGGCTGACACTCATGCTTTTCTCTATTATTTCTGTTCTGCATCTATTAGATTATTACCCTTGCTCTACTTTCTTAAATTATCATTCGGGTATTATTCATGTTAAAACTGTGTTAATTATTGTTAGTCATACCTATTATTAGGATACCATTTAATAATAGAGTTAGTTACAATATTTAATTGGATATTAAAAATTATAAAATTTATATATCGTAATAACAAATCTAGAAATTATAGTATGATGACAAATACTTTCCCTGTTCTTTTTCTACTACAACAATTGGTGTGGGCATGGTTTTTAAGGAAATAAAAAATGGGTGAATTAGCATAGAGGTACCCCTTTAGTTAACTAGAGTAGGGGATCAATAATCCTTAATAAAGTAAACGCAACTTTATGAGGCAATTTAGATAATTAATGAGGGTTTTATTAACATAAAATAAAGGCAATATTGTCAACAATAGTTGCTTTTGTTTTACCAAAAGTGAAATAGTTCCAAAAGATGAAACTACCCAAAGCGGTAATTGTTGTAATAGAAAAGGAATGGAGAAAGTTTAAAATACATCAGTGCTGAAAAATCTCATTTCACAACAACACAAAATTGACAATAATATTAACAAAAAAATTTACAAAAAAATAAAATAAGCAACAACCCGTGCAACGCACGGGCTTGAAAACTAGTATATATATAAAGGAGGAACTTTTCGGGAGCATAGGGAGCTCCTCAAGATTTCGAGCTCATAGAGCGCGCCACGTAGGATTGCCACGTCATCAATTTATATTTTTATTTTTTACAAAAATAGAGTTCTAGATGATTTAAATACATATAAGGAGATTTGAATAAGCGAAAATTAGAGTTTGGATTTGAATCAACAAACTAAATTATTATATAATGAAAATTGTGTATAACTTTTGCTACGTAATTCGGAATATTATAATTTTTGTACCATTGGAGAGTGCTCGAAATATGCTTCGAAATAAGATCCATTTATAATATAGTTGTACAACTTATGAAATATAGAGCGCCATGTAGGATTGCCATGTCATCAATTTTTTTTTTATTTTTTTTTTCTAAAAATAGAGTTCTACATAGATTTAAATACATATAAGGAGTCTAGGATAAGCATAAATTAGAGTTTCGTTTTGAATGAACAACCTAAATTATTATATTATGTAAATGTGTATAACTTTTGCTACCTAATTCAGAATATTATAATTTTTGTACCATTAGATAAAAAGTTATAATTTGATAGTATGCATCGAGACGAATCTAACAAGATCCCACTTGATTATGTTTTTCTTTATATAATATTGATACATTGGAGTCAAAATTGATCAATGAATAGTGTCATTCACCCAATGTTTCATTTAAAACAGAACGGAGGAAGTATTAGAGTTTTGGATTATGTAAAAATTAGAGTTTGATTTAAATAAAACAGCCTTAGAATTATTACCCTCTATTTTCTTAAAGTATCATTCGGGTATTATACATGTTGAAACTGTATTAGCTATTGTTAGTCATACCTGTTATTGGGATACCATTTAATAATAGACTTAGCTACAATATTCAATTGAATATTAAAAATTATAAAATTTATATATCACAATAACAAATCTAGAAATTACAATATAATGACAAATACTTTCTCCTTTTTTTTCTACTTCAACAATTGGTTTGGACATGGTTTTTAAGAAAATAAAAAATGGATAGTTTAGCATAGAGGTACCTCTTTAGTTAACTAGAGTAGGGGACAAATAAATCCTTGTTATAAGGCAATTCGGGTAATTAATGATGATTTTATTAACATAAAGTAAAGGTAATATTGTCAACTGTAGTTTCTTTTTTTACCAAAAGTGGAATGGTTCCAAAAGATTAAACTACCTAAAGTGGTAATTGTTGTAATAGAAAAAGAACGGAGGAAGTATGTAAATACAATGATCTTGAAAAATCTCATTTTACAACAACACAAAATCAACAATAATTTTAACAAAAATTTTACAATAAAATAAAATAAACAACACGAGCTTCAAACCTAGTATATATATATAAAGGAGGAACTTTTCGAGAGCATAGGGAGCTCCTCAAGATTTCGAGGTCATAGAGCGCGCCACGTAGGATTGCCACGTCATCAATTTATATTTATAATTTTTTTACAAAAATAGAGTTCTAGATGATTTAAATACATATAAGGAGATTTGGATAATCGAAAATTAGAGTTTGGATTCGAACCAACAACCTAAATTGTTATATCATGAAAATTGTGTACAGCTTTTGCTACATAATTCGGAATATTATAATTTTTATACCATTGGAGAGCATTCGAAATATGCTTCAAAATAAGATGCATTTACAATATAGTTGTACAACTTATGAAATATAGAGCGCCATGTAGGATTGCCATGTCATCAATTTTTATTTTTATTTTTTTCCAAAATTAGAGTTTTACATAGATTTAAATACATATAAGGAGTCTTGGATAAGCAGAAATTAGATTTTCCTTTTGAATGAACAACCTAAATTATTATATTATGTAAATTGTGTATAACTTTTGCTACCTAATTCATAATATTATAATTTTTGTACCATTAGATAGTGCTTGAAATATGCTTTGAAATAAGATCCATTTACAATATATAGTTCTACAATTTATGAAATAGAGAGCGCCACTTAAGATTGCCATGTCATTAGTTTCTATTTTAAATATTTGAAAAAAAAATAGAATTCTATATATATTTAAATACATAAAAGAGTTTTGGATAGGGGCAAATCAGAGTTGCGTTTTGAATAAACAACTTAAATTATTATACTATGTAAATTGAATTTAACTTTTGCTACCTAATTCAAAACATTATAATTTTTTTTACCATTGGAGAGTGCTTGAAATATGCTTCAAAATAGGATCTATTTATAATATAATTTTACAACTCATGAAAATATATTAAATTAGATGCATTGTAGGATATTATTTAGTCTTATTTTAGATAAATATAATAATGGCTATAAGTATTAAGTATATTGTATTATATGTGATTATAACATTTGATTATAGGTCCAATTTACAAGATTAAACATATTATCTTTCAAAACCTCAACCTTGCTCAATTAAACTAAAACAATATAGTATTGCAACAAAATTTATTAACTAAAAACTATAGAGATAAAGTTACATATATATTAGAGTTTTGGATTATGTAAAAATTAGAGTTTGATTTAAATAAAATAGCCTTTGAATATTAAAAAGAGCTCCACCTAAGCATGCCATGTCATTCTTATTAATTTTTAAGAAAGTATTCTTTTTGTCCTACATCTATTACATTATTACCCTCTACTTGCTTAAAGTATCATTCGAGTATTATTAATGTTAAAACTGTATTAGCTATTGTTAGTCATACCTGTTAGTGGGATACCATTTAATAATAGACTTAGCTACAATAAATCCTTATTAAAGTAAACGCAACTTTATAAGGCAATTTGGGTAATTAATGATGGTTTTATTAACATAAAGTAAAGTAATATTGTCAATTGTAGCTCTTTTTTTTTTTATCAAAAGTGGAATGGTTCCAAAAGATGAAAGCATAAAACTACCTAAAGTGGTAATTGTTGAAGTAGAAAAAGAACGGAGGAAGTATGTTAATACAATGATCTTGAAAAATCTCATATTACAATAGCACAAAATCAACAATAATATTAACAAAAAAATTGCAATAAAATAAAATAATTATGCTTCTAAATAAGATCCATTTATAATATAGTTGTACAACTTATGAAATATAGAGCGCCATGTAGGATTGCCATGTCATCATTTTTTTTTCTAAAAATAGAGTTCTTCATAGATTTAAATACATATAAGGAGTTTTGGATAAGCAGAAATTAGAGTTTCGTTTTGAATGAACAACCTAAATTATTATATTATGTAAATTGTTTATAACTTTTGCTACCTAATTCAGAATACTATAATTTTTGTAGCATTAGATAGTGCTCGAAATATGCTTTGAAATAAGATCCATTTACAATATAGTTCTACAATTTATGAAATAGAGATCGCCACTTAAGATTGCCATGTCATTATTTTTTATTTTAAATATTTGAAAAAAATAGAATTCTGCATATATTTAAATACATAAAAGAGTTTTGGATAGGGGGAAACTAGAATTCTGCATATATTTAAATACATAAATTTAACCTGTGTAGGTCCCAACTTTAGGGGGTCTTAACTTTTAGCGGGCCTCGGTGACTTAAAACTGACGATTTTTTTAAAAATCTCACCTAGTTTCTACATCCCTCCCTCAATTAACCCTTCTGGTGTGTCCCAAGTTTTACAAATGATAACCTATTAAGCCAGTTTTAAGTCACTAAGGCCCGCTAAAAGTTAAGACCCCCTAAAGATGGGACCTACACAGGTTAATCAATAGTTCAGACCTTTTAAAAATTATCACCCAAAGTTGAGACCTCTGTTGTCAATTTTTCCTTAAAAATTAGAATTTCACTAACAATTGAAATTCACTAGGCGGCAGAAATGAAAAACTAAACCATCAAAGAAGATTCACTAACAATTAAAAAGCAGATCCAGAGTATCGAACCATCAAAGAAAATGAAAAAAAAAGACCTCAATCGAAGAATCAAGAGTTGAACGCAGTCGCCGGTAAGTGAACGGCGAAGAAGCAAGAACGTTGAAGAACAAAAACGGCAAACGAAGTCGAAGTCGTGTTAATCGTGCCGGTTATCGAAGTCGAAGAGGGAAAGAGTTTGAGTGCAGTCAAGGTAAGTGCTTAAGTTGAGGCTTTGAGCATAGTCGCCGGTAAGTGAGTTTAAGAGAGTGAAAGGAAGCCGACGTCCAACGACCGACGACGGAAGAATAGAGAATGAGAGTTGAGAGCAGCGTTTGAGTTTGAGAGAGAAAGAAAGGAAACGGCGCATCGTTAGGTTTAGCATTTCTTTTGTTTTTTTCAAATTTTTTTTTTTAGAAAACAGGGGTAGCACGTGCTACCCCTTGTTACTACGTGGCTCTACCACTGGTTATGCACCAAACAATCTAATCCTAAATACTCTGTAACTAATAATCTTGATTATGTAATCTCATATACATCTATTTGGGAGGGAGTGTATATATAGAGGAGGATATCTAATGATTCATGAAGAGGCACAACTAATAGACAAGTTATCGGGTTTCCATAACTGCTCTTGTTATTATTCAAAATTAAAATAAATACTAACTAAAATATCCGAAAATCATATTAGTCAATATGCACTCGATGGCCCAATCATCATCAATTACAAATCTATTGGAGTACTTTACTACTAAGTAGTAACGTGTTTGGATCCTCTAGAGTTCTAAAAAACTTTATAAAGTAGAGTTTGAGCAATATCAACCATTGAATAAATTCAACAATTAGTTTACCAAGGTCCCTCTAGGTTTTGCTGTGTGAGGGTTTATCTAGGAACCCTAGCTTTTCCTTCTCGAACGCTGATTTCTCGAGTTTTACCTCGAGATTTCGTTAAATATTATTAAAAATCAAAACTTTATCTCAATTCTCTAATCCCGAGCAATCTCTTTATCCTTCTCGCGCGATGGATGGTAAGAATAGAGAGGGTGAAGGGATGATTACCGAGGATGTAGTTGACTGGCACTTTGACACCAATGATGATGATGAGGACAAAACCTCTTTAATCATTGTGGGTAAAATCTGGGCGAGAAAGAACATTAATGCAAACGTATTAATGGACACCATGAAAAAGATCTGGCAACCTAAGCATGGCATGGAAGCGAGGAAATTGGATGATAAGTTGTTCTCTTTCCAATTGTTCCATTGGCGAGATAAAGCAAGAATTTTGGAGGGCCAACCATGACACTTCGACAAAAAAGCTCTATGTCTAAGTGATATACATGATGATGGTAAGCCTTCCGATCTTCAATTACATTCGATGCCTATCTGGGTGAGGTTTTGTAACCTCCCTTTCAAGGGCAGGAATAATGATTTAAATGTGCAAATGCTTGCCAGTAAAGTTGGAACTTTGGTGAAAATTGATAACAATGAAGGGGTGGATATTGATAGATCAGTGATATTAAGAGGGGGTGAAATTAGGAACCCATTAAAAATATCTGTCAATTTGAAATTAAGAGGGGGTGAAATTTTGCAAATTTCTATGAAGTATGAAAGACTCCCTTTCTTTTGTGGTATATGTGGAAGAATTGATCATTGGGACCATGACCGTGAGGAAAATAATGGCGAGCATACGCCGGAAAAGAGGTTTGATATTTCTTTAAGGATGTCACCATGGAAGGGGGGTTATTTGGATGGTGAAAGGAGTGATGGACCTAGGCGAAGTGTGGCTAAGAAATTGTTTGTAACGAGGCCTATGGAAGTGGTGGAAAAGCATAAGAGGGAGGAGGAAGAGATGGCACAAAAGAGGGCTTAATTGAATATAGTGATGAATCAGTTAAGTGAATGTGTTTTAAAAGAAAAAAAGCGGTTGAGAAGATTGTTGTGGAGCCTCAAACTAAATGCACCCTGCACGTATTGAAGAGTGCTCATGACGAGGTGGTGCGGAGCAGTTTTATAGCTACAGAAAGGGAAGAGGGAGAGCGAGTAGCTGGAAGCGATGGGGACAAGGAAGGATCGATGGTGAACAATATGGAGCAGGTGGAGAGGTTTGATGGGGGGGATCTGAATATGAGTGACCAAAGTAAAAAACGAGGGTAGGAACGAGCTTTAAAAAAGAGTGAGAGGGAGGGAAAGATGGAAGGCAAACTGGCTAGAAGTAGAAGGAAATATAGGGAGGAATGGGAGGAATTAAGGGCGCAAGTTGAGGCAACAACAAAGAGGCCTAAAGAGGGTGACGAGGTTGACATAGAAGCCGAAGATAATGTTCTCATGCATGAAAATGTGGCGGGCCCCACCCCCTGGGCTCTTGGTTGTCAATGAATAGCATCCTAATGTGGAATTGCCGGGGGTTGGAGAGTATACCGGCAGTCAATCCGCTTCGGTGCGTTGTGATAAATGAGCACCCTATGATGATTTTTTCGCAGGAAACAAAACTTAGACAATGTGAGATGGAGAAGATCAGGAGGAAAATAAATTTCAAGAATATGATTGTGGTTGATTGTGAAGGCGAAGGTAGAGGGAGACGAGGAGGTATAGCTTTACTTTGGATAGAGGAGTGGATGGTGGATCTACGAACTTTTTCAATTAACCACATTGATGTTTTGGTGTCGAGCAGTGGGATGGAGGAGTGGAGATTTAGTGGGGTGTATGGATGGCCAGAAGAAGGGAACAAATATAAGACGGGGGAATTGATGCAAAGACTTGTGGATGATGAACAATTTCCGTGGCTTTGTGGAGGTGATTTCAACCTGATGATGTGGTCACATGAGAAGCAAGGTGGGGCTGAGTTTAGGGTCGATGATGCTGCAATTTTCTGGCAAGCTGCAGATTATTGTGGTTTTGTTGATCTACACTATGTAGGCCACCCTTTCACTTGGACGAATAACCAAGGGGGTGAGAAAAACCTACAGGAACGGTTGGATAGGTTCTTTGCTAATGAAGCGTGGAAGGAAATGCTTAGAGGCTCGTATGTGACTCATTTGGAAAAAAGGAAGTCGGACCACTTGCCCCTCTTTGTTTCTATCCGAAGCAGTATAACTCTTCCAATGGACAAGAAAAAGCGCCGTCTCTTTAGATTTGAAGAAATGTGGACTAGGGAAGAAGCTTGCGAAGAAATTATTAGAGAGGCTTGTAGTAATAGGGAAGACGCTCAAGGCAACTTGGCTCGAACAAAAATGAAGTTGCATGAGTGGAGTGCAGCAAAATTCGGTGATGTCGCCAAAGAACTCCGTGGTTGCCAGCAACAAATGAAGCACCTTATGACAGAAGAACAAACAACATAAATCATAGAGCAAATGAGAATGGTTGATATGCGGATGGACGAGCTTGAAAAGCGAGAAGAGATGTATTGGAAGCAAAGGAGTAGACAAGATTGGCTTAAGTATGGAAATAGAAACACAAAATTTTTCCATGCTAAAGCTAAACAAAGGCAAACTCGCAACCACATTGCTCGAATCAAAGATGCCGCAGGCCACAAGTTTATTGAGGAGGCCGAGATAGCCGAAGTCTTCAACCAACATTTTGAAGACCTTTTTCATGCCAATGACGAAGTGGAGATGGATCCTGTGATCGAGAAAATTCAGCCAAAAGTCCCGTATAGCCTGAAGCACATGCTTGAAGAGAAATACACGAGACAAGAAATTCAAGAAGCACTGAAACAAATGCACCCTACAAAAGCACCTGGACCCGATGGCATGTGTGCTTTATTTTATCATAAATTTTGGAATATTGTTGGGCATGATGTTGAGAATAAAGTATTAGATGTGCTGAATAAGGGTGGGAACATTAGGTCTTTAAATCAGACTCATCTTGTTTTGATTCCAAAAAAGAAAATATGTGAGTCTCCTGTTGATTTTAGACCTATTAGCCTTTGCAATGTAATCTATAAACTTGTATCCAAAGTGCTAGCAAATAGATTGAAAAGAGTCTTACCTGTAATCATTCATGAGTCTCAAAGTGGGTTTGTACCGGGGCGATTGATAACTGACAACATTCTAGTCGCTTATGAGTGCTTCCATTATCTGAGAAAAAAGAAAACAGGAAAGGAAGGTTATCTGGGACTGAAGATAGACATGAGCAAAGCCTATGACCGAGTTGAATGGAGATTCCTTGAGCAAATGATGATAAAATTGGGCTTTCCTTTGTGTTATGTGCATCTCATACTGGAATGTGTGAAGACTACTTCGTTCTCCATCCTTGTCAATGGCCAACCTTCTCGGAGTTTCACTCCTTCTCGAGGCCTCAGACAGGGGGACCCATTATCACCATTCCTCTTTATAATATGTGCGGAAGGCTTATCTTCTCTTTTGCGTGATGTTGAAGCAAAAAGAGAAATTCATGGTTTAAAGATTGGGAAAAAAGTGGATGCTATCTCTCACCTTTTCTTTGCAGATGACATCTTACTATTTACAAGAGCAAATGAGGAGGAAGTGGAGAAGGTACTAGATATTCTGGCTACCTATGAAGCTGCTTCAGGTCAAAAATTGAACATGGAAAAATCGAACGTTTCTTTCAGTCGAAGCATTGATCAAGAAAAGCAAGACATGCTTCAGATGAAGTCATCTTTTAAGGCGTGAAAGAACATGAGAAATATCTTGGGCTCCCAACTTATATTGTGGGTTCTAAGAAACGAGTTTTTCAATGCATTCAAGAAAGGATTTTGAAGAAGCTTAAAGGGTGGAAGGAAGGTTTTCTCTCTCAAGCGGGTCGCGAAGCGCTGCTGAAGGCAATTGCTCAAGCCATCCCTACTTATGCCATGCAATGCTTTAACATCCCGGTGAGTATCTTAAAGGACGTGGAAAAGGTGTGTAGAAGCTTCTTTTGGGGACAAAAAAAAGAGGAGAGGAAAATGGCATGGGTGGCGTGGGACAAGGTGTATGAAGCAAAGAAAAAAGGTGGGTTGGGGATGAGAAATTTGGTGGTCTTCAATAAGGCAATGCTCGCTAAGCAAGCTTGGCATGTGATGAAATACCCAAACTCGTTAATGGCGAAAGTTTTGAAAAATAAATACTTCCCAAACACATCTTTTATGGAAGTGAAGGTGAGCCCTATTGCAAGCTACACATGGAAATCCATTTCATCAGCTAGAAGTTTACTTGGGAAAGGAATTCGAAAAGTGGTGGGAAGAGGTGTTGATATAGATATATGGGCTGATCCATGGGTGCCTACTCTCCCTATGTTTCGGGTGCTGCCAGGCGAGAAAGCAAATGATGCCCCTCGATATGTATACGAACTCATCAATGGCGACAGCTGGGACCTTGATAAATTGAAGAAATGGTTTTTGGAGTGGGAATGTGAGGCTTTCTGTAGCATCCCAATCCCTCTAAACCATTGTGATGATAAGTGGTGTTGGCACTTTTCAAAAAATGGTGAATTTTCGGTACGAAGCGCATACTATGTGGAGTTCTCGAATCAAAGCAGGGAGAGCGCTTCGACATCTACCGAATCAGGTTCGAAGGTGTGGCAAAATCTGTGGTTGGCGCAGGTACCCACAAAGATCCGGCACTTTGGGTGGAGGGCTATCCATCATGGAATTCCTGTACGTGATGTGCTCCATAAAGGGGATGTGATATTGATCGTATATGCCCAGTATGCGGAGAGGAGAATGAAACGGTGACACATGCGCTAGTCTCTTGCCCGGAAACGAGACTGATTTGGCAAACCTCCCCTTTAAGATTGAATTTCTATGAAGAGTCGACAAGCTCTTTTATGGGATGGGTTTCGAAGCTGCTGAAGGTGTTTAGCGAGAAAGTGTGGTGGGACATGTTTTGGAGCCTACTTTGGGGGATTTGGTTAAAGCGAAACGCCTGGGTGTTCGACAATAGGAACGTGGAGGGTGGTGAAGTAAATAGGCGAGCTGCTGCACTGGTAGGGGAGTATGCCGACGCCCTCGACTCTTATCCTATGCTGGTCGGGGTGTCAAAGAAGAGCTCTAAGGTTTGGAAGGCCCCAAGTGAGGGCCTTGTCAAAGTGAACTCTGACGCTGCGGTGTTCGGGGATGGGAAGGTGGGCTTAGGAGGAGCTATGAGAGATGCGGTGGGTGATGTCGTGGTTGCCACGTGCTGCTGTATGGAGGGTCAGGTTGGGGTCAACGAAGCCGAAGCACTTGCTGCTAGGCATGCCATCAAGATAGCGATGGAGGCAGGGTTCCTTAGTCTCGTGTTAGAAAGTGACTGCCAAAAACTCATCTCTCACCTCAAGAAGGGTGTGGCTGAAGATACTAGCTTTGGGAATATAATTGCTGATATATTGGAGTTTGGTAGATTGTGTAATAGCTTATCTTTTTCACATGTTTGTAGGGAAGGTAATAAAGTAGCTCATAAACTAGCTCACCTTAGCAGGGTGTATAGTGAAATGAGAGTATGGATTGAAGAGGTTCCTCAGGATGCCTTTTTTTTTTGTATTAGCTGATTTAGATAATATGAATGAATGAGCTCCTTTTTCCCGTCAAAAAAAAAAAAAAACCATTGAATAAAAAATCAATGGCTCATATATTATCTTTCCAAAACCTCCCTTATTTTTTCTCATCAAAATCCACCCCCTCATTTTTCCCTTCCCACTAATATGAGCCCGTGATTTTAAAATATGTGGTTGAAATACAACTCTACCTTATAGAGTTTTATTAAAACTCTAGAGGATCCGGACTCAGTAGTAACTGTATATTTCCCACCTTTTGGTGGGACTTCACACTTTTATATGAAAATATCTTAACAATTACTTGCTACGTTTTTTTTATAGTTCTCACTTGAAATCTTGACACTATTCATACTTAGAGAGAGTCTTCTTAATTTTTTTCAATTTATAAGAAAAAACATAGTCATGTGGAGTCTTGTTTGATTCGTCTCAATTAGTACTTTATTAATATTCAATCCTTATAATTTTTACTAATACATAATGAAAGATATTTAAGTTCAAAGATGTACATTGGGAGACGCGCACAGAAAAGTTAGAACTATACAAAAAAAGCAGAGGGAGTATCTTTGAGGGTGCAACTTATTAACAAGGGAAATATTATAATATGTAATTAGCCCTTAAGGGCTACATATGAGAAGTTAAAAATGAAAATATTAAACAATAAATAAGCATTAGTTATATCGATTGACGTGTGATTGTGTCATTAATTTTCAAATAATACTATTTCAGAATATGTATTTAACTTCTTATATGTAGCCCTAAGGCCTAAGAGCTATATATAATATTTTCCTATTAACAATTTATACCTCTTATACGCTGTTGGTTTTTCAATATAATTTTGTGGTATCCTAATTGGTAAAGTATCTCGCTCTTCAGTCTTCACCGTAGAAATATCTGAGCTGTACATAAAAGAATAGAGAAGAAAAACATTATCTTTGAGGGCGCAATTTATTAATCATCAATGCAATTAAGAGTCTCTGAAACCCTCCTTGGCAACTTGCTAACATAATTATAAATATTTGATTTCATCTCAACTTTTTTTGACAATTAGAAAACCAACGACATCTTCAGATAAGCCAAGAGGGCTATAGAGTTGAATAGATCACTAGTTGAAGAATTTTTTTTAAAAAAATTGTATTGACATAGTCTGACTTTTGTTTTTTCGAATTAAGATGAAATTCGAATATAAAGTTCCTCTATTCAATCTGACTGAGCTCCAACTAGTCTTGATACATAATTTTTTATGTGAACAGACTTTTGAATAACCCTAGCAACGTTATTCGATCATACGATAGGTGATTTAAACTACTAATAAAATGATGGTACAAGGACTCTTGTAAGTGTTGCATTGTTGCCTTTGAAATCGACGAAGAAGAAGATTTGGAATCACCCGGGTAGTCGGTTTGGTGGCCCAGATGGGTGGTTTATCTTCCACACTCACTGCCTCATTTTTGGTGTTTTACTTGGGCAGCATTGAATAATGATTTCAGTTTTTGAGATATTTCCTAAATTAATTGACGGCTATTGCTCATATTAATTTAGGGTTTTTTGAGGTTATTAGGATTCGATATGTCCTATAAATGACTCTATTGGGAGATTAAAACCCATTTGTAAGACTCTTTGTAATCTTCTAAGTTTCTCCATTGATGATTATAGAAAAACTCCTTAATCCCCCCACCTGTGGACTAGGTAATATTGACCTAACAACGTAAATCTTTGTGTCTTTTATTTATCTTCTTTATTGCTTTTTCCGTTATATTTTATTGTTATTAAATCAAACACAACACCGTCGGGAGTAATATTTAACAACTCTAACTAGTAATTACTAATACAATCTCCTGAAAGTTGAGGGGAAATATCTTGAAGAAAAGTGGGCTAAGCATGCAATAAGATGAAGATAGTTCCTCGACAACTATATATTGCTGGCAATTACGAATAATCGAGTGGAGTATAAATAATAAACCGTGGTCGGTTTGGGCCGCATGCTAAGTTTCCAACCTATTGGCGTTTGATCTTTCAAAAGAAAAAACTATTGGCTTTGGATAATGTAATCAAGCAATGTATGCATGCTAGTCCAAAGAAAAACATATAATATAGAATAAAATAAATTCTAAGGATTTTAATTTTCTTACTTTGATGATGCCTGCTAATTAGGCTGCTTGAATCTTCATTGTAAATCAAGCATTCTCACGACTCACGAACTACTTGAACAAAGTCCTCAAGGAATTGCTTCACAATTAGACTTGATCCCTTTTGTTATTTGCAAGTGGGTTGTATTTAATTAAGCATTAGCTTTGATTCATAAGTAATTCTGCTAGTAAACCATGATGGCTGAAAGCAGATTAACTTGGGTCCGTTCTTTTGGACTGGGAGAAACTAAACTAAACTGATACGAAATGAATTGAACTATTAATAATAATAATAATAATAATATTAATATTAATATTAATAATGATAATAATAATAATAATAATAACAATAATAAAATTATTATTATTATTATTAATTATTATTATTATTATTGTTATTAACATTATAATAAAGTACTACTAATAATAATTACTACCTCCTTTCCTTTTTAATAATTACACTTTCACTTTTCACACTATTTACATATTTTAATGTTTATAATAATAATAACAATACTAATAGTAATAGTAATAGTAATAATAATTATTAATAATAATAATTATTATTGTTATAATAATAATTATAATAATTATAACTATAATTATAATTATAATAATAATAATACTACTACTAATAATAATATTAATAATTATTATATTAATTATAATTATTATTATAATAATAACAATAATAATAACATTGAACTGAAATGAAGTGAATTGAACTGGACTGAACTGAAAACAAACCAAAAGAACATGGCCTTGATACTCTCTTTGTTTTTCTCTTAGTGGTTTTACTTGACTTTCACATTTTGTCAATGCACAACTTTGATCATTAATATTGTTGATTATCGACTAGCAGTAAAAATTATAAAGTTTTGATATTTCTAAAAAAGTCATGGAAATGGATCCAGTAACACTTGACATAATCAGGGCCGTCTTAACCATATCAGAGGCCCTGTTCTAATCTTGTTACAATCTTAAAATCGGGGCCCTAAGTCCCTAACACAAACAAACGTGCGATGATCAAAATTTTATTTTATTAAGATAAGCAAAATTGGTTCACATTCATCTTATAAGATCATCGGCCTTTAAATTACACAAAATTGGTTCACTGCTATGATTAGAAAGCAAAAGAAAAAGTCATCCCATAAAGGCACAGTGAAAGAAATCAAAATACCCATTCACAGAGTTAAACACTAAAATCCAAAACTAACCCAGAGTGAAGAAATTACAAAATAATTAAAATTACCCATTTCATAAACAGGAAAATAAAACTTAAATCAATCAAGGAACTGACTTAGAAGCATGAAAATTTTAGAATAGTATATCTAATCTCAATAAAATCTGCATGAAAATTTCAGGTTAGTATACTTAAAAATTATCAACTGTTTGATTTTTTTCTGGATAATAAAAGAATTCGATTTCTTGGAATGAGTTAAGAGGAGATGACAGCAAAAAATTTCTTCCAGTTTGAAAATCTTTGGTTTTCTTAAGGAGAATTGGAAATATGGAAGGACTCACGAAATTGAAAGTTTTTTTTGGCAAAATTTAAGATTAGATATGAGATGATATCCTTGAATAGAGAGAGTAATTACTAAATTTATTATGGGAAGTTGAATAATATCATGATTTTTTTTGGGATTAGGTAAGAAGAGGAGAAAGAATTGTGGAAGGTAGAAGAAGAGCAGAAGAAGCAGTATTCATGGGAGATGGTTTCCTTTTACTTAATTTTTTTTCTTCTCCTTTTCTCCTTCCATTGCCAACCAAACTTGGGCCCCCAGATTTTTGGGGCCCTGTTCCAGTGAACCGGTTGGACATGTATCCAGCCGGGCCTGGACATAATATAATTTTTTTCATATATTAGTAAAAGAACATGGTCATCAAAGTGAATTATGTGAATATTGTACAACTTTGACAAAAAAGAAGGGAGTACTACTGTACTAGACTGTACTAGTTAGGGCATTTTTTGTGCTTCTACGCATGTAAATTGCCGAACAAAATGAAGGGCTAGCTGAGATCATGAATATACTTTGTTACCTTCTATCCAAAACTAACAATGATCAAATACGGTGTACTAGTATATAGAAAGTTTGGAGCTGAGAAAGAGAAGTTTTCTTTAAAAGTATTAGTTTATGATTGGATTTTTTAATGTCACGACTTAAAATAAGTGATGAAGAGATTAGAGAGGATAAGAATATTACAACTATAATTCATTTATTTTAATAAATTCTTGTTAAATCATAGCTTTGTTACAACTCACAAACAATTGAGATGGTAGGACAACGAACTCTAAACGGAATATGTAACAATCTGTTGCGTTGCCTTGTACTCCTATACAAAGCGATTTATCAAACAAACATTGGAGAATACTCAAAGAAAAGAAAAAGAAGCAGGGTCTTATCTTTCCAACAGGCTTTTTTATATGGTAATAACTATAGTGAGGAGTTAAAAGTATGCAAGAGACAATGGAGAGAAACTGAGCACAGTTGGTCTAAATTCTAACAAATTGCCGTCTTACCTTACTATTTAAGTTAAGGAGTCACTGAAAGTAGCGTAAATAAAAAGTGACCCTTTGAAGATAAATAATGAGGTAGTCTTAAGGTAAGCGTAAGACCATCTCATTTGGAAATTTCTAAATTGTGCATATACTCCCTCCGCTTTTTTTTATTTGCTACATTTGTTTCTTTGGGAATGAAGCCACTACTTTGACCAATTATTTTGATTATTTTATAAGTAAATATATAGTCATGTGTGATCTTGTTAGATTCGTCTCGACGTGTAGATTCATAATATCAAATTTTTATAATTTTTACTTAAGCGAAATAAGAGATATTAAGAGTTAAATAATGCTTTGAAAACCGTGCAAGTCAAAGGTAGCAAATAAAAAAAAGCAGAGGTAGTATGTACATGGTACTAGACTACTAGTATATTACTCATGTTGCAGGACATCAGAAGGAATGGCTAGCACAGGATGGAGCTTCCATCTAATAGTACCAATTACGTTCTTTGCAAATATATTATGGATTAAGCATCATGGATTTATATTAATTTTCTTAAGAGTAAGATGTTTACATTTCCTTGTTATCAATTCATATCTATTATCGTTGTCAAAAAAAAAAAATCATATCTATTATAATTTGAACTTTTAGATATGGCTTCTTATGAACTTTTTCTAGCTCATCCAGACATAGTCTCGTCGTATGATCAAATTTAATTTTATACAAATGTATGCAAAACATTACATAAACTCAGGCTGGAGTAGTTCCTTGGCTAAGGGAACAAATTTGATGAATTCCATATGCAAGTACCTAGGCATAAAGATGTGCACAAAATATCTACTACGGGTAATCTGAAAAGTGAGAAGAAATTAATTACGATTTAAGGCTTGCCTTATAACTTCGTGCCGATAGAATTACTATAGAAAAGCCTTGCATTAATGCATGCATACACCTTAATTTTCATGCAAATAATCAGAAATTAGGACTGCTTACTACTTTCTGTTATTAGAAAAGGGGGTCCTCATCTAAAATGAGTCCATATCCTCTCAGGTTTTAATAAAACTCTACAAGACAAAGTTGTATCTCAATTCTCAACCACATATTTTAAAATAAATGGCTCATATTGGTAGGAAGGGGAAATAAGGGGTAGATTTTGATGAGAAAAAATAGGGGGAGTTTTGAAAAGATAATATATGAGCCAACAAACTCTACCTTGTAGAGTTTTTTTTAGAACTCTAGAGGATCCAAACACCATCTAAAATATACTTTCTGCGTCCCATTATATAGTGCATTGTTTCTCTTTCTTGAGGTCAAACTTTAAAATCTTTTACCAAATATTCTTATTAATATATACAAAAATTTATAATCATGTGAGATCTGGTTAGGTTTGCCTCAATGTGTACTTTCATAATATCAATTTTGTATACTTTTATCAAATAATTGGAGATATCAAAGGTCTAAGGTACGTCTTATAGACTGTGCAAAAAGGTAACAAGTACTATATTTTGGAATGGAAGGAGTAGTAATTTAGCAGTTTTTATTAGTTGTTTTGCTTTGCATTATTCGCATACCCTGTCTTGAGAATATATATATATATATATATATATATATATATATATATATATATATATATATATATATATATATATATATATATATATATATATATAAAGTAATGGATTTCAAGTTTATATCTTCAAGATATTAACTTTATAAGTTTTACTAATCAATATTTATGAATAGTATTGGTCAAATTGTGAACTAGCAAATGTAAAAGTCAAAGTGGAACAACTAGAATAACAAATTAAAGAGAGTATAATGTAGCTTATTTTAATCATGATATATAAATAAGTTTAACAAATTAAGATACATTAATAAATATATAAACCAACTACAATGTTTACTTAATTTATTGGGGACTTATGATTTTATTGCATTATTGTTTCTTTATTAAGTCTATTAATGTAAATTACTTTATCTGTGTTTTGAAGGTTGCAACATTTTGACTTACAAGCTAGTTAACGAGTTACTTTGAGTCTTTGACCATCAATATCTTTATCTTTAATCATCTACTAGTGCAAATTATTGTAAATTTATATTTTGTAAATATATACTAAGACACAAATCCAATAACATATTACATAAATTATTTTGTCATATATGTTAGTCAAAATTGTTGAGATCCCATGAACAACTCACATGTGAGTGTAAGTATTGTCCTACATTGAACATGAGAAGAGGAATAAACCATTTAATAAGCTTGAGAAGTTACTCATCCTATTTCCAATTAGTTTTAAGATAGAATCTCCTTTGGGATTGTTAGTTGTCCCAACTCTCCTTCATTAACGGCCCATGCCCAATTAACTTTTGACTAAGTTTAACGAAAATTTACCATGGGAATATGTAATAAGTTGTATCACTTGTCAGTGATAAGTGATAAGTGATAATGAGTAGTGATATGGGAAAATTTTTGCTTATCTCATTCTTTAGTAGCTAAAACAATGCACAACCATTATATAATATATAATTTAGCACTAAATGATAAAATCATGATCAAGATGAGATTATATGTGAATATTGCAAAGGTCAAATTAAAGTGAATATTTATGTATTAGAAATATGGGGGGATTATTAAGTTGACAAAACTTCTGTAATGAACATTGGTTTATTGAACAAAAAAAATGAAGTGATTCTCCCCTGTTTCAAATTTTCTTTTCTTTTGCAGTTCAGAAACTAAATGGTTCCGGTGAAAGTTTTTTCCACTAACAATACAATTAGTAGATGGCATACACGGTTCCACCATGAGCATGGTGCGTAGTGGTCAAAACGCGAGTCAAGGAAGCACAAAACGCAACTCCATTAAACCAAGCACCCGATGAACAAAAGGGAGGGTCCGGTGAACGAAAGGGAGGGTCCAACGAACGAGTTCGGCATCCCATTCGGGGATTTTTTTTTCAAAACAAGTACATCAGGAGAAGAGTGCAGCCAAAATAGGTAATAATGTTCATTGTACAGTTAATATATGTTCGTTGTATTATCATCATGTGTTCATTGAGTTCATATTTGGTCAAATGTTCATTACATTTAGTCATATATTTAATGTGTGTTTATTAAGATGTTAGGTACATTTGGTCATATATTCGTTGTGTATGTTTGTGCACATATTGACTGTAATAATAACATAAATTCTCCCGTCAAAAAAAAAAACATAAATTATGGCATATGTTCATTGTACTATTAGCATGTACATGCTGAAAACAAGTTGGTCAGATGTTCGTTACACTTCAATTATATGTTCATTGTGTGTTTGTAATATGTTCAATGAAATAATATGAATTAATGATTGGTTAATTATCATATCTTTGTCTAAAAATGTGTGACATTTGTTTAAATGTTCTTTATATGATTATATGATGTTCCTTGCAGTATTTACAAGTATAAATTACGCATTTTGGGGCAATGTTTATTGTACTATCAACATGTGTTTCACTAAAATCATTTTAGTCAGATGCTTGTTATATTTGGTCATATATTCATTGTATTATTAAAATGTGTTCGTTGTGTGTTTGAAAGAACATGCTTATTGTATTATAAATTTTTAGAATTTTGTTTTAACTACTAACTTTTACTTCTTGTATCAATTCTGTTTGACAAGATCAGACAACTAAGGATAATTTATGGTGTCGAGATCTCACAAATCAAATCAATCGAAAAAGGGAGGAAGTTATATCTTTGGCAAAAGCAAGAATATCTTCTTAATGAATTTAGTAGAATAGATGTCCTTTTGTAAGGACTTTATGTTCATATGGGTACATATTGTACTCTTTTGGTTACATTTCTGCCTTTGGAATACACATTGCATTTTGAATTTACCATCTTTTGTAATTATCGCTTTTTGGAAATTTATATAACTATTCAATTGAGATATTGTCATTATAGTTAGTATTGTTTTCATTGCAAAATCATATTTTTTTCATTACAAAGAATAATAAAAACAACATATATCTTCATTAAAATAAACATATAAGTAATTTGAAAGAACATATGAATAACTTGTATGAACAAACTAACAATTTGAATCAGCAGTAGGCTGAATGAACTGAAAAATGAATCAAATGAACAATAGTCAATTTAAATGAACGACTGTACATTGCGAATGAACACAATAATTATATCACAACGAAGGTAATATTTTGGTTAAAGGGAACAAATACAACCCTGGAATGAACAAAATAAATGAATAAATACATATGATATATGAAATGTCTACTACATAAATATTATAAAGTTCAATCAACATGTTTTCATAATTGTTCAATCAACAACAATGTGTATTCATCACACTACAATGTTTATTGGAATTAATAAACTGGATGTTTTTTCGCTTTTTTGCTTTAACATTTTGAATTTTGAATAATTCGTAAACATTTTGAATTTTAAGTAATTCGTAAATGTTCATTCCAAAATTGCAATTGTTCATATAACAATAGAATAATGTGTTCATCATACTACATTATTCATTGGAATCAACTTCATGTTTTTTTGTTCTTTTGTTTTAAAACAATTTTTGAAAATTTGAATAATTCGTAAATGTTCATTCCGAAATTGTAATTGTTCAATCAACAATAGCTTATTTTTATTATATTACAATGTTCATTTTAGAATGATGATGTTTTGTTGGGTGCGCACCCTCAGCATATATGGTGGTTAACCGTGTCGACCTTCTAAAATGTGCTGGCAACACAATAAGACTTTTGCATGACTAGAATTGTGCAAAGTAAGCAAACTACTATGGCTTTTGTAGAACGAGGAGAATTACTTCATGCTATTTTAGAATCTAGTTGTCTGTGACATGAAATACTAGATATTGAATTGATCATTAATTAGAGAACCTGTAGTTCTTTGAAGGAAATGTTGACATAAGACATAATGTTCCTTACAAATTAATTCCTTTAGAATAGACGTTATTTTAGTTTCTTTTTGGTAATAAAAAAGTATCTGAATTTATTCTTTAATAGTGATGGTGGCACAATTTTAAAAAAAGGAACAATGGTGATGACGAATGAAATTGAAGTGGGTCTAGAAGATATGGAATCAAGTTGTAGTCTCTTTTAGAGGTTTAAGCTTTGGCAAAATTGGCCTCAACACCCTGAACTATAGCTCGGGTGCACCCAACACCACCAACTACGACTAGTAGCCTAAACACCACCAACTATGGGTTGGGGTGCATTCCGTACCATAAATGAGGCCAGAAGCCTAAAATGTTGCCAAAGATGGTGGGTTTTTATGGTACAGACTGCACCCCACCACGTAGTTGGTGATACAGACTGCACCCCACCCCGTAGTTGGTGGTGTTTAGGCTACTAGTCATAGTTGGTGGTGTTGGGTGCACCCGAGCTATAGTTCAGGGTGTTGAGGCCAATTTTGCCTTAAGCTTTTTGTTTCTACATTAAATAAAGTTGGGTACATAGAATTTTTTTCCAGTTAAGGTAGGTTGAAGTCTTGCAAGTAGGGGAGAATATGGGGATCCCTTTTGTAAGGGATGAGATTCAATCACAGGACAAGGGATGAGATTCGATCACAGGACCTCTGAGATCAAAGGTGATGACAACATTACTAGGCTATCATCACCTGCTACTCTAAATATATAGGATATAAAATGCATATCTCTATTATATAAGGGAAGGGGGAGGAAGATGGTCCCCCTTTGAAAATAATAAATTACCCTTAATGATCTAATGAAATAAAAAAAATTACAAAAGAAAACAATTTAAGAACACTTTCTATTAAAGTGTTAACCCACATGTGAGCTTATCCCACATTGAAGAAAGAGAGAGAAGATGACTAACATATAAGCTTAATGGGCTACTCCTCCTATTACCAATAGGTTTTAGGATGAAACCTCATCTGGCTTGTGTGTGGTCACTCTCTCCTCCAGTGTGGGCCTATGAGTGCGGACCCAATGATGTATGTACAAATG
This sequence comes from Beta lomatogona, assembly GCA_947646795.1. NCBI lineage: Eukaryota > Viridiplantae > Streptophyta > Magnoliopsida > Caryophyllales > Amaranthaceae > Beta > Beta lomatogona. Next base: position 7,083,024 of record CANSNZ010000949.1, on the reverse strand, counting down.
CAAGATGGAAAGTGTTGAAGATCTATTTGGAGCAAAGTAAGCCCAACGAAATTGTAATGGCCCCAAGAAGGGGCCCAGTTGACCTCATGTTGGAAGTCCAGAGATGGCCCAGCGAGGATGTTGTGAGGGGGAGTGTTAAGAGTATAGCCCACATGTGAGTTATGAATAGTTTGTCCCACATTGAAGAATTAGAGAGAGAATGACTAACATATAGATTGGTGGGTTACTCCACCTATCACCAATTGGTTTAGGATGGAACCCTACCAACCTTGTATGTAGTCAATATTTCCTCCAACGTGGTCTTGTATTAGACCCAATGAAGTTTATCACTTTCTCATTTTAACTTTCCATTCTAAACAAGTTAAAAATGGTATATGCATCAAATATTTCAATCAAAAAATTAAATAGACAACATATCTTGACTTTTTTTTTTGTAAGAGAAGATGGTATACATGACGTCCACCTGAAAAGTCTAAAATACTCACTACCTTGATACTTTTTAATTCAGTCAAACCAACTCATTATATCTATTATTTTTGTTCAAATTCATTCACAAAAAATTAATATTAAAAATCACTCACAACCTTTGTTAGTTTTCTACATTAGCGAAGTAATATATCTAAATTCATCTAACTATTAATCTTTCACATTTTAAGTGTAATCATAACTATAGTACGAATGGAATATATAATAAACTTTGAAATTAATGCACGCGATAGGCCAGTTATATCATGTCAAAAGGCACTTACAATAACAATTTACTTCAATAGACATTTGTCTCAAAATACCAAATAATTACTCAACTCCCAATTTACTAATAGCTCTGCTTTTGCTTGGCTCTCAATCGCACAACAATCGTTATCAAATATTATCTTCGATGGTAATGCATTTTTTGGGGTGGAGATAATCTACACAATTGGTATAGCATAGGAGAAAAATTAAACTAATCATATTCCAAATTTTCAGTCCTCTAAATACACAAAACTCTACAAAAGTGAGAATGTAAGTAGCCTATCTTTAGAAGAGAGAAAAGAAAATTCACGCATGGAGATATTAATATTAAATTGTTACTATAATATGAGGAGAACAACGAGAACTAGTTGGTTCGTCGACGAAAGTTGATGGCAGCTCCTAGGGTTTGCGGGAAGAATTGAAGTGAAAGAAGAAAAGGTAACGAGAAGGAGCTATCACCCCCTTTTTTTTGGTAATTTTAGTGTTGATCCTATTTAATTAACAATCCATCTCCTGTCGTCGCTCAAATGATTGTATGGGTGTAATGCTATGTTTGGATGTTCTTTGAAATAGTAAGTAGTGTAGTCTAACTAATTACTTCCTCCTTTTCCATAAAAATACACTATATTGACATTTACATTATCCATATATCTCGCTTTTAGCATATTTGTTTAAATAATATATAAAGTCAAACGTTATTATATAAATTGTAATTGGAAGTATATATTAAAAATACTACATTTTTCTAATTCTAATAATAAAAAATGAAAGATCAAAGATGCTAACAGTTTAAGATGTGAGTTGCTAAACACCAATTAATATATTGCAATTATAGAGAAACGAATGAAGTATTTTCTTTGTAGTAGTCATATATAATACGTGCAATATACATACATCAACCATATCAAGGAGAATTGTTGAGCTTAGACTGCTAGTCCAGTGTTAGGCGTACCTATCTCCTAAACGAAGTTGTGGTGGGTTCAACCCTCATCAAGGAAAGAGGGTTGGGGGGGTAAGTGTTGAAGTTGGATCTCTAAATTAAGCCGTAAAAGGGAGAAGTCACTCGCGCAGTCATTGTAGGCTTGTAGTAAAAAAGAAATATCAAAGCTAAGAGAGTTGCTCAATCTAACATACTGCAGCAAGATGTTTCTTTTTTTTTTTTCACATCACAAAAATTTGCATTAATAAAAAACAAAAGTACAAGTTATAGAAAGAACATCCAAAATATGGACAAAAACTAAACGAATACTAAAATAAGTTTGACTAGCTCTTACAACCCAATTAAAATGAAACTGACTAGAAGTTACAGACTACCATGCTATCAGTCTGACGTTGTCTACAAAGGATATGAAGGAAAGCACATAGGGAACTTCCCTTGGGCACTCGTTGATGGAGATGACCTTTGTGTCTTACAGCTAAAGAACCATTGATATGTGATGGATATTGTCGAGAGATTAAACCAAAACGATCAAAGAGGAAAGGACCTAACACTTCACAACTTTGTTTTTCTTTCTTCATTGAACATTTTCCTCTAATTAAGTAGCCTATCATTTATGTAATTATTATCTCGTGATGGTTAGGTCTTAATTCTAACACAGTTACGACTAACTTTGTAACCCTTATGTATACTCTAGTCAAAGAATTTTTCCAAAATCTAACATGGTATCACAACCTAGGTAATTCATATAGCTCCCGTAAAAGGGTTTTTTTCTTTTTAGTACCCAACGCCCCCCTCCTACCTAGCTTCCACCGGCAGTTTAGGTTCTTTAAGCCAACTGCCCCTTTGCGCCATCATGATAACCGATGGTGAGGTGTCTCACCCGATGCCTCCAACCCTACCCTCCTTTGAATTTCATCATGATTTATCTATTAATAATATTAAGAACGTGTTTTCTCTAATTCTTGATTGGGAGAAAGTTCAACACTCAAATGGATGGAATTATTTGAATGCCATGCTCATGCCTTTAATGTTCTTGATCATATATAGATCCAACATTCCCTCGTCTCTCAGACATATTTGAATCTATATGGAAGCGCCTGGATTTGATCGTAAAATAGTGGATGTTTGGTACTATATCTTTAGATCTACTTCAAACCATTATGTGCGGAGGAGATTCGACTCCACATATCTGGGACAAATTGAATGGAATTCTTCAAGATAATAAAAATACTTCCCTTTATCTCAACAATTTCTCTGATGATTCGCTTATTTTGAACAACTGAAAAATATGAAAGATCAACTTGCTAAGGTTGATCAACTTGTATCCGAACAAAAATTAGTATTACAGCTTGTTTACAGTCTTATTAATACTTCCTCCGTTTCTTTTTACTTGCAACGGTTTGACTTTTACACTATCCACCAACTCTACTTGGTTTATCTTTGGTGATTTATAGTTAAGGAAAAACATATTCATGTGGGATCTTGTTAGATTCATTTCAATGTATATTTTCTGGATATCTACTTTTTATAATTTTTAATTATCGGTAACTAAAGATATTAATGGTTGAACTTATGCATTGGCAAGCGTGAAAGTCAAACTATTGCAAGTAAAAAGAAATAGAGGAAGTATATATTTTGATAAAGTTGATGCCATGATACAATAGAAAGATCCATTTACATCGTTCGCAACAGCAAAATCCCATATTTTGTTGGAAGAAATATGTCCTGGGCATGACGCTACTCCCGAACCCTCACAAAAGTTTGTTGCACGAGATGATGCTCCGACGCCACCTAGCTCCTTCCTCTACCAGTTGATAAGTCGGTTTTTAATTGCATTTAAATAGGTCTTAAGTCTCATTTTCATGTAGTTTTTAGTGCATCTTAGGTCTAATTGCATGATTTGAGCATTCTTTTGAACCATCATGTTGTTTGGAGATACTTTTGCCACTTATTTTTGAATGTCATGTTTTATGGGTGGTTGTGACCAAGAGAGGATAAGTTGGCTCATAGATGGTCTAGTTGATGACTCCCGGATGCGAGAAGATGAGTTTGAATGCTTTGGGATTGAAGGAATGATGATATTGAATTATATTGTCTTCGCGGGACCACACAAGATTCCGCTTGCCCATGCACCAATGCGCACGCCCAAGCGGATAGCTGCTTGCCCGTGCAGATATGTGAACAAAAAGAACAAAACCTTCTGTCCCGCGTGCACGCCCAAGCAAGATCTCACTTGCCTGTGCACCGTAGTGCACGCCCGTGCCACTTTCCGCTTGCCCGTGCAAGCTGTTGCCAGCCTAATATCTGCAAACGGAGTTTATTTCCATTGTTATTTTTTGTAAACGATATTAGGTTTTAAAAAAACATACTAGAGAGTTTTTTAGAGAAGAACTCCATTATTGCACCTTGATTACTACAAGTTGGCTACTTTGGATTGATTCATTGACGTAATGACTAAGTTTTTCTACCTTCCTCTCTTCCTTTATTGTTATGTCTTATAATTTATTTATCAATTGTTTTGTTATTTCAATTATGAGTGAGTAGTTCTATAATCTAGGGTTAAATTGAACCCTAGCAATGATTAATGCATGAATTCCCCCCATAATCCCAATTTAATGTGATTAGTTATCCTTGCTTGATTGAATTGTGCTTATTTTCATTATCATACTAGGGATAGGTAATTTTGAATTGATTCCTTATGTCTTGTTTTCATGGAAATTGAATCTAGATGGAATTGTTGATTTAATCAAGAGTATGAATATCTCTATGGGAATAATTAGATAGGATTACTAGGAATTTGTTGTGATGCCATGATTAATGTCTCTTTCTTGCATAATTCCATGGAAATAGGTATGATTGCTTGTTTAGAGTAGCCATAGGTACTCGAGAGAGGTCTTTGGTATTTTTAGGGTGCATTACTCCTTTTGGATTATTGATTATGTTTTTTGGGATGGGAACTATTCATGTATTACTCGTGCTAGTGGGGATACTTAATTTTAGATGCCTTTATTAATTGATTTTACCTCGTGTGCTATTGCTAGTTGTTATAGTTTAGTGTTAGTATTAGTTCAACATCTCTTCCACCGTTGTTTGTCACTTGTTTAGTTAAATTGAGTCATGATATCTAGTGTTTAATATTGTTTGTCTCAGTGGATTCGACCCTGACTTGCCCTGCTACATAGTTAGGAGGTTAGTTAGGAATTATCTTTGTTAGGTGCGCGACACGCCTATCAAATTTTGGCGCCGTTGCCGGGAATTAACGGTATTAGATTAGTTTATCTTTGATTTAGTTAGCTAAACTTATTTTTGTTCGATTATTGTTACTCTGTTTGTTGTTTGATCTATTTTCTTTCAGTCTTCTTCGTTGCATGTGCACTCGTAGCAAGGGTCCAGAAGATCTAGCTACTCTTGCTCGCGAGATTGAAGCTACAGCAAGGAGATTAGGAGGTCAACGAAGAAGACAACAACAAAGATCAACAATGGGAGATGAAACACCACCAAAGTCTCGACGGGAATATGCTATGCCCGATGAGACCACCACCACTATTACCAGGCCAACCACCAAAGCAACACACTTCGAGCTTAAGCCACAATTTATTCAGTTTATTTCACAGGACTCTTATGCGGGAACACCAAAAGAGAGCCCTACTGATCATTTTGCTAGATTTCTAGAGAAGTGTAATACTTTGAAACTAACAAATGTTTCTTATGATCTGATTCGATATTGTGCTTTTCCTTTTTCTCTCAGGGACGAAGCAAAATAATGGTTAAAAGAAGAAGAAGTGAGGAAGATCGCCACATGGCCAGAACTAAAGAAGGCCTTTCTCTACAAATTCTTCCCTCCTATGAGAATTTCAAAGTTCAGAAATGAAATATCTGATTTTCAACAACACGAATTAGAGTCTCTCTATGAGGCATGGCAGAGGTACAAGGCTTTGCAAAGACAATGCCCACATCATGGCATTCCTGAGTGGCTATTGATTCAGACATTCTACAATGGTCTGAAGCATGAGGTTAGAAGTTCTATTGATGCCGCATATGGCGGAACTTTCATGGCCAAAACTCCGAAAGCTGCTAAGACATTGTTGGATGATATGCCAACAACTATTTGAATGATTGGAGTGTGTTTCGTGGAGCCCCTAAAAGGAGAGGTAAGTATGAGGTTGATGCTATTGCTACTTTGACTAACACTGTGCAGGTTTTGGTGGCCAAGGTTGATCAATTGAGTAGCGGACCAATAGCACCTATTTGTGAGATTTGTGAAGTGCAGGGTCACTCATTGAATGAGTGTCAATACAACACCATGGGCATGATATCTGAACAAGCCAATGCCCTCCTAAACACAAACACAAGACCGCAAAACAACCCATACTCAAACACATATAACCAAGGTTGGAAGAATCATCCATATTTCTCCTACAAAAATAACCAACCTCAACCTCCACACACAAACTACTCCCAACCTCCCGACTTCCAACAAAGACCACCTTTCAACTCTTCTTCCTCATCCTCTAGATCCAAGCTTGAGAGTATCATGGAGAATCTAGCTTCTTCTCAAGCAAAGCAAGTTGAATACCAAGCCAAGCAAAATGAATTATTCAACAACTCTCTCCAACAAATCAATGCCCGTAATAAGTTGATGGAGAATCAAATGGCCCAACTTGCCCAACAAATTAGTCATCTTTCTAAACCTTCAGGCCAACTTCCTGGGCAAACTGAACCAAATCCTAAGGGGAATATCCATGCCATCTCATTGAGGAGCGGTAAGGAATTGCAAGAGCCTACAAAGAAGGTGACTGAGCAAAAGAAAATTGCAGAAGAAGTTATAAGGTTGAGTGAAGATGATCAAGGTGATAAGGTTTTGGAAGATGAAGCTAAGGAGACTGAGCAAAAGGAACCCACTGTCATCCCTATTTAACCATACAAGCCACCTGTTCCATTCCCTCAAAGATTGGCACATGCAAAACTTGAGAAGAAATACGGGAAGTTCCTTGATATTTTGAAGAAGCTGCACATCAACATCCCTTTCTTGGATGCTATTTCTGAGATGCCTTCTTATGCTAAGTTTTTGAAAGACATGCTCTCTAACAAAAGAAAAATTGAAGAGAATGTCATTGTTTCACTAACAGCTGAGTGTAGTGCTATTTTGCAGAACAAGCTTCCAGAAAAGCTAGGAGATCCATGCAGCTATTCTATTCTAGTCAAACTTGGCGATATTGCTATCAAGAATGCTTTGTGTGATCTTGGGGCTAGTGTTAGTCTCATGCCTTTGTCTATCTGCAAGAAACTCAACATGGGTGAACTGAAACCCACACGCATCTTTCTCCAACTAGCAAATAGAACAGTCAAGTTTCGACTTGGTATCCTTGAAGATGTTCCTCTTAGAGTTGGTAAATTCTTCATTCCATGTGATTTTGTTGTCATGGAGATGGAAGAAGATGCACAGGTTCCCATCATCCTTGGGAGACCCTTTTTGGCCACTGTTGGAGCCATTATTGACATGAAGAAGGGTAAGATCACCTTTGAAGTAGGTGATGAGAAGATGGAGTACACTCTCACAAACTCTATGAATTCTCCTTCAATGGGAGAAACTGTTTATAGAGTGGATGCTCTTGATGAGGTGATAGAAGCCAATGCTTTCAGTTTGCAACTTAATGACTCACTACAAACGGTCTTGATGGGTAGTGCTGATGAGGAAGATTGGGAAACCAAGGAATACAAGAGACTTCTAGAGGAGACACAAGCCATTGAATCTGAAAAGCCTATCAAGGAGATATTGAGCTCGGGAAAAACTAAGGAGAGTACTACGCCTCCTAAGGTAGAACTGAAACCTCTCCCCTCTACTTTGAAATATGTATTCATGGGACCCAATGATACTTACCCTATTATTGTTAATGCTGAGCTTGATGACATTCAAATTGAAAACTACTTGTTGTTTTGAGAAAATATAAGAATGTCATTGGGTACACCATTGATGATATTAAGGGCATTAATCCTTCATTTTGCATGCATAAAATCATTCTGGAGGACGAACATGCTTCTTCTATAGAATCTCAACGACGACTTAATCCAATTATGATGGAAGTAGTCAAGAAAGAGGTTCTTAAATTGCTTGATGCAGGTATAATCTACCCTATCTCTGATAGTAAGTGGGTTAGCCCTGTCTAAGTAGTCCCAAAGAAAGGAGGCATGACCGTTGTCAAGAATGACAAGGGTGAGCAAGTTCCAACTAGAACTGTGACAGGGTGGCGCATGTGTATTGATTATAGGAGATTGAATAAGGCCACCCGAAAAGATCATTTCCCCCTCCCTTTCATTGATCAGATGTTGAAAAGGTTGGCAAAACGATCCTTTTTCTGTTGGTTGGATGGATATTCAGGTTTTTTCCAAATTTCTATTCATCCAAGTGATCAGGAAAAGACTACTTTTACATGTCCTTATGGCACCTTTGCATATCGAAGGATGCCATTTGGATTATGTAATGCTCCTGCCACTTTTAAGCGTTGCATGATGGCAATTTTCTCAAGTCTTATTGAGAACTCTATGGAAGTGTTTATGGATGACTTCTCCGTCTATGGAACATCCTTTGATGTTTGCCTTGCTAATTTACAAAAGGTGCCCCATAGATGTCAAGAAGTTAATTTGATTCTCAATTGGGAAAAATGTCATTTCATGGTGCAACAAGGAGTTGTTTTGGGTCATGTTGTTTCTCATTGGGGCATCGAAATCGACAAAGCAAAGATAGAGGTCATTGAGCGTCTACCACCTCCTAACTCTGTCAAAGGAGTAAGGAGTTTTCTTGGTCATGCGGGATTTTACCGCCGTATTATAAAGGATTTTTCTAAAATTGCTCGACCTCTAACTGAGCTTTTAGGCAAATATGTCCCTTTTGTGTTTACTGATACTTGTACTGAGGCTTTTCACAGGTTAAAGAAAGCTCTTAACTCTGCCCCTATAATTCAATCGTCTGACTGGAATCTCCCTTTTGAGATTATGTGCGATGCTAGTGACTATGCAGTGGGGGCAGTCTTGGGTCAGAGGAAACACTACTACATAATTGACTTTAAGTAACACCCTATGGTAACACTTATTAAAGTGCAACTTTCTTGACTATAAAGGTAACACTATTGTAACACTTTACTAATATGTAACACGTAATGTAACACTTTTGAAACATGTAACATTTTAAAGTAACACTTTTTGAATGAGTAACACTCTACAGTAACACTTTCAAAATTAGTAACATTCAAAGTAACACATCTTGAAGTGTTACCTATTATTTCGAGGAAAATAATATTCCATTCTTACTTATTATAAATGTTTGGTAATACCATCAAACCATTTTTTTTTTCAAAACATAATGCTTGAGCGCTAATCTCACAAGTAGTAAAAAGTTGGGCGCAAAAAAAATTGGATCCGCCTTTGAAAATAAAAAAAATTGGATCCGCCTTTGAAAATAAAAATGTTTATTAAATATTAATTATATATATTAAGTTAATTATGTTCCGGATATTCTTATTTTATCTGGGTTGGAGTATGAATTTTTATTTGTCGTATTCGTATACATTTGTTATTTTAATTTTTATGGAGTTGTTAAATGTATTTTGGATTTCAAGTGCCAAGTATTATTAGTTGAGTAGTATTTTGCCAAAAATAAAAACCCCAAATTACTCCTCCCAAACTCCCTAACCGCCTAAATGAAGTTGCAACACCAAAGACAAACCCAAACTCATTTACTTTCTCTCTCCCCGATTTACTCCCACAAACCCCAATCCCTTCCTCTCTTCCCTCTACTATCGCCTGGGCGTTGGGCCCCAGACCACCGCCACGATTTTGTCGGTGTTGCTGTCTTCTCCCTTGATGATGCTCCCTGCTCCTTTCTCTTCTCCATCTATGCTGTTGTGGTGCTGTTGTCACCGCCGCCACGCTGCACTGTGGTTGTTGCCGCCGCTTCTTGGTGTTGTTGTTTGGTGCGTGTTTTTATCTCTAACTGTGATTATGATATATTCTTTTCGTTGTCATAGTCGAATGAGTTTACTTTGAAATTCAATTGAAGTTAGATAAAAATGATGTGTATTTGTTTCACGAGATTAATTTCAAGAAGCTGAATTAGTTTATGGTTTTAATTGTTAAGTTGCAAAAGAAATATGTTTCTTGCTGGTTAGATTAATGTTGTGACTTGTGAGCTATGTTTAGCTAGTTTTGTTCCAAAATTACAATTGTAATTCTGGATTGAGGACCAAGGAGTTAGAATGATAAGTGGAGGTGATGAATTTAATTGCTAAAAGTTTTTTTTTTCCTAATTATCAGGATCATCCTCAATTCTTAAATAACAACTAATGCGGGGTTTATTGGAATGGCACTATTATATTGTCTATAGTTAAATATGTCTATGGTTTTTACTATTGAAAATTAGTGCATATTAGCCAACTTTATTATATGTAGACATGTAGTATATACTCATTGAAGCTCCAAAAATCCTTGAGACTTCCTCCCTCGAGGATATGGCCAATAGTTGGTAAACTGGAGATACGTATTATGCAGGTAGCTTTAATGTAGTTGGATTCACATTATATCAAATATATAGAAGAATCTTATATTAACCAATTGGTGCCTCCAGATAAGATATAGACTAGACACACCACTAGTATTAGCTCCACTGTCCACGATGACCCGTTTACCCCTTGGTTGCTTTCTCTCATAAGTTAGCTTGATAGGTGGCTTAGTGAATGGAGTGTATGGATGTATAATAGATTGTTGTGCTTGGGTGGCATCAATTTGTAATGAATGCAGCAGCTAGCAACTAGCAATTTTTAATAAACTCAATAGAAATCACAACGAGGATAGAGATACAGAGATATTTGATTTATATAGAAATCAGTTTTGTCATTGCCCGAACTTTTAATGAACTCAAGATAAATCAGTTTGTCATTGCGTGTATTTTGCTATACGGTTCTGTAAAGAAACAGGATTGGGATCTTCTAATTTGTGATTTGAACACAGGTTTACAAATAAGATTTTAGCACATACAAGAATTATTGTGATGTGAATTAAACGAAGTGAAAGTAAGATCTGAATTCTGTTATGATTGTATGTAATTGGTCTGAAATGAGATATGAAAATACGATGTGATAAATAGTTGTATGAGCATTTTCACGGTGATATACTTTGTGTGGTTCCTCCTTTTTTTTTTAGATTCCCTAATTTTTTTTGGTGAATATTGTATAATCCTTATTGCAATATTTTTTTGTTCCTTGGACACTGTTGGAGTAACCTTCAATTTCCCAAATACATCTCTTCACTATCCACCAAAGGTAATATTCACTCTTTGAGCATCGTCATATGCTCATCTAAAGTTGTTTTTTTCCTCACATGTCTCTACTTGTACTTATGAAATCCTTCAATCAATGAAGGGCACAAAACAAACATCTAGGAGTAAGAAGAGTTCCCAGAAGTCGATCAATGATGATCAGTAAACACCTGCTGAAGATTGTGAACAATTGATCCACCCAAGTGAAGAGGATGACAATGATAAAAGGGAAAAGTGCAGAATGTTGAAGTCTCATTCTAAAAAGGTTGATACTCATTTTCTGAATTATAGTTTTTAATTAACTTGGTATATTCTTTGTAATTTGTTATGGTTTTCAGTTTTAGAGATTTCAGCACGCCATGCTCAAAGATAGTGCAAATGTCTTTCAAATACCAATAACAAGTCTAATGAAGATGATTCATCCAAGCTTGAAAAAGGAACATTTAAAACAGGAATTGCAAGGGAAATTTAAATCGAGGCTGCTAGGGAAATGCATGCATGTGGCGAGATGACAAAAGACGGAGAAGACATATACGACTATTAGATCAAGTTTTAAATTATCATATGAATATGTTGCTTGTTAGATGATTTTGATTCTGTATGGAGCATAATATTATTTTTCATTAGTTTGTCTATTGAAACAACACTAATAGGTGTACAAAATTATGTCATTATTATAATATAATTGCCATTCATATATCAATTTTGTATAGTCTGATTAGTATTTTTATTTTCAATAGAGATATATACCCTAACGAAGAAAAGTGTTACTTAATTACCCACAAGGTGCTACAGGAGATGCCAAAAAGTGTTACCTAATACGCACAAGATGCTACATGAGATGCCAAAAAGTGTTACCTAATACGCACAAGATGCTACATGAGATGACAAAAAGTGATACATAATGTTGAATAAAGTGTTACTGTAGATATAATGGTAACATTATATAATGTTACTAATGATATAAAAAGTGTTACATAAGAAATTTTGGTAAAACTTTAAAAGTGTAACAATAGGTATTAATAGTGTTACATAAGCAAATTTAAAGTAACATTTGTTTAAGTGTTACTATAGGCTTTCAAAAGTGTTACCTAAAAGCATAGGTAACACGAGCAGATGTAACACCCAAGAAAGTGTTACCTATTATCTAATGTAACACGTTTAGCACTTTAAGTAACACTTTTTGGGTGTTACTTAATGTCAATTATGTAGTAGTGAAAGATGGCAAGCTTCATGCCATCTACTATACAAGTAAGACTCTTAATCCATCCCAGATGAACTATGCCACAACTGAGAAGGAATTGTTAGCAGTAGTGTATGCGATGGAGAAGTTTCGATCTTATCTGGTAGGGTCGAAGGTGATAACTCACACTGATCATGCGGCATTAAGGTATTTGATGAGCAAGAAAGATGCTAAGCCCTGCTTGATTCGGCGGATCTTATTGCTACAAGAATTTGACTTGGAGATTCGGGACAAGAAAGGAGCCGAAAATGTTGTTGCCGATCACCTTCTCGACTTGTCCTTAATAGTGAAGGTGATGAGGATCTTCCAATTGATGATACATTTCCTGATGAGCAACTCCTAGCTCTAGCCACTACGGAGATCCCATGGTATGCTGATATAGCCAATTATTTGGCTAGTGACACTATTCCTCATGGCTACTCATCACAACAAAAGAAGAAATTCTTTAAGGAAGTGAGGAGATATTTTTGGGATGATCCCTTTCTTTATAAATCTTGTGCAGGTGGGGTGATTAGAAGGTGTATTCCTGAAAATGATGTCTCTTTCATTATATCTCATTGTCATGATTTACCTTGTGGAGGCCATGCTAGTACCAATAAAACTGCAGCGAAAATTCTTCAAAGTGGTTTCTATTGGCCTACTTTGTTTAAGGATGTTCATCAATACGTGCATTCTTATGATCGTGTCAAAGGACGGGAAACCTTTCCCGTCGGAATGAGATGCCCCTCAACACCATCCTTGAGGTTGAGTTATTGATGTGTGGGGTGTGGTTTCATGGGGCCGTTCCCTTCTTCTTATGGGAACAAGTACATTTTGGTTGCTGTGGATTATGTCTCCAAATGGGTGGAGGCTCTTGCTTCTCCAACTAATGATGCTCGTGTTGTTAGTAGATTCTTCAAGAAAACTATTTTTCCTCGATTTGGCATTCCACGGGTTTTGATTAGTGATGGAGGCAAGCACTTTTTGGAGAAAAAGTTTGAAGCTATGCTCAAGAAATATGGTGTGCACCATAGAGTGGGTCTTTCATACCACCCACAAACTAGTGGTCAAGTGGAGATTTCTAACCGCGAGATCAAAACCATCTTAGAGAAGACGATTGCGAGAACGAGGAAAGATTGGGCAGCAAAACTTGATGATGCACTATGGGCTTACATAACGGCATTCAAAACCCCTATAGGTACCACCCATTATCGCCTTGTTTATGGGAAAGCATGTCATCTTCCTGTTGAATTAGAGCATCGTGCATTTTGTGCTATCAAGAGCCTCAATTTCGATTCTCAAACGGCGAGTGAGAAGAGACTCCTTCAACTTAATGAGCTTGATGAAATTCGGCTTGATGCTTATGAGTGTTCAAAGTTGTACAAGGAGAAAACCAAGAGATGGCATGACAAAGGTATTATGCGAAAAGAGTTCAAGGAATGAGATTTAGTTCTTCTTTTTAATTCCCGTTTGAAACTCTTTCCTGGTAAACTCCGTTCGCGGTGGTCGGGTCCATTCAAAGTTTCTAAGGTTTTTCCTTATGGTTCGGTGGAATTATGGAACCGCCAAGATGGAACTTTCAAGGTAAATGGCCACAGATTGAAGCACTACCGAGCTGGAGATCCCATTGCTGAGAGAGTTGACATCCTACTCTCTATTCCTCCATGTGACTGATGAAGAGGAGGTCGAGCTAATGACCTTAAAAACTAGCGCGTATTGGGAGGCAACCCAATTTTCTATCTTTTTCTCTTTCTTTTCTTTTTCTTTTTCCTTTAGTTCATTTTTAATTTCTAGATTTTTATTGCTTTATTTAATATCTTTTATAGTTTCATTTGCTAATCCTCAAGTTTTTTTTTATATAAAAAAAAAACTTCGTATTTATTGACGATTTACTGCAGGTCGCACGCCCAAGCTGAAATCATGCTCGACCGTGCAGTCGAGGTAGAGTGTTGGAGGCCAAGTTCTCTCCAGTGCGCACGCCCAAGAGGAACCGAACACGACCCAGCAGAAGTTCGCTCGACCGTGCAGTCGAGACAGAAGGCTTAACGGGGATTTCTGCAGAGCTGCACGCCCGTGTAGTATCCCGCACGCCCGTGCGGCCTGACGCCCAACGTCATTAAACCCTTTTTCACGGGTTTTTCTCTCTCCTCACCATTTCAAAATCACGACTCTCTCATCCTCACTTCTCCTTACTCCCTCTCTCACCCTACCACAAACCAATCCTCGCCGCCCCACATTTTCCGGCCCACCACCGGCGACAACTCGCCGCTCCTCCTCGCCGCCCCACCGACGACCTTCACACCCCCTCTCCTCCTCTTTCCATCTTTCCTTCTCCCTTCTCTCATTCAAAAATTCTGAAACCCTAATTTTGAAATCAATTTGGGGGTATGTTTGTGGTTCGAAATTGAAGCAATTTGGGTAGCAAGGAAGCATCTCTAGTCCTTTTGGAAGTGAAGAACGGATCAATTGCGGGTATTAGACACCCACTTCAAGTTTGGTATACTCTTTCCACTCTCTTTTCCATCTTTTAGTGTTCTTGGTTTTCTATTTGAAATTCATTGCACTAATTGTTGACATTGATTCGTGGGTTGATTACTTGCTTGTTGGATGTAATTTCTTGATTTCTTGCTCAATTTTGAACATCTTTTGTGTTGGCTAGTGCATGACAATTTGCGAAGTTCTTAGTGGTGAATTGATCACTTGTGGAATTGAATTGTTAATGCTATTGTTCTTCTTGACATTGGATTCATTGCATTGAAGAGTTAGTTGGTGCTCTTTGGTTGGCAATTTGTCATTGGGTGTTTCTATTGTGACTTTGTTGGTTGTGTCTTCCCTTGTTTGTTGCCTCCTTCGTGAGTCATCATGCCTCCTAAGCCATCTTCTAGAGCGAACCCTGCCCGGCGCACTTCCTCTTCCCATCTCCGAAACACCCGTACTCCCTCCAATCCACCTCCTCCACCCGCCATTAAACCACCTCCTTTGGACACCCTAGGCATTCAATTCACTTGTGAGGCTCACCTAGAGCGATTCCGTGTCCTTAGTGGTCGTCGCCTTCGCGCCACTCGCTTCTATGATTCTGAAGTAGCAACTGAACTAGGAATAGATGGCGACCTCCAACAATTGTTCTACTCTGTAGGTTAACAACAATTCCTCAACATGCATGCCTTTTCTTACAAACGCATTACATTGGAATTCCTCTCTACTTTAGAGGTCGTTCGTTCTACCACTAAAAATCCTCTTTCCATCTCCTTTCAACTCATGAACGAGCCTAGGAAATTGAACAGAAATCATTTAAATGCCATTTTTGGTTGGCCTACCGAGGGTTCATATGGCCCCCATTCTAGTCGACCTGAGCGCTATGATGATAACACATTTTGGAACTTAATCACAGGTCAAGCTGTCTATTATCCCCAGCGTGCTAAGGCTTCTGGGATTGTTAGCCCCGGCTTGCGCACAACACATAGATTTCTTTCTTTGACTCTTTTTGCTAGGGGAGATAGTGTCGGGGTTGTCACTTCTCGTGAACTTTTTATATTGTGGCGCCTTGTAGATGGATCCAGTTTCTTGAACCCAGCTATTTGGCTCATGGATCATTTTGATGAGGTTGCCAAGTCTCGGGGTGAAATTGCTATAGGTGGTATGATTTCTGTGATCGCACTTTCCTTTGGTGTAAATTTGACAGGTCAGCAGGTCATACCCGGTAGTACGAGACTTGATCTAAAGGCTTTCCAGACCATGGGTTGGATAGCCAATGAGGTTAATGCAGCTGGGTATGTTTGGAAGGTTGGACAACGTCCTTATGCTTACCTTCCAAACCCGAAGCGCACCGTCATCTACGATCCGCAGAACTGGCTCTTTGCTCCTGACTTTCCTTGGATTCCTGTTGAGGAACAGAGCGGTGAGCCCAGCCATGCTCCAGGGTCGTCTACTCAGGCTGAGGAGCCTCCAATACCCCCTTATGTTGACCAGCTTGATGCGCTCAGAGGAGATATTGGGAGCCTTCGTACGGAGGTTCAGCTGCTCCATCAGTCTCACACCGATTCTGTTACCGCTATGCAGCGTTCTGTGGATGTGATGACCTCTCAGTACTAGGCTTTCCATTCCACCTTTGGTGATGTTCCCCAGTTGCTACGTGATCTTCGCGCATGGCACATCTCGCAAGGATGGACGCCGGGCAGCTCCAGTGATCATCCCATGCATGATGCTCCTCCTGATCCTTGAGTTTCCTTTTGTCCCTTCTCTTTGCATGCTTTTTCTTGCACATTGAGGACATTGTGCCAATTAGCTTGGGGGAGGGATATATATCACACCATGTGTACATATTAGTCATCATTTGCATATAGTTTCATTATTAGGATGCATCTTGCATATCATATGCATAATAGTTTTTGCATTTAGGTTGCATTTAGGAGTAGTCCTCCGATGATAGCAAAGATTCATGCATGTGCTTGTGAAGCTAGAAAAAAAAATTGTTTTTGAGAATCTCATAGTTAACAAGGAATTGATTGGTTTGTGGTAAGATTGGTCTCTCCTATGTGCGATTAGATCAGTGTTGGTAGCTACAACCTAGTGAGGATGTTGTTGTGCCTTATAGACTGACATCTTTTCAGTCTCATTTCTTTTGTGTGTGATGCTCTTCCTTGGCGACTATTCTCTAGAACTTGCATTGATTCTCCTTGAGACCGCATTGACTTGTT
The DNA here is from genome assembly GCA_947646795.1 of Beta lomatogona. Lineage (NCBI taxonomy): Eukaryota > Viridiplantae > Streptophyta > Magnoliopsida > Caryophyllales > Amaranthaceae > Beta > Beta lomatogona. Next base: position 7,066,123 of record CANSNZ010000949.1, on the reverse strand, counting down.
TATGCATTGAATATGATTGAGGCAATTGTTGTTTTCTGAGCTACATAGCCAAATGCCACCTACATTGATTACTCCTTTTTATCACCCTTGTGAGCCTAGCCTGTTTCTTTTAGCTACATCTCTAACCCTTTACCTTGTCCTACCTAGGGGATTGTGAAGCTATGTTGATGATAGTTACGTTGTGACATTGGAGATTTATTGTGGTGATGTGATCTGATGATTAGTTGAAACTCATGATAAGTGTTGAGTTCATCTCCTCGTAGTTATTATTGATACTCCTAATTTCTTCTATAGATGATTCATTAAATCCTTCGTCGAAAAAAAAAACAAAAAACAAAAAACAAAAAACAAAAAATAAAATAAAAAAATAATAAATTGTGATTTATGTTTTTAGTATTCAATAAAAGGAAATTGGAGTTTTTCTTTGAGGAGTTATGGTTCAATTAATGAAAAAAAAATAAAGTGCAAATGGAATGTTTGTGTTTGGAGTTTTGTAATTGTTGTCAAAAGTGTTTGAAAAGCTTCACTTTCCCCTTTTGAGCACCATTTTCCTAAAACTTTCCATACCCATACCTTAAGCCTTCATTACAACCCATATGAAGTCCTCATGATTCTTTGCATGTAACGTAGTCCCGTCGCGGTGGAGAGTGAGAAGATGTGCAAGCTTATGGTAGGATGTAGTCAATGGAATGGAGCCTTGAGCGATCAATTTGACCATTTTTATACACATGAGAGATATTGTGCACGACTAAAGTGAGAGCTACTATATTCATGATTGAGTCAAGCTTAGGGGAGAACTTGTGGTAAGATGGTTGCTTTTCCTTGTGTTATAATGTGAGGTTTGATTGTTTTCTACCATGATAACTTTGAAATTGTGTTTGAATTGGTTTTGGAAATTGGCATGCGTACTTTGCTTGAGGCGGCTATTGAACTCCTTCGTTGGTTTCAGTTTGGATTGCTTGAGGACAAGCAATAGTTTAGCTTGGGGGAGTTTGATAAGTCGGTTTTTAGTTGCATTTAAGTAGATCTTAAGTCTCATTTTCATGTAGTTTTTAGTGCATCTTAGGTCTAATTGCATGATTTGAGCATTCTTTTGAACCATTGTGTTGTTTGGAGATACTTTTGCCTCTTATTTTTGAATTTCAGGTTTTATGGGCGGTTGTGACCAAGAGAGGATAAGTTGGCTCATAGATGGTCTAGTTGATGACTCCCGGATGCGAAAAGATGAGTTTGAATGCTTTGGGATTGAAGGAATGATGATATTGAAGAATATTGTCATCGCGGGACCACGCATGTAATACTCCGTATTTTGGGAGTTATCTTGCTATAAATAAGAAAATATAAAGTAAAAGTGAAAGTAAATTATAGTATAGTTTAGGTAAGCCTACAGTTATAATTTAAATATACAACCTACATTGGTACCTAATTATATTTTAATTCGGTTTTTGTTAAATAATAAATCAGAATTCGACTTGGAAACAAATCCTAATAAACTAAGGTTTCTCATACTATAAATAAGCAAAGGAAGAAAAAAAAATTAGAAAACCCTATTCTTGTCATCAGCCGTTTTTTTTTTTTACTGAAGAGAATTTTTCTCTCTCCTCCTTCCTTCTTCTCTCCTGCTACCCTTCTTTCTTCCTTCTCTTCTCTACCTTTCTTTCTTTCTTCTTCACTGTGTGTGTTGAAACCCCCTCGTCGGCGTCGCCTGAGAGACAAACGTTGCCGGAAGTTTCGCGCAAGGCTGCGGTGGTGGTTCGTTCGCGTCGTGTCTAGTGGTTCGAGCGGGGTCGTGGGTTCTGTCGCGCGAGTTCATCGCGTTGCTGCCGGAAGTGCCGCGCACGAGACTCGAGGGGTTCGAGGTCGTGCCGCGCAGTCAAGGTTTGTTGGCTCGCCACGGTGGTTCAGTCGCGTCCGCCAGTTGTGGTGGTCGTCGGTGGTCTCCGGTATGTTTAAAAAAAAAAACTCTTCTTTCTTATTTAAATTAAGTTATATCATCTGATTTTGGTTATTCTTTGAGTATCTTTGATTAAATTTGATGACTTTAAAAGAAATCAGATTTATTACATATTATTAATTCTTACTTTGTGTTCTTTTAATTCTTCAATTCTGATTTTATAAGTTCTTATATATGTACCTATTTAAGTTTGTTACTATATACAAAGTGGTATAAAAAGTTAAGAAATCAGATTATTAGTTATAGTTAGAATGTTATAATGGCCTTGTTATTCAAATCTGATTTTAGTAGTATTGGATATAAGGATTTAAATGGAGTTGGTAAAGGTACTATGTTATTAAACTAACTAAAATCAGCTTTGCCCACTATTATTGGCTCTTAAAAGACGTTAAGTTCAATAGAGTTATGAAAGAAAAGAAAGTTAATGAACAACAAAATTACTTATTTTTATACTCCGAAATACTAAGTTTTATATAATTAGTCACGTGTTATATGTTAATAATATCAAGGACTTAGCACTGAAGTATTTCTATTATCCGATTAGGTCCCAATTTCATAAGCGGAACGTTTTAATTAATCAGCGAAGATTCTCCGTTACAAGGTACGTACGCGTACCAGTTCAGTTGCAGTTACTAGTATCATGTTAGGTTGTGATTTATTCTATTGGAACCTTGAACCATGTTAGGGAACAATTGTGATTGCTGAGATTGTTTGGTAACATGATTGTGATTGAAAATCGATACGTAGCATGGTAATGCGAAATTCTATGGTATCATAAGCATGATTATTGGATTTGTATTCTTTGATCTATGGTGTAACAATTGGATTGTATTCTTTGATCTATGGTGTAACAAGGATGTTACAAGAAGTAAAGATTTGAGTATTATATCTAAAAAGGAATGTTAAATGATTACATGTTTAATGTGGTATGAATGGACATTACTAAGAAAGGATTTTGGCAATAAACTTGTAGTTGGATTCCCTACAAGTGATGAACAATGGGGGGGAGTGTGAGACTTGTTCTACACTCCTACGCAGGCCTACTGTGACGACAGTAGTGTCCTTATAAATTTTGATAACTCAAGTAGGCGGAAGGTTCCGTACGATCTTGGGGGTATGCATACTAAGGTGATGGATGTGGAACGGAACGAAACCGTATTTACATTCCATCTAATAGACCAAGTTGTCTATTAAGGATTAAGTAGCCCGTATGATTCTAGTAAGATGACGGTGCCAGTTCGCTGCCAACTAAATAAAAGTAAAGAATGTAATGCTATGGTAGTATCATGTCTAGGAATGATCCTTATTATTTTGTTTATACTTTGTATGCACTTACTGCTTTACTATGTACTCAGCATAGCTGATTGTGTGTTGTTGTGTTGTTTGTTGACCTGTGATGAACCATTGATGCTTCAATGGGGAGCAGACTAGGTGTGCTGGTGTTGCTGCGTGATGTTGAGCATACGGGGGGATAGATGTTGGTTTTGAAACTTTAAAGTGTTTTAAATTAAGCATTATAAGACTATTATGATTTACTTATTTAGTTGTGGTTTGAATAAAAGGGGTCCGTGGAGATTCCCGAGTTGTAGTTAAAGTAGACATTTTATTTCCGCTGCAATGTAGTTTTATTAATAAGAAGTTGTAACGTTTTGATTTTATTATGCCTTGCGTTTCACCGCGGCGGTAACACTCCCGAAGTCGATGCAACGTAGTCGTAGACGTGTATGGATTTTGGGGGTGTTACAACGCAAGATTCCGCTTGCCCATGCACCAAAGCGCACGCCCAAGCGGATGGCCGCTTGCCCGTGCAGATCTGTGAACAAAAGAACAAAACCTTCTGTCCCGCGTGCACGCCCAAGGAAGATCTCGCTTGCCCGTGCACCGTAGTGCACGCCCGTGCCACTTTCCGCTTGCCCGTGCAAGCTGTTGCCAGCCTAATATCCGCGAACATAGTTTATTTCCGTTTTTAGTTTTTGTAAACGATATTAGGTTTTAAAAAAACATATTACCTCCGTCCCAGAATAATCTGAACACTTTCCTTTTATGTTTGTCCCAAATTAGTTTGAACACTTCAATTCTTGGCATGGTCCCACCATTAATATATTATTTTTTTTACACATCTTTGGCCCACACTCTACCTTTTATCAATAAAAAGTTACCCAACTTTCTCTCTCCTCTAATAAAAAATACCCCACCAACTCCTATCACATCTACTTTTTAAATAAAATAACTTTTGATAACCACACAACAACTTATCACCTTAAACTACGTGTCCCAACAAGTGTTCAGATCTTTCTGGGACGGAGGGAGTACTTTTGGGGGAGTTTTTGATTATTAGAGAATAGAGTATTACTTTTAGAGAGTTTTTTAGAGAAGAACTCCATTATTGCACCTTGATTACTACAAGTTGGCTACTTTGGATTGATTCATTGAAGTAAAGACTAAGTTTTTCTACCTTCCTCTCTTCCTTTATTGTTATGTCTTATAATTTATTTATCAATTGTTTTGTTATTTCAATTATGAGTGAGTAGTTCTATAATTTAGGGTTAAATTGAACCCTAGCAATGATTAATGCATGAATTCCCCCCATAATCCCAATTTAATGTGATTAGTTATCCTTGCTTGATTGAATTGTGCTTATTTTCATTATCATACTAGGGATAGGTGATTTTGAATTGATTCCTTATGTCTTGTTTTCATGGAAATTGAATCTAGATGGAATTGTTGATTCAATCAAGAGTATGAATATCTCTATGGGAATAAGTAGATAGGATTACTAGGAATTTGTTGTGATGCCATGATTAATGTCTCTTTCTTGCATGATTCCATGGGAATAGGTATGATTACTTGTTTAGAGTAGCCATAGGTACTCGGGAGAGGTCTTTGGTATTTTTAGGGTGCACTACTCCTTTTGGATTATTGATTATGTTATTTGGGATTGGAACTATTCATGTATTACTCGTGCTAGTGGGGATACTTAATTCTAGATGCCTTTATTAATTGATTTTACCTCGTGTGCTATTGCTAGTTGTTATAGTTTAGTGTTAGTATTAGTTCAACATCTCTTCCACCGTTGTTTGTCACTTGTTTAGTTAAATTGAGTCAAGATATCTAGTGTTTAATATTGTTTGTCTTTGTGGATTCGACCCTGACTTGCCCTGCTACATAGTTAGGAGGTTAGTTAGGAATTATCTTTGTTAGGTGCGCGACACGCCTATCACCAGTCTTGCGATGGCGGAGCAGGTGGTCAGACAGGCGGCCCGCGGTCGGAATACGCGGGGCGGAGCAGGTTAATTACTATATGTCTGAGCAACTTAACTAATTATTACATTCCTATAAAAGCAGCTCAAAATTCATAAAAGAAAAAGAAACGATAAGAAACAAGCTTGGTAAAGTGAGTGTTCACACAACCGCACTTGACAGAATGACAGTTGACACTATATTATATGCCTTTTTCTTGGCAACAAGTTTAGACACTATATTATATGCCAAGCAACCGTCTTGTACATATATTCATCATTGAAGCCAAGCAAACTATAATTTGTAATGGCAAGTTAATCTCCATTCGAAAATTCTAATAAGACTAAATATTTCATATTTTCATGTGAATTGTCCTTACGATATACGTTTGCAGCACATGCATGGCGCCTTAGGAGACTGTACAACACAGTGGCCAATGTGAATAAGCGCTGTCAAAGAAATGTGAATAAGCTTTTATTGTTAATCTTTTATTCTTCCAATACTACACTACTTAGCAATAAAAGATTTCATTTTCTTTTTGTTTTCAAAAAGTTGAGGCATCTCAAAACACATTGCTTTCATCAAATGTTGAGATAAGATGAGATCATTTTCATATAATTTTTTACTTAAACAAAAACGTGGAAGAATTTAGATCTGTAAGAGCCTATTTGTCCCTAGCTAAAGTTTAATAATTCAATTTATATTAGGTTCACCATTTTATGTAGGATCTAATTAAATTTGCCCTCAAATGATTTAAGTATTAATAAAATATAACATGTCAATGCACATAGCATCTCGTAGGAGCGCTAGTCAAAGCGTTAAATTCCTTAAAAGTCGACTTTCGCAATACAAGGAAAAGTGTGGCACAAACAAGTGAACAAGCAATGCATGAAATTTGAAGCAAAATACTCACGTACAACATTAAATATACCAAACCCTATTAAATAATAACACTAGTAAGAGTAAGGGTTACTCAATCAAGTTGGCATTGGAGTCTATAAAATCCTCTACCAATAACGCAAAATCACTGAAACATAACCTCATAATAATAAGAGTCACAAACAATACCACCAACAAAATAACAGGTTTTTTCGGGTGAAAGAGTAAAATGGAGGGAGCCAAACAAGTTTTATTCCTTCCTTCAGTAGCTCTCCTTGCCCTTGTCATGGGTTCGATGATCGTCGATGCGGCGGTTCCCCGGAACACCTTGATGCGCCAATACTACAAGAAGACTAACACTTGTGCTAACGCTGAGGCATTCGTGAAGCACCAAGTCACGAAGTTTTGGGAACATGATCCTAGTATTACACCTAAACTTCTTCGTTTACTCTATTCAGATTGTATGGTCACGGTAATGTCTTCTTCAACTACTCCTATAATTTACTACTTTACGTCCGTTCTCTAATACTTGTTCTAATTTCTGTTTTGAACTACTAGAATATAGTTGTTCCATTTCCACTTTTGAAAATTTCAGGTGGTTACGATAGCTTCAACAAAATAAAAGTAAAGCAAATATATATATATATATGCTTCTAAAGTCATTTAATCAAGAAGATATTTTCTGAAAAGATATTAAGTTGTGAATTTGTGATGGTGTTAATAGAAACTGATGTGCATGCTTTTTCCAGAAATCTCAACTTAATCTTGTTTTTTCTTTGGTAATATATAGTAAGTTTTATATCACGAACACAAAATATTTAAGGAACGTCTATAAAGCCGTAGCCCAAATAGCCATCCTTAAAGAAATTTTCAGCATATATATTGATAAGTTATTTATGAACATGATTACAATCAACTTCTGGCAAAAGGAAGAAAAACAGAATCTAATTAAGAGTATAGTACACTTCGACTATAGATCTCCTTTTCTAGTAAATGACGATAATGGAAAATGTGGAAATTTTCTAAAATAGCATATAATATATTATATGTGTAAACAAAGCATCATGCGTGAGACGAGGTCATGTTATTAGTTTAGGGTCGGGGTATAAGTAACTATCTGTTTATGGGCTTAACTTAAACTTATAGATATTCTAGGTTAAACTGATAGATGTTCCAGGTTAAACTGATAGATGTTAGGCTTAAACGAACAACAGTCTTAGTCATGTCTTGTATGGAGACGATCTCACACAAAACTTTTGGATATGTAAATGTTAACATGATGATGATGCAGGGTTGTGATGCGTCGATTCTCTTGGATGGAGCAGACTCTGAGAAAATGGCAAAACAAAATATAGGACTCGGAGCATTTGTAGTCATTGACAAGATCAAGACAGTGCTTGATTCTTACTGTCCAGGAGTCGTCTCTTGTGCTGATATCCTTCAACTTGCTACTAGATATGCTGTGAGCAAGGTAACTTTTTTTTCCTAAAAAATGCACCCTCTAAAACAGCTTCTTATTTACCAGAACAATTAAATGAAGTATAAAAGTAAAAAATAGCCATATAATTAATGATTCTGATTAACTTAAAATTAATTATTTATATTAGGGTTAGATTCTCATTATTAGCTTCATTTTCGATTTTGATTATTTGTTTCTATGTAATAGGTAGTTAAATTATTTGTTGGTTGATTTTTAGATAAGTTTGTCAATAATTCATAATGAAATGGTTATTTTATTGGAAAATTCCACAGGCTGGTGGTCCATCCTACCCTATTCTTACAGGAAGAAGAGATGGGTTGTCTTCAAAGGCTTCATCTGTGGACCTTCCGTCACCTTATATTTCATTGGACGAAGCACTTGAATATTTCGAGGCAAGAGGCCTTAATGTTCAGGATTATACAGTACTCTTAGGTAATCATCAACCACCCTTTTAATCTCAAATTACTTCATTTTTCCTCTATCCCATAATAACCCCAAATATAATAATATCAAAACAAATATCATTTAATTTAATTCAGTTAGTGATGTAATTTCCTTTGTTGGTGCTTAGTTAATGATGTAGTTTATCTACTAATAAAACTTGCATTCAATTAGTTTTGAAACATTTGCATAGTTAAATGTTATGTTGATCAAAGTCGGTGTATCAAAAGACAAGCAATATATATAATTCGCTAAAAGACTTCACAAAAACTTTAAATGAATATACTTCCTTCGTTCTTTAATACTTGCAACTTTAAAATGTGCACAAGGACCAAGGAGATGAGAGAGATAGAGAGAGAAAAAAATAAAACCCTGGCTCCATGAGGTATAAGAGAGAAAGTGATAATATAGTGCCAAAAATATCAGCGTTGTAAGTAATAGAGAACTTCCTAGCTAAATCAGGAAACAATTTAAAGTAGTAAAAAACAGAGGAATTGTAGTATCTTCACTATCTTGTAACATCACTTTTGCATCAATCTTTTTATATAAAAATCATTAACTTCATACGGCAAAAACAACTGTGAATCAGTAAAATCAACTCATGTTGGGAAAAGTTATTTCACTTTTGACTTTAGTTAGATTCATGTGAAGTGAGCATGACCTAGCTAAGAAATGAGGCGACAACTTTCGTTTCATAACTTGGAACATATATATCTCATGCTTATACCTGCTTCGTTCTGGAAATAAATTAAGCACTTCCCTCAAAAAGTTCTCACATAAAAAAGAGAAGAGTTTCATTTATTTCAGAACGGAGAAAGTATATAAATCTTTATAGACATGGCATTCATTCATATATTTTTCCTATGATTTACAGGAGCACATTCAATGGGGAGAGCAAGATGTCGTTACATTTACGATCGTCTATACAACTTCAAGGGCACAGGAAAGGCAGATCCAACCCTAGACACTTCAAAACTAGAGGAGTTGAGGAAGCAATGTCCACAAACGCGCAAGAGTGGTGAACATGAAAGCTTAGTGTACTTGAACAATGACTCAAACAAGTTCTCAAGTTCTTACTACAACGACGTCTTAGCAAACAAAGCTGTCCTTAAAATTGATCAAGATCTCTTGTATGGAAATGAAACCCAACAACTTAGTGAGCAATTTTCTTTCCCTGATGAGGGATTGCAAGACTACAAGAAAGCTTTCGCGCTATCCATGTATCGATTGAGTAATTACAAGGTGTTAACTGGACAACAAGGAGAGATCAGGAGGAATTGTCACTTTACTAATAGTCATTATGCCTAATTGAAATCACTAGGGTTTGTGTTTAATTTGCATTTCATTTGTTATTATTATTATTATAACTATTATTATTGCCTTTGAGAGCTATTGAATAAATAAATGGTGATAAGATTGTATAATAAATTGTGGAATATATAATAAGCTCATTTTTGTCAAATGTAGCGTTCAAGAATTGAAAATTGTTCCTCTTTAAAATGTATTAAACTTTTTTTTTGGTTAATTTATTTTTATGTCAAAAGTTGCAATCAATTTGTTATATAAAATGTTTCATATAAAATCACGGCCAGACAGGCCATGTGATGAACCAAGGCTTAGATTTTCTTGTACTCAAAAGACTTGATGGATAGGTGACCTATAAATAAGTCAAGTGAGGTTCCATTCTAAAACTAATAATAGGAGTGACATATCACCCTTATATGATCTTTGTCATCTTCCTACCAATCTTCCAATGTGGGACTTTTTCCTTTGACACACACATAGGAAATTCCCAATATCACACTATTGTGTTATTCTTTGCACAAAGCAGCTGGGTTCTCCGAGAATACTTGGGTGGTGAGCTGCGTTTTAGTGCAATGACATTAATAGCCCGTTTGATTAGTGGTCGCAGTTGATGGTAATGGAAATGCATATGCATTATCTTGTAGATTTGTAAGGGAATTCATATGTCGATATTCATGGTACTACTACTTTATCTCAAACCACTTATTGTCTTCCTGAAATTTTATTACCACTTGGGGATGTAGTATTTGAGTGATAATAGAAATTCATGAAGAAAAACATATGTTTTAAGATGAAGTTTACTATATAGATATAGACATGAGATTTTCTTACAAATTTACTCTAGTTAATATTGAGTATTATTATCATTGTTATTATCGTCTTCCAAACCAGCCGTAACAAAATAACCTGTAAGAATTAAGAATTTTTTCGTAGATATTGTCAAAGGAACTTTTAATTCCCTCTGTGCGCCGAAGTTAAAAATAATTTCATGCATACCTTCCACATAGGACAACACGCCAGAAATTTGGTTTTTTTTTTTATTGTACTTGAGCAAAACCGCTACTCAGGATAGCGGTTAACCACAATGAGCTGCAAATTTCAGTAGCTATTAAAGGAAAAGAAAACCGCTACACAAAGTAGTTGTTCATCAAACATGACCACTACTCTTAGTAGCGATTTATAATGGGTTATGTATTCTGGCACTTCGGCCAGTAATGGGAAAGCAGAAGGGTTGGGTGTTGTGGCTCACATAAACAGCTACTCAAGGTAGCGGTTATATAGCTACCAAAATTGGGCAGCTGCATATAGCAACTGATATAATTAATTTAGCGACGGTCCTAAAATTTCCGTTTCTAATTAGAAACAGATTATTTTTCATTGCTATATAAGCAACTTTTTTTGTAGTAGCAGCAGATAACCCAAAGGAACCACTACACCAAGTGGAGGTTTAGAGTAATAAACCGCTATTTTCAGCAGCGGTTTCCTCTTGTTGACCGCTACTCTAGGTAGCGGTTTGTTTTACCAAAAATAAAAAAAATATATATTTTTATGGCGTGTTGTCCTACTTGGATAGTATGCAGGGAATTAATTTTAACTTCGGCACATAGAGGGAATTAACACTCCAAATTCCTATATCAAGAAAGCGGGAGAAGGAGTAGTGCCGACTACCAAGAATCAGTAGAGGAAATATTACGTATTAAGTTATTAACCATAAAAATTGCACAATTTTGATTTTTCTGCCATGGAATAGTACTCCCTCTTTTTTTTTTTTTTATCCTTCTCACTTACATGTGTGTGCCTCTCAATGCACATCTTTGAGCTTAAATATCTTTTATTATATATTAGTAAAAATTATAAGGATTGAATATCAATAAAATACTAATTAAGACGAATCAAACAAGACCTCACATGACTATATTTTCTTATAAATTGAAAAAGATTGAGAAGATTATCTCTAAGTATGAACAGTATCAAGATTTCAAGTGAGAAAGATAATAAAAAGAGAGGAAGTAGCAGTGTACTGATCTTGTGGAAAGATTATACCAAAACTTGTGCAAAAATAGCAACACCAACACCAGCTTCATAAACAAGTTGGAATGTTTCTAGGATGCTATGAAGAATTGAAGATAAAGTTTAGATACTTAAAATAGGGTTCATTTGAGATTGTTCAAGTTAGAATAATGTTTAAGATTTTATGTCTCAATTAATTAATCCTGATTTAGCTCTAATTAATTGCAGATGGTTGGATATATATATAGTTATATACAGTGGCGGATTCAGGATTTGGAGTCAGGGGTAGCGTAATTTTGCGATATCATTGAATACCCAAAAAAGGGCCAAAATGACTAAATTCAAATGTTACAAAATCCAAATACGACTTCAAAATACTTTATAAAAGACAATTATCATTGTCCAATACGAGTTTTCAAATTTTGGAACTGATTTACAATCGCATCAAGTTTCACATTTGAAAAAAAAAGCTTGGATTATAATAATTGACTCAATTTTTCTTTGGTGTCCCTTTTGAAAAACAACTTGAAATATCCCTTTCTTGTTTTCTCTTCATGATTCCGAACTACATATATATCCATTATACATAACATAATAATTTGCTAATCCATTTAACTAGTAATTTCTTACTCCCATTATAGTTCAACATGGGAACACTAAAAACTATCTTACAACTCATCTCAAATTCACATCATAATTTTTTTTTATTGTATATTACTCAATAGCTCACAAATTGTCAGTCTCTAACAATTCACAAGATTCACAAGTCATAACTGTAAATCCACATTTCACAATTCAAATACCACAAGGCCACAAATTTATAAATTCTCACAATTTATAAATCCATCAATTATAAATTGCCAAAGCAAGAAATTTACACACAAAAAAATAAGTGAATGAATGAGATTCCTACAAAAAGAGAAGCGTAAATATATTCTTCTAAACTATTGCATAAGGACATAATACTATAAGTTAACAACTCAATTATATTAGATGAAAAAAGTGACTGAGATATTTTAAGGAAAAAAGCTATCCACACACAGTCATACATCTTTCATACTACCTCTGTATGACTGCCAACTACCTCTCAACTCAAGCAGAGGACATGTCATTAACTGAGCCGCGCCAGTACGGCAGGCCGGAGCACCACCACTGCCGCATGCGACATGCCTGCACTGTACTATTGCACTAGCCACAACCCCTAACTGATTTGAGTTTTCAGAAACAAAAGCAAGTGAGGGACATTATAGCGGCCACCAGAAGCCGACAACGCTGTCCATTTAACCATCGACTTCCGCTTTAGCCTTGACGCACTCCCTTCATTTTTTTTTTTTTTTTTGAAAAGATCCGGGGTAGCATGTGCTACCCCTTGTGACTTAGTGGCTCCGCCACTGGTTATATACTAGCCTTAGATGCGAACAATGCATGCGTTAATTTCAAAACTTGTTATTCTATTATATACCCCCATTCTTACTATAGTTGTGATTACATTTAAAATGTGAAATATTAATAGTTAGATGAATTTAGATATATTAATTCGCTAATGTAAAAAAACTAATAAAGGTTGTGAGTGATTTTTAATATTAATTTTTTGTGAATGAACTTTGAACAAATAGAATAGACATAATGAGTTGGTTTGACTGAATTAAAGAGTATCAAAGATAGTGAGTGTTTTAGTTTCTAGGTGGACGTCAGATATACCATCTTCTCTTCTAAAAAAAAGGTCAAGATATTTTGTCCATTTAGTTTTTTGATTGAAAAATTTGATGCATATATCATTTTTAACTTGTTTAGAATGGCAGGTTGAAATGAGAAATGGTTCTTAAATTGTTTTCTTTTGTAATTTTTTTTATTCCATTAGATCTTTAAGGGTAATTTAGTATTTTCAGAGGGGATACCATCTTCCTCCCCCATATCTTATTCGAATTTCATCAGTAAATTGTATAATTTATTCTTCGTTCGTTTTCATTGTCCATGAATGGCGTTATTATGCATTTGCATCAATCATAAAATTTGTTGATCTTGTGACGCTGATCTGGATTTTTATGTTTGTTTATAAATCTGAAATAATCTTTTTATCTGTTAACATGCATTTCATTATATATGTGTATGATTGTATTCTAGATTTGTGTCAAAACGTCTCGCATGCAATTTGTTTCCATGAATATTTGTAAAATCTGAAATTTATTTAGCCTCTATTCAGTTCAGCTAATTTCAGTTCAGTTAATTTCAGTTCAATTCACTTAATTTCAATTCAGTATCTCTCTGCAATTCAGTTCTCTCAGTTTAATTTCAGTTCAGTTCAATTTCTCTCAGTCCAAAAGGACGGGGCCTCAGTTTCATGCATTATTATAATGAAATTCTTAACTTTATTTTTAAAATTCAATTTTTTCTTATATGTATGTGCATGATACTAACATTTTGACACAAACTAGTAATTTAAAATCTAATTTACAAACCTCAAACACTAACTTTTTTTCTTTTTAAGTTAGTAAGATGAAAGACCCTACTAAACTGGCACCTCGCACAGGTATAACCAGCCAGGTTTGCATGTCAGATTCCTTGGAGGGAGGGGGATGGTAAGGGAAATCTCACCCTCAAAGATCCCCTAGTGGGGTTTGATCCCATGACCTTGAAGTCATAAGGTCAAACCTTTACCATTAGGCCAAGTCTTGCTTGGTAAACCTCAAACACTAACTGTTGAAGAGGGAAGGTTAGGAGAAATGGAGAATGCTAAACTACTTGTATACTCCCTCCGAATCTTTTTAATTTACTCACTTTACTTTGGGGGATAATTAAAGAGGAAATACAAAAGTATGAAAGAGAAACTGAAAAGGTGAAGAGAAAAACTAAAAAGTGAGGGCGAAAAACTAAAAAGTGGATTAAAATATTAAAAGGTGGATGATATGGGTGGAAAAAAAGGAGAAACTAGATGGGACATGCTACCAAGAATAGAAAAGGCGACAATGTATAGATTAAGGGGTCGTTTGATTCAAGGTATAGAATGGAAAGGGAATGGAAACAAATAGAGGAGAGAAATGGTAACAAAAATAATTAGCTTTATTAGGTGTTTGGTTTGAGCCATGGAATTGAAATGGAATGGTAACCATTACCACCAAATAAAGTATTTTGTTACTTGAGGGGGAGGGAAGGATAACAAATTAGGGGAATCCACTACCACCAAATAATGGTAATGGATGGATGAGGGGTTGAACCAAACAAAAAGAAAGGGAATCGGTAATTGATTCCGTTTCTTGAAGCCCAAAAATCACGAACCAAACGTGCTCTAAAAAGAAACATACCTAAAAGAAAAGCGTGTAAAAGAAACGGAGGGAGAATCATCTAACCATAAGAAAGAGGCAAAGAAACAACAGTTTTTGGAAGGACATTAAATCAATTTTTTTGATATAATTGTGTTAAAAGAATAGAAGTACAAACTACAAATTGATGAAAACAAAACTGTGCTATCAAATTATTTGCCGTCCTGATAAACTGACTTGTAGATGAAACTCTTAGAGCCACGTCATCTGTGATCCATCTGTGTACACCTCAAATGTCTTCAAATCATCAACTATTACAAGAAAAAATTTGATGAAGCCATTAATAATTAACACATGAGCCCCTACATGAAAATAATGCTAAGAACATCAATCATTTACACAGCAACAGACAGCAATATCAAAGTCTATATCCCAAAGAAGTGCCGTATTAACCGAGTATATTTCGGATCATCATCCACACATAGGCCATAGCAACAACATAAACAGCAAAAATACAGTCGCGCATTAACTAGGTTAAGTATTAACCCAACAGGAGACCTTAACAGAAGGTACGATTAGATGTTGCTCGTTACCATAAAGCTTACAGGTGATGAACTATGAATAAACAAAAAGGCTCATGACAAATACATCTTGGTAGCTAGTGGATGAACCAGACAAAGAAAGCTTAACACTTGGATGAGAGGAGAGCAAATGTGAAACTGAAGAAAAGAGGAGAGGAAACAGAAACAAAGAATCTAAGAAAAGGAGGTGATGGATGGGGTTATGCTAGTTGATCTAAAGGGATGAACAAGCTCAACTATAGAACAAATTTTTGATATTGATATTAAAAACTTGCAGACGACTCCGCCATTTTCTAACAAATTCCAACCTGTACACCTCATGCTTGGAAGACGGGCTTGTGACCAACAAATTCCAAAGAATGCAGATCTTAACACACATATTATACAGTAAAACTACATATTATCACCAGATCAACCATAAATTCAGAACATACCATGACTAAAACTTTCATCTAGAACCTGACCTCTTACTTCGTTATGCTTAATACTTATTTCAAAAAAACATTAATCTTTGCAAGTGATTTTCAAAAAAGGGAGTGACATCCTGGCACAAACAGCTAGCGATAAACAAGAGAAATCGGACTTGCCATGCTATATAATATTATCAGATCTCCATGGTCCTAGTTTTCGATTTTAAGCAACAGATTCACAAGTTTTTGATTGTTTTCAATGATCCTCATCACAAGAGCTTCGAAATCAATGACCATATCGAAATTGCAAAGAACACTGAGGATGATTTTCAACGGACAAGACTGAAGCAGGCAACTGGGAAAGAAAGTCGCCAATCAGAAATTAATTCGAAGTAAACAGAATCCTACCTGACACCCTGACCCATGACTGCCAGAAGGGGAAAAATTGCATCAATAGTAATCAAATTCACATAGAAAACTAGGTAATGCCAGGAATTCACGCTTCAATTGACCACAAATACACATTACATGAAAGCATCAAATACAATAGACCAGCCAATTGTGCCCAGCTTTCCTATCTTATACCACTGATCACATAAAGAGTATGATGGAAGAAAACAGATAGGAATATGATTTGTCAAGTTAATGTACACTTCAGATCTTTTTAATGTTGACTTTTCATAGCTTATCAAGTGGTAGAAAGAACACAGCAAAAGGAAGAAAAACTAAACGATAACATTAATGTTTTAGATACAAGA
Source organism: Beta lomatogona (assembly GCA_947646795.1). Taxonomy (NCBI): domain Eukaryota; kingdom Viridiplantae; phylum Streptophyta; class Magnoliopsida; order Caryophyllales; family Amaranthaceae; genus Beta; species Beta lomatogona. Next base: position 7,049,805 of record CANSNZ010000949.1, on the reverse strand, counting down.
TTCACCTCCCACCTTTTGAGAGACAACTGCCTCTTGTATGCTGATCATTCAATAGCAATCCTGCTTCGAGTAACTTTAAATGTCTCTTTTGACACAATATTATATTAACAGGTAAAACCTACAAGCCTACAAACAAGAACACTGCATTCCATGCACAGAGATAACAGAAAATAGTGTACACTGCAATAAAACATGTATCCCACTGATAGGCATATGCTCAAGCTGAACAAAATCGCATAAGATACCAGATATCTGGTAAGTAAAGGAAACAGATAAACGTCATCACCAACAGGCCTCTGAGATCAATAATTAGCCGACCTTAGCCTCATGTTCATTAATCCATTATAGAAAACTGGGTTACAGACAATTATCATATGACTGTAACGTTTTGCTAGAAGTCCAGCTATCAATAACAGTTTTGAGCCACACATATTTAAAATGACCTTACAAAAAGTTGTGAATCCTTAAATGGGAGCAGAAGGCAGAAAGAAAGATCACTTACCTCATCAGAGAGAAGGCATTTGTTGCACTAGACACCACAGGATGAGCCATTAGATGATACAAAGACCTCAAATTATAGAAGAAAAGAATCACAAAAAGATCTACAAGCAGCAAGGATTCAAGTGTGATGGCTCAGCCTTCCTAGGTGATTGCTCATCATCAAGTTAATTAGTCTTTCTGAGGTGATCGATCGTTGTATTTTATCATCTGTTTCAGAAAGGAACTAGGTGTTAAAAACAAAATTTGTGCGTGTGTACAAGGATGAGGTAAGTACAAGAAGAGAAGCAGAAGAATTTGTCATAGATAAGAGCCCGTTTGGTTTTGGGTTGAAGAGAAAGTAAAGCAATTAAATGACTTTTCCATATCTGGTTTTACAAATTACATGAGATTTTATAGGATCATAGGAGAGGAAAGAAAGTGATGGAAAAAGCTCATAAATTTTCCACTTTCCTCCCACAAACAGACGAATCAAAGCAATAAATAAAAAAACTATCATATTCTAGCCCATATTTTATTTAATTTCCTTTTCTATTAGCCAGTCAAACATTGGATTCCACAAGCCAGTAAGCCACCATCTGGTCAGCAGTGCTGACTCTGAATAAGTGCGAATTCAAGGGGAAGTAGTTCTGCTTCATGAAGAAGCTGAAATGTTCAAAGTCTCATAAGACTAAAATCTTGAGGTATCACTTCCTGAAGAGCTCATGAGCTGAGAGAACAACAGCTTAAGGGTGCTTCCCATGCACTCAGGTGTAACTCAGTTGAATAAAATTCCAGAATTAAACAATTTTATTTAGGGTGATCGATGCAGAAGAATGTCTAGACACTACTGGAAATGAGCCAGGAAGCTGTTTCAACAATTTACTGATTGGACTTGAATGAACCTGGAGACATGTAAAAAAGTTTCCTAAACTGTTCTTGGGTGCTGGCGTAATTTGCGATTGAACTTTTTTTTTTTTTTGAGGGGATTGAAGTATTGAACTTAACTTGCTTGGCTTGGCTAGTTGACGTGCTTTTGGACTCCTTACTCCTATATCAACTAGGTAAAAATGCTGACATGCAGTCAGTTCTGCTAAATTAGAAGTACAGATCCCTTGCAACTTATGAGACAGCTGTTGGCGCAGTAATTTAAGTTTAGACACTCAAGACTAACAGAATTGAGAAGGCACCTTATAGAAATATTTTTTCCGTAGTTTGATCGCTGTCCGTATGCATCTTTTGACTCTTATCTTCAGCACATTGTCATTAAATATCTGCCAAGTTATGAATAACCATGGTCTTATATCAATATCAATTTAATTTTCAGGGACTGTAAATAAATATAGTAATGAAAAACACATGAACTGAGCATACTGTGAAACTAAAAAATCTTGAAAGATAATCAGCAAGGTAAGAACTCCCTTATCCAACCTACCCCCAAAATGAAGACAAAGTCAAATTGTCGTCAAAACTTAATGTAGTCCTGAAGATTCCAAGAAAACACAAGTCCTTATAGAGATAGTAATGGTGAATAAGTGGTGATTCAACTATGACGCTAGACATTTTGATCAGATTTTCTGCAAAGATCCCTCCAAGGTAACAAAGACATTATTGTCCAACTAAGTAGTGCAAACTAATATATTTCTTAAGACAGAAAACAAAATTCATAAGCTCAATATTGAAATATGGTGCCATTAGTTACAATAAATCATAGTATTTGTACACAAACAAAGAAAATAAACAGTTGAGTCGCTGATACTCTGTTATGGACTGCTCCCAGGGAAAGGATCCCACATCGACCGTATGGGAGGTTGGTGTGTGGTTTATATAGGACAATGGACTCTCCTTCTCTTGAGCTAGCTTTTGGGAAGTGCATTCCTATTGTCCTATAACATACTCTAGCGCCAATTTAGTTAAGCAAACAGAAGAGTACCAAAACTTGCTTAAGCAGGGCAATTTTCAATGTATATTTCTACAACCTCCACAAAGGACAGAAAAGAAAGCAATAACAATTCACTCGAAGAACCAATGATAATATTAAAGTGATCCCTGTCTGAAACTATAACGATATAACCTTGTTCATATATTTACACAATTTTCCAGTCTGTTTTCTCATTTCATATACTTAATTTACAATCAGAATAATTAACTATCAAACCAAACGCTTCAATTTTTCCCAAAATTCAACAGCTTGTCCGTCTTTTACTTAAACCTTTCTTTGAAAAACAAGAATGTCTTAAGTTCACCTTCACTTGCATATACATAGCCAGATCTATAAAGAATAACACTCCCCCAAATCATGAATTCAGAGCTTCCTTTGGAAGCTAAACTTGCGAATTTACCTATTTGAAAAGATTACACCTAGATATATATTGATTTCGTACTACTTACAAAATTCTAATAGAAAATATCAAAAGGGGGGGGCTCCCTTTGGAAGTAATCTTTATTCAACATAGCAAGGATCAAGTTTTAGCTGCTCAATTCAGCAAAATATTCTAATTCAAGAGTAAAATAATCAGACTATAGAAGTATAGCTACTCACGTAATAGTGAACAATAACGAATTCAAGAGCTGAGACTTAACATGTAACATGCATGAACATTATCTTGCAAAAACTACATAACAGAAGGAAAGGCAGGCAAGATCAACCTTGATTAAATCATCAATTGAATGGGTTTCTTTGATGATCTTGTGCCGGTTCAAGATCAAAATTGCTGCCACACAAAACACAGGTAGGTCATCTTCCCTGTTCCTTGTTGCTGAGAACCCTGTGCGTACATTTGTGCGATCATTCCTAGACCATAAGGTCTTAGTTAAGCCACAAAATGAATGATTAGCCGTTAATGACTTCATAACAGCCTCATCAGAGTTGGCATGTTCAATATTTGAATTTTTTGTTTGTGAGCCACCCTTTGAACTGCTCTCGTCTGTCCCCTTCCTTTCCTCTCCAGTTTCAGTTCCCAAATCATTTGGGAGTTGTAACACCAATGGTTCAAGACAATTTTGTCCCGTATTCCAAGCAAGGGATTCATCAAAGTCAGCAGCCCACATCATCTGCATTAATGGCATTTTAAAATGACAAGGAAACATATGTAACTTACATCCTAAGTTTCTAGGTTTAGGACAACAGAGTGATATATATATGTACCCTTAAGAATTCATTAAAAAAAAAAACCACTATAATGGGGTGTTTGATAATTAAATTAAAGAAAAACGTCCGCACCAAGATACATCCAACTCCATCAAAGTAAATTGCACAGCTCTCTATTGCTATGCTAGACCATATATAGCAAGGTCTATCCTCCGTAGCTCTCTGCTTATATTTACTTCTGTCTCTTATTCAAACTTTACCAGAAATTTGAAATGGAAAGGACGTATGTGTAGACATACAGGTGCGCCTCAGAAACAGAAAAAATATCTTATTCACATAAATAATTAACGAGACTTTCCTTGGAACCTCTCCCCTCGTAATTAATATCCAACTTCAAATGCTAACTCCTATTCCATATTTCTTTCTAAGATGTCTAAGACACGGCTCCCAAAAGCTCATTCTTTGGTTGCAAGTGCATAAGACAAATCCCTTTTTTATATGACTGCAGAAGACAGCCCAAACCTAAATCTTTTAATTCCTGTCAATGACAAATCATAGAATACTAGGAGCGGACATCGATAAAGATGTATAAGCATTAATAGTGCTGCATATGCACAGATATGAACATATTCAACTCTTTAATCTATAACTCTTGAAAAAACTCATACAACCATGGCAGCCAACATATAGATAGTAGATTAGCCATAATCATCAACTACAGCAAGTTAACATTCATATTCAAGATCAATCACCAACTGCAGGAGGATGCACATTGTCGGTGGTGAGGTCAATGGAACCCCCCCTCCTTAAATTTCGAGCTTCTTGTTGAAACTTTCCTAATGAACTTGAAATTTTAGAACAATTTTCTTATATAATTGACCACTTGAACCCAATATAAATATATTAAAATTGGCTCCAACAAAATGTTTGTTCTGGATCTGCCATTATCTGCATATTTGAGGTCATCTTCTTAAACCTAAAGAACTCATCAAGGAGCAAAGAGCGATGTGGTTCAACTGAAAGCACCTATTTCTATCATGGCCACTGCCTATCAAATTTACTCTCAGATTAAGGAGAAAATAAACTTAAAAGATGGCAATTCATGAATTTACATATCAAGTCTGCTGTAAATAATCAAATACATGGATAGAACAATTTCTGTACTAAGTCAGGAGTTTAAGAGAGCAAACCTCCCACATACAAAGGGCTTCACTAAATGATAATTCTCTGCGAAAAAGTACGAGAAGCATCCGAAAGGCAAAGTGAAGGCTTTCAGCACCTATCTGAGACAAGTGTGAAAACATTTCTCTGTCAGTCAATTTTAAGATATGCCAGAGTGTTTGCAGCTGCTTCATTACTCCAGTTTGTCCTTCCATTCGAAAATTTTCTCTCTGAAAACATGCAGCAAACAGAACTTAGACATATGATATGCCAATAGATAAGCCAAAAGAGAGAGCAAAGACTAGAAGTCAGACCGTTCTTCGGAGAAGCATCTCAAAACACCAAAATGCATCCGCATCATTCTCGAAAAGAACAACAAATGGAGACAGTAAGTCACTCATTCCTGAACCGAAAATAAACATCAAACACGTCAAACTTTTAAAATCTAAGAAAAAAATGAATTTGAAACTGTTGCTTAAATTTCTCAACCAAAGGTCTTAAAAATGAGCATCAGCAAATATATTATCAAGGAAAACCCATAACCTTGGCAATATCCTGTCTCAGGATCAACCCATGCATAAACAGCAAGAATATCTGACATCCTAGCCAAATTTTTCGGATCCTCATAGAACTCGAGATGACTGTCAGTTCTAACCACATCAACCACTGGCAACGAATATGCTCCATTGGTTAATTAAAAAGTAAAAAGAAAGAGCACTTCAAGAAACCGATGAAAAGAAAGCTTTCATTACCTATTCGATGCAGAGTCCAGAGCCATTCAGATACCTTATCTTCACTAGGTTCACCTCCTTGGAAATGGCTTGAATACAGTTCTGCAGTTTCTGGCACATCAGATATTCTCAATCTGCTCAGTACTTTATTTTTGTACTTTTGTATATCATGTCGCAACACTTGTCCATGAGGTCTATCACAGTGGCCATCAGCCATCTCAATTTCGGAACTGACAGAATGTCGAACACTATCAGATTGTGAACCATTTGATTCATTAACTAATTCATCATTATTATCAATCTGAAAACTGTGCATGCTCTCATTGCCAACTCTGAGTTTGCATTGATCAGAATTCCCATCAACATGTAATTCACTTTCATTACTCTTCTCAAATAAATCCGTAACAGGCAAGGCAGGAAAATCATAATAATCGTCAACTGGATATTGAGCTTCATGTGCTTGCTTCCTAGGTCCCAAGGAACTGCAGTTGAATTTCACAGGACTAGGCATAAGACAAGATGAGTCGTAAGCGGCACTATCAATGCTTTCTCTCACACTGACAATGTCAGAAGAATCACTAGAGCTTTCCCTTTGGCATGTATATGTTGTATCTGTACAGTTATTATTCCTATCACAGTAATCGTTAAGTTTGTTAGTATCATCTCTGGAAGCTTGTCTCCCTTCAGATTCCGCTTCTCTTCTCACATCATCTTTAGAATATGCCCTCACATCCATAATTTTTGAACCCACAACATAAGCAAGTGAGCCTGTTCCTATGCTTGAATGCATCTTTTGACATTGTCTCACGAGTTCCTCATATCTCTCCCTACATGACAGATGACATTAACCACAGCAGACCAAGAATTAATTTTTCCTCTGATATAAGAGAGTTGATTGCAATTAAAGTGTGACCGAATAAACTTCTAAATAATTCCTGAAATCCGGATATTGGTCATAACATATCTTTCACTTTTCCTTCCAACAAATTGGAAGAAAAAAGGCCATCATGATATAATAAATTAAGAGAGCAGCAAATTTCACTCTATTCGACACATATATCATGGATATTCCTATCAGGTTCCACCAGGCCACCACATATACCAGTTGCAGTGACATTTTCTTCAGAGACTATTCATGGCTTGATAAGCAGTAAGCACACACTATATCTCCGGATAACCATATAACCAATTAATACATCACACAAAACTAATGCTTCGACACTATATGACACGTACATAAGATTATCAAACAGCTATCTTGGGCCTTAAGAGCGACTGATGATATAGGTCCAACAATCTGAGCAAAACTGGATCTGAAAGAAGCATTTCAGACTATACAATATACAACAACCTAGAAGTATGTGTTTCAAAAAGTATCTAAGAAGCTAATAACCAGGCTAAAAGTTTAACTTGAACAAAGCAAATAAATCCTACAAGCTTATTTGCTTCTTTCAGAGCTTAGAGGGAAAAAAATTTGCTCTTATAAAATAGAGGACAAGGGAGAGAAGTAGAGAACAACTATGACTAATGGAATAAGGATGAACTAAAATATCAAATATTGTGCCAGTATGCCAACAAACCGGCAAGAGCGACTTGAGAAGCTTCTTCACACAAGTGGACAGAACACACTGATTTTTACCCGAAACAAGTGCTTTTGCTCACAATAAGAGAAGCATCTTGAGGTCTCATTTCTTAGACCGAAGATTTTTGTGGTTACACAACAAAATAACTATCCTTATCCCCGAAGGCCACCAATATTATGATCAACCATATTTACCTAGCATACACTTGTCTTATCCTGGCCCAAAAGCTCCAGGTATAGGATTGGATCATTGGCTGATGAATAGGATACCAACTATCAAGTTAACAGCAGCATAAAACAAAATTGACAAGCATCATATTTTAGCTCATCTGTAAGTTGCAAGTATTATTTACTCCAGACAAACAAAAGGTTGCCCGGAACTGAGGAGGGTGTACCACATACTAAGAAAATAATTTCCACATCATAGATAGACCTGCTCAGCGAGTCGGGCCAGGGCGGGTGGGCGGGCTTGATAAAACATAATAGCAGGTCAAGAGTCATCTGATATTCTGACCTGCCCAACACAGTTTTTTTTTTTCTTTGTAAATCTCAAAATATCAAAATCATGTTTGATGACTAGAATTTGTGCTGACCACAGATTCTTCAATTACATCAAAATATACAAATATCAGTAAAAGAATTCAAGGAGAGAGAAAGATAAAGACATTCCTCAAGAATTTAAATATCAATCAAAGAATCATGATTATTATCCTCCTCGTCTTCCTAATCGTATTCATCATCGCATGTCCTCTTCTTCATCATCGTCATTTCTCCAAACGTGTTAGTGACCCTAGCGTTACGATGGGCTTGGATGACTAGCTATATACGATGACGGTTCAAGAGAGAAGGTAAGAGAGAAAAATACAAGGAGAAAGTAAAGAATTCAAAGGAAGACGAGATTGTGATGAAATCATGAAAATGGATTGTAAAGATTGTACATCTGTGAGTTTTCAGCTTGAGTTGAAATTTTGATGCATTTTAGATGGTTAGGTTAAGGGAGAGAGATACGCTGAAGGGATGGCCATGAAAAATACATATATGGCTGACCCTTCAAAGCCTCGCCCCAACCCAAAAAAGGCATGTCCCTTTTACAAGGTGTTCCGTGTCTGACTTTGGTTATTACCGTGCCGCATCAGGGTTACTAATGCGGCTCCATCCCGTTAAACAGCTTTAGATAGCTCGTTATCCACACAAACACACATAGCACACAATATCAGTTGGATATATTTACAAAATCAGAACATATTCCGAGAAATCCTGGATTGTACATACAAGACAATGCAATTCCGCAGAATAACGCGAAGTAATCAATCAGAAGAAATAACACATGCTAGTAAAGGTGAAAAGGTGTGAACCTTCTGGCTGCTCTCAGCAAGTTACGGTAGTCACTGGTACTACTCAATGCATAACAACCAAGAAGAAATTCCCATACTTCTGGCCTTATAGATGGATCCACACCCTACAATGAAAGCCAATATGGTTAACCATTATGGAACTTAATGTCTTAAACAATAACAAAAGATGAGTACATTATAAGTACAGTAACTTGTATGAGGCGAGTGTACAAAAGCTCGCATGAGACCCACACTTAGCAACACAACTCAGTGAAAGATTTGTGACAAATGACCCTTAGCAGAATACAGAAAATTAAATTTCTTTAAGGATCACCAAAAATTTTAGGGAGACTACCAGAGATAGATTATCTCTTGCTTAGTAAAGCTACTCATCTCATAAAATAATCTCTCTAGGAAGTAGTGGTGGATCCAGCGTGGGTTCAGTGGGTTCAACTGAACCCACAAAAATCTGGACAGAAATAGAATATAAAGAAAGCCGCGTCCATATTGTTAATGTATGCAGCTCTGGTCCAGTGGTTGTTTTCGTGTATTCTAATCTCTTATTAATTCTTATACTGCTTTTCTTCCCCCCCCAACTTGTTCTTTTCTTTATAGTCTATTCTATTACCAGTAGGCATAGAGGGGTACTCTCTCCCTCTCTCTTATAACTATTGTCAAACGTTTCTTCCACTTTATAATGTTTGATTTCCTTTGTGAGAAACCCATGACCTTAGAGAGGAATTTTCCCCTAGATTTCTTGATCAAAAAATTCAGACGCACAAACAAATTACTCCCTCTTCCCTTTATAACCTAGTTTATTAAGCTAATTTTTCATAGTTTATACATGCCCAAGTTAATTATTTTTTTGTGGACCATAGACCGTTAATTACTCTATTAAAATTTATGTTATTATGTTCAAACGACTTTGAACCCGAACAGCTCAAAATCTGGATCCACCACTGCTAAGAAGCCTGCACATAAGACTTTGCTAAGTGCCATGAACCAAATTTAACTTTGTTGTCAGAAGAGACTCAGAGAGCTCATAGAGCTAGTTACAAAACCTCAAACTCTCACAAGAAACAAATACACAATCATAATCTAATGAACAGAATTGGAGCTACAAATCTTCTATTTTACAAATATAGATATGTCAATGTTTATGATTTCTTGTAAAAACTAAGTATGTCTCCATTAATAAGGTCTGATTTATGATTTTGAATAATTAACACTAAACTGAATACAACGGGAGAATGTGTATGACATACTAAGTATGTCCCAGTAAGACTATCCCAAATGACAAAACAAGCATGTAACGATAAAAGTCAGTGTGACATAAGAATCACTCTAATCTTCTTAAATCTTGTCCACCTCTTTCTAGGTCAGTCCTTCGATGTAGTCCAATTCCAAAAATTAATGTCCAAAACTTAGCAAAATTCCTAAGTTGCCCCTAATTGACAGATGAGTCCACATCAGGGAAAAAAATGCGGACACGCGGTCGCGTTCGCGGGAACGGTCGCGTTGTCGCGGGAACGGCTTGTAACGGGGGAATATAATGTTTTGCGGCCGATACGGCGTGAATTTTTTAAAAATATTCACATTAATACTTTATAACCTTATTTGCATTGTTTTAGTTTATGAAGCATTATTACAACATAATATAATCAAATCTATCAGAATATCATGTTTCATCAGCTATATAATTAAATCATAATATATTTTTGGCTAATGTTTGAAAAGAACGGATGTAACGGGGATAAAAACGTTCTAGTGCGGCGAGTTCGCGTTACAGAACGGACAACGCGGCGAGAAGTATGTGATATTTATTATGGCGTTCCGTAACGGGATTTCGCAGAACGGGAAATCCAAAATCCGTCACAGAACGGGAGAGTTTTAATTCCATGGTCCACATAAATTTAGAGCTTCCATTCACTTACTTCTATAGAGAGCTCAAGTACTAGCAAGAGTATATTTGGAAATGAATGATTATATCGCAATGCAAATCATATATTGATGTCCACTTAAAAGTGGGACATTCCATTAGGAACAAAATCTTGAAGATGGCAGGGGTGTTTGGATTTGCACTTTAAATGCAGAAAATGTGAAGCAGACCAAACCAGAAAGTAGGACAGTCATCAGATGAAGTAAAGAAGAGGGAGTATAAATATAAAACAATTTCCATAACTATAGAATGCCAATGTAGTCATTGACATACTAAATGGAAGTCAACCTAAATATGGACAAGTTCGGCAGTAATAAAACCCACCCCTAAGATCATCGACTTCAGCGCTTTCTGAAAGCCTAAAACCTTCCCATCACTATCAAATACTCCCTGCCACTTTTCTGGCTTAAGCATTTTGTTTACCTGCAATGTCAGAGAAACAGAAAGAGTGTACACTGTCATTCTTCAGTTAAAAAAAAAAGTATCAAAACATCAACCAGCAAGGAATCCGCAATTTCAGGAGAGCAAAAGGACATCCATTTACTAGTTATATTCCTATACTACAGTAATATACACAATTCTGCTTTTGGAAATAGCATTTAAAATCTCTCCCCTATATTTAAGGAGCATTTGAGACACTGGGAGTATGACATGCACAATTGTATGCTACTATAGCAAGTGAAACTATACATGTCATAGGCTTGCTTGTCATTTATTTACTTCTTCAGGATGAAATTGATAAAAGAAAAAATCATTAACAAACTCTAGAAACAAGGTTAATGATCTACTATAATCTACATTGAATTATACATACCCATCTCCAGTTTAAGATAGAAATATGATACGATCATGCAACGCACTTTATAGGGAGTTTAAAATATACACGAGACGCTAACTTCCGTTGTTCTTCCTTCATTCTTTCTCTTTTTTCCCATGGTGAATGCTATATTAAACATGTAAAAACATGCATGCTGTCTTCTGCATAAGAATAAACACCAAACCACACCAAAAACAATAATAACAACATCCTAGTATGAGTCCTACCAATGGTGAGGTCCATGAATGTCTAGATGTATTCAGCGGGCAGCCATACCCCTACCCTAAAATTAGCAGAGTGGTTGTCCCGATAGAAGACTAGATGTCCAAATAGCAAGAGATGACAAACATAAAATCCCAACCATTTTGGATATTTCATAAGGAAATAGCTGGAAAAGCCTTAAATGCATGTGACCAGAGAAAAATTACTATATAATGATATTAGCCTAGAAATTTAACAGTAATACATTCTGTCAACTGTCAAGCATCTTCAGCAATAAAGTCCATAACATACTCATAGAAGCAGAATGCCACACAAAAGTTGTAAAGAAAACAGAAAAGCACATAAAATAAATCATAAAGAAGTAAAAACCTTATAGCAACATGAAATTATGGGGGGAATATATGCAGCGCTGTAATTTACATTTTATGAGAAAAAATTGCCATAAAAACTAGCAAGTCGGTTGATAATCCTCTAATAAGGACACGAATGCTTTGAAATGCCATGGTAAGGTAACATAGATCTGATTCCAGAACATCCCATAGGCAGCAGCATCATGGGAAGTTGGGACAATGCTGATGGAAAGGCATGGAAGCACGGTTTGAAAAAAAAAAAAGGGGTACATAGCTTAACAAGATTCACAAGTTAGAACCCACTTTAAAGTCAACCTGTCTGGTGCATGATTTTAATTTAAAGGTTTCATTGCGCTTAAAGGGGAACAAACAATACTCCATGAGCGATAATTAGAGATATAAATGGTCAAAGTTTACGTGGGCGAGCATAATACTCAAACTGTGTAGCTTTAAAGGAAATAGAGGTAGTAACTCTTAAAAGTGCCTTACAGCTACCACAACCTTGATAGGCGATTGATGAAGACACGGGTCCCCGATGTCGCAAACCATAGAACCCATTCTCTGAAGATTTGCACCTGGCTTTCCACAACCCCATTGCTTGTCAAAATCAACAGACATTACCTAATTTACGCTCTCACCTCCTCTCCACCTACAAGTTAACAAGATTACACATATACAACTCAATCAGAAAAATTAGCAACACAACTGTCACTACAAATATGTTACCAGGAAACAGGTGAACAGAAAATCTACAATATATAGCCAAAAATAGACATCTTGATGCCAACTCTACAATGCCAACAAAAGTTAATCTTAGAAACAAACACAATTTTTGGTAACTCTTCTTTAATCAAACTAAACTCAACGAAAATAGAGAATTACCCACCGAAAAATTATTAATACCCAACAAAATCAACTCTGTTACTCATCAAAACAAAAAACACCCTCCAATTATGAGATGAAGTTGTTATCAAAACAGTCAAAATTTAGCAGTTTATCATTAGCCTCAACTCTACCCAATTTCTTGAAAAAATCCCATTTTCTTATAAATCACATTAAAACAAAGATAATCCAGAAAAAAAAATGACACAAAAAGTTGGATGTTGGGTTTTAGAAGAACAACATTGCACATTACAGTTTGTTGACCAGATCATGTGAATCAATCTAAATACAGTGAAGTAATAAAAAAAATGATAAGGAAAAATTTAAAAAAGATTAAGAAATGAGAAGAATGTAGGAGAAATGACCTGAGAAGAGAGGGCGAAAATTGAGAGGAGAGTTGTGAGGAAAATCGGAGATCGGTTGACGAACTCAGTCTCCATCTACACACCAACACCCACACCCTTCTCTGTTTCTCTCTCCTAACACCTGAAATTTTTTTAATTTTTTTATGTTGTATTATTATTTTGAAGGGAAATTTTTTTGTTAAATTGTGATATAGTATGAAATGGTTGACAAAAGAAGAATGTTCATGTTTTGTGAATAATGGTAGATCATGTAGTTTAGCTAAGCCTAGGGGGGATTAGGTGTTTATCTTGTTTTGGCAAATGCTAATTTAAAATTTAACACAAAAGTAGTAGATGAGTTAATAGGTGTATATTTTCTTTTTTTTTTATAAGGTAAGTGTATATTCTCTTTGATATGAAAATTTTGACTTTGAAATATACTACTGTTGAGAAACAAAGAGAACAGAAAGATTATAGAGTGAAAGATAGCAGAGAAGTGATTGCTTTTCTTCCGTTGTTGTGTATTGCTACTTATGGCAAGAGCCATATTTATACTACAAGAAATATACAAGAAGTCAATACATGTACATTACCCTAGTATATAGGTTTAGGAAAAACTTGCCATGCATTAAATATATGGCATTCACTTTTTGACTTCATAACACTCCCCCCTTGAATGCCCATATTTAATAGGTTATTAGTTGTCTCGTTAAGAACCTTGTTAGGAAAAACTCAGTGGGAAAAATCCATAACTAGAGAAAGGAGTACAACTATATGTATCCTTATATGCTTAAAATTAACTGCCTCATTAAAAACCTTGTTAGGAAAAACCCGGTGGGATAAAAACCTGATCGAAGGGAAAAAGAGTGCAGCGCATATAATACTCCCCCTGAATCTAGCATATATCACGAAGATGACGCATTCTAATTTTTCAGGCTAATTCTTCAAATTTCTTCGCCGGAAGGGATTTGATGAATAAATCTGCAAGATTCTTACATGATTGGATTTGTTGGATGTTTATCGTCCCTTCGTTTTGGAGGTCATGAGTGAAGAAGAGCTTTGGTAATAAATGTTTAGTTCTGTCTCCTTTTGATGTACCCTTTGCTTACTTGGGTGATACATGCAGTATTGTCTTCGTAGATGATAGTTGGATTTGTTGTTATTGTTTCTATTCCACATTCTTCTTGGATATTCTTGATCATTGACCTTAGCCATACACATTCCCTTCTAGCTTCATAAATAGCAATTAGTTCTGCATGATTTGATGATGTGGCTGTCAAAGTCTACTTCGTGGATTTCCAAGATATTGCATTACCTCCATAAGTGAACATATATCTGAATTGAGACTTAGCCTTTTGTGGGTCTGATAGGTAGCCAACATCTGCATATCCAATGAGTGACGCATTTGGTTTCGACTGATAGAATAATCCAGGTCCTGTGTTCCTCAAAGATAACGTAATAAGTGTCTGACTCCATTCCAATGTCTCTTTGTTGGTGCATTGTTGTATCTAGCTAACAAGTTTATTGAAAGAGCTATGTCAGGTCGAGTATTGTTAGCCAAGTACATTAAGGCACCAATTGCACTTAAATATGGTACTTCAGAACCAAGAATTTCTTCGTTTTCTTCTCGTGGTCTGAATAGATCATCTTTCATATTCAGGGAACGCACTATCATTGGAAAGCCTATTGGGTGAGCTTTGTCCATGAAAAAACGTTTCATAATTTTTTCTGTATAGTTTGATTGATGGACGAAAATCCCATTTCTCAAATGTTCCATTTGCAAGCCAAGGCAAAATTTTGTTCTCCCGAGATCTTTCATCTCAAATTCTTTCATCAAGTACTTTGCAGTCACTTTGAGTTCTCTAGGATTTCCAATAATATTCAAATCATCGACATAGACAGCAATGATGGCGAATCCTGATTTAGATCGTTTAATGAATACACAGGGACTAATTTGATTATTTTTGAATCCTTCTTTCAATAGGTATTCACTAAGACGATTATATCACATTCTTCCAGATTGTTTTAACCCATAGAGTGACCTTTTCAATTTTATTGAAAACATCTCTTTGGGCATGTGATTTTTCTGGTAGTTTTAGCCCATCGGGAACTTTCATATAAATATCTGTGTCAAGTGAGCCATACAAATATGCGGTCACTACATCCATCATCCTCATTTGCAATCCTTTCGAAACTAATAAGCTTACAATAAATTTTAGTGTAGTTGCATCAACTACCGGAGAATATGTCACATCATAATCAATCCCTGGTATTTGCGAGAAACCTTGGGCTACTAGCCTAGCCTTATATCTAGTAACCTCATTTTTCTCATTTCGTTTTCTCACAAATACCCATTTATACCCAACTGATTTTACACCTTTTGGTATTTTGGTTATTTGTCCGAATACTTCACGTTTTTCAAGTGATTTCAATTCTGCTTGAATTGCTTCTTTCCATTTTGGCCAATCTTTTCTGCGGCGACATTCATCTACTGTATTTGGTTCTACATCATTTTCATCGTATGTCATTTCAACTGCTATGGAGTAAGCAAAGATTACATTCAAGACAACATCTTTTCGATTCAATTGTTTCTTTGTAGAAACATAATTAATTGAAGTTTCATTTTTGTCTATGCTTTCATGTTCCTTTTCTTCTAGAACATGTTTGTCTTTATCTTTGTTTTCATCATGAATTTCATCATGCTCCGTTGGAGGATTTATATTAATTTTGTTTGTTGTTTCGCCTTGCGTTTTCATTTTTCTCGGTTTTGAGTCTTTAGAACCGGGTAGTCTACCACGTTTTCAGCGTGTTATTAACTCATTTTCAGTGGCCTTATTGGCACTAGGAATTTCAATCCGTGCCGGGGAATTCTCATCAGGTACATGTGACTTTGTCACTTTCTTTTGTATCTGTGAATGCATCTGGCAATTGGTTTGCAATACTTTGCAAATGAACAATTTTCTTGACTTCTTGTTCACATGAATTTGTTCTTGGGTCCAGAAACGAAATTTGCGATGCGTTCCATGTAATTTCTGTTTTTATGTTTTGTGGGTCCACTTTCTCTCCCTTATGGGAATACTGACTCATTAAAATGACAGTCGGCAAATCGAGCCGTAAATAAATCACCAGTTGTTGGCTCTAAATATTTGATAATTGACGGAGATTCAAATCCAAATATTTGTGGACCTAATTTAGTACGTTGGGGCGGAGCAATAGGTACATGTACAACGCACCCAAAAAATTTCATATGTGAGACATTCGGTTCTCGACTTGATACTAATTGTAACAGTGAGAGTTTGTGATAGGCTGTCGGCCTTAATCTTATCAATGCTGCTGCATGTAATATAGCATGACACCAAGCAGAAGAGGGCAATTTTGATCTCATTATTAATGGTCTTGCAATTAATTGTAGTCTATTGATTAATGATTCAGCAAGACCATTTTGTGTATGTACATGAGGTACATGGTGCTCTACAACAATCCAATAGACATGCAATAGTCACTAAAAGTTTGGGATGTAAATTCCCCAGCATTGTCTACTCTTATTCTCTTTATTGTATGATATGTGAATTGTGTTCTTAATCGAATTATTTGAGCCAGAAGCTTTGCAAATGCAACATGTCTACTTGACAAAAGGGTCACATGCGACCATCGAGTAGAGGCATTAATTAATACCATGAAATAGCGGAATGGTCCGCATGCGGGATGAATAGGCCCACAAATATCTCCTTGTATTCTTTCTAAAAACGTTGAAGATTCGGTGGCAATCTTATTTATAGATGGTCTGAGTATCAATTTGCCAAGTGAGCATGCAGAGCATGATAATTCATTTGACCGAGGAATTTTGACATTCTTTATAGAGTGTCCAATTGAGTTCTCAATGATTCTATGCATCATTCCTGTGCCAGGATGGCCAAATCGGTCATGCCATAGAGTAAATGATTTTCTGTTATCTAACTTCTGGTTAGATATCATATTAATTTCAATCGGACGTATATCTATGCGATATAGTCCCGAGGAAATTGCTAGCAACTTTTCATAGATGTATTTCTTACCGCATTATTCTGCCGTGAGGCATATGAATTCCTCTTTGTTCACTGTCATTGTTTCCAAACGGTAACCATTCTGACGTACATCTTTGAAACTTATGAAGTTTCTTCGAGATTTACTCGAATATAATGCGTCATTGATTATCAATTTTGTCCCATTTGAAAATATAATGCAGGCTTTCCCAGAGCCTTCGATTAACTTGGTTGTCCCAGAGATTGTGCTAACATTTGCTTGGAATATTGTAAATTTTGAAAAATACTCTTTATTTTTCAATATGGTGTGTGTTGTCCCACTTGTCGAGAAGACATTGTTCTTTGGATCTAACTTCTGGTAAATCCATATCTTCATAAATAATGAATATGATGATTAGTATAAGAAAATGCATATTTTATTAATAATCAAAGAGGGAATACATGAAAGTGAATATTAAAGCAATTAAAATAAACTAAGCATATTAATGCATTGTTATCTAAACAAAGTTATTTTCTGCTTCAGCATCATCCATAAAAAAATCTAAAACATCAAGGCTAGGCATGGATGTAGTAGCTTCATTAACAAAGTTTGCTTCAACATTTTTCCCTTTGTTCTTTATTGAAGCCTGATATAGGTCTACCAAATGTTTGGTAGTACGACATGTGTAACACCCCCGTCAACCCGAACCCTTCTTCATTTAATAAAACTCGAGATGGGGGAAAATCCACGAGGGTTCGAATCAACGGGCTTGCTACCGCCGCACTTATCTCCTTAGAAATAAATGCAAGGCTAGATTAAAGCATACTAAATTCAAATTAATTAATCCTTACAACCAAGTAAAATGTTCATTAAATATTACTAATTACTAAAGTATTTCAGAGTTCTAGCGGAAGCTAAATCATAAGCTAAGTGGATGACAACTCAAAGTGATCTCCCTTTTTGTTCCCCCGTCGATCACCCACCTGCACAAATACATTGAAAAGAAACAAGAGAGACAAGCTCCCAAAAATCAAAAAAACTGATTAATTCCAACTCCATCCCGTAAAATACTTAAGTTGAAAATACTTTGTAAAATAGTACGTTAATAGGGTTAGAAAGCATAGTACATATACACATATATATACAATGAATAATCACGTACTTAATTCAATTAATCCAGTTACTTAAGGAGAGGAAAGAGAACGCCAGTAAGCCGGGGTCAATCCCCTGTAACCACTTACTTCAACATTGTAGGCCGGGGTCAATCCCCTGTAACCACCTACGAATAACATAATGGCCATAATAACAGAGTCCCTAGTGTGCACACCCCTTCTACTTGGATCACAACAAGATAGAAGGAAGACAGTAACAGAATAATCGGCATTGTAACCAGAGAACCTGTAGGGGCCGCTGAACCTCTCATACAGGGCAACATGTTCATCATTTCCCTCCGATAATTCACTTTACGTGATTAATATCTTTTAATTCAAGTCATCACATAAATCACGTACACAATTACGTCATCGTTGTTCAATCCAGTGTGAACATATTTCATCCATCATAATCTCAATCCATTCATAGCGGTTTCATTTCATAAACACAACCGTCACTTGAGTTCATTTATCACTTCAGATTCATAATCATTTCATTATCACAAGTTCTTACTAATTTCAACTTTCATAAAATTTCAATAATAATAATAACGGTAATAATGATAACAATAATCATAATAATAATAATAATAATAATAATAATAATAATAATAATAATGATAATAATATTAATAATAATAATAATAACCATAACATTACTAAATGACATTAAGCGGTTTTAATAACGTTATAATAAACATATTTGTCATTCATATTCATAATCCGCATTAAGTCGATAATCCATAAATATAGTCCATACTTATATATTTTATAATCACATAATAATCACATAATCAATTCGTTTTACACTAACGGGATCTATGTTTAGATGGACATCGGAGATTACCTCGTGACGCGTGCCCAAAAGTTAAGTTCACGAACGGATTAACACTCTTGATATTCCTCGTCTACGCAATCGGAATCTACATTAAACGTTAACGAGATCTAAGTTAGTTACCTAAATAACCCCTTTTTATATAAAATAAACAATTTAAATAATTCATAACTTAAAGAATTCTTAATGATTTTAAGAGAGTTTATAAATCAAAGTTTATGGTTTTTAAATCAATAATGAAATCATTTTAAGTAATCAAAGATTACTTCAACTTTATTTTTATTAACTTAAACAATTATTTTAACATAGAGAATTAACTTTATTATACTCATTTTATTTAAGAAACATTTTCAAGTTATAAAAAGATTAACTTAAACTCAAATATACTAACTTAATTAAAGTAGGCTAGTTTAGGAAAGTCATTTGTTTTGTTTTAAAAAAAAAAACTAATAACTAAGTAAAGGGGAAAGGGGGGGTACTGATCCTTTGAATCAGTTTAGCCCAACTGAAGAAAAAAAAAGGAAGAAGGCAGGAAGGAAGAATAGGGGAGGCCGAATTAGGGGAGAAGAAGAGGGAGGTGGCGCAGGTGTGCGGCGGCCGGAGAGGCAGCAGGTGCCGCGCAAAGGAGTCGGGGTTAGGCGGTGGTTCGCGCGGGTGGCAGCAGGGCGCTGCAGAGGCGCCGCGAAGGGAAGGAAAGGCTGGTGGTTGGCGGTGGTGTGCAGGTGGCGTTGATGGTGGCGCGAGGTTCAGGTGGTCGAAGGTGGTGATTTCCAGTGGTGTGGTGGTTCAAAGGAACAGGAGGATTGTTAATGGTGGTTTGAATTTTCATTTTAAATTTTCAAAATCAAAAATCAGAAATTAAGGAAGAAGATAAAGGATTGAAGCAAACCTTTGAAGTTTGTTTGCTTGAGCAATTGGGGTGAATAAAGTTCAGTATTTACTCGAGTGTTTTATTTAGTTATTTGATTAACTCATTCGTTCAAATCAATTACATTATAACTTACTCGAGTGTTTTATTTAGTTATTAGATTAACTCATTCGTTCAAATCAATTTTATAACTTACTCGAGTGTTTCATTTAGTTATTTGATTAACTCATTCGTAATAGCCATATGTCTTGAGTAAGTGATTATGTAATTAGTTTTTGACTAATTACATAATAACTTAATCAAGTGTTTTATTTAGTTATTTGATTAACTCATTCGTTGAAAGTTGGAGAAAAGGAAATTGTTTTCACCTCCTTTTTTTTTGTTTTATTTTCCTTTTTCTTTTTGACTAAAAGACATATGGCTATGGACTTGTATTTGGGCTTTGGATTACTAAAAATGGATGGATAACTTGAATGAATAAGAATGCCCACAACTAAATACACCTTTCAATTACCATATTAAAATACTTTGAAATAATGAAAAGAATAATTAGTTTATTTAAATAAAATACATTTCAATTAAATCATTTAAATAAACTCGTTAAATAATTCAAAACTAAATGAAATTATTATTTTAATAAACATAGTTATCATATAAAATCGCATTATCATAAAATAAATTTTAAGTGAAAATAATATTAAACCATATAAATAATAAAATACGCTTTCAAAATTCGGGGTATTACATCTACTCCTCCTTAAAAACATAGTTCGTCCTCGAACTTTAAAGTTAGATGTTTAATATTAACGAAATAGTAGTTTTGCGCTTTGTTAGTATTACATTCGGTCCCCCTTAAGGAGTTTCGTCCCCGAAACTTGATAATCGTACCTCAGAAAAGAGTTCAGGATAACGCTTTCTCATGTCGTCTTCCGCTTCCCAAGTTGCTTCCTCGGTTTGATGATTAGACCACAAAACTTTGACTAACTGTACTGCCTTGTTCCGGGTATTTCTCGTTTTGGAATCAAGGATTCTAATATGACGTTCTTCAAAGGCGAGGGTCTCATCTAGTTCAATGGTTCCGGGTTGGATAACATGGGAGGGGTCAGGGTCATATTTACGAATTTGAGACACATGAAAGACATTATGAACATTGGCTAACTCTGTGGGCAAGGCTAATCTATAGGCCACTTCACCAATTCTTTCGAGTATCTCATAAGGTCCGATATAACGAGGACTCAGCTTTCCTTTTCTACCGAACCTCATTACTCCCTTGGTTGGTGAAACTTTCAACAACACTTTTTCTCCAACTTCAAACTCTAAATCTCGTCTCCTTTGATCGGCATACGATTTTTGTCGATCCTGAGCTGCTTTCATACGCTCTTGAATCAACTTCACCTTGTTGGTAGTCTCTTCTATCATTTCTGGTCCCAAATTCAACGACTCGTTCACATCGCTCCAACATATAGGGCTTCTACATTTCCGTCCATACGATGCCTCATAAGGTGCCATTCCTATGCTCGAGTGATAACTGTTGTTGTACGAGAACTCAATGTACATCAAATGATCATCCCAATATCCTCCGAAATCCATTACGCATGCTCTCAACATATCCTCCAAGGTTTGAATGGTTCTCTCCGTTTGACCATCTGTTGTTGGGTGGAAGGCTGTGCTGAATTTCAATAGTGTACCCACGGCTGTCTGAAGCTGTTTCTAGAACTTAGATAAGAACTCGAGTCCCTATCTGAAACGATGTCCTTCGGAACACCATGTAGCCTAACGACCTCGTTAAAGTAAGCATCCGCCAACTGTTTCAACGACCAAGTATCCTTCATTGCCACGAATCTTGCCGTCTTAGTCAAACGGTCCACTATTACCCATATTGCATTCTTTCCCGACCTCGTATTCGGTAACCCCATGATGAAATCCATAGAGATAGATTCCCATTTCCATCCTGGCACTTCCAACGGTTGCAATTTTCCTCTAGGCTTCATATGCTGTATTTTTACCTTCTGGCATGTTAAACATTTTGCCACGAAGTCGGCTACTTCTTGCTTCATCCTAGGCCACCAAAAATGCTTTTTCAAATCCTTATAAAGCTTATCTCCTCCTGGATGTATGGAATACGGCGAGCTATGGGCTTCCCTTAGAATTCTCGTCTTGAGTTCCTCATCCTGTGGCACACACAATCTCCGTTTATACTCTGCAACGCCATTGCCGTCGATCTCGAACTCCGGTGCTTGACCACTTTCTTTCATCTCTCTTAACTTGCTTAACCACTTGTCTGCAGCTTGTTTCACCCGAATCTCGTCAAATATGTTCGGTCCAACAGTAAGAGCATACAACTGAGCTTTCACATAACCGGGCTCAACTATTTCCAAACTCAATCTCTTAATCTCCTCACACAGTTCATCGGCTAGGATCAACACATTTAACGAATGAGCACTTTTCCTACTCAACGCGTCAGCTACTTTGTTCGCTTTTCCCTCTTGATACACTATCTTCAAATCATAGTTGTTTATAAGCTTGAGCCAACGTCTCTGTCTCATATTCAACTCCTTTTGCGTATACAGATACTTCAAACTCTTGTGATCTGTATAGACCTTACACTGCACTCCATAGAAGTAATGTCTCCAGATTTTCAGCGCAAACACAATCGCTCCTAACTCCAAGTCATGAGTTGGGTGATTTTGCTCATGTGGTTTGAGTTGTCTCGACACATAGGCCACTACTTTACCATGTTGCATCAAGACGCACCCAAAACCTTTCTTTGAGGCATCACTGTAGACTTCAAATCCTTCTACTCCAGAGGGCAATGTCAATACCGGGGCTGTTGTAAGTCTCTTCTTCAGCTCTTGGAATGCTTCTTCACACTTATCATCCCAATGAAATTTTGTTGTTTTCTTCATCAGGTTAGTGAGAGGTTGGGCCGTTCTCGAAAAATCTTTCACAAATCTCCGGTAATATCCAGCTAAACCCAAGAAACTCCTTACTTCGGTGACGTTCTTAGGTTGAAGCCAATCGGTCACTGCTTGAATCTTCGATGGATCTACGGAAACGCCTTCTTTTGATATCACATGACCCAAAAATGAAACTTTTTCCAACCAAAATTCACACTTCGAGAACTTCGTGTACAATTGCTTTTCTCGAAGAATCTCCAGAACTTTCCTCAACTGATCCTCATGCTCTTTTCTATCCTTCGAGTACACCAATATATCGTCAATGAATACTATCACGAACTTGTCCAGGTACGGCTGGAAAGTCCTGTTCATGAGGTCCATAAAAGCTGCAGGCGCATTAGTGAGTCCAAAAGGCATGACGATGAACTCAAAATGGCCATATCTCGTACGAAAGGCTGTCTTAGGGATGTCTTCTTCAGCGATTCGTAGCTGGTGATAACCTGATCGTAAATCGATCCTGGAAAACACTGTTGCACCTTGAAGCTGATCGAACAAATCATCGATCCTCGGGAGTGGATACTTATTCTTTACCGTGGCATTATTCAATTCCCTATAATCGATACACAACCTCAAAGATTCGTCTTTCTTCCGAACAAACAATATCGGGGCTCCCCAAGGCGAAACACTAGGTCGAATGTACCCTTTATCCAACAATTCCTCCAATTGCACCTTCAATTCTTGCATTTCTGCAGGCGCCATTCGATACGGAGCCTTAGAAATGGGTCCGGTTCCAGGGACTAAATCGATCTTAAAGCTCACTTCTCTCTCTGGTGGCATTCTTGGAAGCTCTTCGGGAAATACATCCGGGAACTCCTTTACTACCGGAATTTGAGTCAACTCCTCGTTTTCCACACTTACGTCCCTTACTTGGCACAGGTAGACTGGGTAGCCTTTTCTAAGATAGGTTTGAAGGTTCAGGGCCGAGATTATTTTGACATCAGGCTGGAAGGTTATGCCTTTATAATATATCCTATTTCCCTTTGGTCCTCTAAGGGATATTTTCTGGTTATGACACTCGATTTTGGCTTTATACTTAGCTAACCAATCCATTCCCAAGATAACTTCAAAGTCTTTTAGTTCAAAAAGGATAAGATCGGCTGGTAATTCAGTACTAGCTATGACTACAGGGATACTTTGGAAAAGAGATTTACAAGAAATAGTTTCACCGGTGGGCATGGCTATATTGGCTCGACAAGACTGGGTAGATTTAAGGGAATACTTATTAACAAAAGTGTTAAAAATAAAAGAATGAGACGCTCCGGAATCAAAGAGTACATAAGCAGGATTTGAGTTTACGAGAAAAGTACCCGTCACAACATTGGCATCACTGTCAGCTTCAATTCGGCTCATGACATTGATTCTTCCATTGGTGTAGCCTCCATTGCTATTCTTTCCATAGTTTCCATTTCCACCTCCAAAAGAGCGTTTGTTCTGGTTCCCGTTCTGTGCAGCATTTTCTCCACTGGGGCGGTTGTTATTGAAGTTTTGAATTCTGTTTCCACCTCCATTGTTACCACTGTTCCCATTTGGTCCACTTTGAGCTTGCTTCTTGGGACAGTTGAACGATTTGTGACCTACTTCTCCACACTCGAAACACTTGATCCTTTCACCCTGACAAGTGAACCCTGGATGGCTCTTGGCACACTTCCTGCAAACAAAGTTCTTTTGGTTCCTATTTCCTTGCTGGGTCTGTTGTCCAGAATTCTGGTTGTTGCGGTTGTTGTAGCGTCCACCATTGTTATTGTTGTTTCCACTATTATTGGGCCTTTTGTCGTACCCTTGGCTGTTGTTGTTGCCGGCAAGTTCCTTCCTTTTATGTCTGCCTAGCACCTCTCTCTCTCTCGCTGTAAGATTCTCTCCAGGTTTGAGGCCTTAGCATATGCTTCCACGAACGTAGTAGAGGTGCTACCTCCCATTCGAGTCTGAAGATCAAACTTAAGTCCGTCTTCAAACTTCTGGGCCTTAGCTCCTTCATCTGGCACTACAGTCGGGCAGAATCGAGCATACTCATTGAATTTCTGAGCGTACTCTTGCACACTCATGTTATAGCTCTGATTAAACCTACTAAACTCATTGTACTTTTGTCTACGAATGTGCTCGGGGAAGAATCGAGTCTTAATCGCTACCTTAAATGCTTCCCAGTTAAAGTTCTCTTGAGCTTTAACAGTAGGTCCTACACTTTCCCACCAAGTATCAGCATCTTCATGTAGATAAAAGGTTGCTTGATCGACCTTTTGGGCCTCAGGCGTACCCGTCGCCGTGAAAATCTTTTCGAAGTCTCTTATCCAGTTTTCCAGAAGTTGTGGGTCTTCTCTCCCAACAAAGGTTGGTGGTTTCAAAGCGGAAATCTTTTTCGCCATTGCAGCTTGCGGATCGTCTCCATGGTGGTTGTTGTTGATCTGGTTTTGAAGGATTAAGCCAAAGCTCTGAGCTAGTTGCTCGAGAGTCCTAAGTCGTGCTGCAACTTGTTCAGGAGTTTCGGCCATTTGGTTTTCTTGTCGCCTTGCTCTAGATTGCGTATAAACGTATTGCATAAGCTACCTGCGTAATTCACATTGTATTTCTACGATTTACATTGATTCTTATATAAAAGCTAATTCACTTAATCATGGTTCACATCATTCATTCATTTCATACCTAATTCACATATCAAAAGTTCATCATTCATTTCACAATCAATTCACATGTCAAAAGTTCATCATTCATTACTCCAAAAGTGCCATAACAATTCGTTCATAGTAACATAAGAGTTTGTTTCAAATAGTCAAATAAGCATTAGTTGCACCATCCTTAACTAAGTTAACACATTAATCGATCTTTTACGACCTTAATTAGAAATCTAAGGGTTAGGGCTAGAGATTTGGGTTTCTAGTCAGCGTACTCGGACGGATCCTCGTCTTCACCTTCATCTCCGTCTCCATCTCCATCGAGATTTACAACGGGTGAGGCAGGGTTGCTTCCTACTTCTTCATCGCCACTATGGTTGGGTTCCTCGTCATCAGTGGGTAAATAGTCATTAAGCCACTTGGCCCTAGCATCGAGCATTCTTTTCTCTAGGTAACTCAACGTGAGATACCACTTCCCTTTCAATGTGTATCGTTCATAGTTCGGCCTTCCATTTTTCAGAACATCAGAGTATTCGCTCATGATTCCGGCATATGGACCATCGTCGGGGAGAGTGTGAATCAAAACATCGGCCTGTTTAGGCGGCCTGAGGTAATTTGAATGCCCGTGGCCTTCGTTGAGGTGGTAACACTTCATTGTTAACCGTAACCTGTAAATATAAGCTGAAACAGACTCTCCTACCCTCATCCTTAGAAGGTAGGGTCCTTGACGAGGGGTTCTGGTGCATTTCCTGGCGGTCAAACGTGTCTTGGCCATCTAATCAAATATCATAAACAATTAATAAGTACCTTTAGCGAGTACTTTCATACATGTACACATAACCCATTCGTACCCATACTAAACCCTTAGTTCACATTTTAATCGTAATTCATTTTTCCTAAATAATTTAATATTTTGACTTCCTAAACCAATTTTAAGTTTTACCTATTTGATTCATTTTCCCTAATTATTATATTGGAATAATTGCTTCTAATAATGCAACCTTTTAGCCTTTCGCAAATAATGAAGCAACCTTTTGATTATTCCTGAATAATACAACCTTTATACCCAATTTCCTTTGAGTAGGATAAAATGAAATTTTACTTGAAAAATTGGTAATTTTCTTTCTTTTTATAGGTTCTAAGCAATCTTTATATGCAACCTTTTGAACAATTATTAAACGACAAGTGCTCAAGTTTACCTCTTTTATAGGATTTATCCGGCTTTATCCTATTCAAAGAGAATGGGGTATAAAGGTTGCATTATTCAGGAATAATCAAAATGTTGCATTATTATTCGCGAATGGCAAAAAGGTTGCATTATTAGAAGCAATTATTCCTATTATATTTTAATAATTTTAATCATTCCCTAGTTAATCTGAACTCCGCTCTGATACCACTTTGTAACACCCCCGTCAACCCGAACCCTTCTTCATTTAATAAAACTCGAGATGGGGGAAAATCCATGAGGGTTCGAATCAACGGGCGTGCTACCGCCGCACTTATCTCCTTGGAAATAAATGCAAGGCTAGATTAAAGCATACTAAATTCAAATTAATTAATCCTTACAACCAAGTAAAATGTTCATTAAATATTACTAATTACTAAAGTATTTCAGAGTTCCAGCGGAAGCTAAATCATAAGCTAAGTGGATGACAACTCAAAGTGATCTCCCTTTTTGTTCCCCCGTCGATCACCCACATGCACAAATACATTAAAAAGAAACAAGAGAGACAAGCTCCCAAAAATCAGAAAAACTGAGTAATTCCAACTCCATCCCGTAAAATACTTAAGTTGAAAATACTTTGTAAAATAGTACGTTAATAGGGTTAGAAAGCATAGTACATATACACATATATATACAATGAATAATCACGTACTTAATTCAATTAATCCAGTTATTTAAGGAGAGAAAAGAGAACGCCAGTAAGCCGGGGTCAATCCCCTGTAACCACTTACTTCAACATTGCAGGCCGGGGTCAATCCCCTGTAACCACCTACGAATAACATAATGGCCATAATAACAAGATCTACATTAAACGTTAACGAGATCTAAGTTAGTTACCTAAATAACCCCTTTTTATATAAAATAAACAATTTAAATAATTCATAACTTAAAGAATTCTTAATGATTTTAAGAGAGTTTATAAATCAAAGTTTATGTTTTTTAAATCAATAATGAAATCATTTTAAGTAATCAAAGATTACTTCAACTTTATTTTTATTAACTTAAACAATTATTTTAACATAGAGAATTAATTTTATTATACTCATTTTATTTAAGAAACATTTTCAAGTTATAAAAAGATTAACTTAAACTAAAATATACTAACTTAATTAAAGTAGGCTAGTTTAGGAAAGTCATTTGTTTTTTTTTTTTTAAAAAAACTAATAACTAAGTAAAGGGGAAAGGGGGGTACTGATTCTTTAAATCAGTTTAGCCCAACTGAAGAAAAAAAAAAGGAAGAAGGCAGGAAGGAAGAACAAGGGAGGCCGAATTAGGGGAGAAGAAGAGGGAGGTGGCGCAGGTGTGTGGCGGCCGGAGAGGCAGCAGGTGCCGCGCAAAGGGGTCGGGGTTAGGCGGTCGTTCGCGCGGGTGGCAGCAGGGCGCTGCAGAGGCGCCGCGAAGGGAAGGAAGGGCTGGTGGTTGGCGGTGGTGTGCAGGTGGCGTTGATGGTGGCGCGAGGTTCAGGTGGTCGAAGGTGGTGATTTCCGATGGTGTGGTGGTTCAAAGGAACAGAAGGATTGTTAATGGTGGTTTGAATTTTCATTTTAAATTTTCAAAATCAAAAATCAGAAATTAAGGAAGAAGATAAAGGATTGAAGCAAACCTTTGAAGTTTGTTTGCTTGAGCAATTGGGGTGAATAAAGTTCAGTATTTATAGAGGTTTTGGTCAGAATTTTTGAGCTTTGGGTCAAGCTCCATTAATGGTGGAGGTGAGGTGTGAGGGCTATGGTGTTTAGGCTTTTGAAATTGTTGCCCCTAATGTCTGAAAATTGTGGATTGAGTTTCAATTTGTACTGACAAAGGTTGAATTTTGTGTTGAAAATCTTGCTCTTGTGTGCTGAAATTCAGGAACGAAGGAAGGAAGGGGAGGGAAGATGGTGAAATTGTTTTCACCTCTTTTTTTTTGTTTTATTTTCCTTTTTCTTTTTGACTAAAAGACATATGGCTATGGACTTGTATTTGGGCTTTGGATTACTAAAAATGGATGGATAACTTGAATGAATAAGAATGCCCACAACTAAATACACCTTTCAATTACCATATTAAAATACTTTGAAATAATGAAAAGAATAATTAGTTTATTTAAATAAAATACATTTCAATTAAATCATTTAAATAAACTCGTTAAATAATTCAAAACTAAATGAAATTATTATTTTAATAAACATAGTTATCAAATAAAATCGCATTATCATAAAATAAATTTTAAGTGGAAATAATATTAAACCATATAAATAATAAAATACGCTCTCAAAATTCGGGGTATTACAACATGTGCGACCCCAATGCCCAGTCATGCCACATCTGTGGCAAGTGTCCTTTCCTTTGTAGGATGTCTGCCTCTTATTTCCAGATGATTGTCCCCAATTTCTATCAGATTTTTTAAAATTGTTATTTCTTAGCGAAAATCGACCTCTGACACTTCCACGCCCTCGACCCCGGTAATTATCACGTCCTCTCCCACGACCGTTGTAATTACCGCGTCCACCCCTATGTATAGCATTCGCTTTTGGTGGATCTGAGCTTTCTATTGCATTTATCTCATGGGTGGTTGAAGACCCCGTAGGTCTAAGATTATGGTTTTTCAGCAAAAAGATCATTATTTTGTTCAACCACAAGTAATCCTGAGATGAGCTTAGAGTATTTTTTGAAAGTTCTGAACCTGTATTATTCTGCCAATATTATATTAGAAGCGTGGAAAGTGGAGAGCGTTTTATTTATCATTTGCTCTTCTGTGATGGGATGATCACAATATCTCAATAATGATACAATTCTAAACAATGTTGAATTGTAATCATTGACTGTTTTAAAATCCTGGAACCTTAGATTGGTCCAGTCATAATGTGCCTTTGGGAGGAGCACATTTTTGTGATGCCCATATCTTTCATTTAGGCTATCCCCATAGTTCTTATGGATCCTCCACAAGTAGATATTCAGTTTTTAAACTTTCATGTAAATGATGTCTGATGAGGACTAAGGCTTTTGCCTTTTCTTGTTCAGTCGCTTTTTTAATTGAT
The DNA here is from genome assembly GCA_947646795.1 of Beta lomatogona. Taxonomy (NCBI): domain Eukaryota; kingdom Viridiplantae; phylum Streptophyta; class Magnoliopsida; order Caryophyllales; family Amaranthaceae; genus Beta; species Beta lomatogona. The sequence continues at coordinate 7,020,214 of CANSNZ010000949.1, read as the reverse complement.
GCGGCTGATGTAGTTGCATCCCCTTGTTGGGTTGTCACACCTTTAATTGTATGTTCCAGTCCTTGGGCCTTTAAATTCATTTGGGCGTCCGCCGTCCATTCTAAAAACTTTTGCCCAGATAGATCTAGTATGTTAAATTGTCTTTTCATTAGATCTTCCATTTTTTACTACAAACATGTAAATATTTGAAATTAGTAAATGATAATAAATCATATATATTATCTCCCCTTGATTTATATCATTATAATTATACATAAACAGTACATACAAAAAAAATTACTAAAATAGCGTACAATATTAATGAAACAAAAAAAATGCCAAAAATAGGAAAAAAAATTCCTAAAAATGCACTTAAAGACAAATAAAAATGATATTCATGTGCATTTTTTTTTCGTCGTTCTTCCGGGGAGATAAATTTTTGTTTTTGTCTCCTATTTGTGTATTAGGAGATATATTATTTATGCCATAAAAAGGAAAAAGAAACCGACTATAAGGAATAAGTATAGCCTTATTATCCTAAAATCCTCCTCAAAAGAAGAAGATGAAGGTGGAGGACGGTTGTCATCGGCATGGAACATGGTGGCCGGAAGGTTGAGGAAGAAGAGAAAAAAAAATGGAAGAAGATAAGGGATGTGTGGTGAAAATGGGATCGGTAATCCGCTTTTATAGAGGGTTATCCCTAACTGTGCAGTTTATCTACAGTTAAAAATATACAATGTAATAAAATTTTAAGATTGGCAAATATATATTAGAGCATGTTGGTAAAATGGTAATATAATATATGTAACTACAAATGCGAAAAAAAATAGAAGATTAGAGACAATAATATATAATAGTGTTCTGAATGCTTGTTCCCTGCATATATATAACATTATTGCACATATAAGAGATAATAATTTTATCACTTCACTAGGCCATCCATATAGGCAGCAAGTTCAAAAAAAAAAATTAACCTGTCCATATAGGCGGTTCAAGAGCAAAAGAAATAACATAAAATAAATGTCCTTGCCCTCCATGAAGGTGGTTTTATTATCAAATTACTTATGTTCTGGGTTAGTGGCATGGTGATGTTTACTACACTAGTAGAATAATTGCTTATTGCTGTGGCTAAATTGCTGCGGTTTTACCCATACGCAGCAATAAACCACGTCAAAAGAAAAGGAAACTTCGAAAATCAACCTATTGTTGTGGTTCCGAGTGGAAACCGCAGCAATAGGTCTCGACGAAAATTTTTCAAAATTGGTTGACTGGTTTGACCAGATCTATTGCCGCGGTTCCCACAAAAAACCGCAGCAATAGATTAAAATATTATATTTTAATAACCTTTTAATATATTGCTGCGGTTTTTTGAGGAAACCACAGCAATATCCCAATTGGCCCATTTATTTCATAAGGAGGCGGTAGGGTTTGAGAAATAAATGGGCGATTTTCACTCCTTTCTCTTTAGTCCTTCAGCCGTTTCAAATCTCCTTCATATGTGCTTTCTCTCTCCTCCTTCAAATCTCCTACATCTCCTTCGTGCGGAAATTCTCATCATCTACAACAAATCATCCGCCATTAAAACTAAAAAAAAAAAACTCAAAAAAAATGAGAGATTTCGATTGAAGAGATGTGAGTGATGTTGTTCGGATATTGGTTGATTCCACTCGCAGAGAAGAGAGAGAGGAGACAGAGATGAGAAAGAGAGAGCAGCGACTAAGAAGACATCAGCGGCCGACCAATTCTCCTATGACGAACATTTTTCTTTCGCCTCGTCGCGAAAACTCTCGTCCTTAAATTCGAACACTCGACGCGATTTCAGCGTCCTTAAATCTATCTTTCTCACACGAAGCCTTCTCGCCGCCGTTCATTTTTTCCGTCCAACTACAGCGAATTTGTAGCAGCGAATAAGTTTTGGGCGGTCGGTTCTTCATCTCTCTCTCGCACGCGAACGATAACTCGAACTTTATGGAATAATGACATTAATGGCTTCAACAGAATGTGGGCTGATGGTATCCGAGGAGAGAGAAAATGGACTGAGTTTCTGGGTTTCTGTTGTCTTCCTCTCTCACTTCAATTTCGCCATGGAAACACGCGAAGCACCTTGCCGCCATTCGATTTCGCCATGTAAATGGTGATGTTGATGGTATTCGATGTGTGCTGATTATGCCTCAAAATTTCGAACCTGTTCTTGCTTTCATTCTTTTTTCTTTTTTTTTTCTCTTTTGTAGTTAGAGTTTAATTTGGGATATTTCCTTAGGTACCCCTGAGGTTTGGCATAATTCCCAAGATACCCCCGACATTTGGGGAATTCCTCAAATACCCCTGAGGTTTGTGTTTGGGCTCAAGATACCCTTACTATGGACGGAACTAACCCTAACGCCGTTAGGTTTTCCGTCCATAGTATCCCCAATTTTCTCTCTCCTTCCATTCCCCCACCCACCGCCAACTCCCCTCCCCCGCCCGGCGTTCGACCGCTTAGGTGACCTCCCCCCCCACTTCGGCGCCGACGACCCTACCCCCTCCCTTCGCCGGCCATAACAACAGACCCCCGACGTTGGCGCCGGCGACCCCACCCTCTCCCCTTTCCCCCACCCTCGACACCCCACCCCAGCCCTCCTTTTCGCCATTCTCGATTCTCCCACCCCACCCCGACACCACCTCCTCCCCCCCTTTCCTCCTATCGAAAATGGCCCCTCTTCCCTGTCCCCCATCGTGAGTCGACCCCCTCCCCTTCCCCACCCAGATACACCGACCCCAAACCCTTAAACTCACCCCCAAAACCACCCTAGGGTGCTGCTGTGCTGCTGTTCTGGCCAGCGCCAACGTCGGGGGTGAGGGAATCGGGAATGGGGAAGGGAGGGGGTAGTGTCGCCGGCGCCGGAGTGGGTGGTGGTCACCGGCCGTCGGCCGCTGGCAGTGGGTGGGGGAATGGGAGGAGAGAGAAAATTAGGGATACTATGGACGGAAAACCTAACAGCGTTAGGGTTCCGTCCATAGTAAGGATATCTTGAGCCCAAACACAAACCTCAGGGGTATCTGAGGAATTCCCCCAATGTGGGGGGTATCTTGGGAATTACGCCAAATCTCAGGGGTACCTGAGGAAATTTCCCTTTTAATTTTATTTATCATATCTAATGGTTAGGGTTGTGATATTTTAGCTTTTTGTTTAATTTTCTTCATTTTTGTTTGTTAAGAATCAATATGATGTTAAGATTTCTGATTTTTTTGTTATTGTGTTTTCATATTTTTCTTTTGTATTTTTTTTTTAATATATGTTGATTATTTGTATCTTTTATGTTTTTGTATAAGTATTCTTTATCATTACTTTGAATTTGTGTGTTTTATTTCTTCTTGTATTTTTTTCCTTTCAAAATTGAGGGCAAAGAGTAAAAAAAATTTTTTTTTTTACCAGTACCAGTACCTATTGTTGCGGGTCCTATCAAAAACCGCAACAATAGGCTTCATTTTTTTATTAAAAAAAATACATGTTGCTGCGGTTTTGGCTTTAACCGTAGCAATAGGTAATTACCTATTGTTGCACCCTGAATTGTTGCGCGGCCAAAACCGCCGCAATAGGCCACTTAATGACCGCAACAATAAACATTTATTCTACTAGTGCTACTAGTTCCTTCCTGTTCATCCCTATTTCTTTTATTACTTGGTGGAGGTTGATTTTCAGTGGATTGTGTAGGAGGGTTGTTATTGGTGTTGGGAAGGGTTTGTGGGTTTTCTCTGGTATGGGTATTTATATCGTCGTTAAGGTTATTGGGTCGGGGATGTCTTACAGTTCCCCTCGCTGGGTTGGTAGTGAATGGCACATTGTTTCGCTCTATCCAAAAATAAACACCCGAGACAGAGACATTGTGTAAAACAATGTTAATCCCGTTACTTTGTTGATCCATGTTCGGATAGTAAAGGGTTGGGCTTGGAGAAAAAAAATTAGAACTTGAAACAGAATGGATGCAAAGATTTTAAAGATACCTTTAATTTTTTTTCGGTAGCAAATTCGTGCTGATAACGTGTTGAGAAACAAAGAGAACATAAAGATTACAGAGTGAAAGGTAGCAGAGAAGTGATTGATTTTCTTCCGTTGTTGTGTATTGCTACTTATGGTAAGAGCCATATTTATACTACAAGAAATATACAAGAAGTCAATACATGTACATTAACCTAGTGTATAGGTTCAGGAAAAACTTGCCATGCATTAAATACATGGCATTTACTTTTTGACTTCATAACAACTACTATATAGTTATGCATTATTGTATCTTGAATTGTGAAATGGAGTAATTAACATTATTATGAGATGTTAATTTTATAAACTAATGTTGGAATAGATTTAATTTGTGTAATCGCATGTTTTGTAATGGCTTTACTTTTTTTAGATTGTATTAGGTTAATTTTACAAACTTTGATGATTGACATATCATTTGAGATAGTCAACTCAATATGGAAGAATATTATATGGACAATCACTATACTCGAATCTCCAATAAATGGTAGAAAATATTATTATAAAACTATTATTTTATATTTTTTTAGTTACGATGATGTCTTTCTAGTTTGGTTATTAGAATTGAGATCTTCTCTTAAATCAAAGAAGGGGGTGGATTGGTTCAACATACTTGGATTGGAGGATCATAAGATATGAACTACTACCTCTGTTTTTTTTGTTGCAATTACATTTGATTATTTTAATACACTCACCAAAAAGTCAAATGTTGCAACTAAAAAAAACAGAGGAAGTATATAGTGGAGAACATAAGATGGTTTAACCAAGTAAAGGGTTTGATCTATTAGTAATAAAGGTTTTCCCTCATGACTTCAAGGTCATGAGAACAAACCCCACTAGGGGCTTTTTATGATGAAATTTTCCTTATCACCCCTCCACTCTCAATGAGTCTGACGTATAAAGCTAGCTATTAAATTGCGAGTGGTGTAATAAGATCCTTCTCCTTATCTACCAAAAAATATAATGAGGAAAAAGGGGGTGGATCGAAATGGTAGAGTTGGATCATATGATTGTATAATCTATATTTTATTATCAATTTCTAAATACTATTGAACATATGTGTTTCATTGTTTGTCGTATCGGATCGGTGGTACGATCATAACTTATATTACTCTTTTAACCAGGATAGTATGTTCCTTCGATCATTAAGATCATACTAAAAATTGGGATTATTTATATATTATAGGACAATATAACTACAGGATCATAATATCCGAATCGATATTAGTTCATATTACTTATATCAAAGGAAAAATTGATAAAAATAGTCCCAACTATTTGACATCTTCTCTAATCAGTCCCAACTTTTAATTATTTTTAATTAGGCCCAACTTATACATCAAATTGATAAAAACGGTCCCCTTGACCTGGAGACCTGCTATAGCAGGTAACCAAGGGTCACGTGAAACTCACGCGACTTTTAACAAAAAAAAATCTTTTTATTTTGACTTTTTTTTATTTTTTCTTTTCCTTTTTTTCTTGCGTCCTCTTTCCCAGCCTCCCTTCCACTTCTCTCCATTCTTCTTCTTCTTCGACTTCATGGCTACACTTCATTCCTCTACATACTCGACAGCCTAAAAGTGCCACTAATGAGCTTAAGTTTCACTGTTGAAATTGGCTTCCTCCATCGAAACTTCGGTTTTCCAGGTGCCTTCAACTTCAAACCAAATATTAAGATTTAAGAACAGAAGCTCAAAATTCTCAATTTTTGCCCACTTTCCCAATACAAAGGTATCACCTCCCTCTCTCATTTTTTTTCTCGTTGTCCTCTCTAATTACAATCATTCTCAATTGTTGCTGTTGTGTGTGTGTGTGTGTGTGTGTGTGTGTGTGTTTTGAATGGTGAGCAGACCAATGAAGAATTGGTGGTGGTAGTGGGTGGTGGTGCTGCTAGAATTTATGGTGCAATGTGGGTTGTGGGTTCTTATGGGTGAGTGTAGGTTTTCGAGGGCTGGTGGTTGATGCTTCAGGGGCGGCAGTGGTTCTCGCTGGTTGGTGGTTGGTGTTCCATGGTGGGGGTGGGGATGGGTTTTTGAGGGTTGGCGTTTCGGGGGATAGGGTTTGACAGTTGGTTTTTCTTGTCTTGGTGGTGGGTGTTAGTGGTCGGAATGGGTCTGTGGTTGGGGACAGGTGGGGGTAGGTAGTCGTGGTGGTGGGTGTTTGGGGCTGGGGAGAGGGGGGAGGGTGGGTGGGGGTAGGAAAGAAAAAAAAAATTTAAAGGAAAACAAAAATAAAAGTTGTAAAAGTCATGCGCAAGTCACATGTAAGGATTTTAACCTATCAGGTCACCAGGCCTGTTTTTAGTAAAGTCATGCAATAGTTGGGCCCAATAAAAAATAATCAAAAGTTGGGACTGATTAGAGAAGATGTCCATAGTTGGGACTGTTTTTATCGATTTTTCTTATATCAAATAGTTAAATTTTTTTCACATATCTGGTAAGATAAAAGGGCCACTTTGGGTCAAACCTCTTTCTGGTCAAATTTGGTCAAAGTTAGTGGGTTAAACACTTTTAAAGTGAGAGGAAAGGGTAAAGAGATCCCCTCCTCCAAAGTGTTCCTACTATCGATTGAATCTTCACCCTTGAGGTTGTGAGGTATAATTGTAACCATTAAGTCAAACTTAACTTGGTATATTAGCTATAAATGATATTAGGATAATTATAATTTTAGTTTTAATATGCATCATTTCTAATATAATATACCTTTTTTATTATTGTTAAATTAAACATATTTACAGTGGGTATGAACTGGGCAACATTTGTATAGATAATAGAGTTAGCTTCTAGGTGCCTACTTGGTTCTAAAATTGGATCCTTAGCTCCAAAGACTTTAAAAGTCGAGGTTTTATTTCTATTATTTGAAGGAAGTTCCAAGAGACACTAACTTTCATTAATCAAAGTCATATGACTTCTGCAGCACATATTCAAACAATGAAAGCAAATCCAATAAAACAACCAAAGTTCTTGTGTAAGAGAATTATGAATCTAAAAGTTCAAATTTGATATGTGTGACATTATAGAACTTGTTCTCTCGGGATCTATTACTCTATCATACTTGAGAAGAAGATGTATATTTATATTGACTTAGCAATTTGCAAATGAAGGATTGACAACCATTGTAAAAGCGCATATGAGATCAAAAAATAAACCTTCTATATCCATCCTCTAAATTATAACTGATCTTAAAACCTCTACAAGAAAAGAGAACACTAGCCTCCAATTATTGGGGATAAAAGACTCTTATAAAGATATATAAACAAATAAAAAAAATTATATGCTAAAAAATAAATATGAAATTGGGGACTTACCTTTACAAAACAACGGTGGATGACTGTAATACCCCTTGTGATTAAATAAAAAAAATTATATACTAAAAAATAAATAAGAAATTGGGACTTACCTTTACAAAAAAAAAAAAGAAAAATGGTGGATGACTAGAGAGGGCATTTAGATTAGCATTGGCTGACAAAAGAGATTACTAAAGGCTGGGAACACTATAATACCCCCTCATGATTGCTTTAAAGGGATTTAACATACTACTCATTCCAACAAGATGCATCTTTCGTTTAGAAAGCCCATTTCCTTAGTTACTTCACTAGTTAAGCGTGCTTGGATGGGTGACCTTCTGAGAAGTTTCTCAAGATATGTGATCAGTTTCCAGGTTGAGGCGACCCATTAGTCGTTGTGGCCGAATATGTGGAGTCCTCATGCGCAACGAGGACATTGCTGTCATTTCTTTAGTTACTCCACAATTAAGCATGCTTGGCTGAGAGTAGTTAGGGATGGGTGACCTCCCGGGAAGTTCACAATCAGGTGCGTATGAGTGTAGGACAAAATGCACCGGAAGAATTTGTGTTGGTTATTGAGGATAATTGTTGGTCCTGGATGTACATTGGTGATGATAGACTCGACTCTGTAGGGGTCGGGTGTTATAATGACAATCTCTAATGAAGAATAAGGCTAGAGTTTTTTTTAGAGGGAGAGTTGAAGGAGAGAGGAGGCTTCAACAAATCAACACATCAATACAACAATCTACTTGATAAATACAAATTATATACATTATATATATATATATATATATATATATATATATATATATATAACACTCCATCACATTATTCATAGGGTCATATGTCTTCCCCGATTAAAAAAACCCATTAGCTGCTCACTATTGCATTTACATTTTCATTTCTTAAATTTTATTGAAATCCTTAGTAATTACAAGAAATTATATATGTGCAATATAATTGTATATTAATAGAACCACCCTTACAAAAAATCGCTGGCATAATTGCCTCCCTTGGCCCTTTATTTGTAAACTTTGACAAAAAAGACTAATAATAGAGTACCATAACTATAGGTAAATTATGTAAAATTTAGGCATTAATTTACTCATTCACAAAGTGTTACTTTCTCTCTCTAGAATCGAGAGCTCTGCTCACTTTACCGTGAGATCCTTCTAAGCACTGTAGCATGCAAAATATTTTGGCTTTCTTGGTTAGTCATTGTAGCATGCAAGAGTCTCTTCCACTTCTCAACCTTCTTTCTTTCTCTTAATTTGCTGCGCCCTGTAGCATGCAAACATAATTTTACTTTTCAAAATTCTGAATCTATTTCACCAAATCACTGACATTGCTTACTGTGTCTTACTCCACTCTAGCCGCCTAATTCTGCACTTCCTGGTTTTCATTCTCCACTTGTCAAGCATGCGTGGCGTTCTTTACTAAGGGTTTGCTATCTTCTGCTCCTCCTACGCTATTTATTGTAGAATCTGCACTCTTTTACTGTAAGTTCCCTTATTTACTCTCTTCTCTTTAGTCATAATTGCTAGTTCTTTTCCTCTTCTTCTTAAATTCTTGCATTTATTAACCTGTATAATGACTCCTCCCAACCACTGTTCCAACATTCCCTTTAATTCTCGCATGGGCGTCTTGTATAATGCTCCCGAATTTATTCCTATTTCAGAAATCCGTTGGAAAACCTTGGTTATTGGTGTTTTCTTTGGCCCAAATCCGCCTAGTCCTCTTTTAGTTCAAGGTATTATCATTTATCAACAACAACTGGGTTAGGCGTGGAAATATCAACGTTCATAAAATTGGTAATTACTATATCTTTGAATGTGACAACCATCATGATGTGGATGCTCTGATCTTGCATGTTGATTGTTGGTTATGTTGATCAAGTTGAGGATTTCAAAGGTTCTCTTCCTCAAGCTCCAGAAGTTCGAGCTCTAGTTTTTCTCGATCTTTCAAGACCATTAATCCCAGGTTGCTATCTCCCACTTCATGATGATCAGGTTATCTGGATATACTTCAGGTGTGAAGTGGTTTTTAAGTTCTGTAAAATTTGTGGGTGTGTGGGTCATTCTACGGTTCGCTGTCCTCACTCTCTCTCTCTCTCTCTCTCTCTCTCTCTCTAATGCTCAAAGGAAAATTCAGAATCGTCTAACTGAGTTTGAAAGAAGTGGCCTGAAAGTTCTTTATGGTCCATTGGACTCTCAGTATTACACAAATATTATTTGTGGTTCTCCGGAAAGATTTGGATTTAGGAACTCTGCTCTTAATCTTTACAGAAGGGATGAAGTTGATATGTTTCCTGAATTATTTGTGGTCCTTGTGAAGATCCGCCTTAAGCTAACATACCAGACACCTCTTCATCCTATTCCAGTGATTATGAGACTCGGGATGACCTTATGGATGAAGATGATTTGTTTAATGCTGGTTCACCCCTAGGCAGTAGGCATGCATAAGAATGAGGGGCTTGAGAATCCTCTGAGTCCTGGGTCTACTGTTCATAGATCCCTAGGAATGCGTTTTGGGCTTGTTGGGGACCGGACCCCTATGGTGCTTTCTTTCCCTCTAACTACCCAAATCAAGGTGATCCATCTAGGGCTGATAAGATACTCATACCATTGAACCAGGTGAGCATTCTGCTTAATTATATTACCCATTTATACAATCCTTTTCCATCTCTTAGGGTTGATAACCCTAATTTTGAGATTGGAGAATCCTCAAATGCTCGAAACATCATTCACAACCCTAGTGAATCAAGACCTACCTACCTTATTTCAAACCCTAGGGATTTCTGAATGGGCTCAAGAAAGGCATGTTGTACCTTCTATTCCATCTGCCAATTCTGATAATACTTTTCCATCTCTAACCCATGCATCCAACTGGGCTGTTGAATGATATTGTGAGTAATCAATATCCTAGTCCTATCTCTCCCACTACGGTGCTTAATCACCCATGGGACTTCTTTTATGCAACAAGCCTCTCTAAGGCTTCGTAGGTTGTTGTGTTCTTCGAACTCTTCCCGAGTTCATCCTCTTTCACCTCTAACTCTTGAACCACTTGTTAATCCTCCAAGGTCCATTGATAGTCCATTTCATTATTCCTCTCGCGCAGAACAAGACCCTCTAAACACTCCGGCCTAACATTGTCCCTGAAACTATTACGCTCCATCCCTTAGCCCCTCAGCATCCTTGGCCGTCAAAGAGACTTAGTTTGCATCAATTACGTCGTTCTTTTTCTCTAGATCAAACTCCTTTACCTGATCATGGTTTCACGAACTGGTTTCGAAAAAAGCATAGGTTAAGGTTGTAGTCTTTGGAAGCAAAATGGGGTTTTAATTTGTGGATTGGCGAAAAAGGAACTCTAAAGTTATGGCCTAAAGCCATTACTGACATTGACATGGCTTGTTATTTGGGTGTTGAGCCTGCTATCGACTTACTGTCACCTTCTTGGACAAAGAGACTGGCTCAAGACATTGCAGATTCTGGTAGTGCTAAGAAACGCACTATAATTGCAAGATCAAACTCTAGTGACTCTCTTAACTCATCTGGTGCGTCGAAATTGATGGATTTGGACATTAACTGCTATTTGGTTCTTTCCTTAACTCCTCTCGTGTGCAGCCAACCGTCGATAAATGAAGATGATTAATTGGAATTGTAGGGGAATCAATGAGTCAGATTCTCCTAGAATGCCTTATCTTAATTGGCTCATTTCTAATCACCATCCTATTTTGCCGTTTCTTTGTGAAACAAAAATGTCGTTTGTGGATGCTAGTAAGAACTGTAGTTTTACTTCTCCTCCTACTTTTGTGGTTGGCATGAATGCCGATGCCAATGGTAGTAAAGGAGGCCTGCTTGTTGTTAGTCGGTTTGATCTTCCTATTTATTGTACTTTTGCTTCTCAAAACATCATAGTCTGTAAAATCATCGATGTTTTAAGTAAGGAATGGAATGCTGTCTTTGTTTATGGTGTTCCTGTCATTCAAAATAGGCCATAGGTTTAGAATAGGTTAAAACAAATCCTATATTCTCTTGATGTGTTTTTAGTTCTTGGAGACTTTAACCAAGTGACAAATTTGAGGATAATTTGGGAGGGTCTCCTACTATAAGGAGTTGGCAATCGTTTATTGAATGGAAAATTAAAACTATGGTTCAGGATCTACCTTATTCAAGACCTCATTATACTTGGTCTAACAAGCAATTACCTCCTTCTACAATATGTGAACGTTTGGATAGGGGCTACATGTCTCAAGCTTGGTTCACTCAATTCCCTAATAGCGCTTTGATTAATCAATTTCTTCCATTATTAAGCAAATTTGGGATTTACAGATTATGGGAAATTCTTGTTATATTCTATCTACTAAATTATTGAAATGTAGACATGAGATTCAGCAATGGTGCATTACCCATAAGAAATATAAGGGTATTGACTGGAATGCCATCTCCTCTACCTTAGATCATCTTGGTAATTTTGAAGATATTCATCAAGCTTCGGGTTATATTACTACCGCATCCAATCTTATGAACTATGCTTCTCTTGCGTACTCTTACTGGAAGCAAAGGATGAAGGATAAATGGTTATTAGCAGAAGGTACTTCAGCAAAAATGTGTTATTATAGGGTAAAAGTTCGCAAAAAACAAAACAATATTTTGGCTCTTCAATTTGAGAATGGTACTTGGATATCTGATCCACAACAAATGATGACACTAGTGGTACGTGGATTTTTTCCACAACATTTATTCGGTGGAGCAGAATAGTAATATTAATGATGAATGTGTTATTATGAATGCCTTAAATGAACCCCATCTCCTTCTTCTCTCGGAAGCTCAGAGCTCTCTTTTACTTACCATTCCTTCGGCTGAGGAGATTAAATCTCATTTCTTTGCTATGGATGCTTCTACCTCCCCTGGTCCTGATGGAATTACATCGGAGTTTTCAAGGTTCACTGGAATATTGTAGGGAATGCTACTGTTCTGGGTATACATAATTTTTTTACTACCGGAAAATTGCTGAAATCTTGGAATCATTCTATTCTGGTCATGATCCCTAAAATTACTTCTCATCAAAGTCCTAACCATATGCGTCCTATTGGGTTGTGTAACACAATTTATAAATGTGCTACAAAGTGTATTCTCAAAAGACTTAGGAAGTTTCTTCCCGAGATTGTTATAGACTACCAGCATGCTTTTGTTAAAGGAAGGCAAATGAGTGAGAATATTTTACTTAGCCATGAATTAAGTCTCAAAATCTCTTCTAGGAAAAAAGGTAGAGGGGCTCTTGCTGCTTTGAAGTTGGATCTTCTTAAGGCTTATGACAAACTTAATTGGCATTATTTATTTTGTGTCCTGAAAGCTTATGGGTTCCCTATTTCTTGGATTAACTTGGTTCGACAGTGTGTTACCTACAAAATAATTTTTCAATGGGAGCCTTTCTCATGATTTTAAGCTAGGTCGGGGTCTAAGACAAGTTGACCCTCTGTCACCTTATCTCTTCATTTTGGGTATGGATGTTTTTTCGCAAATGCTTTCCTTGGGGCAAGATATTGGTTCCTTCAAAGGTATAAAATTATCTCGTCATTGTCCTCCTATTACTCACTATTTTTTGCGGATGACGTTATGATTTTTTTCCAAGCTTCTTCTAATGCTGCAAGGAATGTTAGAGATATTATTAATCGTTTCAGCTCCATTTCTGGTCAAGTTGTGAATTGTTTGAAATCGTTAATAAAGTTCTCTCCTAATATTGGTACTACTACTCACCAAAGTATTCTTCATTGCTTAAACTATAATGAAGTGAGTCTTTTTGTTCCTCATTTGGGTGCTGCAATTGACTTTTCGGTTCTAAGAGGAACTCTTTCTCTTTTCTCCTGGATAGGATCTCGTCTAGGATCTTCAATGGTCAAGTCTAAGGCTTTCTCAAGCCACTAAGTTGGTATTTATTAACACGATTCTTATCTCCACGGTTTCTCATATTATCTCTTGCTATGAATTACCAAGTTCTATTACTTCTTCGATTGATGCTATGATCACTAGATTTTGGTGGGCTGGATCCTCGTCAAAAGGTATACATTGGATTAAACGCTCTACTCTTTTTCTACCTAAAGGTTTTGGAGGTTTGGGTCTGAGGTCCATAGCACTTATGAATAAGTCTTCTCTCATGAAGAAAGCTTGGTCAATCTACTCTCACCCTAATTCTCTCTTTAGCAAGGTTCTCTCGGCGGTTCGTCCTTCTCCTTTATTTTCTAGGTTATCTATTATCAAAAGAAGATCTTCTGTAACACCCCCAAAATCCATACACGTCTAAACTACGTTGCATCGACTTTGGGAGTGTTACCGCCGCGGTGAAATGCAAGGCTTATTGAATTTAAAACACTAACTTACTCTTTATTATGAAAACTAGATTGCAGCGGAAATAAAATGCTAACTTAACTACAACTCGGGAATCACTATTGACCCCTTTTATTTAAAACCATTAACTATGTAAATCATAAACAATCTCTAGGATGTTCAACCAAAACACTTTAAAAGTTTATAACCAAAAGTATCCCCCGTATGCCCGAACTCATGCAGCATCACCAAGATACCTAATCTGCTCCCCATTGAAACATCAATGGTTCATCACAGTCAACAAACAACACAAATGACAAACAATCGGCTATGCTTGAGTACGTACATAGTCAGTTACATAATACACTAAACATAATCAGAACAATAATAACAATTCCTAAACATAATTCTACAAAAACATTAAATTCCATTTTTACAATTTATTTGGCATCGAACGGGCACCGTCATCTTTCTAGAATCATACGGGCTACTTAATCCTTAATAGACAACTTGGTCTATTAGATGAAATGTAAATACGGTTTCGTTCCGTTCCACATCCATCACCTTAGTATGCATACCCCCAAGATCGTACGGAACCTTCCGCCTACTTGAGTTATCAAAAATTATAAGGACACTACTGTCGTCACAAGAGGCTGCGTAGGAGTGTAGAACAAGTCTCACACTCCCCCCATTGTTCATCACTTGTAGGGATTCCAACTACAAGTTTATCGCCAAAGATCCTTCTTAGTGATATTCATTCATACAACATTATCCATATAATAATTTAATTTTCCTTCTTAGATACATTGCTCAATTCTTTAGTTTAAGCAACTTATTGTAACATCCTTGCTACAACAATAAATCATAGGATTCCAATCCAATTCTCATTTCATGCATGTGATACGATAGAATTACGCATACCAATAATAATTCATTCCAACTCACAAGTCATACAACAAGGAAATACATACAGATTCCCAATTGATTTCATGTTACCAAACAATCTCATCAATCATAATCAACCTTAGTTCCCTATCATGATTCTAGGTTCCAATAAAATAATTCATAACCTAACATGATACTAACGTATCTAATTGAACTAGTACGCGTACGTACCTTGTAACGGAGAATCTTCGCTGACTACTTAAAACGTTCCGCTTATGAAATTGGGACCTAATCAAATAATAAAAGTAATTCAGTTCTAAGTCCTTGATATTATTAAAATAAAACCAGCTTAACTAACTATGTAAAACATAGTGTTTCGAATAATATAAGTAAATGTTCTTGTTGTTTAGCTTTCTTTTCATGAACTCTATTGAAACTAACATATTTAGAAACTAATTACTATGCTTGCAAAATATGATTTCTTTTAACTTATTTTATGCTTTGTTGACCACCACAAACTTAAACAATTTCATATACAAGTACTTGTCAAAATCGATTTGGAATAAATTATCATAAGAACTACCAATAATTATAAATCTGATTTCTTTTATTAATTTTATACTTTACTTATAATTACAAACTTAATCCAAGATACATAAGAATAGCAAAATCAGATTTTACAATTAATTTAAAGAAGAAAAGAGAGAATTTTATTTTCTTTATACCGGACCAACTCGCCGGCGACGACCACCGGCGACACGAGGACTCCGGCGGCAGCACCACAACACCCGCAGCCTCGACGCGTCGCTCGCACAACCCTCGAGCCACACGCAACACTCGCTCGCACACTGCGCACAAAGCACGACTCGCACAGCACCCTCGTCTCCCTCGAGCCACACTTAGCAAAGCACCGTCGAAGCCTCGGTTCGCACACCACACGCACTCGAGCCTCGACGTACCACGCCGCTCGACCTTCACACACAACGCACCACACTCGCGTCGCCCTCGCAGCCTCGTCCAGCACTCGCGCCACACAACACCACCCTCGCACAACACACTCGACTCGCACACAACACACACACACCGCACCTTCGACTCGCTTGCACACCCCTTGCTCGACTCGTAAGGATGTGCTAGCACACTTCGCACACCACACACACGCAGCACGACCCTCTCGAAGGTCGACGAACTCAAGGGAGGGGATGAGAAGAGTGACGAGGGAAGAGAAGAGAGAAGAGAGAAAATATTTTGAGGGAGAAGAAGGAAGAAAACGGCTGATTAGAAACTTAGGGTTTCATTTTTTTTTTTTTTTTCTCTCTTATATTAGCATGTGAAACATATGTACATTAGGACTTGTTTTCTAAATCAAATTCTTATTTCTTATTTTATTTATATGAGAAATAAAACAAAACCGGATTATAATATAATTATAAAAATGCTTTCAACTTTATTCTTTGTATTTTCATATTTATAAAAGAATAACTCCCAAAAATACGGAGTATTACAGGCTTCCCCCCTTAAAGGAAGTTTCGTCCCGAAACTTTGAGGTAGCCAGCCTTAACGACGATCTTTTGCACTTCTAAGTCCCAATATTCCACAAGCGTTTTCTAGTTTTCGCAAGTCATATAAGCGATAAATACACATAAATAACAGACTTTAGCAAACTTTAGGGTGGAAGCGCGAAATTCTATCGCATTCTCCCCCCCTTAAAAGAAAAGTTACGTCCCCGTAACTCACCTACCCCTTGAAAGAGCTCCGGGTACTTTATGCAATCGAATAAGATGTTTAACACTTTGCATACAATTAGTTCTCCCTAAGTGCCTGTAAAATAAGCCTCAAATGTCCCTCATATTCTTCATTGCTCCTTGAATAGATCAATATAGCGTCTATGAACACGACTACGAATTTCTCGAGGTAGGGTCGAAAAATCTTATTCCCAGAATGACGTCTAGGTTCGATAAATTAAACTCTATTAGATCGGAAGGAAAGAAACCATCCCCTATTTTCAGTGAGACATTAAGGACTTTCTTAGAGCAATTAACAGTATCCCCAGAAGGAATAACTATATGCATAGAAATTAACTCGGAATCAACCAAGTCTTTAGAGTTCTAACAGGTTGTATGGGCAACAAAAGACAAAGATGCTCCAAAATCGAACAATACTTTAACAGGAATCGAGTTGATAGAGAAAATACCAGTGACAACATCTCTACGAGCTTCCTCTTCGCTAGCCGTCATCATATGCAGCTTCCCTGTTCCCCTATTATCATTGTTGTTGGTCACATGGTTCCCATTTGGTGCCTGATTATTTGCATTGGTTGGTGGTTTGGAGTAATTAGAGTTCCCTGACCCATTGTATGCATTTCCACCATTCTCATTCCCATTCATAGGCTTGTCTCCATAGTTCCCTTTTTCTTGACTATTGGGGTTAACCTTATTCTTTGAATAGCACTCGTACGCTCTATGCCCCATTTTCCCACATTCATGACACTCCACCTTATTACCCTCGCAATCCTTCCCAGGATGGTTGTATGGGCACTTCTTACACCTATACACACGCTCAGGTTTGCGGTTATTGGTGTTATTGTTGTTGTTATTGTTATCGTTGTTGGGTCCCTTATTGAAGTTTCTTTGGGAGGTTTGATTGTTCTGGTTCCCATGGTGTTTCTTTTCAAATCTCTGAACCTCGGGGTTTGGATTCTCCTTTCGCTTCTCACCTTGTTTACCTCCTTCCTCTCGTTTCCTTATTGCATATAAGTGGGCAGCTTTGCCAAAAACATGGTCCAAAGAGGTGAAAGTATCTCCCCCCAGTCTCCCTTGTAGGTCAAGGGTGAGCCCTAATTCAAAGCGTGAGGCCTTAGCTTCCTCAGTAGGGGCAATTTCAGGAGCAAATCTCATCGGTTCTATGAACTTGCGGTAATATTCCTCAACGTGACAAGTTCCCTTGCTCTAGCATCATAAACTCTTGGGCTTTACGCTTTTTGAGGTATGGTGGGTAATACTTATTCCTCATGGCTTTCTTAAAAGTTTCCCACCCAAAGTCAGGCTGTTTTAGGAGGTTGTCCTTAGCTTGAGTCCACCAAAAATGGGCATCCCCCTGTAGGTAATAGCTTGCTAAGGGCACGGTCTTGTCATCTGGACAGGAGAGGGAAAAGAAAAGCTTGTCAAACTCCCCAACCCAATTTTCTAATTCTTCGGGTCCCCCTTTCCCATTCAATACTGGTGGGTTCCTACGGGCAACCTTTTCAGACAAGTCCCCATCCCGGTTATGTCCTTGGGCTAGGTTAGCTGTGATCTGCACTAGATCACGAATCGATTGCTCGACATTCAGAGAGGTATCAGGCGTGCCGCCTTGACGAACCATTTTGCGCTAAAAAAATGACACAACGGCTGTTTCAACGACGTGCACATAGTCGTTTATTTATTTAACTACTACACATTGGCACGTTCATATAACACGTTTATTGCGAACAATCATTAAGTCTCTATTGACTTGCAATATAAACATCTCAAATAAGACGTACTTCAAATGAAAGATTAAAACTGTTGTATTATTATTGAAAAGGGTAAAAGTTATTGTTTCCAAGGAAAACATAATATGAATAAATAAAGGAATAAAAAGAATTTTAATTTGCTACTTGGCATGCAAGCCTTATTAAGACCGAAATAAATGAAGAAAATAATATTCTAATTCTAGTTGTATGTTCAAAAGAACTAGGGACTATAATGGTGAGCTTCGTCATCTGAGTTAGGATTTTCTATTCCTTTTCCCATGCCAGCTTCGTCCCCAAAAGGTTCGTCATCCTCTATAGGTTCATCTTCCTCCAGAGGTTCTTCCTCTTCTTGGTCATTTTCCTCAATCGGATCCCCTTCAACAGGCTCATTTTCATTAGGATCTTCCTCTTCCTCATTTTCTAAGTTAAGTATAGGTTCAACATTATCTTCCCCAATCACTGCAATGAATGTCCTATTATTCTCCTCATCATCGGAAATGTAGGTAACAGTTCTGAGGTTTGACGCTATATGGTAGTCCTCGGGTATGAACTCATCCTCAAAAGTTTGGTACCTAGCTCTTTTTGCAGCTCTAAAGGACGCTTGCGGCTCAGATTTAACTCTAGGGTTCTCAGAATTCACATGAATTCCCGAGCTTTCCCCCACATGATAGGTTCCTCTAACTAGAGATGATGAGGTAGAGGGCTCCCAACTTCTTTTCTCACGAGTTCTCCATTCATTTACACAGTATTTAAGATCGGTGATGAATTGCCCTACAGTAGGAAGGTATTGGCTCCAGCAAGTATGTTTGATTGCATTAAAACCTCCATTTTCTAACCATATATCCCAATATTTGCCGTGTACGAAAAGATAGGGTTCCTCCTTAGGGACGTACTGCAACATGAAGTATATTTTCTCCATTTCAGTCCTTAGTCTAGTATCTCCATATAAGGTTCTATATTCCATAACAGCTTTAATCTTATAGGCCCAGGTGTCCCAATCTTCCGCAATTCGGTATTTCATCAGGTATTCCGGAGGACCTAGGTCGTAAGCTATTTGCGAATTAAAAGAAGAAAATAGTCTAAGTTCTAGAGAAGTAAAGGTTTTTAGGTATACATTATATATAAACATATATAACAGGTAAAACGATTATTTTCAATTTTTAGAACTCCTTAAAGAATTTCAAAATATTTACAACAATTAGATAGTTCTTTCCTAAAATATTCGAAATAAGGTTTTAGTTCAATACCTTTTGAAACATCTTTGGAATATTATACTACTTCGAAATTTTAGGGAATAAAATATTTCAATAACTAACTTAGTGCGTCTATAAAATATCACTATCTATGCACCTATTCTTGTACATCCTTCAAATATATTCATGCTTCGAAGATTTCAAAGAACCTTTCACAATTTCAATCAAGCAAACAATACCACAATTCATATAATCAGAACATCTGATTCATTCCACAGTATTTGCATACTTTCTGTAAACATATCAGACAAGTAAGACAAGAAATGCATTACAAATAAAATCATTCCTATGATTTAATGCACGCAAAAGTAAGCTATATGCTCTTATCCCATCTACCCATTTTAAAATTCGTTTGAAACATCTTTGAAAATAGGAACTTTTGGCTTTGATACCAGTTTTGTAACACCCCCAAAATCCATACACGTCTAAACTACGTTGCATCGACTTTGGGAGTGTTACCGCCGCGGTGAAACACAAGGCTTATTGAATTTAAAACACTAACTTACTCTTTATTATGAAAACTAGATTGCAGCGGAAATAAAATGCTAACTTAACTACAACTCGGGAATCACTATTGACCCCTTTTATTTAAAACCATTAACTATGTAAATCATAAACAATCTCTAGGATGTTCAACCAAAACACTTTAAAAGTTTATAACCAAAAGTATCCCCCGTATGCCCGAACTCATGCAGCATCACCAGCATACCTAATCTGTTCCCCATTGAAACATCAATGGTTCATCACAGGTCAACAAACAACACAAATGACAAACAATCAGCTATGCTGAGTACGTACATAGTCAGTTACATAATACACTAAACATAATCAGAACAATAATAACAATTCCTAAACATAATTCTACAAAAACATTAAATTCCATTTTTACAATTTATTTGGCATCGAACGGGCACCGTCATCTTTCTAGAATCATACGGGCTACTTAATCCTTAATAGACAACTTGGTCTATTAGATGAAATGTAAATACGGTTTCGTTCCGTTCCACATCCATCACCTTAGTATGCATACCCCCAAGATCGTACGGAACCTTCCGCCTACTTGAGTTATCAAAAATTATAAGGACACTACTGTCGTCACAGTAGGCCTGCGTAGGAGTGTAGAACAAGTCTCACACTCCCCCCATTGTTCATCACTTGTAGGGATTCCAACTACAAGTTTATCGCCAAAGATCCTTCTTAGTGATATTCATTCATACAACATTATCCATATAATAATTTAATTTTCCTTCTTAGATACATTGCTCAATTCTTTAGTTTAAGCAACTTATTGTAACATCCTTGCTACAACAATAAATCATAGGATTCCAATCCAATTCTCATTTCATGCATGTGATACGATAGAATTACGCATACCAATAATAATTCATTCCAACTCACAAGTCATACAACAAGGAAATACATACAGATTCCCAATTGATTTCATGTTACCAAACAATCTCATCAATCATAATCAACCTTAGTTCCCTATCATGATTCTAGGTTCCAATAAAATAATTCATAACCTAACATGATACTAACGTATCTAATTGAACTAGTACGCGTACGTACCTTGTAACGGAGAATCTTCGCTGACTACTTAAAACGTTCCGCTTATGAAATTGGGACCTAATCAAATAATAAAAGTAATTCAGTTCTAAGTCCTTGATATTATTAAAATAAAACCAGCTTAACTAACTATGTAAAACTTAGTGTTTCGAATAATATAAGTAAATGTTCTTGTTGTTTAGCTTTCTTTTCATGAACTCTATTGAAACTAACATATTTAGAAACTAATTACTATGCTTGCAAAATATGATTTCTTTTAACTTATTTTATGCTTTGTTGACCACCACAAACTTAAACAATTTCATATACAAGTACTGTCAAAATCAGATTTGCGGAATAAATTATCATAAGAACTACCAATAATTATAAATCTGATTTCTTTTATTAATTTTATACTTTACTTATAATTAGAAACTTAATCCAAGATACATAAGAATAGCAAAATCAGATTTTACAATTAATTTAAAGAAGAAAAGAGAGAATTTTATTTTCTTTATACCGGACCAACTCGCCGGCGACGACCACCGGCGACACGAGGACTCCGGCGGCAGCACCACAACACCCGCAGCCTCGACGCGTCGCTCGCACAACCCTCGAGCCACACGCAGCACTCGCTCGCACACTGCGCACAAAGCACGACTCGCACAGCACCCTCGTCTCCCTCGAGCCACACTTCGCAAAGCACCGTCGAAGCCTCGCCTCGCACACCACACGCACTCGAGCCTCGACGTACCACACCGCTCGACCTTCACACACAACGCACCACACTCGCGTCGCCCTCGCAGCCTCGTCCAGCACTCGCGCCACACAACACCACCCTCGCACAACACACTCGACTCGCACACAACACACACACACCGCACCTTCGACTCGCTTGCACACCCCTTGCTCGACTCGTACGGATGTGCTAGCACACTTCGCACACCACACACACGCAGCACGACCCTCTCGAAGGTCGACGAACTCAAGGGAGGGGATGAGAAGAGTGACGAGGGAAGAGAAGAGAGAAGAGAGAAAATATTTTGAGGGAGAAGAAGGAAGAAAACGGCTGATTAGAAACTTAGGGTTTCATTTTTTTTTTCTCTCTCTCTCTTATATTAGCATGTGAAACATATGTACATTAGGACTTGTTTTCTAAATCAAATTCTTATTTCTTATTTTATTTATATGAGAAACAAAACAAAACCGGATTATAATATAATTATAAAAATGCTTTCAACTTTATTCTTTGTATTTTCATATTTATAAAAGAATAACTCCCAAAAAAAAAAAAGAAGAATTTATTTTGGCTCTGGATTTTTTTTTAAGATATCCGAAAATTAGTTTTGTTAGTCGTAAATTTTTCGACACTTATTATTATTATCTTATAAAAGTGTCTGCATTATTTTCATGCCTTTGAAGTTTTACTTGTTGCATTGTGAGAATGGGTAGTATAGGAAGGGCATATAGGATAGAAATATTATATGCCTGCATTGAATAGCTAGTTCAGCATGTTAATATTTTTCTTCCCTGCTAACTATTCATGATTATTTTTCTTCCCTGCTAACTGATTATATATCTCTTCCCTGCTGATTGTTATATTTTGTGCCTATGATGTTAATGGCATCTTTTTATTGTTATTGTTGGGAATTACATACAGGGAGAGTACTAAAAATGTTATTGAATATATGTATTTGTTGTAGATCATTAATCATGTCTGCCAGATTAGGAAGCTATTATAACCCCATTGTTCTGAGTGACGATGAAAGTGATGAGGACATTGCACCTATTGATAATGAATATACCGGTTTCGAGTGGGTTATGCGTAAAATATTAAGGTCAGGAGCAGACAGTGATGATGAGCTTATTGTGGAGTACGACCGTGCTAGGGGTCAAACCAGAAGGGACATTTACTATGCATCATTCAGGGTTGAAACTGATTCAGAGTCAGAGGATGAAGAGCCTCAACCTTCGAGGAGATCTAAACGACAAAGGAGATATGTCGAGTATTATGATGAGGACATAGATGAGTCTGAAGATGAGATCTTCGTACCTGGGCTATACATAGAAACTGAGGACAAAAATGATAATGTGATACCTTAGGTTACTATTTATTTATTTATTTTTATTTTTTTATTATTCTTCTTAGCAAATAGAGGAAATAATATTATAATCAGTTGGTTAGTCGACCAACAGTGATAGCATTGTTTTATTTTTTTTACAATCTTGGTTTCTTTTAGGAAGGTATAGTTTTATAGCAACATTTATTTCATTTAAATACCCGTTATGGAAGAATAAAAGTTATTACTTAATTATATGAGTGAGTAAAAAATTTATTCTGGGCACGTAATGGGGATATTTTTATTTTCATTATGCAATTATATTATTGCTTGCTTGTTTCTATTTGCATGCTGACGTGAATATATTTTACATGGATAATTATGTGATTATTAGAGAACATTTCATGTTGAACTTGGAACTAGTCGAGAAATTGTCTGTTGATGCGATCTTTAATGATCAAATCAAATGTTGCCTTCCTAGATGGAAATGTGAGTTATGCTGGAACCTAAAGTAGAGTTATATTACTTACAGGTCCCGAAGTAGAATGGCTAACAACAACGATCTAGCTGCTGCTATTCGCCTCTTGGCGGAGAAATTGACTCCGGAGAGAGCTGAGCGTCCTGAGAGTGCCGGGGATATGTTTGAAAGGCTAGCTAAGGTTAAGCCACCATACTATAAGGGACAAGCTGACCCTACCTTCCTAGAAAACTGGATTAGGGAGTTTGAGAAACTTTTTGAGGTTGTAAACTGCCCTGAAAATTTGAGAGTGGGTCAGGCTGTGTTGTACCTTAAGGGTGAGGCTGATTTATGGTGGAGGGAGAATGGAGCTAGACTGAGTGCTATAGAAGGATTCAATTGGGATGCTTTTGTGACTGCTTTGAGAGGGAAGTTTTACCCTGCATTTATGAGGAAGCGAAAGGCCCAGGGAATTCATTAACCTTAGGATGGGTAGTATGACCATTTCCGAGTATTACAAGAAATTCATAGCACTGTCGAGGTTTGCACCCGAGGTTGTAGCTACTGCGGAGTTGAAGGCTCAAAGATTTGAGCAAGGGTTGACTGATGAGATACAACTGGGGTTAGGAGGTGAGACCTTTACATCCCTAGATATTATGTATGGGAGAGCCGCCCACATTTATGGACTCCAGTCGAAGCGGGATAAAAAGAATAATGTGGTTGGTGAGAAGAGGAAGGACTTTAATGCTGGGGGAAATCAGGGGAATTTCAAGAAGAGTAGGAATGGTAATGGGAGTTTCCAAGGAAACAATAACCAGGATAACCGCAATAGGGGTCGAGCTGAAAGAGTGTATCACTGCAAGAAGTGTAGCAACAATCACCCTGGTAGAGACTGTAAAGGGGACCCAGTGATTTGTAATTACTGCCAGAAGAAGGGCCATATGGAGTATGAGTGCTTTGCTAAGCAAAAGAAAGAGCAAAATGGCAATGGGGGTAGTAACCAAGTGAGGTCTGGATTTAACCAGTCAGGAAATCAGGGTTCGAAGCCTGCAGGGGCACAGAACAATCAAGGAAGCTATAGCAAGCCTGCTAGTGAGAACAACCAGAACAAGGCTCCGGGGAAACTGTTCGTGATGAGTCAAAATGAAGCTGAACGATCTGCCGACGTAGTGTCTGGTACTTTTTCTATTAACACCGTGCTAGTTAAAGCATTATTTGATTCGGGGGCGACTTATTCTTTTGTCTCGTCGTCTGTTATTAAAAGTCTGGGGTTAATAGATTCTGAAGTGATTGATTTGCCTGTTAGTATACCTACTGGTGAGACCATAAGGTGTACCATGATGTTTAGAAACTTGCCTCTAAAGATAGGAGACTGTGTTTTTCCTTCTGACTTGATAGAGTTTAATCTGGGAGACCTAGATGTAATTCTGGGGATGGATTGGCTAAGTTTATACAAGGCCAAAATAGATTGTGAAATTCAAAAAGTAGTTTTAAGGAATCCTTTGGGTAAGCTGACTTCGTATAGACGTTTTGGGAAATCCAAGAACTTTGGGGTCATCTCTGCAATGCAAGTGAAGAAGTTGATGAAGAAGGGGTGCGAGTTATATTTATGTAGTGTGCAAGATGTGAGTAAAGAAGTTGGGGTGAGTATCGAAGATGTTCCGATTGTGAATGAGTTTATGGATGTGTTTCCGAGTGAGATTTCGGGTATGCCGCCGGTTAGAGCTGTTGAGTTCACCATAGACTTAGTTCCTGGAACTGCTCCTATATCTAAGGCACCTTATAGAATGGCACCTCCGAAAATGAGTGAGTTGAAGACGCAGTTGCAAGAGTTGTTCGATAAGGGTTATATTAGACCTAGTGCATCACCTTGGGGAGCTCCTGTGTTGTTTGTCAAGAAGAAAGATGGGAGTATGAGGTTGTGTATCGATTATAGGGAATTGAATAACGTAACCATCAAGAATAAGTACCCTTTGCCTAGAATCGACGACCTATTTGATCAATTAAATGGAGCGAGCGTGTTCTCGAAAATTGATTTGCGTTCGGGGTATCACCAGTTGAGAGTAGCCGACAAGGATATACCTAAGACTGCATTTAGGACTCGTTACGGTCATTATGAGTTCACTGTAATGCCTTTTGGGTTAACCAATGCACCTGCCATATCTATGGACTTGATGAATAGGATTTTCCATGACTCTTAGATAAGTTTGTGGTTGTATTCATTGATGATATTCTGATCTATTCGAGGAATGAAAAAGAGCATGATGAGCATTTGAGGATCATATTGGAGACGCTTAGGAAGAACCAATTGTATGCCAAGTTCTCTAAGTGTGAGTTTCGTCTGGAGAGGGTAGCATTTTTGGGTCACTATGTGTCTAAGGAAGGAGTCTCTGTAGATCCTGCTAAGATTCAAGCTGTGAGTGAGTGGCCAACTCCGAAGAATGTGTCTGATATTCGAAGTTTCTTAGGTCTAGCTGGTTATTTTAGAAGATTTGTGAGAGATTTCTCGAAGATAGCAAGACCTATGACCAATTTGATGAAAAAAGAGTTAAAATTTGAGTGGAGTGAAAAGTGTGAAGAAGCCTTTCAGATTCTGAAGGATCGTTTGACCTCCGCGCCTGTTTTGACCCTGCCTGATGGGAATGAGGGATTTGAGGTGTATAGTGATGCTTCGAAGAATGGTTTGGGATGTGTGTTGCAACAGAATGGGAAGGTGATTGCGTATGCGTCACGCCAGTTGAAACCTTATGAGGCTAATTACCCTACCCAAGACCTAGAGTTAGCTGCCATTGTGTTCGCTTTGAAGATTTGGAGACACTACTTGTATGGGGTAACTTGTAAGATATTCACAGACCATAAGAGCTTGAAGTACATCTTTACCCAGAAAGACCTCAATATGAGGCAGAGGAGATGGCTAGAGTTGATAAAGGACTATGACTTAGACATCCAGTATCATGAGGGGAAGGCAAATGTAGTCGCTGATGCGTTGAGTAGAAAGTCGAGTCATAGCATGAACGCCTTGATAGTTCCCGAGGAGTTGTGTCGAGATATGCAAAGGCTTAGCCTGGAAATTCTAAATAATGGGGAGATCGAGGCAAGATTGAGTGCTTTGTCATTGGGATTGTCAATTTTCGACGAGATCAAAGAGGGTCAAGTTGGAGATGAGCACCTAGAGAAGATTAAGGAAAAGATGGGCCAAGGTAAAGAAAGTGATTTTAAGATCCATGATGATGGTAGTCTGAGGTTCAAGGGTAGGTGGTGTATACCACAAAAATGTGATGAGCTTAAGAGACGTCTTATGGATGAGGGACATAATACACCGTACTATGTGCACCCTGGGGGTGACAAGCTGTATAAGGACCTTAAGCAGATCTATTGGTGGCCAAACATGAAGCGAGAGGTAGCTGAGTATGTGTCTAAGTGCCTAACCTGCCAGAAGGTGAAGATAGATCACAAGCGACCCATGGGGAAGGTCCAACCATTAGAGGTTTCAGGATGGAAGTGGGATTCCATATCGATGGATTTTGTAACTGCTTTGCCTAGAACAAGGAATGGTAATGATACTATTTGGGTTATTGTGGACCGTCTGACAAAGTCGGCCGTTTTCATACCGATCAAGGAGACATGGAAGAAGAAGCAACTTGCGAAGACTTATGTTAAGCATGTGGTGAGACTGCATGGAGTTCCAAAGGATATCATTTCTGACCGTGACTCTAGATTCCTTTCGAAATTTTGGAAGAAGGGCCAATTAAATCTTGGGACAACATTGAAGATGAGTACAGCCTTTCACCCTGCGACTGATGGTCAGACTGAGAGGACTAACCAGACGATGGAGGATATGTTGAGAGCATGTGCTATTGATTTTCAAGGTAGTTGGGAGGACCAATTAGACCTGATTGAGTTTTCTTATAACAATAGTTACCATGCGAGCATTAAGATGACACCTTTTGAGGCTTTATATGAACGGAAATGTAGAAGCCCCATTTGTTGGAATGACTTTAGTGAAAACATAGTATTGGGGACAGAGTTTATTGAGGAGACTGTCAAAAATGTGAAGTTGATTCAGGCTAGAATTCAAGCTGCGCAAGATAGACAGAAGAGTTATGCTGACTTGAAGCGACGCGAAGATGAGTTTGCTATAGGTGATAAAGTGTTTTTGAAAGTATCACCAACTAAAGGTGTGATGAGATTTGGGAAAAAGGGCAAGTTAAGTGCTAAGTACGTAGGCCCATATGAGATTTTGGAGCGAATTGGGAAAGTTGCCTACAGATTGGCATTGCCAATGGAGTTTGAAAAGATGCATGATGTGTTCCATATTTCTCAACTTAAGCTTTACATTCCTAATGAGCGTCACGTCCTAGAGCCTGAACGAATTCAGATCGATAGTAGCCTCACATATGAGGAAAGGCCTGTCAGGATTCTCGACAGAAAAGTGCGTAGTACACGCAATAAGGATGTCCACATCGTGAAAGTACTTTGGTCTAACCACGAATCTGAAGAGGCAACGTGGGAAGCCGAAGATGAGATGAAAAAGAAGTATTCAGACTTGTTCCTTGAGGTGAGTTACGAGGGCGTAACTCGTTTTCTTTAAGGGGGATAGAATGCGATAAATTTCGCGCTTTTTGTCTATTTTTATGAGATTTTTATGCATATGTATGCCTATGTTGAGCAATTTGCACATGTTAGTGCTAAAGAAGTAGACTCTCCGCATAAGAAAGCGTGTTCATAAATAACACAAGTGTTTTAAGTTAGCAAAAGTGTGCACAAGTGGCACAATTCTTTGTAAACTTTTGAAAAGTTGAGTTCAAGTTTTGAAAAATATGTGAGTTTTCGTGTCAAGTTTCGGGACGAAACTTCTTTTAAGGGGGGGTAGACTGTAATCCCCCATAATTTTAAAGGATTTTATAAATATATTTTAGTATTTGTATATTTATATTTTAGTTTAAATGATTTTATTATCTAAAGAAGGTTGACTATTTTAAAAAGTCAAATGAAATTATTTCAAGGATTTAAGAAAAGTTGAAAATATTTTAATTAGGCATGCTTTGAAAAAGGTTTGAAATATGAATTTGATTTAGAAAAGAAGTCTAATGGACTTGAGGAACCCAAATTCTAAGTAGATTAGGAAAGAGAAGTTATATTGATGCTAGGAGTCCTCATTTATCAATCCTAGTTGTCATCGAATCCTATTCAAACTCAATCTCCTTTTCCTAAGCCCAAAAGGAAACCCTAACTATAAATACCTTAAGCCCAATTATTTTACCCTACACAAATTATTTTCTTCACTCTTCTCTCTCCAAATCTCACGGCATTCTCTTTCTCCCTATTTCACGTGATTTTTCTTTTTCTTCCTCTCAAGCTTTTCTTTCTTCTTCTTCAAGTAACGCTTTCTTCTTCGCTAAGAAACGTCACCGCCGCCGCCGTTGACCGCTACTGCTGCCACCAAGACCCTTCCTTGGCCGGCGCATCCTCACTTGCCTCTTGTATTGGTTTAATTCTTTTCTTTTTCCTCAAGTTTTCCATTAAAGACTATGTTTTTATGCTTTATTTTAATGTTAATCATGATTATCAATGTTAATTTACTGTTTTAATGAATAATCTTGATTCATATATATATTATATTATAAGAATAAAAATTCAGGTTTGTTTATGATTGTTAGATTGAAGTTTTAATAATTAAAGCATGGATTTTTAGGGTGTTAATTATTAGAAAACCATAGTAGCATATTATATACTATGAGATTGATTTAATTTATGATTTTAAGCATGTTTAAGTGGGTTTAAAGAAGGTTTTATGATTTTATAAGTTGCTGGAATTTCAGAAAGTATTTTATTTAGGGAGTCTTAAGAATTTTAATTACTAGTATGGTAGTACTATGCTAGGAATTAAAAGTAATTGGAGTTTTGATAGAAAAATCAACTTTTGAATATGTTGAAAGGGGATTTTAAATATTTTAAAGTTGCTGTCTTTTTATTTAAGAGTATTGATTTTAGTTATATTTGATTTCTAGGCGGAGAGTATTCCGTAGGAGATTTTTAAAGGGGCTAAAGTGGCCAGTCAACTAGTTTACACAAGGTACGTACATACCTATATGATGATTGAGATAGTATCATGATTTTATGAAGGAGAATTATGTAGTATCATGTATAGGAACTATGTTGAGTTCATGTATGATATTTATTATGATGGATTTTGCATGTTTTATGCCTGGGTGCAAACATGTTGATTATAATATTTGATTATGAGTAGAATATCATGTTTGTATGAAATATTGATGCAAGCATGTTAATTGGATTGGGAACTTTATTTATTAATTTACATGGGGGAATTAATATATTTATTAGTATTGGATCATGTTGGATCATTGTTCCCTTTTGTATTTCACTACTTTATGAGGACTGTGGGCCTTATTTGGTAAGTTGACAAGTTATGCCTTTGAAAGGTAAGATTGATTGTTGGCTAGGTTCAACAAAGTAAGAAAGGTTGGAATTAAAGAAAGTAATCTTGGATTGTAAGTTGTGTGATCACTTATTAAATCCTAAGATAAAAAAAGTTCAGTTGTGAATGTGTGAATTATATTCTGTGTTGCTTGTATGTGTGTCATAACAAGTAATAAATTGTAAATCACGTAAAGTGTAACTTGGATAGTAATAAGCTTTAGACTGGTGCACGTCTGAAGTTGGACAATCAGGAGTTGGGGTACATGATGAGCGTGCCATGGTTTTTCTGGGAATTGGATTGATCACCATTCCTCTTTTTATTCAAAGGTTCCTCGATATCGCAGGTCATTATGGAATACAGAGTCGCGCCCGTATTTCGTCTTCCTAGGTGAAGGCTGGTTTTTAGTTAGACAACTCGGTCCAATAACTATTCCATTTAATATAATAAAAGATGATTAAAGTTTAGTTCAGTAAAAGTTATCTGCAGAGCGTTACATTGTTGTATTATTATTTATCTCTGTTTATTATTTCTTAGTATCATGGTTAGGATTGTTTATGTATTGTTATGTAGTACTCAGCTTTGCTGATTACGTGCTTTGTTTGTATGTGTTGATCATGGCTTTGCCTTATTGATCCTGTGATGACCCAATTTTGGTGAGCAGATTCTCTAGAGCATTGACATTTACAGGTTCGCAGATGTAGCATCATTGGGGATCTGGGAATGGAGAGCTTGTGAAATTTGATATATTATATTTTCTGCATCAGTAGAAACTTGTTATTATTAGTTGGTTTGATAGAATTTTATAGAGTGGTTTATTTATGAAGTACTTATTTAATTGTTTATAAAGTTTAGTTTGATGTTTTCAGCTGCAAAATTCTGAATAAGCCGATACGTTATCACACGGGCGATAATACTTGGGTAATTCTCTAAGTTTTATATTATAAAGGTATTTCCGAAAAGAGAGAATTATTGGGGTGTTACACCTATTATTTGCTGATGATTGCATCATCTTCTCCAGGGCTGCTAGGCAAGATGCAGAATCTATAAAACAGGTTTTGAGCTTGTATG
The DNA here is from genome assembly GCA_947646795.1 of Beta lomatogona. Classification (NCBI taxonomy): domain Eukaryota; kingdom Viridiplantae; phylum Streptophyta; class Magnoliopsida; order Caryophyllales; family Amaranthaceae; genus Beta; species Beta lomatogona. The sequence continues at coordinate 6,989,405 of CANSNZ010000949.1, read as the reverse complement.
AGTTGTCTTCGGGGCAGAAGGTGAACTTTGAGAAGACGAATGTCTCCTTTAGTAAGCGAGTTCCTCAAACTCGGCGAGGGGAGATAGTTGAGTTTCTTGGGGTGCAGGAAGTTGATATCCATGATCGGTACTTAGGCTTACCTACAGTTGTGGGTCGTTCGAAGAAGGTGATAACGAGGGGTGTTAAGGAGAGAATTTGGAAGAAGCTCCAAGGTTGGAAGGGGATGGTTCTTTCTTAAGCTGGCAGGGATATTATGATAAAGGCAGTGGCCCAATCGCTCCCTACCTATGCAATGAGTGTTTTCAAGTTTCCATCCTCTTTTTGTGATGAGATTAGATCCCTTATTGCCCAATTTTGGTGGGGGCAAAAGAATGGTGAGCGCAAAATTCATTGGGTGGCTTGGAAGAAATTATGCCGTCCTAAGAAAGAAGGGGGGATTGGTTTTCGAGACATGAAGTTTTTTAATTGGGCTCTCCTTGGAAAATAGGCTTGGAGGTTAGTGATGAATAGAGGGAGTTTGATTGAACAGATCTATAAGGCTCGCTATTACCCGGAGTCGTCTTTCATGGATGCGACTTTGGGTAATAACCCAAGCTACACTTGGCGAGGCATATGGGAGGCTAGGTGGGTGCTTAAGAGGGGTATGAGGTGGAGAGTTGGGGATGGGGAGAATATTCGGTTTTGGAAAGATCCTTGGATTCCGGGTACTCAGTCTCGAAAAATTATTTCACCAAGAGGGGAGTCGAATGGGGAGATTGATGTAGGAGCTTTCATAAATCCGATCACAAAAGAGTGGAATGTGGACTTGCTTGCACAAGTGCTGCTGCATTTTGAAGTAGAGAGAGTATTAAGTATCCCCGTTAGTAATCGGTTGCCTGAAGACTCATTGTGCTGGGACTTGGAGAGAGATGGGCGGTATTCGGTGAGATCTGAGTATAAAGCATTCGCTGGAGATGCTTGGGCAGCTGTGGAAGAGGGCTCGTCGAAGCCTACTGATTTGTGGCAGCAGGTGTGGGGGGCTCATGTTCTCCCTCGGGTGAAGCTGTTTGCGTGGCGTGCGGGGTTAGAGGGGCTACCTACGTTCGTGGGTCTGAGTCACAGGGTGCCGCGGATGGAGGTTGGGTGTAAGCTGTGTGGTTGGCCTCATGAGTCGGGCTTTCATGCGCTCTATGAATGTGGTCTAGCGAAGGCAGTTTGGGATGCAGGCGGGTGGGATGTCGAGGCCCCAACGGGCTGCGGTACAGTTGCGGATTGGTGGGGGGTGTTGTTCACAAAGCTGGACGAGGATGAGCTAGCAAAATTCCTGACCTTCTGCTGGGCCATCTGGGGCGCAGGGTGTAAAGCGTCCATAGAAGGGGAGGGGTGGGATGCTGCAGCAGTAGCTAAGTATGCGGAGGATACCCATCGCCAAGTGCTGGAAGTGCGAGGAGCGAGGAAAGGTGGTCATGGAGTTGGTAGCGAGCCGCATAGAGCTGAATGGCAGCCACCAGCAGAGGGTTGGATCAAAGTAAATGTGGACGCAGGCAAGTTTGGTGGGGGCTCGGGTTTGGGTGCAGTAGGAAGGAGCAGTGAAGGTGAGGTCTTGGGCTGCGTTGTTGTGCAGTCCCTTGCGTGCTGGGATCCCCAAATAGCAGAAGCCAAGGCTGTTGTGGAAGGCCTGCATTTAGCTCGTGAGTTGGGCGCTTCGCACGTGGCTCTGGAGGGTGATTGTCTATGTGTTATCCAAGCATTGAAGAGCAAGAAGCAGGGGTCGAGTGAGCTCCACCTCCTGGTCGATGACATTTGTAGTGTAGCCTCGAGTTTTAATTCTGTTATTTGGTTGTTTGTTAGAAGGTCGGGCAACAAAATCGCTCATGAGTTGGCCCATTTTCAACCTTTCAAGGTGGGCAAGCGTTTGTGGCTAGACGATTTTCCTGACTGTGTTGTGTCGTTGGCTAATTCTGATTTAATATAATTGTTCCCTTTGTGGGTTCCTTTCAAAAAAAAAAAAAAAGACCATATAATTTTGACGGTCTTTATTTTTCATATTTTTAGCCATATCAATCATTATTACCTCCTTTTCGGAAAAGAAAAAAAATTCATTATAATACCCGTATGATATGATGTAGGAGTAGCTGCTATTTTTTTTTTTCTCTCTCTCCTTCTTGGCGCTTTCTCTGCAATCATCTAGGGAGTCGCGAATGTCGACGACACCCCAACAAGGAGGTATTTTTCCCTTCTCTCAATCTCAATTTATCAATTAAATTCTTACTTTCTTCTATAATTTTACTCCATGTTTTGATTATCGATGTTCTTTAATTCTAGGGATTTTTCGGATAATTTGCGATTGATTTCTAATTGCCTGTATAAAAGTTAATACCATTGTTTGGATAATCTAGGGTTTTTCGTGTTTATCTTGTTTTTTGCTTGAATTGAGCTTCGTATTGAGGAATTCCGGACATCTTTCATTACATAAGTTGATTAATTTGGCTATTTATCATGGTTTCGGAGTTTGACTGTTAGAATTCTATGCTCTTTTTTTGTTTTCCAAAGATTAGTGGTTTTGGTAGTAGGATTGATGAATTAGTATGTATATTATGGAATTATCCCCGTCGGTGTTGAATTTGAAGGTGAAGAATAGAGAAAAAAAAGGAATTGAATAAACCTTGAATTATACGGCATAAATATGTAAGTGTAAATGGATTTGGGGCTTTTACAAAGTTTTGGAGCACCCTGTGCTGATATGGGAATTTTATGAATGGAGGTGATCATGTGAACAGACGGTCTTATCGTCTTTCCAAGGTTGTGGGTTGACTCTTGGAGTGAGTGATTGACCATTAAATTATCTGCCAACTGCATGTTCATGGAGGATGTGTAGGGAATTGATAGAATTGTGGGAACAGTTTTTTTTTTTTTTTGAGTTAAAGTGTTTTCACTGATGAGGCATCCATTATTTTCTTTGTGCAGCTAGTGGTCCTCCACCGAAACCTTGGGAAAGATCTGGATCGTCATCTGGTCCAGCACCATTTAGACCCCCTTCATCTGGTGCCACAAGTGATGTTGTGGAAGCTTCTGGGACCGCGAAACCTGGAGAAATTGTGTCCACTTCTGATCGAAATACTGCTGTTAACGTAAATGCTGCTGGCAGACCTCTCCCGACAAGACCTTGGGAGAACAATTACGGAACCAGTACTTATGGAGGTAGTTTTACTGTTTTTATTTTTTTTGGCGTGGGGGTGGGGTGGGGGGGGGGTGTGTGTGTACTGGTTCGCTGAGGCTTATTTATCAGAGCAACAGCTTTTTTTTAGCATTGGGTTGTTGATGTTCTTTGTTACTATGGACTTATCTGAAATTGATCTTTGCAGGAGTGAATTCTGGCTTGGGATATAACTCTGGATATGGATCAGGGATGTATAATTCTTCATATGGTGGTGGTTACGGTGGGATGAACGGGGGTATGTATGGTAGTAGCATGTACAGAGGGGGATTAGGAGGGGGATTGGGAGGGGGATTGGGAGGGGGATATGGTGGTGGAATGTATGGAGGTGGAATGTATGGAGGTGGAATGTATGGAGGGGGAATGGGAGGAACCATGGGTGGCTACGGAACGGGCATGGGTGGTCCTCTTGGACCTCAAGATCCCAATAATCCTCCGCCATCTCCGCCTGGATTTTGGATCTCTTTTCTTCGTGTGGTAAGTATAAACTCTATTCAATCTTAACATCTTTGTCATTCCGATCCTGTTCCTTAGCATGTAATTTTTGCGATTCTTGATGATTGAAGGCATGTTATACTGCTTGTATTAGAGACTTATTCTTGTGGTTATCAGGATGTGGTTAAATGGTGAAGATATGTCATTCATGGAAGCCATTTAGGTTTTATCTGTTTGTCCTAGTTATTCTAGTTTATGTTTCTCCTTCATTGTTGTCTGATGTGTGGATACAGTCCCAAGAGCAAGCTGTGATGTTTAAAATATGGCTTAACCATGGAATTTTACTACCTTTGGAATGTTAAGGTTTTGAATTATATCATTCTGTTGCCTTGTTGGCTGCACTGCTGAAACTTGTGGCAATTTGGTGAGATTTAAATGATGGAAAGGATTAATAGACTTGAAAGATTTTTTTCCCTTTTCGGGCTGATTAGGACTTGGGATTTGGTGGTCTGAACAACTTGGGGAAGAAAATAGAACACACAATGATTATGAAAGTTCTTTGGCATTAGATGCAAGTTAGTCCGATTTTAGGGTTGGCTGTTCTCAATGAATGCTTCATTAATATAAAGGTTTGTCAATAGGAGTTTTGATAACAATTATGCTCATATGCCATGCTCATGAATGATGGTGAGATTAAAATCCAAATTTGAGCAGTTAGCCAGTCACTGTTAAAGTTTTCTTGTGTGTTTTTCTGTTCATGCTTGTAAAGTTGTAACGTGTCCTTTTTTTTGTCTCCCCAATCTGATTTCTTTGCCGCATTTCTTGTCTCATTGTCGCATTAATCACTTCACCAAATCCTCATATCTGGTTTGGTGGCTCCTCGTGAACAAATCAGCTAGAACTTGCTTCTCTCTCTATCCCTCTCTCTCCGTCACTTAAATCAGTGGGAAATCACCAACCAATGCTGGCAAAGCTCTCCACAGTTAACTTTTGACCAATCATGATATATTTTTCCGGTCCAACATACTCCAATACACGATTCATATCCTTCAAAATACCTTCTCGAACGAATTTTTAATTCGAATTCTATACATATGTAAGTGTAAGAAAGGAACATGCATTTTTTTTTATTTAACTAATTTCACATAAGAAAAAGGAAGAACAACATCATGACAGAAGGTTCATAGAATTTATCTATGCAACTGGCATACCATCGAATCAACTCTACTTTACGCTACCACAAATTTATCTTGCAGACTCAATGTCTCCCACTGAAAGTAGTACCTTATCCTTGACCATCATTAGCATAGCGCAGCTTTGGGAGAGAATTCCATGATTCAGGAATTGGCCCAAAAATTGGATAAGGGTCAAGACGCAGTCGGGCGCCGGCGGCTGTCTCAAGTGACCCCCGAACCGCGCAAAAAAGTCGCCTATGTTCTTTCCCTATTAGGGAAAGGGGAGTGGGAAAAAAGGGATTTTCGGATCGCCATTTCTACCTTCTACATTGTATATTCAAACAATATTTGGTAAATTTTGGTGGATTGGTCTAAATTGTTAGTTTATGCAAATTCAATCCATAGTAAAAGATTTACTTCAAATAATGTAGAAATAACTTCATATAAATTAATTGTTATGTAAAGATGGAATTTTTATATTGATACAAATAACACGAGTTAAAAATTAAAATGACTTGTCTGCGCTACAATTTTTAAGCTTCCAGTATCGTTAGGTCTTCCCTTCTTAAAACAAGGTACCTTCTCTAATGTAATATTTTATCAAACAAGGAAAAATTTCTATTGTCGGTTTTGTTCAGCGGATGGTCAGGTATACTCAATAGCTGCATTTGCCCAAAATTGTATGAGTTGATTTGTGCACCTCTTTATCACTGGTTGCAATTTTGTCGTGTTTGAAACATGGAGATAAGAAAAATTAGGATATGGTTGTGTTTTTAGGTGGAATGGGTTAATTGGGTTATTTGATTCTATATCTTCTTCTTTTTCTCTTTTAACAAAAGGAATCTCAAATATAAAAAAACAAAAAAAAAGTGAACTTCAGGAGACACCATCTAGTAATAAATTAAGTCCATTGTATTGAACAAGTGCCTAGTCAAAATTATTGGTGTACATTTCAATGGTTGGGATTACTAGTGTTTGATGGTCCATAGTTGGCTTTCTTCCCTTTTAACATGTTGTTTCTAATGCTTTGAGATATGTAGATGGTGTGGCCGTGTGGGTAATCCGTGAACCTCATGAATAAGCTTAGTTTCTTTTTCCGTTTGTGTGGTCCATAGGTTGGATCCTTGACAAGATGTTTTAGAAGTAGTAATAAGAAGAACAAAGTAATGTTACAACCTATATTAATGCTTAGTGTCATGTTACGCGGCTTTCAACTTTTACCTGTTCCTTGGAAAACTATTACCACACATTTTCCACTTCATGCATCAATTACTTTGGTCGATGTGTTATGAGGCTGCACATATCCACTCAGTTCAACTTGCATGTGGTTTATTTTCTTGTACTTATGCTTGTAATAGCTGGATACTTCCTATGTGTGTGTCAGCAATGAGCATGACATTCCTCTAATTATGAGAAACATAGTGATATTTTTGTACTGAAGAATATAGAAGTTATGCACTTGTACATTTCTTTCTGAAAGATTATGTTATGGACTGGTCCGATTGGGTCGCGATTATATAAAATAAACGAATTCAAGATGTAATTGTGGGAAGAACTCTTGATAGTTTGTATTAAACCGTAGAAGGTTACAAAACAAAGGATAGCTTCAGGCTATCAATCTCCTAGTAACTTCAGGTTACAACTCTCTATGAAGGTATGAATTCTCTAAAAGCATACTGTTCCCCTTTTCCCCCCTCATCCTTATATTACAATTTCCTTCTACCCATGTGATACTTCTCTAAGTCAAAAGGCTTCTACTGATACAGATTTCCCAAAAGTAAATAACACTAAAATGGCAAGTAATACAAAAGCACTAGTTCTGCCCTTCAAGTCATTACCGCTTTCGAAGAGACATTAATTACCCTTGTCTTGTCCTCCTTGGCTGTGCATCTTGTGCTTCCGATTGTATGTCTTGATCGGTGGAGCTGTAGGCCTTGGGCTTGAGCTATTTGGGTCCATCACAGTTTACTAGAGTCAAATAACTTCTTTTTTTTCTTTGGGTTGGGGGACTGACTTTTCAGTAGCCTTCAAAAATCACATCCTCATAAGCGTTTACTAATGCTCAAGTTGTTAAGTCTTTGATCCATGTGTCGGCCATACTTTATGTGCTTCTGTATGTTGCTTAGATTGTATATTTGTTTGTGATGTTGTGCTCCTAATGCTTTACTTGCTAATTTAGGGGTGTTCATTTTGGATAATCCGATCCAATTTGAAATTTCGGATATCCAAAAAATTCGGTTTGGAGAAAATGCGATTTAAAAAATTTTGTATCGGATAATTGGATATCCGGTCCGTTTTTTCTCTAATTTTTTTCCTCTCTGAACCAAGCTTTGTAGCCACTTTTCCCATTATTTAGTTTTCCATGTTTATGCCAACAGAACTCCAAAGAAAAAACTCTTATTTTTTCCACTACAACCCGAACATATATTAACAAAAACAAAAGGAAACCCGAACCCGATACCAAGGATGACGATGGTGAGGAAGATGGTGATGTAGCAGGATAAGTTCGTTGTGAATTTATAATTTAATGTCTCGTTGATTGTTCTTACGATGACCGGGCTGGTGGTGGCCGGTGACTGGTGCTCGATGAGAGGAAGAATGAAGAGGGCTGCGAAGAGGCTGGTGGTGGTGCGCAACAATTGCAAAGAGGGCTGGTGGTGGCGCACGAAGAGGAAGGACTGGTGGTGGCCGACTGGACGTCGCCATGAAGATTCTAGCTTTAAGTTAGGATTTTGGCCCTAGGTTTATTTCAAAAAGTTGCAGGACTTTTTTTTAAAAAAATCTAGTATTTCAAAAAAAAAATCTGATATTTCAGATAACTGAAGTAATTTTTTTATCTATATCCAATCCGATTTTTTCGAATATCCGATTCGAATAATCCGAAAACTAAAATCGGATCGGATATTCGGATTTCTGCATCCGATCGACCGAATCGGATCATTCGGATTGGATTTTTTTAACAACCCTACTTGTATGTTTCTCAGACTCGGTTACAAGTGAAAATTTCGGTTTGGAGAAAATGCGATTTAAAAAATTTTGTATCGGATAATTGGATATCCGGTCCGTTTTTTCTCTAATTTTTTTCCTCTCTGAACCAAGTTTTGTAGCCACTTTTCCCATTATTTAGTTTTCCATTTTTATGCCAACAGAACTCCAAAGAAAAAACCCTTAAACATATATTAACAAAAACAAAAGGAAACCCGAACCCGATACCAAGGATGACGATGGTGAGGAAGATGGTGATGTAGCAGGATAAGTTCGTTGTGAATTTATAATTTAATGTCTCATTGGTTGTTCTTACGATGACCGGGCTGGTGGTGGCCGGTGACTGGTGCTCGATGAGAGGAAGAATGAAGAGGGCTGCGAAGAGGCTGGTGGTGGTGCGCAACAATTGCAAAGAGGGCTGGTGGTGGCGTACGAAGAGGAAGGACTGGTGGTGGCCGACTGGACGTCGCCATGAAGATTCTAGCTTTTAGTTAGGATTTTGGCCCTAGGTTTATTTCAAAAAGTTGCAGACTTTTTAAAAAAAAAATCTAGTATTTCAAAAAAAAATCTGATATTTCGGATAACTGAAGTAATTTTTTTATCTGTATCCAATCCGATTCTTTCGAATATCCGATCCGAATAATCCGAAAACTAAAAAATCGGATCGGATATTCGGATTTCTGCATCCGATCGACCGGATCGGATCATTCGGATTGGATTTTTTTAACAGCCCTACTTGTATGTTTCTCAGACTCGGTTACAAGTGTCCACTCAGATTGGGTGTGTGGGTGTCAGACTTGGCCATTTTGTAGAAAAATGTCAACTTTTATCCAAGACGACACGACATGAGTCCAACAAGGGTACATGAGGAAATTAGAAGAGTCGGAGTAACATAGTTTACATGCAGTGTCATATAGCATCTAGGCTCTATGGGGTTGCCAATTCTCTTTAATTATATATTTTTTGTGTGACAAGAAGACGGTCCAAGTTCAGTTGCAGCCTTACAGGAGCTGATAAATTGACGTAGTTAACCCTTTGGTTGCTTTTCATAGGGGGTAGGGCAACAAACCAATTACATACAATGAGAGGTTGACAGTCTATAGCGAACCCTCGATCATTGTGAGATTATTTAGGAGTTTATTGTTCGCTTCTTTCTCCTTTTCCAGCATCATGTAGAGTTTCCTGTCATCGATAGAAAGACATAGTTGGAGTTTTCTATCTTTGTGTGATTGCTGCAGGGCTCAATACAATGCGTTGAGGCATTAGGAGTGCTTGCCTTGAAGCCCAATTATTCTCTCTTCCTCTCGTATCTGTCATAGTTTTTTTCCACTGTGTAGCATAGTCTGGCTATCTTGTTTCCCACTTAGCATCCTGAAATTAACACGTTAATTGGAACAAATTTGAATATAGGAAGGCATCTGATTGATCTGAATAGGTATATGTTGACTGTCATTGTTGAAACAATGTAACCTTGTGGGGCGTCGTCATTATTCATTACTCCGCATCACATGGGCACCTTTTCCATGTCTCTCTATCTCTCTCCTATCACATGGTCTCCTAATATACCATGCACCCCCTCATGTTGCAACTGAAAAACGGAAGACGTAGATGCTTGGTTGGAAGTTGGAACTCTTTGCTATTCTGCATTTTAAGAAATGAGATCCAATTGCTAATCCTTTTGCTTATGTGCATATTTCATCCGATCCTCAACTGATGGCTAGGTGGCACCTTTTTGTATGTGGTTGGTGAAGACACAATTCCTGAAGATGCTATCGCAGTCAGATGCTGGAATGTGCATCAGTGCATGTATAGTAGATATCATGCTTTTTCTATGAGCAATGCTGATATGAATTTTGCAAAGGATGTGGAGGAAGGGTGACCTGCTGTTGAAACTTCATACTCCCTCCGTTTCTTTTTAATCTACACACTTTCCTTTTTTGTCCGTTTCTTTTTAATCTACACATTGTTGCTTTTTCTATTTTTGGTAACATGTCACATCTACTTTCTCCTCTTTTTCCACCCATGTCATCCACTTTTTAATATTTTAACCCACTTTTTAATTTCTCTCTCACTTTTCAATTTATCTCTCCACCTTTTCAGTTTATCTCTCATACTTTTGCACTTTCTCCTTGGTTCTCCCCCAAAGTGAAGTGACTAAATTAAAATGAAACGGAGGGAGTATGATTTTGAGTTCTTTTTTGTGTAAATCTTTCATTATCATCACGTGTGCTTACTTTGTACATCTCAAAATTTACTCACTGAAGAATAGCAAATCTTGGAAACTTTATCTGAAATTTGAACTACACAAGTCTTTAAAGACATTTCTTTCAATTAAGCAGTATAATTGTCATTTCACTTCGTGCAAAAAGCTTAAATGTCGTGCTATTTGATTTTATGTGCTTTAGTATTTGTATTTGTTGCACTTGGTCCATTAAACATTGGCCGCAAAATGTTCTAACAATGAGAATTTTCAAATATGCTGTTACTGACTTCCTTATTTGAATTTACATCTGACACTAGATGGAAGGAGTGGTAAATTTTTTCGGGCGGATATCACTTCTTGTGGATCAGAACACACAAGCTGTTCATTTTTTCATGTCTGCACTCTTACAGGTATCCATCTTATTTTAATGGTTGAACCTTTGTTCTTATCATGATCTTCCTTCTAATTATCACATGAATAAAAGTTTGATGCATTTGACATAATGGACCAAAATTTAAAAAGGAAAAGAATTTATGTTCTATCGGTATTTACATGATTAAGGGTGCTCAAATTTGATCTGTCATGGACGTGTGTACACCTACCAGACTATACTCTAGTGTTTAATCTATTCGATTAGGGAGATAGTTTTTACTTCACCCGAAAAATAAAGGGTAGTGGCAAGAATAACGGATCAGTACATACTTTTCTAGTGTATAGAGAGCCACATAAGGCAGTAATATAGACGGGATTTTATCCGAGGTCTTTGGGGTATCATCCCCACAAGACTTTTAACCAACTAGGCTAGCTAAATTCAGAGTTGGAATATGTTTTGTGCCATATTGCACTCCTTTCCGTCTCTTAACTCTAAAAGTGTTTTGGCTTTGTGAGCGCACTATCATATTTCTACTGTTGAAATTATCCTTTCCCTGTTATTTCCCATACTACTAGAACCTGAGTAGAATTTTGCATCAAAATCCTAATTATTAAGTAAATCTAATGATTCTGCTGCATATGCGTCATACATCAAAAAAAGTTATTTTTTCTTTGTCTTTTTATTAATGAGGCATAACACTGTCTGATGCAGCTCTTTGATCGAGGAGGTATGTTATATGGTGAATTAGCTAGATTTGTCTTTAGAATATTGGGGTTAGGAAGAAAATCCAAGAAGATTGCTCCTGCAGTCCCAAATGGCCTTCCATTGCCACAGAACGACCAAAAATTTATAGAGGGACCGAAGGCTGCGCCTGCTGGTGCTTGGGATAATGTATGGGGCAGCGATGCAAGCAGATAACTCAACTATTTTTGTGCACTGTGATCGCAAGCTGAACTCTGCAGGACGCTAGAGAGTAAAAAGAATCCCTCTCCTACGGTTAGTGAAGGGAATTTGAGTAAAGTTTCGGAGCCGTTCTTTCTGCAACTCTGTACGTTATGTATCATAGTTTGTATTTTTTTTAAATATAATTTCTATCTGATACGATGTATTGCTGATTGCACAGAACCAAAATGTTCTGGAACTGCTTTATGTTACAAATTGGATCGCACTGTTGTACCATGGTGCTCATTATTAAGCGTAGTTTGATGAATAAAGTTATGTTCTTGGTAAAGAACAAATTAATAGTCAGAGCTCAGAAGCCTCCCTTTAACATGTCTATCTACCTTTTAATTACACTAATATGTTAGATTATTCTAAACTGAATTACTAATGTATTTATTCACTACCTTTGATATCAAATAAGCTCCTGTTGACATTTCTCATTTCCCGACCATAATGTTCAATTCAAAGCATACAATGACAAAAAAAATTAAATAGTAGAGAAAGATGCATAGGATTCTAATTTCCCTACCATAATGTTGTTGCACAGGACTAAAGGATTACGCGTAATCAAGCTTGGCAGTTGACATAGCTGTTCTATAATCCATTAAGAGGATCAAGTTATTTCATTTGATGTAGCAAAAAAGTTACTTTATTGTGCCTAAGGGTGATAATGAGTCTGACAAGCTCGCGAACAGTTCGGGCTCGGCTCGGTCAAAGCTCGGCTCATTATGGCTCGGCTTGAGTTCGGGCTCGGCTCGAGACTTAAACGAGCTGAGCTAAGCAAAGCTCGGCTCGAAAAGCTCGTGAACAGCTCGATTATTATTATATACTAAAAAAATATTTTATATTAAAAAATTATATTAAGTATTTCTTTTAAAATATTAACTAAGGTATATATGAGAAGACAGATAAAAAAAGGGTAAATTTCCCAAACGAGCTCGAGCCCATAATCGAACCCGAGTTCGAGTCGAGCCTGACAACGAGCTCGAGCCTAGTCGAGCTCACGAACCGAGCTCGAGCCGCAAAAACTAATCACGAGCTCGAGCCGAGCTCGGCTCCCCCGAGCTCGTCGAGCTCCTAGCCGAACCGAGCCCATGAAAAATTAAACGAGCTCGAGCCGAGCCCAGTGCTATTCGGGCTCGGCTCGTTCGATAAGCACCCCTAATCGTGCCTATTTTGAGTGATTCTTTCTATATATTTCCCTTTTAGCTCCCCAAGCAAATTTGCATAGATATTAAAAAAAAAATTATATAATAATTTTTTCTGTTGAAAGCAAACTAAGATAAAAAATAATAAATTACGCTTATAATTCTTTGTCTGTAAATGCCAAATTCAATGGAGACATAATGTACTTATAAGATTAGAAAGACCACAACTCTGATTAGGGTATTAGGCTATAATAATTTTGTAAAGTTGGTGACGAAATTATTTTGTCCATTTTTTTTAACAAAGTTGATGGACCAGCTATAATTGTTTTTTTCTTTTTTGTACTTGTGATTCTACTTTTTTATATGAAAATATCGCATTCAAGAGTGTGATGATTCTTATAGGAAGAACAATTTTTATCATACACCAGAGTGTACTGTAACTCTATGAGCATGACTCACCTAAGGTTATTTTTTTGCTCATTGTTCATTTAAAACCTCCAAATGTGAAATTTGCACAATAGGAATAGCTCTAAATAAACAAAAAAAATAGCATTAGGTATATTATGCACATGATATATCCAAATGTACAATAAAAACACTCGAAAGTACAATTATTAAAATTTAGTACAATTAGGTCCTATTAAGGTGACAAGCCAGAAAATAAAGGTGACAAGTCTAGTCATCACTCAAGAGATGATATTTCAAATTAGTTCCAAGTTAATTCAAAGTTGGACCGATTTCAGATCTATTGATGACTACAATTTTACGCAAAACCATCCATATGAATATTAATTATAATGTAGGTTAAAATCAAATTATCTCGTATTGGGTACAAATCAATCAATATAAAAGTGATAGACACGTAATTTTTCCAAGTCTAGTGCTCATCAACAATCATACTCTATGAAGGTGAGCCCCAATGTTAAAAGGCACAAAGTGGGACACTTCTACCCCCTAGTCCTCGATCACAAAAAGGGTTCCTCAGTTTTCACATTTGCTAGTAAGTAGTTGCTATGTCACAATCACAATCATGTCTAATTTTACATAACCCACGACTAGAAATGTAGCATCCAACCACTTAAGTAGAGATCATACTAGTATTTGTGATTGAAATGAAGACCAATTCACTCACTTTCACTTTCTGATTGAATTCTTTAAGGACACCTTGTCCCTCTAAAACATTCTTCCCACACCCTTACCAGCTAATAGCTTGTTCATGCCTTTTCTTTTTCATTCCATTATTAATTCTCTCATCTCACCTACTGCATTGCAAACTAGACAAGTCTAACCCAGCTGGCCAAAGGGCCCTAAATTATAATCATACACAAGATAAAGCATAACCCACGCAAAAAAAAACTAAAGAAGAAAACAACAGCTACTACTATACATGAAAAAGTATTCTCTAACAATATACATGAAATCCTACCCACAAACTACATTTCACAGATGCCTCTCAACCACACCCAACTCGTCTACACTCCTTCCCTTCCGCGACAAAATATACTCAGTACAATATTGCACTGACTACAAAAACTGGAAAAATGGGTATAATGAGTTCCCATCTACCGTGAAGATACCCTGCAAAGTAAACAGTAACAAACGCATGTCAGCCAATGCCTTGCAAAGTCTTAGGGTGTGTTCTATCTGTGAATTGAACGCAATGGAACTTGCGATATTTAATCTGAACTTACATAAAAACTTGATAAAATCAAACCAAGTTGAACTGAACACTACCAAACCGATAAGATAACTTCATCACTTTTATGAACAGACACCCTAAACAAAAAAATATTGAATGGCTTGTGTTTCGATTACCCAACTCAACGTTCATTCCCCTCTCCCCCCTCTCCCAAAAGGAAATAGATCGGGTAGAGAATAGGGGGGCGGGGGGAGGTTCCATGACAACTCAGTAAATGCTAGGCAGCATGGGTTCAAGATGGGTAGCACATAAGCAACAAACGGAAGCCACAATTGAACTTGAGACAAATAAACAAAACGAGGTATCTATGCAGATCATAATTCATAAATTCCAGAAATTTTTTGACTTCTTACAAAAAAAACTATTTTGTTTTATTCCAGATAATTGTATTAGGGCTCTTCACTATGCATCTAAATTGAAGTCCGCTGAACAGTCATAAATGCAGTTTGGTTAAAATTGAGGCTTCAAAAAGTGAAAACACATTATTTCCCAGTCCCAGTAATTGCAGTTAGCTGCAATGCATGATATATCGACTTGTTCCATCTAATATACTGACTTGGATAATCCCAAACCTATGGCTAAAAACTACACGTGACTAATTCACTAGACTACTCATTAAAATGAAAGGCCTAACAATATTAAACCTCAAGATTTGATCAATAAGGCTCAAACAAAATCATTGCAGTTTTGCATGAGCCTATAATTGTACTCTTACCGTCTCATATCCATTTGCTTTTTCAAAGTCTATATTTTCACTAATATATATAACATTATCCCACTTGATAGATTTTAAGCAATGCGAATTTTCAAATCATAAACAAAATGTATATATTAGATGAATAGTGTGTCATTGGAAATATTAATGGTCCAATATGTGTCTTGAAGACAATAGAAAAGCAAATGGGTAAAGTATTGAAAGGCAGAGAAAGTGTACTGCAGTTTGCAATTACATAGGATTACGTAATTGCACGAAATTGTTAATTGCAGTGCTCTTTGGATGAGGTATATAGCTTGGTGCCTTGTGGTTTGTTTTCAGTGATTGCTAGAGGCAGAGCTACACAAAGCCAAACTTTGAACATCTCTACCCATAGGCACAGCATCAAACAAGTCGTGCAATCATCATTATGTGTAAGCCCATAATTTTCTAGGAGAGAAACATAAGTCATGCTGGAACTTGCACAAGACATTCCATATACAGCTATTTGCAACATCTATAGCAAGAACAGATGAATTAAGTTTAGTATATTCTCCAAAAGACACTTCAGGTTCGTACTTCTTCTTAGGCAAGGGTACAACCAGCAACTCGGTTTAACACACAAAATAGTTTTTATTAGTTTAGTAGGGCACTAGGGCCTTGGACAGAAACTTGTAAGGTTGGTCTATTAACCAGCAAAACAAGGGAAAAGAAAACCTTAAATGGTAAGAAGCAGTATAAATGATATTATAGACATACCATGATTTCCTGAATTCTTTGACGTTGGTAGTGCAGGTAATGACATTTCTGCATAGACAGGATAAGTAACATTAGTTGAAGGTTTCCATTGTTACACACTAGTAGCCAGCGCAAGAGGGGTATTCACAAGACAGGAGACAGGGACTTTAAGAAATGTGGACATCTAATGCTAGATCCACAATTTCCAGATTATACATCCCAAATTATCCTGAAATGATGAGGTATAATTTGATTTGCCTCTTCAAATTCATGACTCAGGCCAAGTAGATGAGTTTGTGAAAATCACAAAATTCATGTCATTATGGCAAGTTTTGGGTGAAATTTTGGTAGATCCTTTGACCAGATACTCTTTAGATAACCAGTGATGAAAATATGAACACAAATCTCATACTGCAAAGCAAGGAGGGAGAAAAAAACTATGACAATAATCGTTCTTCACCCATATTCAAGTCAACAAATAAATTACAAACAAAAAGAGATATAGAAGGATTTTTTGTCCCAGTTACCTGGAGCGCACAAGGAAAAGGATGACATAGAAGATGATGAAGGCCAGGGAGCTCCAATATTGTCATTTAAGTCACAGGTGAAACTATAACCTGTTACATTGTCAAACACCACATCTGCTGGCTGACTTCGAAGTAGACAACCTGCATTGTCCAGAACAATGAGATTTAGGCATATAATAAGCTCACTAACCATAAGGAAACCCAAAAAAAGAGACTATGCTAAAGCAAAAGAGAAAAGCTTTCTAAACAAGGAAACAATGCTTAAGGTTAAATAATAAATCTATACAGCCAATGGAAGTTCATTGAGAAAGTTCATAGGCGTCTTAATCATTACATTACACAGAGCTCAAAGAGACAGATGTACACACCTTGCTGTCCATATGCTGTCACTGTGTCCCAGAAAGGATCCATGCAGGGAACAAATAGAAAGTCAGAATGATGATACAGAAGAAACAAACTCATTACATTAACCAAGAAAAGACTTCTCTTTGTACCTTGGAGAGAAAAATCTTTTAAATCGACATCACAAAGTTCATAAAGATCTGTCATAACACCAGCTTTCTGTAACATTGATGCAAATATGGTTGAACAAATTATTGCTTGCTTATTTGTGATCAACATTTGCTTCTGAATGCCACTGATATAGCTATTTAATGAGCTACAGCAGGAGGGACTCGGAGCAGCTGTGTTACGGCATTGCTTGACTAGCTCTGATGGATGTCTGAACTCCAGCGGACAAACTGCAAATGGAAGTTACTAATTAGCAACTGGCCAGCATTATAACAGTGATTACTCATAGATGATAAATAATCAATCCCACAAGAAGTTATAGCTCTGGAAAGATCTATACCCCTTTAAGTCGGCAAATTAAGATCTTTATATTCAAACATCGAAAGTCCAAACGAGAAATAATAATCTTGCAGACCAGCAATTTTGCTCATAATTATCCATTAAGTTTATAGCATAAAATCCAAATGAATATGTATTCCCATCCATATTTGCTGCCAGTTGGTCAGCAGATATCAATAAAAAAAACCTTTTCAATCTATTGCATCTGCAAGTACCAGAAAGATTTATGCCTCTATAGCTCTATAGCGACATTGGGAACAGCTAAACCACAACAGACATGGTACGGTGTGCTATTCTAAATTGACACACGGAGAGAATAAAACCGTTATCTAATAGTATATCTGCAAAAACCAAATAGCTGATACAACTGATGATTCATATCAGTAGATTACACAGGCATATCTTGTTAATAATGTGAAGTGAGATCATATAGCACCAGCAATATCAGAGATGCTATATGATAGACAGATGGACTAGCAGCTTTACCATGGTGTATCATCTTTCAGCCAACATAACATTAAAAGTTGTCCAATGTCAGCAAGTAAGCAACTTCTTAGAATCCTAACAAAATATAGTTGAAACATGAACAAGAGGGAAAATGGGATGAAAGAAGCATCTAGAAATGCAATTATTTATCTGCAAACATCACTATGTTAATTCTTATCCCTACCAAGCAGAATGTAAAATTCCCAACTAACTAGGGGAATTGATCACTAGATCATCACTCGGGTAATACCAATCTTTGTCTTCACTCCTTTAAATATGAGAGAGCTGCAGCAGATGGATCTTCCGAACACAAAACAGGTTCAGAACAGCACCTTCATTCCTCTACTAGACCTGTAATCCCTTTGACTCATCAATTAATATGATCTTATCTTTCAAAAGCCACAAATCATAGTCCATGTTTCGTAACAAAGTTCTCAATTATGTAACCTTCTGCACTAATCTTGCTCATTCCTTAAGTCTGTAACCTTCCATGTTCTTTGCTTAATCCTCCAGTATGTGATGTTGCATATTCATCTTGCTCTGTCTCAACTCTCAAGTACTAACCTTACACATTCTTCTTGCTTAGTCCTCAAGTATGTGATGTTCTATGTTCATCTTGCTCATTCTCAAGTATTAACCTTCCACATTCTTCTTGCTCGGTCCTCAAGCATGCAACCTTCCACATTCATGGTGCTCAAAGCTTATGTATCTCAAGCTTAAAATTCAAACTTTCACAATGACAACTTAGTTCAGTAGAAAAAATTGACGGCACAAATGACTAACATTTTATCAAATGAAGGCTGACATGCAAAACATGTACAGCAGAGTAGGCAAAACTAATATACAGACAAGAGAACAGATAGAAGCCAAGTAAAATCCCAAAGGACAGTCATGAAGATATTTTACTCAGGAGTACCTTGATGAGAAGCTATGAAAACAACAAAAAGAGACCCATCTAGTTAAAGCACATTATAGCTGATATGAGCAAAACAACGCATCAAGCAGACTGCAGATACTCCATTTAAGGCTTCTCAATAAGCTTAATGAGTCACTAATACAAGCATCAAACTCTGTACCTTTGTTGACTTTACAGCTAGATAATATCCTGAATGCAGTATTTGCAGCATCTGCTGGCAGTTTCATTGAAAGCCATGAAAAGACAACCCCTTTACAATCATTCAGTGTGTCGATATTTATAGCCCCACCTATATCTTTGCCATCACCAGCTGTTAGTTGTCCTGAGAGCTGAAGTGCTGCATCTGCAATTGCAGACTGGCAAACAGGTCTGCAGCACTCCTTTAGAAGGTCAACAGTGCTACAGGCATCTAACAACATACTCGTGTTCACAACTTTTTCAAATGAACCTACATATTTCACAGGACAGGATCCCCCAGTAATATTTGATGGTTTAACAGAACAGAGCTGTGATATTGAACTATTTGCCCCTTTGCTGGCAAGAATGCTAATGATATCTGAAAAACAATCATCAGCAACGGCATCTTGAAAAACTAATCTATCAGAGATTGTGCTGTGGAATCCCTGGAAAATATGAAGCAGGCTACCAAATTGTGGACAACAAATAACATTTCCAACAAAGGATGCCAAAGGTTGAGAACAGTCAAGAGCAGTTCTCTCAATGACATCTGATATGGCAGAGAAGTTTACAGGACATTTCCCAGTTAATAATGGCTTGTATATCATTGGAAATGTAGGATACAGTGGAGGAGCAGAATCATTGGGGACTGGATAATGTGGAATAACAGAAGGTGAGATCTGAATAGGTTCAAACAGCCCTGTATCTGGTGACTTAGAATGTTGATGATGAGAAGGAAGATGATATTGTTCAGCTAGCACTTTCAAATACACCACATCTTCGAAAGTGGAGAACCAAATAGTAAATAACAAAAACCTCTGGCACAATGTACCTGCAATCACAAAAAACATTAGTTGCACTGATTAACTGATGAATGTGTGAGCTGGAAAAAATTGGCAACAAATTTGGGAACATTAATATACACGCTATGACAAAATAACAGACATGCATGTTTAGGTATACAACCAGCAGCTAGCGAACATTGGAATCTTTTCCATGAATAATGTCAAAAGGAGTATTAATTCCTCCTATGCGCTGAACTTCAAATTAATTCCATGAATACCGTCCACGTAGGACAGCACGCCAGAATTTTGAGTTAATACCAATAATGTTACACCGAAGTTGACCGCTACTTCAAATAGCGGTTATATTGTGTCCTTAAGAGAAGCTATAAGGCACGCATGTAAACCGCTACTCAAAGTAGCGATTTATTACAAGAACGAACCAACACAAGAGAAAGAATGCTAAGCGTGCCACGCAAGCTTGATGCGTCCCGCGCACAAGCCTTGCGCGGCGCGCAGCAGGCTTGCATGGCACGCTTAGCATTCTTTCTCTTGTGTTGGTTCGTTCTTGTAATAAACCGCTACTCTCAGTAGCGATTTTACCTCGTAAAACGCTACCTTGAGTAGCGGCTTAACTTAAAGTTAACCGCTACTCTAAGTAGCGGTTTGCTTTGTCGAAAATAAAATTTCGCGCGTGCTGTCCTACGTGGACGGTATTAATTTGAAGTTCAGCGCATAGGAGGAATTAATACTCCTTTTGACATTATTCATGGAAAAAATTTGCGAACATTGTCTTACAAATTCATCTAGTGTTTTCACATAGGATTCCCAGACTTTCAACTTCATGTCAAAATTACGATAGCCATCTTAGATAATTGGTCTCCAAAACTGTCTTACAAACTCATCAAGCATCAAATACTTATAGCGAGCCGTTAACTACAGGCTACAGCAATTATAGAAAGAGAAACAAGAAGACTATGAAGCTGAGGTAAACACTTATATCATCAGTACTGAGTTAGGAGCTATACACTTCAGTAAATTGAATGGAGGAAAAATGAAGTAAATATATCATGAACAACGCCGGACAAACACAAAACAACTACAGCACAATTGCGAAATCACTTTACCCTTTAGTCGACCCACCATCCTTCTACAGTCCATGGTGCCACTAACCATTAGGCAACATCGAGATCCTCAAGAAGTCACCTCAAGACACGATTGTCAGCCGTCCAATGACTACACCAAGCCATAAAGCAAAGCCTGTCCAAAGTAGAACAATAAGGTTTTCCTTTGCCACAAAAACAAAATCCAAAATACACAAGAACCAAACTTAACACAATAAATTATCCGTACTTGGCTGCTCAATTATCAATCAAGAAATCAAATTCCAAAGAGACTGCCAACAGCAAATCTGACATGAACTTGGCAAAAAAAAAATTATAATCCAAAGTTATACTTGTACCCAAAAACTAAAAATCACTACTTGAGCTCAAGAATCCAGTTCATAGATTTATAAAAACTGAAAAGTTCGCCCATTTTCCCAAAATTAACGATTTAATTCAACTAACTAACGAAAAAAAAAACAAATCTAATTCAAATCTTACAAATTCCAAACTGCCTAAGCTCTTATCTCTACAACAATAAAATTAAAAAAAAAAAAAACAATGACAAAATCACAAAAACCCAGAAAAAATCATCACTTGGGAGTTGGGAAGCATCCAAATTCCAAAGTAACTAAAAAAAGTTTATTTTAAAAAAAACTGAATAAACTGCAAAATTACATTGAACATAGAGAAACATACCTCAAACAAGTAAAGGTAACAAACCCAGAAAAAGGGGATAATGAATGTGTATGATGATATTTGACGGCTGATTCCACAAGATTCCTCTGTCAATGTAACCTTTTTTTTTCTTTTTTGTAAAGGGGAATTCTTTAATTTTAGGGTTTTAAGCAAATCAAAGAAAACAATGAAAGCACCCAGAAAATAAAAAATGCCCAATATTCCTTGAATTTGTAAGCAACCCAAAGATTAAATTTTGACAAAAAATCTTAAGACCCAGAAGTGGAAAAATAAAAGATTTGCAAGATGAACCCTAGAAAAAATAAAAACACAATAATAATTGGCGGGTAAGAGATAGAAAGTATATATTTTTCCAGTAATAGAGTAGATGAGTACTCTATGTTGCAGGAAAAGACTGACTTTTTCTCTCACTAAAGAAAGATTGAGGAGAGAGAAAGGTAACTTTCCTCTTATAGAGAAGGGTATGTGTAGAAATGCAAGTGCCCAATATCTTTTCTCTCTACTATAAGCTTTATTGAGTAGGGCAAAAATTTGATTTGGTTGTGTTTTTCTGGGTTTTTGGGGGTTGGATTTGTTGTTAAAGAGAAGTGGTAATGAAGATGTATGAAGTGAACCATTGGATTCTGGCAATGTTTGTCTAAATTTTACTGCTTGTGGGCCCTTTCATAGAAATATTATTTGCTGTCTTTACCAGCGTGTTACATCATGTGATGTTGGATTATTATACTTCTTTAAGCTGCTTTATGCCCGGCCATTGTCCATGCTAATTTGGATATATATAAATGTGAATTAATGGTTAAGTGTAGTTTTAAATTAATTGCAATATTGATTATAAACTCTCTTCTATTTTTTGTGTCCAAGATTACGTCTTGGATTATCCTACAGGAATTCGAAGATGAAGAGTGAAAACAAAAAACATGGTACTCAGACGCAACTTTTACCATTATAAAACGAATGTTGCTACTAATTTGATATGAACAGAGTAAATATTTTAAATTGGTCTTTATTGTTTTTTAGTATGAATACTTAGTTTTAGTCTCTCTTTGTTTCCATGTGAAATCCATGAGAAACAAATCTAATCGGCCTTACCATTTTTTTAATATAATAATGAGAAAGACCTTATCTAAACCTCAACTTTCACATTTTCTTGGGTCTGGGCGCAGGTCAAGTGCTTGAGAGTAGGGGGAGGATAATGGAAATTCTACTCTCAAACACCACATTTGGCTAGATTGGAACCCAAAACCTCATAATCTAAAGTAAGAATCTTATCAAGTGACCAAGTACTACTTGGTTCATCTACGTTATTATGTTTACAACTTTCTGCATCATTTCATGTCACGCTTCCATATCATTGGTTTTAAACATTAATATCTTCTATTATCAATAAGTAAAAAATATAAAAAGTTGAATTTTAAAAATTTTATGTTGACACGAATCTAATAAGATATGAAATGACTATGTTTTTCCTAAAATATAAATCACCAAAGACAAATCTAATTAAGGGCCTGTTCTCCCTAGCTTTTTTTCAGTTCAGTTCAATTCAGTTAAGTTCAGTTCCTAAATGATAATCATTACTATTAATTAGTTATAATTTAATTCAGGTCAGTTCAATTCAGTTTAGTTCAGTTGTTTTATGCCGAATAAAACAGGCCCTAAGTGTAATATATGAAAAGTAAATATTATGCAAATGGTGCAACTATTTCTAAACGGAGGAAGTATATAGATATAATTGAATTATCATACTTTATTTTTATAGTTCAATAATTGAATTATCATACTTAATTAGATAAGGGTTATCCTGTATTTCTTTCTAGCTTCATTTCTGATTAGGCGTTAATAAAATAAAGGGAAATTCTCTTTGATAACCCCCAACTTTTAACTTTTCTCTTTGGTAGCCCCCAATTATTGTTATGCTAATTTCGTAAGCTTAGTTAGTGTTTTCAATTAAAGTTACATCGGTTAGCATCTTAGATTAGTTATTTCTTTGCACGAGCTTCCAGACCGGTGTAACATAATTCCCTAATCTCCCCGCGAACCGCGATCCCAAAAAAGCAAATTATGGTCGGTGTTCACCTATTTTTTACCCATTTTGGGTGAACCTCGAACTAAAAAAGCGAATTATATAGCGAATTATGTTACACTGTTCCAAACGATCTTAAACAGACGATTTTGACCTTCAAAACGATTTTTTTTTGAAAAAAATGGACACCACCGAGCACCCTCCCTGGATATGAGTTTTGACAACTCAGTCATAATTGACTAGCAATACGGTAACTTTTGAAAACGACTTTCGAGACGATCTTAAATGGACGATTTGACCTTCAAAACAACTTTTTTGAAAAACGGACGCCACAAGTCACCCTTTATGTGCACGAATTTTGACAAGTTGGTCAAAATGTGTACTAATACGGTAATATTTGGGCACGACTTTCGAGGCGATCTCAAACGGGTAATTTTGACCTTGAAAACGACTTTTTTGGAAAAAACGGACGTCAACGACCATCCTTTATGGGCACAAAATTTGGCAAGCCGATCAAAATGAATACCAATATGGCAATTTTTTTAAGACGACTTTCGAGGGGATCTCAAACGGGTGACCAAACGTCCGTTTTTCGTAAAAGTTCGTTTGAAGGTCAAAATCACCCGTTTGAGATCGTATCGGAAGTCGTGTTAAAAAAAAAATTATCGTATTGGTAGTCATTTTGACTGGCTTGTCAAAATTCGTGCCCATAAAGGATTCTTAGTGGCATTGGTTTCTTTCCAAAAAAATCGTTTTGAAGGTCAAAATCGCCCTTTAAAGATCGTCTCGGAACTTGTGTCCAAAAATTAATTAACCAAGGTACACAATTAACGGACATTTAACGGAAAACACTAACTAAGCCTAGATAAGTAATATATACAATATCTAGGGGATACCAAAGAGGAAAAAAAAGAAACTACCAAAGAAAATAGTTAAAAAATTAGGGGCTACGAACCAAGGAGAATTTCCCTAAAATATATTCTAACTTTATTTGTAATTAAATTACAACTTTTACCCTAACAAGTAGATCTAAAACCCATCATTAAGGGCCCGTTCGTTATCATTTTTTGTTTTCAGTTTTTAATTTTTTTGAAAACTAAAAATAAAAATCAGGAAACCAGAAAGAGTGGTTTTCATTTTTGAGTTGTCAGTTTTCAAAATCATCATGTTTCTAATAAGTTTGACTAATTGTTTATCCATTATAGGACATATATCATATGACTTTTAAATAAAAAAACCAAAAAACTGAAAACCACAACGATACCGAACAAGCCCTAAGAACTTCTTCACCAAAGAAAAAGAAAGACATTTCAATCTCACTCCATGCATTTCTATTAAATCTTCCTCCTATTTGTATTAGAAAGCTTCCATTTTCTAAATTTGGAATATTTCCTTGTATGACCTACATTTCTTCCCACGCACTATACTCTCACATGCCCCAACTAATGGGTCTGACTTTACCCCAAGTAACTTCATGCCATGGTTGTAAGCCTCATATATGCAGTAGTAATTGCGATAATAGTTGTTAAACCACTTTTGAGGCACTGCTAATGGTCTGCGATTATCACGACCATACATCATGAGGTGATACTAGTATACCTACAGTAGTTGGTTTTGTAAAAGCTCGCATATTGTTAATTTAAAATTAGTAGGTGTCCCGGGCCATGTCCCGAGTTGTTTTTTTTCGTAATTTTTTGTCTTCTGAGAAAAAAAATTGACGTCATAATTTGAAAAATACAAGAAATTCGAGTAAGAGTTTATGTCTACAATAGTCTATTATCATTACCATTAATGTATGAGGTATCTAACTACTTGTGTAAGTCTTTTAATGAGATATAATTATAAGACCTTATTATATTTTATTTTGAAATAATAAACAATGATGTTATATTGGATCAACGGTTAAGCTCTCACTTTTATTTCAAAGGTCACGTGTTCGATACCTTGTAACTACACAACATTTTTTTTTTTAGTTGAGGGGTTTGACACGAAAATAGAGCATTTGCATTATAGCCTTAGAGGAGAGTGTCACATGGCACATAGACATTCTTAGGAACGCCTTTTAATATATTAGTATAGATTAGGCAACAACCTAAGCCCAATATTAAGAAGAGAATAGACCACCTTTCTGAAGAGAAAATTGACGGTTGCCCTAGCCTTGTTGGTATTCATACGTACTGTCATTTATTTAAAATTGACGATTGCCCTAGCCAAAAACTAGTTGCACACTAAATTGAATTTCATGGATACCGTCCACGTATGATAGCACGCGAGAAAATTTATTTTCTGCAAAGCAAACCGCTACTCAGAGTAGCGGTTAACCTTAAGTTAAGTCGCTACTGGTTGTAGCGGTTTACGAGGTAAAACCGCTACTTGGTGTAGCAGTTTATACCGTAAGGGCCTGTTCTCTTCGGCATAAAACAACTGAACTGAAATGAACTGAATTAAATTATAACTAATTAATAGGTATGATAATAATTTAGGAACTGAACTGAACTAAACTGAACTGAACTGAACTAAAAATAAGCTGGGGAGAACAGACCCTTAAATCACCAAAGCAAGAGAAGAGGAGAAAAAGCGCGCCACGTAGGCTGTGCGTCACGCGCACTGGGCGTGCGTGACGCACATCCTTCGTGGCACACTTTTTCTCCTCTTCTCTTGCATTGGTTTAATGAACCGCTACTCTGAGTAGCGGTTCATATGCGTGCCTTATACCTTGTCTTAGGGACATAATGTAACCGCTATTTGAAGTAGTGGTCAACTTGGTGAAACATTATTGGTATTAATCGCTACTTGGAGTAGCGGTTTTATTAAAAAACAAAATTCTGGCATACTGTCCTACATAGATTGTATCCATGAAATTAATTTCAAGTTCAATGCATAAGAGAAGTTGATATGCCTTTGATATTATTCATGGAAAAAAATCCACTAAATTTTGATAGATTTTATGGAGGGTGCCAAAAGGCTATAATGGCTAATACTTTGACAGGCAAAAATAACATAAAAAGCCATAAATATAAGAAAGGCACATGAAGATGGTCGTTACTCGTTACAGAGAAGTGTAACAATGAGGAGCACTGTCAACAACATCAACAACGACCCAGCTGATGATGATGCCAACAAAGACCCTGTTGCTACTCTCGATTCTCGCTTCAACCAAACCCTCAAAAGTGTTCAAGGGTATTTTTTTTTCTCCTTATTCCTATCTTTTTTTTTTCTATCTGTAAGATTTAGTTAAAGTTTACAACACCCATTTGTTAAAGAGATTTGATCTCTCTCCATAATCACCTAATCTTTCAATATTTGCATGAATTTTGAGTATTTCATTGAATAATTTGAAGGACCGTTTGGGAAATGTTCTCAGATCTCTCTGATTCTGTTACTTTTTAGAAAAATTCGTGATTTATGCGAAATTGTGTTGAGAATCAACTGCAGCTTTATTTTAATTTTAATGTGATTGTTTCCCATTGTTAATCAAATCTTTCATAGATGAAGCATCATATATGGGACTATCTAAAAGAGAGTGTATAATGTCAAATTTCTTAAATTTTTGATCTTAACTGTTTATCTTCAGAGTTTAAGTAATTGTATAGGTAGAGGATTAGTCAATTGGATTTATGTGTTTCTCCCAAAAATACACATTTGTGACTTTTCACAATCCAAAATATAAATTAGAATCCATCATACTACGCCTCGTGAAATTTGAGTTGCTCAATCTTTAAAGTTTTTCTTTTGAACATTGAATGTGATGAAGAATTGAACTAGCTTGGATATGGGTCATCTGCAGCTACACAGATAGTTAGTCCAAATAATTGATGTTTTATATTGATCCTCTAGGAGATAGCTCCTTCATCTTGTCAAAAAATAAAAATGGTCTTATAACATGGATCTGTTGTTATGATGTAGGTTTTTCCATTCTCAATTGAAATGTGCATTGATTGATCTTTGCAGAGTGATAGTGAGGTCAAATATAACTGATATGTTTTATTTGCATTTAGATGCGTATCCCTACTTGATTGAAACTCAGACTTCATTTCTGTTTGCAAAATAGTATTACACTGGTATAATACATCGCCTTATACTGCTATTTGTTTTTCCCTAGAACTGGAATATTGAGGCTCACTACGTTTAACTTTAGTATATAAAGACATGGTATAGAAAAGTTTTCAAATATTTCTACTGCTCTCATGCTGTGCATTACTTCTATTTTTTTTGAAAAAAATAGGATGCTCAAAGGACGCAGTTTTCCTGGTAAAGTGTTGCTGAGCCGTCGAACAGAACCTTTTGATACCTCTAGCATACATGGATCTCCTCGAGAATACACTAGGAGTTTCTCTCAGAATGATGCTGGACCAAGTGAAAAGGAAGATAACTCTGTTGAGGCAAGATGAATGGGACTTTTTAATTTCTTCTATTT
This sequence comes from Beta lomatogona, assembly GCA_947646795.1. Classification (NCBI taxonomy): domain Eukaryota; kingdom Viridiplantae; phylum Streptophyta; class Magnoliopsida; order Caryophyllales; family Amaranthaceae; genus Beta; species Beta lomatogona. The sequence goes on along the minus strand of CANSNZ010000949.1, from coordinate 6,961,840 downwards.
GTTTCTGGTTTATCGTGTTATTGAAATTTTTTTCCAACTCTGGATTCTGGATGCAGGAACGGTCTCCAAGCACAGATGATAGTGTCTCCAATGCTGCTCTAAGTAAGTCAAAATCTTCAGTACCTCCCATCAGTACTTCCAGAGAGTCTCAGAAGACTTTGTTAAGTGCAAGAGCCACAGATTCAGCAAGGGTCATGAAGTTCAAGAAGGAACTTTCGGCGCCAACAGTTACTTTAGGTACTAGGATTTGTACTTGTGTGTTCATGCTAGTTTGTTGTCAGCTTATAACGGACAAAGTACACAACTGTATACATTATTTAGATATGCACCACAAAGTGGGTATCCTTTGTCATAAGGTTTAACTCCCCATATAGACGGTGTCATTCAAGTCCCCGTCTGGATAGGATGCTGTCTAGGATTGTAGATACAACTTCATCCTTTGAACTGTTGGCTAGCCACTATCCAATACAGGTCCATGGCTCTTTCGTGAAAGTTGGAGGGAGTGTCTATAATAAAAGGTCTCTGTGCGCAGCCTCTTTGAAACAGCCCAGATGTATATATAAGGCCTCATATGCAGTACTTTTTCCTCTGGTTACATCAATAAATTGCTTTGAGAAAAAGTGAATACATTACTGAATAACCTTAATTTTGAGTTTGTTGGGTTATATGGGACTCATTATGCTCATGTTACCTCATTGTAGGCTAATCTTTTGTCAAGTTAGAAAATATCATGACGAGTTGAATGATGTCTGTCTGCTCCTCATTGTCTCACTGAGGAATTTTTTACTCTTATTGCTTGACATTGTGGTCATTGTTACTTTAAAGACTTAGTGGCCATTTAATTGTCTTATTATGCGTTGCCTTCTTTAGATGATGTTTTTTGTGTCTAATGAAAGCTCTTCTTTGACTCAAATAAATATTTCATTTTTGTTTATGGAGGTTCTTTTATGATGCAGCTCCTACCTAACTGCCTATATTTACTCTATGAGTTCAGTAATGGGCTTTAATATGTAATCTGTATTGGATCAGAGCAAATACAATTTAAAAATTGTACTTTTGGAGGGATAGATGATTTTTGTTGTGCTGGATATCATCTTTGCATAAATCAAATATACCGTCTTTCGATATTCACACGTTCAGACGGATGATATGGGAAATGCTGCTTAGCATCGGTTCAGGTCATTGATGTTCTGAATTTGTTTGGTGAGGGATCGATTGTTATGATACGGCGATGGCTGAATATGAAGTGGAGTATATTAAGTAGTAATTTGAGTGCTGCATGTTTCTTAGTTTACTTGAAATTCGAATGCCTCACTACAAATTTGTGCATTTCCTTTCCTTGTGTTTCCATCTATAATCTGCTTAATGTATTAACTTCTGCATTAAGCAACACTTAGTAGCTCTTTGTTGCGGTACTCAGTTGATATTTCAAGTACGACATGTGAACTATTAACTTGTATGAGTTTTCATCTAAAAACCTGTTCCCCATCCTGCAGAAAAACTACGGGAGCTAGCTTGGAGTGGTGTGCCATCAGAAATGCGCCCTGTTGTCTGGAGACTTCTTCTGGTAAGATAATACTTGTAAGATTCTGTATTTGTGGCGCATACCTTCACATATATGCCCCAGATTATTTTTCTTCTTACAGCTTTCAGCAGTGATAAGATAGTGATGTTTTACGTTTGCATAAAGATCACATGGAGTGACTGTTTTACTGTTCATTTGGGTTTGTGTAAAGCTGGTGGATACCCTGGGTACTTTGAAGAGCTGGGTTGTAAGTTGGTTTGCTTATCCTGTAAGAAAAAAGATCACTCTGAGGCAAAGAATGTTTTTCATAGTTTTATTTTGTTCATTGACAATTGAAGGACACGTGTACTCTTGCTGATTGCCAACAGAGCCTTTATGTGTGTTTTTTTGTTCTCCCTTTGTAACTCTGTTTGGAGTTTAACTGCTTAAGTATCAATAATTGAAAGAGAAACATTTAATAACTTTTATCTGGGCTCTCTGCCTAGTCATCGTGTGTCAATGCTATTATTCGTATTGCTGTACGGCTTACGCTGACTTGCAAGCCAAATGTACACAATCCAATTCCTGTGACGGGTAATGAGGTGGCACATCAGAACTTCGACTGGAAGTATTTACTAGTTTCTTACTTGAGGTAGATCTTAATTAACTCACACTGTGACATAACCGACATTTAAGAAACTTTTTTTAAAAGAATTGTTGCATGTGACAAGCATTCAAAAGTATTCAATGCCATTGTGTGCTCGATTGTAGTGAACCATGGTTTTGATGCTATCTATGATGTCATGCATACTTCTATGTATTTCTAGGCTTTGTCTTCTCTGAAATAGCAGGTATAATCTAATGATTTGATTTTGTTTAATGGGCAAGTGCTTAGCTGCACTCTTCCCGAAATCTGATAGCTTTACTCTTAAGTTTCTGCCTAATTGCGTATTTATTTAGTTGCAAAGTGAAGTATTTTTTATTGTTTATAAGTTTGAACATGAACTGACAACAGGGATATGCACCACCTAATTCAGATAGAAGGGAAGGAGTTTTGAGAAGGAAGCAGATTGAGTATCTTGATTGTGTGGCACAGTATTACGACATTCCTGATACTGAACGTTCCGATGATGAAATTAACATGCTTCGCCAGGTGTGTGTTATGCTAAAGACGTAGTCTTTGTTTCATTTTCAGGTGCTTGCTGGAATCAGGGTTATTTATGATGTCTTATGGCCTCTGTTTGTTTACTTAATAGATTGCAGTTGACTGTCCCAGAACTGTGCCTGATGTAACTTTCTTTCAGCAACCCGCTGTCCAGAAATCTTTGGAGCGGATACTCTACACATGGTCTGTAGTAATTTCTGTTTTTGTTATATCATCTATTTACTTAGCAAGGTCGTCCATTGAGTCTACAGCTTTGCAGAATATTCTGTTTTTGTGACCAGTTTTAAGGGGAAGACTACATTAGGGTTAGATTTAATTCCGACTTGTTTATACAGCTAGTGTTACATACTATAAAATCATCATCAATCTGCGTTCTGTTCTTGGTTGGCACTATGTTTCCTTTAGGAATGTTTTTCTGTTTTCTCATGCTCATTTCAGTTTGTTATTTTGTGTCACCAGGGCCATCCGGCATCCTGCTAGTGGATATGTTCAAGGAATAAACGATCTTGTGACACCATTTCTGGTTGTATTCTTGTCCGAACACTTAGAAGGAAGCATTGATACTTGGTCAAGTTTGGACCTCTCTGAGGATAAAATTACTAACGTCGAGGCTGATTGCTATTGGTGCCTCTCAAAATTGCTTGATGGTATGCAAGACCATTACACGTTTGCGCAACCAGGAATCCAGAGACTTGTTTTTAAATTGAGAGAATTGGTTCGGAGGATTGATGGTATGTCCTAGTTGTTGACCCCCCTATTGTTGTACCATATTTGTCTTTCTTGTCATACTGATATAAGTTTTTGGCTTTGCATCTTCATGTTAGTGAATTTGTCGTCTGAGGGCATTAGCAGCCACTATAAAATAGTGGTTTCCATGTTACTCCGATATATGGTGGTTGGCAAAGTAGAGTTTATGGTTGAAGTTACAACCCTTTTGGTAGGCGGTAAATAAATGCCGATAATAGTAGTGTAGTTTGGTAAGAAAAAAAAAATTCACCTTGATGTACATGGTAAAGAGAATCCATTTCCTTGTCAAAAAAAAAAAAGAGAATCCATTCCCAAATTTTCTTCATAAATTTGTATTACCATCCATTACCACTTTAGATGTGGTATTGAGTGGAATGGAATTTTGTGAAAAAAAACCACATGTTTGGGGATAAGATATCATTACTAAGGTATATGTAGAGGATCTTCCGTACAAGCTACATAAGATTTCATTGCCATTACCGTCATGTAGTACTACCTACCAAACAGGAGGTTAGTGTTATGGATAGTATATACGAAAGGCTAATGCAAGTAACTTTCTGAGGTCAGACCTTAGAGGCAGTGTTTTAAAATGTAGGTGCTCATTCACTAATTAAACTGAACCCCCCCCCAAAAAAAAAAAAAAAACTCCCCAATCTGTTTGACATACCACCAACAGCTAACAGCTGACCACTAAGTGAGGAGCTAAGTTTGGGAATATACCTTAATAATTTAAGCAGTTAATTATGCATTTCTTAAGATTTGCATTTTCACATGGTCTTCGACTGACTAATGCCGGCACAAGATTTTGTTTCCCTTTTTTTTAATAATATTTTGGTCTGTTGTCTGCAACCTCAATGTTCAAAGGTCTCTTGACGAGTTTCTGTTGGGAAGATCTGCACAAAAAGGAACCTAGGATGACAAGTGGCCTATTTTCCGTGGATATGTTAACCTTGTTCTTTTGCTTCAAATCATTGTTGCTAATTCTTGGTCGAAAGTTGAATGGAAGTCTTTCATAAAAATTTCCTGTGGTTTTCATCTGGTAATCTCAGTTGTGTTACAGAACATGTTGTTTCTTCATCTTTTTGAATATCCTTTGTGGAGGGGGCTGTGACTTGTGAGGAAAGGCTGTGACTTGTGAGGGAAGGATGTGTATGTAAAGTGGGCATTGGTCGAATTGTAGCATTAATAGAACATTCATTAATGTTTCGTATCTCTCTCTCTATATTCCAAATTTTGTCTGATTCAGTTTTGTACTTTGGTAAATATCGAACCAGAACCTGTTTCAAGACATATGGAAGAGCACGGTCTCGAGTTCCTTCAGTTTGCGTTTCGGTGGTTCAATTGTCTTCTAATACGAGAGGTTCGTTTGTGATACTCTGCATCTGCTAATACTTTCTTTTCTTCTACACAAATGCTTCCTGGTGAAAAAAAATAAGAACATAACCATACAGCTGTATACTAGAAACAAGTAAATCAACCTTCTCAAATTTATAATCTTAACCTTGACAATATCCGTCCTAATTTTCTAATGTGAATGTGTGGAATGCTCATCCTGTTAGATCCCATGCACTTGCTTTTTTATGTGAACTAACGGAATCCTTATCTTGCTAGATCCCTTTCACCCTCGTCACCCGCCTTTGGGATACATATCTTGCGGAAGGTGATGCACTGCCCGATTTTCTTGTGTATATAACAGCCAGTTTTCTTTTGACTGTAAGTTGGCCTTCCTGATTATCTTCCTAACTTTATTAATTTATTAGCTTAATCTATTATACATGCATAGAGTATGACACAGACTCTTGAATGTTGTCCATGTACCTTGCAGTGGTCGGATAAGATCCACAAGCTTGATTTTCAGGAGATGGTTATGTTCCTTCAGCACCTTCCAACTCTCAATTGGGCAGATCAAGAATTGGAGATGGTGCTTTCAAGAGCATATATGTGGCATACTATGTTCAACAGTTCTCCGAGCCACTTAGCTAGCTAGTAAATGCTGCAAAAAGTTTCTCTTTTGACATGTTCAGTCTTGTATGTTCCGCAATGTATTCATCTAGTAGTAATTCCCTTCTCGAAAGATCGGTTTCACTGTTGATAATGTTGCCTTGTACCATTTGTGTTGATTACTTGGTTCTTCATGACATAAAGAGTCAATTAGGGTTTTGTATTGGCTGCAGTCGTAATATGTTGTAACCGAAACATTTTCATAAATTCGCGGTGCTTCGCTTTTTCAGTATTTGTAATAGTAGTAATTCAATTACAGTTAAGACTTAGATATGTGCAATACAAAGGAGAGCAGGCGCTCCACTAATGTTATCTCTTAGCCGACTTCTCTTAGTTTAGTTCTTGCGAGGTTCATAGTGGTTGTTTGTTTGCTTGAAATTAAGAAATTTGTTGTGAAACAAAAGGAAACAGAATTTTTTTATCAGTGAGTAAAGTTTTATCTGATGACTCTTATGCGTGTATCCATTGCTTTTGAGTACATGGGTATTTATGATATCTAACTCTAAACTATTCAGGATGCATATAATAAGTGGTGGAAAAAATAAACTACCATTTAATGTTCATACATGCATTTCACATGTAGTTGTATTTCCTAAGTTGTTTGATTCTAAGAGATTTTACTTCCCATGGGTAAGTAATTCTTTTCTTTTGGTGAGAAGTGAAACTTCCTAGGAAATAAAATTTCTTATATTTCAGTCTACCAAACAACTCAACATTATTCCACTTCTTAGGAATTTCTACTTTCCATGTTTGCGTTTAGAGGAAACTACCTCAAAGTCACTTTGGTAAGAATAAAGCTAATTCCTTGAAAGAGCAATTTAGGTCTTGGTTTCCCACTGGTGAAAATGTAATAAAAACCATGTACGTATAATTTCATATATCTAAATGTGAAATAGGAGACTTACGATACCCACCTCAAAGTGAAGTTACATAAATGTCCTACAAACTGATGTTTCAAGCATTTAGATATCTACATCTAACGATTAAGATATTTAGCCATTCTCGAGATCAAGCAATCTGCACGTCTGGAACAATGTAGAAACATGAACAAACAAGCTACTTTAGTTGAGTTGAAGTTAAAAGGGACACAAAATTACAGCTGAAAAAAATTCATATGCCAATGGGCTCTCTTGCATATTTCCTTTCTACTTCTTCAAGGAACTTTTCAGGTTCATCCACGTATTCTTCAAAGTCTCTCTTCACCGAGGCTGCAAGCTCTTCTTCACCAGCCTTTTCCAAATTTCTTACCATAATCATTAACGTTAACTTATCAGGCGTACAACCAGAAGCTTTCATCTCGTTATAGGTTTCCATTGCTTTTCCTACCTTATCAACTTGAAAATAAACACCGATCAATTCAGTATATGCTCGTACATCAGGTTGTAAACCCTCTTTCTTCAATTCATCAAAAAGCTCTTCAGCCTTCTCAATCAGCTTGTTCTTTCCCAACAGTAGAATCATGTCGTAGTATAGGGACACATTTGGTGAATACCATGACTCCTTTTTTACAAAGTCGAACACCTAGAGCCCTGAATTAATTTCAGATGAGATACACAACAGCAAATTGTAGAAATCTTAACATAAGTACACTGAGGATGCGGATTGAATAATAACGATGATGCGCTTCATTCGATTATGAAAGAGATGCAAAAGGGTCGGAGCATGAAATTGATACAGAAAGAAAAAAAGGATGGTCATCAGATGCCAGTTCACAAATTTCTTCTTTCTGCTAATGAAGATATGCTATGCATTTCATGTGCAACAATCACATTGATGATCGCCAACAGCGCCAAGTTTGTCCCCAATAATAAACTATAGAACATTGTAAAAGCAAAGAGCTTAAACAATGATGAAGACAGTAATGACTGACATTATCTCAAACTCAACCATGAGGCAGACTACATATCAAATGGACATTCTTTACTTTTTCATAAAAAATAACAGAACGAACCAAATGATAACAAACTTTAATCATCCACAGAGTAGTTCTTATAAATGCAAACTTTGAATATGGGATCTAAAGATGAGATAAGACATATTGAACGTGAGATACTACGATGCAGCCTTCCCTCGGAAAAGCCAACTCACTCATTCCAATGCACTACAATAAAGGTGCTATCATACACCAATTCTATAAGTATGAGAGAACTGCAACAGAGCAGGAGCATGAAATCACATAGAACGAAGAATAGGGGTAATCATCGTACGCAAATTCTAAAAGTATCTTCCATCAGCTAATTAAGATATGCTATCCATTTCATGTTCATCACATGGATAATCGCCAACAACACCAAGTTTTGGCCCCAATAAAAACCAACCCAACTTTGTTAAAGCAAAGAATTTACACAATGATGAAGACTATAATGACTGAGAGTATCTCAAACTCGAACATGAAGCAAACTCAATCTCAAATGGACATTCTTCAATAGAATGTTCTTCATTTCGTAGGTTCTCCAATAGAATCTCAAAGCAAACTCAATCATGAAAATTCTTGATTTTACCTTTGTCTAATAGAAGTACTACAACTAGCTGTATAATACTCCCTCTGTATCTTCTTAAATTACTCACATCACTTTAGTGAGAACCAAGGAGGAAGTCCAAAACTAAGAGAGAGAAACTGAAAAGTGAGAGCGGATTTTTATATTAAAAAGTGGACTGGGTGGAAAAAGAAGAGAGAGCAGATATGAACGTTATCAAAAACAGAAAAAGAACACTGTATTGATTAAAAAGAAACGGATCAAAAAGGAAAGTGTGTAGATTAAAAAGAAAGGAGGGAGTAAATCAAAACAAATTAGTTCTTTAATTTTCTATTGTTTTCAGCTTGTTCAACACTACCACTTAATTCTAATGCAGCCGACTCAAAGACAAATTCTAAAATACTACTATAAAATCATTACAACATAAGAGAGAAACCCACATGAATAACAATTGAAAGCACAAATACCCACATCTGAGTAAATTGTAAAATCAAAATTCCCACATAAAGCAGACCAATTTAACTACCAAATTAATCACTACATTTAAAAACATAATCTCCAAAAAAATAACAAGAACATAACCAATCAACTACAATACAACAAGTCAATTCAACCTAATCAACAAATAAACCCACAATTAAACTTTCAACTAGAGAAAAAGAAGAGAAAAAGGATGACCTTAAGAGCTAAATCCAACTCATTTTGTCTCTGAAGTTCAGTCAAAGTATCCAACAAATCACCCTTCAAAAGGCGTGCAATTTTGGTGTTAAAAACTTGCTGTAATTTGGCTGGAGATTTGGCAAGTTTAAGAGACTGAACTGCTTGAATTGCTTCAGTTGACAAAAAACTTGACCTCCACAAAGGTTTTTTGGGTCCCATTTTTCTGAGCCCACAAGTTATAGTTGTTGTTCTTAGTCTGAAAGTGGAGGAACCCATATGTAAAATTATAGGATAGAGGGTGTGGTTGTGAATTGAAGGCTGTTTTTGAGGGATTTGAGAGATGACCAGTTGGGTGAATTGGAGTTTGAGACTGCACATTGCATTGACTGTGTCTGTGAGTGAGGACTGAGGAGGGAGAGGTGCGAAAGTGAATAGATGAGATGGAAAAATTTTGGTAGTTTTTCGGGGGGTGGGGTGGTTGGGGGGGGGGTTTGGTACTATTTTTTGTGCCTACGGTCTAGGGACGTCTCAAACATTGTAGAGTGCTTGCTCTCTTGTCTTGTCTTGTCTTGTCAAAAATAAAAGATAGAGGAAATATAAATACTTCTTTCATTTTAAAATAAATGAAAAACTTTTATAAAAAAACTCTCACATAAAAAAGAGAAACTTTTCATTTAATTTACAATGGATGAAGTATTTTATATAGAGAATTATAAAAATATAAGAAATATACCAAAAAATAACTATATTTATTAAATTTTTTTGTAAGAAAACCAAGCCCCAAGTTGTCAAGAGTATAGATGATGTACGTAGATTGTCGAAAGGTGGAATCTAAAGAGTTGAGAGAGGAAATTTTGTTATTCTTGAGGACAGGTGGAAAAATCGAGGCAATGATTATTTGTGACGAACTTAGCTGTGTATGAATATTTCATGGCAAATAATCACTTATGCTATAGAGGGTAAATTTTTTTTTTTATATAATTGGGTTTAGCATTAGAGATAAAGAGCCAAAAAAACACCAAAGAGGTGTTCGAGAGAGCTCTTCAAAGAGGTACAACAAAGAGTCATTGAAAGCCAAACACCATACACAAATAAAAGAAACCAACCATAAAACAAAAGGTTACAACCATGCCAAAAAAATCTTAACTCCTAAATGGTTCTTGTTTGGCCAAATGATCAGCTACACAGTTTGCGTCCCTTCCAGTCTACTGTATGCGATTGAAAGATTAGGCCAACACTTCATGGTAGCTCTAATGAAGTTGAGTTCAAAATCAAGGTTCCACGGGCCTCCATTATTTTTATTGCATCATTCCGCATCACTGATGGAGTCGGATTCCACCACCACACAAGAATAGAGAACCCAATCAACCATCAAAGACATTTCAATTGCTTTGAAGATAACAAGAACTTCAGCTTCGTTGATTTCTTTAAAAGGTATCGGGCAAGAAAACATACCCATGAAAGTGTCTTCCCAATTTTTAAGGACCCCTCCCACCACCCGCTTTCCTCTCCACCAATTTTACTTATGCGTCGTTGTCCCATTTCAATGAACCACATGCAGGAGGACACTAATGTATCAACTCATTATTTTTTGTGGTCGCTGGAGAATTTTTTTCCCATTTTAGAATATTAGGTTACCTGACAATATCCAAGGGGAAATATGGGAAGTCACTATTCCAAACTTTGATCAACCACTCCAATCTGAGAAGAACTAAATCATGTATATCGCATGACACACCTTTGAAGATTCTCTCATTTCTTTCTTTCCATAATGACTAGATTACCACAAAGAAAAAAGAAAACCGTACCTTCTTAAGGTTTACCCTTTGCACCATATTACGCTACATCAACTACAACTCCTTAAGCGAGTTTGGTTGAACCTATTTAACTCCCCACAACTCTAACCACCAGCACCATAATCCCTCCATGCAGTAGAAGGTGATCACAAGACTCCATCAACTTAGAGCAGATAACAGAAGTTCCTTGGGAATTTTGCAGACCACCTATCCTTATTAATCGATCTTTTGTATTCAATTTCCCAAGTTTAGGCAACCACGAAATGATCTCTATCCTACAGGGACAAAACCTTTCCATAAACCCTTGAGAACCCTTAAGCCTTCGCCACATTGATTGTGAAGAAATCAATTCTATATACAAGGATTTTACATAATTCTTTTTTGTCATAACTCCACGCCTAAAGAGTTGTATGAGAGAGACGAACTCCGGGGCAAAAACTTGGATAATGGTTTCATCGGGGTGCAACTCTTTTGCTTGTCTGTGAAAAACCTCAAGTTTTATTTCAAAATGCATTAATTTGTGACTTTGAATCAGATGACAATAGACTATGAGCAAACATGATTTGATACAATATAAACCACATACATATAGGTCTGGCACCCAATTACACATACAAATCTTAGTATCTTTTTGTTAAAATAGAGGTCATTTGGATTTAAAAAGTTTATATTTTAAAAATACGTACATAATAATATATTTCATTTTTGATAAACTTAGTAAACTTTGACCAAAAAAAATTATACAACAAACTATTTAGAACAGGAGTAGCCGAACAAATTCGCCTACAAGCCCCATCCAAGCTTTGCCCAACTTATAGCAAATACTTGTGTTTTTTAGTACTTACAAGTTTCAACATTTCTTTTTTTAGAAAGTTTTCTATTGCTTGCACTGTTGAAATTTTTGTCAAAGTATTTTCTCTTTCTCTCTCCTATCACGTTGTCGGTTCCTTATTAATTTTCTATGTCTATCTCCTCTCTTTGGTCTTTGTGCATATTTCAGTGTTGTTAATATTAGAAAACGGAGAAAGTATATTATATCAAAAAAAATAGTATGTTGAAATTAAAGATATAATTCCCTTAACATAGAGAATAATTTTATTAATATGTTGATTTTCTATGATACTCCATCCATTCCTTATTAATGTTCGTAGTTTGACTTACACATTTGCCAATTCACATCTTTGACTATTAATATATGTAATTACGTATTAGTAAAAATCACAAAAATTTGATATTATTAATGTACTCATATAGACACTCAAATAAGACACCACATGACTATATATTTTTTTTCTTATATATTAGAAAAAATTTAAAAATTATACTTCCTCCGTTCCAAATTAAATGCAACAATTCCACTTTTTCACTATTCACACTTTTCACTTTGACTAAGATTTGTGATTTATACATAATGAAAAACATAGTCAAGTGGGATCTTGTTAGATTCGACTCGTGACATACTTTCATAAAATGTAATTTTTATCATTTTAACTTATATGTAATTATAGATATTTGTGGTCAAAATAATGTCTCGGCATGCGTAAAAGTGGATTTGTTGCATTTAATTCGGAACGGAGGAAGTATGTAATTCTAAGTATTGCCAAAATTCAAAGTGGAAATATCAATAAGGATGAGTATTTTTTTTATATTATTTAATATCGTACTCCCTCAGTTTTTTTTATCATTCTCACTTTCCAATGTGCGTCTTCCAATGCACATCTTTGAACTTAAATATCTTTCATTATATATTTGTAAAAATTATAACGATTGAATATTAATAAAGTACTAATTGAGACGAATCAAACAAGACCCCACATGACTATATTTTTTCTTATAAATAGAAAAAAATTGAGAAGATTCTCTCTAAGTATGAATAGTGTCAAGATTCAAAGTGAGAAAGATAAAAAGAAGAGAGAAAGTAGTATATTTATAATACTTACTCCATTCCGAATTAAATGCAATAAATCTACTTTTTCACTATTCACACTTTTCTCTTTGACTAAGATTTGTCAACTATACATTAATAAAAAAAACAGTCAAGTGTGATCTTGTTAGATTCATCTCGTGACGTACTTTTATAAAATAAGTAATTTTTATCATTTTTACTTATATATAAGTATAGATATTTGTGGTCAAAATAATGTCTCAATATGTATAAAAGTGGATTTGTTATATTTAATTCGAGACGGAGCAAGTAAGATATCCCAAATAATGTTGTAAACACTGCTTGATCATTTATACCAGCTATGAACCGGACATTTTTATCCATCCAAAACAAAGTAGAAGATATCCATCCCCTCAAAAAAAAAAAAAAAAAAAAAAAGTAGAAGATATCCCGTCACACACAGAGACTGAGAGTCAAAGATGGGAGTATCACCATCGAAACGAGTTCGGCACCATTTCCGCACCACCCCAGAATTCAGCTCTTCCTGCAACACCATCTTCTCCGATCTCCAAACCCTAACTCAAAACACTTCCCACAACAACATCTTCGCCTACCAACTCTCTGACGCCTCCATCCGCCTCCACACCTCCCTCCTAAATTCTCTCCCATCCCCTATCCTCAAAACTTGGTGTCCTTCACCGCCCTCTCGCGCGCAAGTCGACGGCGCGTACCGATCACTTTGAAAGAGTTTTTCGGCGGAAGGAACGCTGAGTTCCGACGAGTTTCGGGAGTTTGCTGTCGTTTTGTTCGCGGATGCTGTGGTTGCGAATGCGTCGAGAATTGTGGCGAGTAGGGTTTGTGTTGGAGTTGCGGGGATTGGTGGAGTTGGAATGGTGGCGAGAGTTGGGGGTGGTTTGATTGGGTCTGTTATTGGGGTTTATACTCTTGGGGTTGCTACTTCTGTTTATGTTAGCTTGGGTTAGGTTAGAATATGATTTGGAATATTTGTTGAATAATGTTGTAATTATGTTTATTTTGGTGCTAATTATTATAATGTCTATATTTGTGTTACTCATTTTATTTTTGAACAATTGTATATTTTGTATTCAGCTTTTATCATAAATTTATAACGGTATATTAGTCGCACTAGTGAGATTGTATTGCTCATTAATTTTTGTCTATTTGTTTTTAGTATATAAACTTTTAATTAAGCATAAAAATTTAGTAGTTGGAAATAGATATTGGTTCCATGGTAAAAAATGTGGGTTGATGGTATCATGGTAAGTTTATGACATTTAAAGTAAGAAATCAAAAATGCGAGACCTCTTACTCAAATTAGATGGGGTGACAAGTAACGGTTTAAGCTCCGATAGTTTTGCATACCAAAAGATCACTTATCTTAGCTATTCATGACTAGCAGTGCAATTGTGAATTTTCCTGAAAAAAACACACATTCACAGGAAAAGAATCCTCAGGAATATCATTTCCAGAACCACCAAAATCTCCTTCATCACATCAGAAACTAAACCCACTCGGCCACTCCCCCAATTATGAAGGAAAACATCAGGAAGGACACGATTACAGAGGTTAAACTTGTGCATCCCTGGGAAATATAATACATCCTTGGACCTTGATACAACTCTAATCTCCTCATAATCAGACCAAATTTTTTGGCATTTCTATAGATAGGAAAGCAGCTCCATTATAGCACAAGCAGAAGACATTTACGGAAATGCAGATCATAATCAGACCAAATTTTTTGGCATTTCTATAGATGCAAAAAGTGACACCAATTGACATTCTATAATGGAAATATGCACAGCCAATTCAATGATAAGCTGAATTTATACATTTGCGGATATGTAACAAGAGGCATAAAGAGTTTGAAGTAAAGAAGACCTATCGACTCTGTTGGCTCCCATCTCCAGGTGCGGAAATAGGTAGAACAGAAAGAATTAGTAGGCGAGTTCATGAGCTATGCAGTTATCATTCGTCTATCTCCAGACCTGGTATGTACTCCAAGCTCACGTCAAAGATAACGGGACTACTTGGGGCAACACGAGGCCTTCCTGGAGCTGAGGTCAGCCCTTTTGGAAATGCCAACTGCTCAAGGAAAAACAAAGGAATGAGCTTTTCTTACATCAACGCACCAATTGCAGCTAAGATTATAAGATTATGAGGCCAGAGATGAACACTATCAGGGCATAGTTATTCATTTAAAGTTTTATATGAACTAATATTGTTTATTGTATTTCTTTTTGAAAGACAGGCATAAGTAAGCTGGACTTGGCCAATCCTCATTATTATTAAAATATGATGGTGCGTAGATAAGCCACCAATACCACAAAATATCTGAAACCAGGCGGGGAAAAAAGGAGAAAAGTGTAGTAAAATGCTCACCGATCCTGGAATGTAAAGTCGCCGTTTACCACCAGCTTTCATACTAAGGAGTCCTTCATCAAGTCCCTTAATCACCTATTGTAGCATGCAGGAATTTTAGCAGTTGATTGAAACTAATTGTTAGATCACTAGCATCATGATGAAAGGAGGTTGACTACTCTAATATTTAAGCTGAAAAATAGAACTTAATTGATTTATCCAAAAATAGTAGTGCATGACTTTTCCTGTCATCAAATTGGAATTTTAGTGCATGACTTTTCCTGTCATCAAATTGGAATTTCACCAACTCATACAGACTTGCTTTCGTTCCGTATCTTAACACAACTATTAAAGACTACCTATAGGATTGCCATTACGTACATTTGGAATCATCTGAAGAATATCAGGTATTTACCTGGCCAGAGCCAACTCGAAAGATGTAAAGCTGTTTCTTCTCAAGTGAGCTGCAGCAACAGGTTTGGCAGTGAAAAACTTATACACAGTGCCTTAAAGCTAAAAGGAAGAAGCAACAGAGAAAGTCCTAAAGAGATGTGCAGTACCAGATATGCTCATTCAACTTTATATTTGGCCAGCGCATAAGTTGGCAAAAAAGTCATGATCAATTATTCAATTGTCTGATGCTATGTGACAGCATATTAGTTGGTGTTTTAGAAAGGAACAAGAGATAATCGTTCAAATATAAGATAAAAGTACAATCCGCGAAGATGAATCCACCAAAATGGGAATGATACCACTTGATTAACAGGGTTTGATAACATTTGTCATTACCTGTCAAAAATCTGTCCAGAAGGAACCATGGCAACATAGTTTGCAGCAACCTGCAATCAGACAGGCCATATGAGACTACCAAGAATAGGTCTGTAAAAGCAAATTCATATCACCTGTGAATGGCTTGGTGTAAGGATTTTTAAAGATGTTTCACTCATAAATCTCACACCGAATGTTTGTCATGTTTGCGCAAAATGACGTAGATTACATAGGGATATCTATCTGCTAAATGCACAAATTGATGCTCAAATGATTTATTTATTGATTGTTGGTCTAAGAACTTAGCTGGTAAAAGAAAAAAGAGAAAATATCTTACTCTCTCTCTTAACTTGGCTGATCAAGCATTTATGTGTACCTGAAAGCCAATTGGTGGACTCGGACCTTCACCAACCTTGATGTCTTTGTACTGCAACCCAGATTCGGTGGTCACCATGGGTACCTTCAACAATAGCAGAAACTCTGAACCACTTCAAGGAATATCAAGGAAGGTCTATAGCAAAATTTTCTTTTAATGTAAATTAAACCTTGCCCTCACACCGCCCCTCCAAAAAAGGGGAGATAACCTTAGTTATGACTTATGTCAGTCCAGCAGATAGATTATCAGCTAGATCAAGAAGCGCACTTAAATAAAATCTAAACACGTAAATGCATCTCATAGATACTCTCTTGTCTTGCTCCAAAACCTTGTGGCTTTAGTATCAACATCAGAACATACGATCCAACAGAAACAGAGCTCTGAAACTTAGGAACTCCAAACGGCCAAACCCCTTACTTTGTAATTGCTTTAATGTTTGAGCATAACAATATCAATTGCAAGATTACATGAAGTAGCAAAATTTATTGCTTCACTATCCAATCTCAATCCAATCATTGAATCTGTATCTGAGCTCTGAAACTTCTTAATATAAAGAAACATGCACCAAGACTGAGTGACCAAAGCTACATGATGCTTTTTCGTTCAGATTCAAGCATGTAGATGATCATAATGATCCTAACATCTCTTTATTGGATATTGTGTTCTAAATAATTTCAGAAGGGAACTGCTCATGGAGAAGACAGTTCTGCAAGACAATTTTAACTTAGGAGGATACAAGAAAATACAAAATGTTGTTTTTAAGGCTTCACTTGCTCCAAAATGAGTCTTTAACAAGTAAGTCGGGGAATTCTCTAATGGATTGGCTTCATCAAGTCAGAATGACATTTGCAGAGTAGGAGGCTCAACCATCCCCACATGGATAACGAATTCCATATACTTATAGGCCTATAGCACACACGGAATGGCTGCTGTAATAGCCACAGGCATGATTCAGGTAGTAAGAATTCACAATCATTTCTACTAAATGTGATTGTTATCTGGGAGTTGGGACATACAATGTGAGGGTAAAAGTAAATACAATAATGCTATTGGGTAGTTGAAGCTGCAGTTCAAACTTTGTTGCTATTGTTATCTAAGAGCAATCAAGTTACTTTGTATGGGTCACTTTCAGATAAGTTAATGACTTCATACAAGGGTACAATTCCATTGCGGTATTTGCTACTAGCAAGCACTTGCTGATGTATTGTGGTCCGTGGAAAGACTTGGCTTTGAGCAATGTATGTTCTGAGCCCTCAAGATATCACAATACAATTTTTTTTTTTTATCATGCAAACTTTACAAGAAGTCGAAAGCACCCTTAATATTTAGAATTCATCCATGTTATTTGGATACTAACATGTCATAGATGAAAAGAAAGAACACGACTTTCAACAAGGACTATGCTTGCTTAAGACTTTAAGTAGCTGGACACCGATAAATTCTACAAGACTACTGCTGTCAAGAATTCAGGATCGAACCATAATGCATCAAGCGAAATGATGATGTTACATTGTTCATCATTTGGGTGCTCAATGACACCAACAATATATGCATCAACAAATATCGCCCATATAGCTACAACATATGTCAACATGAACAGACACTCAAATCTGCAAAATTTTATTAAAATGGGCAAGCAATCTCACCTACATTTTCAAGCTCCTTCTCACATGCATCATCACATATTTTAGGCTTTTCCTCTGGAGGCAAGCCTGCAGCACTGCTCTCTTGAGAGTCTATACTGAGACAAGAAAATCCAAGAAGCAACCCAATAACATTCCTGCGCTTAAATAGATTCAATCTTGGGCCTTCAATATATGACAATTCAGGAGCATGTCTCATATTTGAACATCGAATAATAAGCCTTTGTGCATTTTGTTTCACCTTATTATGAAGATTGGTTGAACCACTTAAAGCTGCAAAACAGTACAAATCAGTGAGAATAGCTGTTTTAAACAAAAGCACATGAATCTTTCAAGCTGGTTAAACACTCCCCCGCCCAAAAAAAGGTAAATTTTAACCCACAAACTTCCACAGTTTTTCAAAGCAGATTCAACTAGAGAAATGGCCAGTTCCTACTATATTATAAACACTATAGTGCTTATAAGAGTGTTTGGTAGTATATAATCTGCAAAAAAAAAAGTATAAAAAAACCACATATAACTAACAATTATAAGCTATATTAAGACAAAAATATGTTTGAATTCAATATACCACTTTTTTATTTTAATATACTACTTCCTTGATATAATATACCACTTTTTCATTTTAATATACTACTTCCTTAATATAGTATACCACTCATTTTGTTGTTATAACCAAAATTTGGTCATATTTCCAATGAACTGGACAAAACTAGCTTCAACTAGCGGAATGCAGTTGATTAGGTTTAATTCTACATTTCTACGCACATAGAAGATCCATTTTTATAGGAATCCAAATTATTTGAGATAAGAGGATGACCTATGTTAATGAACAATGAATTTAGCTAGTTCCGAAATGGTCTTCGATAATGTGAATTGCATGCCTAATAATCTCAGCATTATATCTAGATAGAGGAACCATACATGCAGCTCTACAGGCCAACAATAAGAATTAAATGCATTTCGTAAAAATGAACTTCATATTAATTCAGGGTAACAATAAGAATCAAATGCATTTCCTTGAATGAACTTCATCTCAATTTAGGAGTTTACGACATAATCACGCATCCATCGGTGTTATTGAACCGAGATACTAAGAAAATGGGCAAATGGGTATAAGTTTGTAACCCCTAACACCCCCCCCCCTCTCTTCCCCTTCCTCTTCCTGTAAGTGATTCTAAAGGATCAAAAACCAAAATCATAACAACAAAACCTGAATCTAATTACTGCTGGAAAAATGTTGGTCATGTTCCAAATTTGCAGAGCACATGAATTACATGGTTCAAATCAAAACAGTATTTAAACCATGATTCAATGAAGAGCAAGAAGTAACATAATAGATAAGGAAATGGGAGGTTTTACATAACATACTGAACCAAAAAGCGAATTAAACAGCACCAATTAATGTCATCCACAATGCTAGATTCTACATATGGAATCTCAAATACCCACATCCAAAAGGCAAATGAAAAATTAAAAGAAAAGAAAAAGATGGTAATTTCACAGTCATTTACACAAATTAATGAAGAAAGAAGAAGGGTGGTAGAGAGAGAGAGAAGGGTTTACGAAGAGGGGAAAGTAGTGAGGAAGCAGCCATTGTTGTCATGGTGAAAGCTTCTGTAAGGTAATCCTTTGTAGTTGTAATCTGTAATTGGATAACGCTTCTTTAGTCTTGACTCTTGAGGTTGAGAAAGACGTAAAGCCTGGTTAGTGCACTCGGGTGTATCTGTGGACTGTGGGACCTGTGGCACAATGTTTATCGTGCACCCAGTCCAAAACTAAAAAAAAAAAAAAATGCAATTTTAGAATTTAGATAAAAGAACCTACAATTTAGGTAAGAAGAATTAAGGAGAAGATATAGTTTAAAATTAAAAGAAATTTCAAATTTATATTATAAAAGAAAATAGGTTATAATGAAAAGGTTACACTTTGATTCTTGATGTCATTCATAAATTTCAATTTGACTATCATTTGTGATTTATGGGTAAGGAAAAATATATTAATGTGATATGTTGTTTGATTCGTCTTGATATGTACTTTTAGAAATTAAAATATCAATTTATTATTTTTTTTACAAACACAAAATTAGAAATATTAGTATTCAAAATTTTAAATATATATGCATGAAATTAAAAGTGTAACTATTATTTAGAAACAAAGGTAGTACTTAAGAATATATATCTATTAAATAAAAAATAAAAATATACACATCGTAATGAAAAGACGTATAGTAAATACAATTTAAATTCAAAGAACACGTTTTCTAGGTAAAAGGAACGCATGGTTCAAAATCAAATAATATGCATGGCTAGAAAAAGAACAAGTCAAAATCATAATAAATTTTTATTGCGAATGTACAGTTCAAAATCAAAGTACAAGCAAATGTTTCATGTAATAGGGGTTGTCATTTTTTACCAAGTGCATGAGTAGTGTGCACACGGTTAGGTGCACCTTCAAAATTGTGGTAGTTACAGGGCAAACAATCATTTTCTTCCTCAACAACTAAAAAAGTTGTCAAAAACTCCACAAGATCAAAAGTATAGTAGATCTTCGTTCTCTAGTTCTTATCGCCCATTTCCTATCTTAAGAATTAAGAATATTCATCAATTACTAGGTCCATTCCTTCGATGACATACAACCTTCTTTTTTTAATATATTAGAACAATTTTGAATCTATTATAAATCAAAGTGCATCATGAACCCAAACTCAACTCTCATAGTAACCCCAACCATGGTTCCAATAATATATTTGTGTGTGTGTGAATTCTACAATAAAATTAGGGAATCCTAATTAGTTATAAAAATTCACGAAACTAAAATCAAGAACCGAAATAGTTACAATCTAATAGAAGATACTAAGACTATACTTGTAATTGTACTATTGTACATATGCTATATAAATGAGTCACAGGCACCCGTATTAGGGTAAGCCGTATCATTATATTCACATGGTATCAGAGTCAGGCTCACAGTTGGGATTGTTAATTACTCTGGGCCAATTGAAAAAGAGACCTCATAGTGCATAACACATGTGAGTATCCTACATTGATAAAAGAAAAGAGATGAGTTCACTTTATAAGGCAAAGGGGCTACTCCCTTTATAGCCATATGGTTTTAATTAAGGCGTAACCTCCTTAGTCTTGTAATTTTACTATTGTACACTATACTATATATATGAGTCCCAGGCACATAGTCAAAGTGGAAGGACCTGAAAAAAGCTACTCCTTTTTGTCCTCAAGTTAATGCTCCATTTGTCTTTCTCCTTAGGGTCAATTCATAAACTTTGACCATGAAATCTCATTAATACGTTAAAAGACAAAATACTTCCTTCAATCTCATACCTAGTTTAATGTTAGTTTTTATTTGCAACACCTTTAAATTGGTTTATGACCATTGTTTTAGCTTGATGGTTACTTCTTTGTTATTGAAAATACATTTGTTTCATTTAATACATGAAAATATGCCCAATACTTAAGGAAATTTGAGTCCGCTTTTGAAGAGACGGTCTCACGTTAGTGTTAACGTGAGACCAACTTATGTCATGCTAACATCACGCGCGTGCATCAAACCAGCAGCGGAATTAGTTAAGCGCTTGAACCTATTAGTTATGCTAGCCTTAGATTGCTTCTGGATGAATTAGTTAAGCATTGATGTATATTAGTTAAGCGTTGAAGTATATTAGTTAAGCGCTAAAGTGTATTAGTTATATCATAGAAACCAGATTATAACGCACTTTATTAGCCCTATTTTCAGTATTACGCATAAATCATTATCTTTTTCTTCTCCAATTCATCGAGACGCCCTACTACCTACATTGTTTTCCTCTTCCATTCTCTACCTACAACCTGAATTCGCTGTTTAATTTGAATGTAAGTGTAGGCGTGTTTTTATTTCGCCTACGCGGTGTGAGCGCGTATTAGATTTGCCTACCCCATTGTTAAGGTTTTATTGAATTTTTTTTTGTATTGAAAGAAGTCGCCAACAATTCTTTTTAGAAAGAATCATAAACCTAATTGGATATGAGAAAATCATAGGGACAAATTATCCAATGTAGATTTCCCCGTCATGACTCCATAGATGGTCAAAATGAACCAAAGATTGAATTCAGGGGCGAGGGTACGAGTATAGTCATAATGAACCACATTCCCCCAAAGTTGGCCTCTACTAAATATCGATTCATTACAGTTTTTATGCCAAAGAATAATCAAATAATGTTTTATACACCCTAAAAATATTTAGTCTAAATTGGTTCAGGAAACACATAAAAAGACTAATTTTTAGTGACAAGTTATTATGCAATCAATATTACAGGGAACATAACAGGTTGTCCAAATTAATCTGATTAATGTTAGGACATTTCTTTAGGTCTTTGATTAGCAAAAATAACATGTGAGTGATAAAAGCAATAAAACAGGGACAATCATATAATATGCATATAATGATCAGGCAAATATAATAATATGAAAAACAAATAAAAAGAAAGAGTAAAGAGGTTAGAATATATAGTAGAGCGATTATTGCTTAAAGATCTACATCATGAAATAAATAGTTAGTAACTTCAAAGCAATAATATGAAATTTATTCAAGGATCCTCAGGATTATACCTATGCGGCTTAGATTGAGGAGCGCAACGATCTTTAGGCGGAGCAATCGTGAAACCAAGAACGCAGGGAGGAAGAATTGATTGAAAGTATTGAAAGTATTTAAGTGTTTGAAGTATTCGAAGCGTATTTCAGAGTATTCGAGAGAACTTTTTTGCGTGAAATAATAATATGAAAAACGGTCCGTAATTCGGGAAATTGCGGAGTATTTATAGACAAATTAAAACGTGCGTGCGCCAGGCGCAGTCCTACGTGGCAGGCGCAATGCCACGTGTCAGGCGCACATTGGTGTGCCTGACGCAGCCAACCCAATCAAATTTAGGCACGTGTAAACGCATTTTTGAAAAGATAGAAAAGAAAGTTGCGTCTCACACAAGACTTGCGTCAGATGCAGGACTCTGTGTGAGTCACGAAATCTATGTGTCAGGTGCTCATTGACTCGCCTGACGCGTTCTGGCCTATGCGCTGGACGCACGTGGCGCGCTGAGCGCAACCCCCACGTCGGGCGCATATTCGGGAATATTCGAGCATATTTCTTTGCGCGTCTTTCGAAGATACCTTTTCTATCCCTAAAATTCCGGAGATTGAATTTTACGGATTAAAAATCTGATTTGTTTATCAAAGATAATAAAAATGATTATGAAAATATTTATTAGTAAATATTTGATTGGGCTTTTAAAATGGACTTAAAACATTTTATGGGCTTAAAACACAATTAATCATCATGAACAATTAATTGGGCTTTAGAATATCATTTAAAAACACATTTTGGATTGGTTCTTTAGATTGCTCTTCCGTTGGGTCGCGCCAACTAATGTCGTGGTATGTTTCATCATTGGATCCTTAAATGGGGAGACACGATTATGTGCCTACAGTAAGTAAAATATTTGAGCACGAGTTTGCAATGGCAATGTCCACAAACACTTACTTTATTGTTTCACCTGACAAGATGTCTATCATGTTTGAAGTGAAATAAGAGTTTGACACGGATTCATCACAAAAGGTAATATATATTGCCATGATAAGAAGATAACTTGCACTTGCAAAAACTTTGAATAAACAGGTGAGATCACTTTTGGTACCAAAAACTTAACTTTTGCATTTGAAAGTTTAACTTTTTATATGAAAACACAACTAATACCTAAATGTTATTAGTTATTAATTTGTTCGTTATAGTTTAATAACATGATGCAAAAGTTATGCTACCAGGATTGTTATGTTTTCATTCCTTGAGAATCATGCACATGCATTCAATCACAACAATACCACATAGATAGATGTGCAAAAGGTGGACTAGATTTGCAAAGATCGAAGTATGGAAAAGAAAAATGGATAGAGAAATCTCTTGAGCAGTTACAGACAATGTAACCCCATGGCAATATGAAACCACAAGAAAGCTCCACAATCTTATTCTCAAAAGTCAAGATAATGAAGATGCAATAAAGGTACTACAAGAAGTCTACGAAAATACTGCTGCAAGTACAAACAAAGTCTTAACCACAGAAGAACAATGCTCATCAAGTACAAGTACATTGGTTATTTTAGACCCGGATCGTGCAAAAACAAAGGGAAGAAGTGCAAGGAAGAAAAGTCATTTTGAAAAGACTTAAAAATCAAATTCCAAGAACCAAACTGAAAATGGTACAATCACTCCAAATGGTAGGTTGTTTTAAGTTCTTTTTTTTTTGAGGTTGTCTTTTGTATTTGACATTTTAATTAGATTTATAAAAAAGTTATTTCTTCGTTTATATTGGAAACTAAAATAATGCTCAGTATATCTTAATTAATTATAGATTAACACTAACTAATGTACTGGATATGTTAACTAAAAAAAAAATGCAAGTCTGGATATAGATTACCAGCTCTAAACTATTGTGCTAAAGTATTTAACTAATTCGTCAAAAATATTAACTAATTCACCAAAAATATTATCATGAGAATTTGTAATACGCGGTCCGTTTTTGAAAAACATATATTTCTTGGACTTGGGTAGGTCTCACGTTAAGACTAACACGAGACCGTATTTTCCAAGAATTTGTGCTCCAAATATTATTTCACTCTTTTTTGTAGGTACATATTTTTTACGCGGCAATTCCTATCTCATGGAGAAGCACAAGCCAAAAACTAAACCAAACACCCTGCCCTCCCCTCCCCTCCCCTCCCCTCCCCACGAGAATCGGACCCAAGTCACTCCTGGGGGTAGATGGCACTTAATCAGTTAATTGCCTCCACTGCATGAGGCAAAACCCGTTTTTCGAAGTGTTGCTCTCACTTGTAAAGGAGAGAGAATTGCCAAAAAAAAAGGGGCCAAACTTTGAATATATGTATTTGCCACCTACTTCGTTACTTTGACTTTTCTTTCGAGTCCATTCAAGCACAAGATATGGATGAAAAATATTAAGATCAAAAGTCAAATATTCAATTGTTGTACAAGAATGTAACACATGATGACATGATCAAATGCGTGGTAATACTTAGAAAACCACCGTAAGTCCTTAATATTTTTCGTGCATTCGGATTTAGAATTCATAACCAGTAGAAACTTCGTAGAAGCAAGCTAAATTGTAGACTATATATCCTTGAGTTATATACATTCACATAAAGCTCAACCTAAAGGGGCATTACATACACTATATATAGACGATAATATTTCCTCACTTCCTACTACAAACTTCACAAATCAGAAGCTAAATACATTGATCAGCTAGCATCAAGAAAGCATTGTTGCAATTAAAAGGCGAGCGAGGCCTAAAATGAAAATCCAGAAACTAAAATTCATCCTGTTGATTACTGTTGTGGTTTTTCATGTACTCTCAATGCTTTGTTCAGTAAGCGCGGCGCGGCCGCTAATGGATGATATTGGTTCCAGCACTAATGGTATATCATTGTATCATTCTACTGTGTACGAAAGCACGAAGATGAAGCTGTCATTCTGGCTTCAAAAACTGGCTTCTGGACCAAGTGATGGTGGTGCTGGTCACTAAGAAATGAGACATTATTCTCAAGATGTGGATGGTGGAGGATCATGGTCTATAAAACAGAACATTAGTCATGTTTGCAAATAGACTATTTCAATGTACAAACTATTGTTTTATTTGTTTATTTATTAGAAGTACATGTGATGTGATGAACAAAAAATTGAAATGAAATGGTATATTAAAGTTATTATCATATGATGCATGACCCGTATTTGGAATCATTCCTGCTCTTATTTATTACCTTTTTCCTGTTCTAAAGAATCCAATGGCTACCTCCAATAAAGAAGGATTTACTAGATCATTTGATTTATTTTGGTAGTGCAAAATCAAAGTTCAAAAATAAGAATTGATTTCTAGTCCAAATCCAAACTATATACTCCATTAAAGAAAGTTCAAATCGATGTGCAATCAAACTTATGCCATAGGACAAAAAAAAACTTATGCCATACAACCTAGATCTTGGCTGTTCCTTTTCCTATAGATGCATACAAGTCCTATTAAAATTAAATACCATTCTGTTTACAAATAAATATAACGCTATACTTTTGTGGTTAAATGTCACAATTTCACAACAAATTACAAAATTTATTGTTAAATTTATCTAAATATGAAATTTCGAAACTTTCATATCATACAAAATAATTAATACATAATTAGAAATAACTAATTGTCAAAGATATATTAGTCATTAGATATTATAAAAGTTAATTTGTTGCATTTATCGAGATGGAGGGAGTATATATGAGATATATGCTTATTATATGAACTCATAAATAGTACTCCACCATTAGACTAAAAAATTACGTAAGTAATTGTTTCAAAATTTGCTTTCAACGATTTGGACTTGTATTAAGTATTTGAGTCCAAATGGACATTGAAAATCCAAATGTTGAAAATATTTTGCCTTAGTCATCAAAACGAAATTAAAGGATTGGAGCTCCGATCAATATTTATATTATATTGGTGTAATCCATATTACAGTTTGATTTGTACTAGTATCAAATCTCTGACTTATAAGTTAAAATCTGCTTGCGTAGTTGATCACGTTGTGTTTCTGCATCCTGTTACAAGCAGTGAAAATTCAAAACTAATTCAACATTATAAGTTTCGATTATATTTTTAAGTATCAGGTTGAACCATGTCTGCAATTAAAAACAAAAAAAAATTGTTGGAATTTTGGAGGATTTTATGTGACATGATTATGATCAGACTGGATAATAATGTTTAATAAGGCACGTTAATGACATCTTTTTTCTGATAATTACTTGTTGACTGAAAATTTGGAGGATTTTATGTGACAACTCACATAGTGACATATGGTTTCTCTCCCCGTGATAGCGCCCCCTCCTTTTCTCCACGATTCTATGTGAACATTTGCGGATTGCGATGACCTTTAGCTGAATCAAACTTATTTCTCCCTCAAGCATATATATATCAACATGTTTCTTCTCATATCATGTCTTTTTCATCAAGACATATAACCCAAGTCCACCTACAATAGCTTAAAACAAGCTGCTTTTGGATTGGACACGTAATAGTTAGTTTTTTCTTTATAAAGTATGTACGAGCATTCGAAACTCATGTTAGTTTCAGTTAGTTTTTTGTTTGATTATATTAGCATTAGACTGTACTTCTATTTTTAATTAATACAAATTTTCTCGATGTAAAAAGGAATAAAATAAAAAAATATGGGTATCCTTCTTTCCTCGTATACCTAAAAAAATACACACACTCAAGTCACAAACTATTTTTTTTTGACCTGAAAAAATAGACAATTCATGATGATTATCAATTTTACGGAAGACAAACGACTCTAATATCACGTGACCAATCATAATTAGTATCTGCTTGACTCTAGGTAATTAGAAAGCTTCAGATGATTTAGCAATTTCAAAGCAACACGTTTATGTTACAATATCTTACCCATTGGTCACAAATGGTCGATGGGACACACATAACACATAAGGTTGGAGAAAGTCCGGTCACATACAAGAGTCTCAATTGCCATCCTAAAATCAATCAATATCATTATGAATATATTATCAAAATATATGGGCAAGCATTGACTCATTGTAGTCAAGGCACATGCATGTCGCCACCCTTTCAAACCCTGATATGATGCCATGTCATTTGTGACATTATAGGTATATCCGCCACATGACGCTTCTCTCTCATGGAAAATCTCTTATCTTAAATTCAAAAAAGAATTTTATTATAATGTGATTTGAACCCACGACTTTACATAGAATATGGAACTCCTGTCAATGAGCTATCATATTAATGATGCTCATTTATTTCTAAGGAAACTTATTAATTAAAGTATTCATCACAAGCTTTTACATCATAGATTAAAAGAAATAAAGAGAATAGCTTAACAATAAATTTATATTTAACTATGATATTTTATATGCATATATAATAAAAATAAAATGACTTACCCCTATTTTGCTAATACAAGTAGAATGAAAAAAACTGAAGCAGCGCCACATGTCTCCCCTATTTCTCCCAAATGTTTGTAAAAGATCTCAAGCTACTCTTGATTTCTTGATGTGTAAGTCATTATCCAACCATCAAATACAACTTCTACTTGTGATAAATGTCATTTGTCTACCCAAAATCGCTATTTGCCGCCCGTATTTACTAAAAACCGCCCGTATTTTTCCCTTTAAATGCCACCCATACCCCTCCCCTTTCACCCCACTCTTACTCTCTCACCTCTCATCCAACCTCACTCTACTCCTACTTTGTCACCCCTTTCTCTCACCTCCTGCGACACCACAACCACCGCCACCGTCACCACCACCGCCACCACCGGCGACACTACCGGAGTTATACTCCGAGCACACCACCGGCGGACCACCATCACTGCAACCAAACTTGCGCACCACCACCACCGCGGACAACCACCCCTACCGGAGCACCACCTCATCGTCGCGGATCACCACTGTCACAGCAACACCGGAGCACCACAATGTCCGACGAAGAACCGTTAACGCCTCCCGCAACACCGCAACGGAATGTGGTTAGTTTTAAATTTTTTTTTTCCGCCACCCAGTCACGGTAACGAAATGCTTTTTCGTTTCCTCCATAGAGGAAACGAAGCAGAACTTCGTTTCCTCCATGGAGGAAACGAAACAGATCTTCGTTTCCTCTATGGAGGAAACGAAAAATAACTTTGTTTCCTTGCTGAAATTCGAAATTTTTTTGTTAATGCATTTTGATATTAATTTTCTGATTAGCATTGTTTTGAAAATCTATTAGTGTTGATTTGTTATTAGGTTGTGTAATTATAAGTTTTAAATGAATATGTTTGCGTATTATTGGAATAATTATGATAATTAGTTGTTAGCAAATAATAGTTGTTATTAGGTTGTGTAATTATAAGTTTTAAAATGAAGATGTTTGCGTATTATTGGAATAATTATGATAATTAGTTGTTAGCAAATAATAGTTGTTATTAGGTTGTGTAATTATAAGTTTTAAATGAATATGTTTGCGTATTATTGGAATTATTATGATAATTAGTTGTTAGCAAATGATAATTGTTATTAAGTTGTGTAATTATAAGTTTTAAATGAATATGTTTGCATATTATTGGAATTATTATGATAATTAGTTGTTAGCAAATAATAGTCGTTTAGGTTGTTAATATGGATATTTAGATAATATTAATAGTTGTGATTATATAGATTAATAGTGTAATGTTAAAATGTTTTAGGTTTATTTGCCGGATTTTGGGGGTGATTATATAGATTATAATCACATGTTCTATAATGAAACGCTTTGGGCTGATAAAAAGGAATTACAAGCTTGGGTTAAAACAAGGGCACGTGAAATTGGATTTGTTATGGTAATTTCGTCAAATCATAGAACTGAGACTAGTGGTCGAGAGTATGTTTACATGAAATGTAATCGGGGTGAAAGATATCGGGGTGAAAGTAGAGATCTTAGCGTAGCAGAACGTGTAGCTACGAAAACAAAAGCATGTGGATGTAGAGCGGGAGTTAAGATAATGTTTTTGGATTACCCTAATCAAACAGGATGAGTGATCAAAGCAGAGTCAGGGATAAGTGGCATGCACAGTCACGAGTTTATTCATTACCGTGAGGGCCACCGACCCATGAACGGCCTAAGTCCTCCATGGAAACGATGTACTTTTTCGTTTCCTCCACAGAGGAAACGAAGATCTATTTCGTTTCCTCGGTGGAGGAAACGAAAAAGAACACGGTTTCCTCCGGCGAGGAAACGAAAATCCACATCGTTTCCTTGCTGGAGGAAACCAAAAAAAAAATTTCCGACATGGTGGTGGTTTTTTCCGACGTGGTGGTGGTTTTTCCGGCAAATTAATAACTAAAACTGACCTGAGATGATGATTCGCCGGCATCTTTCGCCTTCTTCCTTGGCCCCATGTTTTTTCCGGCGGTTGTGTGGTGGTGCCCGCGGTGGTTGTGGATTCAGTGGTGGTGGCGTCGGTGGTGTTATCACGCAAGTGGTGGTGGCGTCGTCGTAGATGCGGTGGTGATGGTGGTCGCGACTTGCTGGTGGTGGATTTTGGTGGTGGTGGTTAGGGTGGTGGTGGTTAGGGTGGTGAGGTGAGAGAAAGTGAGTGAGAGTAGGGGAGAGAGAGAGAGTGTGAGTGAGTGGAAGAGGGTGAGAGTGAGTGGAAGAGAGTGAGTGAGAATCTTTATGTAGGGGTAGTTTAAGAATTTCCAAAAAAAAATATGGGAGATTTTTAATAAATACGGGCGGTAAATAGTAATACCCTAATTATATCAGATAGTCTTATTAAATAACTCTTCGCGTCGCTCAGGCCCAACAACTAGATACTACATAATATGGAGATTTTACCAGGTAGCTTTAAGTTTTCAAAAAATTCATCATATACCAATGTACTTTTCAAAATTCACCAGATACCCATCAGTTTTATGGTAATACATCCAATTGTCCTTGTTGTCAACCATCAGTTAGTCCTCCATAAAACCAAAAGTTAAATCACCCACCATTAACCTCATCTTCATCCACCAAATTCACCACTACCACCACCCCCATCACCTTCCACTTTAACCACCTTACCAGGCACCCAAAAACCTCCCTTCCTATTTCTCGGCCTCCTACTTTGCACTACCACCCAACGACTTCCACTTTTCGGCCAGCAGCGTCCCCTTACAGGCCACCTTTCTGGCAAATTAGCCCCTTCAAAACCTCCATTTCTCTTCCTCTTTCTCGCTCGCACTCTCTTAGCTTGTGATCTCTATTTCTCTCCTCCTCCTTTAATCATGTATCTCTCTCCTCCTCCTTTAATCATGTTCACAATTACACCCTGCGACTTCCACCAACAATGGAAGAAGAAGATGGAGAACCACCCAGCCCCTTCGGAACCTTAATCTCGCTCTCTCTCTCCTCTGGACCATTGTCGTTAGACATGACTTTCTTCCCTCGAATCCTAATCTCAATCATTAGAAATGCCTTTCTTCCCTCAGACTTTTCCAATTCGAGAATTCCACTTCCATTTGGTCGAATTCGATGTCGATGTTGGTTTAAGTGATGTTTATGGAGGGAAGCAAGAGAGAGAGGATAGATAACCCCCAATCTAAATCTGGAGGAAAAAAGAGGACGAGAAGGGAGGAATATAGTCGATTGAGAATAGAGTGAGAGAGTAAGGTTGTGGTGTTGGTGGCGAGTTTTCGGCGACATTTGCAGACAGGGCACAGGGATAATGTTGGTGGACATGATGTGGTTGGGTTGGTGAGGAAGGTTGCCTTGGCCCATGGAGGAATAGCCTCATATGCACGCGATGCGTGCGTTAAATTCAACACTTGATATTCTATTATATACTACAATCGTACTATATTTATGATTAAACTTAAAATGTGAAAGATTAATAAATAGATGAATTTAGATATATTAATTCGCTAATGTAAAAAACTAACAAAGGTTGTGAGTTATTTTTAATATTAATTTTTGTGAATGAATTTTGAGCATAATAGAAATAATGAGTTGGTTTGACAGAATTAAAGAGTATCAAAGGTAGTGAATGTTTCAGACTTTTCAAGTAGACGTCATATATACCATCTTCTCTTTTAAAAAAAATGGTCAAGATATTTTGTCCATTTAATTTTTTGATTGAAGTATTTGATGCATATACCATTTTTAACTTGTTTAGAATGGCAAGTTGAAATGAGAAAGACTTCTTAAATTGTTTTCTTTTGTACTTTTTTCATTCCATTAATTAGATCATTAAGGGTAATTTAGTATTTTCAGGTGGGGACACCATCTTCCTCCCCCCTTGGCTTATATAATAGAGATTAGAAGGGAAGAGAAGGAAAGGAGGGGAGAGAATATATTAAAAAAAAATTCAAAAAACATTAACTAGGGATAATTAGGTTGGTTGGGGGTTAATTAGATTAATTAAGGGGTTAATTAAGTTAGTTAGGGATTAATGACTAATGGAGTCTAACAACATTTGTCATTAATGGCATGCTGTATTATTTGCGTAAAATTGAGGGGTATATAGTGAATTTTGAAAAGTACGAGGGTATATGGTGAATTTTATGAAAACTCGGGGGTATATGGTAAAAAAAACATAATAAGTAGATTAGCCTACTAAATTTATATGTTATCCGGTTGTTCTCTTCGTTATTCATTCTGGGAGTGGGTTTTAGCCTTTTAGGGAAAAAAAAAACCAATACATACATCAATTGAGAGCACAAAAACAATACTCTATATTTCCTTCATTTTTTAAGTTCTACCATTTTCTTTTTGCATCTTTGCCAACAGCCTTGGACAATTATAAGTAAAAATTATAAAAAGAATCTAATAAGATATCACATGACTATGTTTTTCCTTATGTATAAATAATACTTCCTCCGGTCTTTATTAGTTTACTCGTTTATTTTGCACAGAGTTTTAGGAGAAATAATGTTGTGAGACATAGAAAAAAAGATAAACTATTATTTTATATTAAAGTTGAATGTATGTGTGATGAAAAGTTAGTGGTCTTATTCCAAAAATAGAAACAAAATAAAAGGGTAAATTAATAAGGGACATCCTAAAAAGGAATACGAGTAAACTAATAAAGATCGGAGGGTGTACAAGATAAACAAAGTAAAATTAATAAATAGTGGCAAAAGTCAAAATAGTAAAACTAAAAAAATCGAGGAAGTATATTTTATCTATCAAAGTTATTGTTGTATAAATTTGAGCAGCCATATATAATAATATTGGTGCGCAACTACGCATAGATATATAATTAGATTAACATTGTCACCGACTTACAGCATTTAATTATAGTATATGTGAACCTGTTGAGTGCTGAGTAGTGGGTTGTAAATAGTAAGGAGAAAAGTAAATTCCAAATGGAAAAAGAAATATTAGGAAGGAAAAAGGTGGCCTGGCGAAGAGGAGTCAAAGACGCATTATCAAACGAAAATAAGGGAAACAAAAGATCTGGACAACTTAAGAGTCAAAGATTATGAAGGACTTGTAGCTATAGTCAAGGAATTAGCAGTGAGAGTTTTGATCAATCTGAGCACCAAGTTTAGGAATCGGAATGTATAATGTATTAGTAGTTCAAAGAAAAAAAAACAGAGAATATTCTGAGTTATCATGTGTGGAAAGAAAATGCCACGAAAGAGCATAATTCTCATAGGTTTGAATATGACTCCAAATATTGAGAGAGGTGAAGTTATCACATCCTTGTAATTTCTTCTCTTATATTCGGAATGCGTTCTTTTCAGCTTCAAATTTTAGTAAAGTCCACTTAATTGTAAAATTAAGGTGAACATATAAATTGATCGAGTCCAATTAAATTCAATAAAATCTATTATACATAAGTTATACGGATGCAAAAGCTCATTATAAATAGTGTTAGTATCAAATAAAAACTGCCACGTGCCAACATCTATTAGTCTAAGATGGTGAACAACAAAGTTTGATTTTGGAAAAAAAAAACCATCATTATGGGATTTGGGGGTTGCTAACTCAACAGTAGAGTACTCGGCTAATAGGAGTCATGGGCTCATTGTAACTTGTAAGAGTTAAAAGAGGGCAGTGTAGCTGTTGTTGTCTACTTTAGATTTGTATTTTTTTTATGATACTAATCGTGATGATAATAATAATAATAATAATAATAATAATAATAATAATAATAATAATAATAATAATAATAATAGAACTAAGATAACTACATAATTAAGTATCATTAATAGTGTCCTTTTTTATGCTAGTTCTTTCTGATTCCGGAAAATAATTTGTCTAAAAGCCTTTTAGGTTGCTTTACCTAATTGAATCAAGAAAAAGAAAAAAAAAAGAGAAGCATGAAAAAATTTCAGCCTCCCGTGATAACGATGAGGAGCGATAAACACTATCAGCTAAGCCTGGCTGCTATCAGGGATAATATTGTAATTTATAAATCTCTATTTCTGTATTAAAGGCACTATAAGCCAACCCCTATATATTGTGTTTTTGAGACACTTGTTATTTATGAATCAACCCCCTATTTGTGTCTGCTAAATTTTACTTTCTTTCATAAAAAAGCAACATTGTTATCTCTGGCAAAAAGTAAAAGTTGCATCGATTAGCGTGTTTTGCCGATTTCCCCCCAAAAAAGCGCAACTGAATATTTATAAGAACCCATTGTTCGTGTGTTTAAGACACTGGTTATTTATGAATCAACCCTTATTTATGTGTTTGAAACACTTGTTATGAATGAATACCTGTTTGTATGTATTAATATGCTGAAATTACAAAATTAATTCCTAATACTAGCTAGCCTGAGTACTAGCTAACAATATTTTTATCATCTCTATTATATATGTCAACAAGGGAGGGACACGAAAAAATAGAAAAAGGAAAAAAAAGGATGTAATTACCTAATTAATTAAAAATAAAATAAAAAGATAAAAAATGCACAACAAAAAGAAAACAGTGAGAATTTACAACACAATCAGGAGTGCATTCATTGTACACCCGGGTGTACCATGTGCATGGTACACGCAAGGCTATTTTTACTCATTTACTCATTTGGAGCTCTACCTATTATGTTATTATGCTCATTTTAGAGTTTCAAATGAGTAATGAGCAAAAAGATAGCCTTGGGTGTACCATGCTCATGGTACACCCAGGTTTATGATATAAATTCCCCACAATCAATTGCTTCTCTCCTAAATAAATTTTTGAAATAATTCAAAAATCCCTAATTTAGTGGGATAATCTGATTAGAAATCCCTGATGTAAAATATGATTAGCAATTAGTTTAATATTCTGCATGTTTTCGCACGCATCGCGTGTATATAAATGCTGATATCTCCATAATGAGAGTCTCTTAATGTTTTTTCTTTCCCTCGTTCTTTACCTTAAAATAGAACTGAAAAAATGTCAGAAGTGTTCCGTAATTATCGCGTGAATGAGCTCATCCTTTAGCTTTAGATTTTGGCTCACCTACCCATCCGTACAAGTAGCAGAGAATACATGCATAAATAACATAGAATTGACTAGTTCCAAATTAAATAATGCTTGTTCAACAAGTAATTAGAATAAAACCATTTTATTCAAGTCAAACCATTTTGCAGAAGTGCACACAAAATTCTACTGCCAATTTAACTATATATATGCAACAACTAATGTGAGCAAAATCACAGCAATTAAAGATCAGAGTTCCCAAAGAGAAAAACCAACAAAAAAAAGCAAGAAACAAAATAATGGAGAAGAGCATGGGAAGATCAAGAATAATTTTGATAGCAACTTTAGTGTTGTTCATAGCTTTTACAGGCGTAATTTCATCAGTTGGTGCAACAAGGTTGCTTCCAGAAGACTTGAGTAACCTTGCTAGCAATAATCATGTTCAATTCTACGCCACCGCAAAATTTACCATGGTTCATTGGCTTCAGCGACTAGCATCCGGACCTAGTGACGGTGGTGGTCATTGACATATAGTTTGCTTTGATTAAATGAAGAATTTGATCTCAGTATGGTAGAACCTAAGCTGGCTTCTTTAGTTCTCTTAGCTTCTACAAACGATATTAATTTTCTTTTCTTCCTTTAAAGGAAAAATATTAGATTGGCCAATTTTTTATTTATTCTTTTGTTATCTGCTCGTGTCAATATACACAAAGAAACGTACTTGTACAAATAATGTATGTATATGGTTTGCACTTTAGTAGTGAAGTTATAAAATCTTTTATTCAAATGATTTTTCTAAGTTTTAGTGTTTCTTAGTAGAATTCACTTGATTCGTGAAGTTATAAAATCTTTTATTCAAATGAAGTTTCTAAGTTTTAGTGTTTATTAGTAGAATTCACTTCCTTAGTTTCATATCTTTTTGATTTATCTTGGCACTATTTATGATTATAAAGAATCTTCTAAAGTTTTTCTTAACTAGTTGTTGCACCGCGCGCGGCACCCCAAAATAGTGTATTTGCGATATTCGAATTGCGTTGGATTTAATTAGCAAGATGATTGTGAAGTAATTATTCTAAAACAGTTGGTGCTTACACTTGCTGTTTGGGTGTATGGGGCAAAGCAAAAAAAAAAAAAAAGGTGTACATACACAATTTATTCATACTTCCACACTATAGATTAGACAATATTTGCTTCACAAATTAGCGTATTGAATGTTTGATATAATTAGCGTATTGAATGTGAAGTTATTGCTATAAAATGTTCGATGCTTGCATTTGCAATTTTGGTTTTATCTAAGATGTTTGCTTCCTTCCCCATGTATCTTGCTTGTGTTTTCTATTTTTACATATTTAAACCTTTTCAAAATTCATTTCCACCTTCAATTAGGATTCATTTTTCTCCTTGACCTATAGATGTCAAAATAGAGAAACAACATGAACTATATCTATAGTTCGAAAATGCGGCCATTCCGTTTCGATTCGGCCGTATTGGAACGAAATTTCAAGTTACCGATCTCAATTGATATAGACCTCAAAAAGGGACAACTAACGTCAAGTTCCGGCATCTGCTTCTTCTACATAATTTAATGTGTTATTGAACTAAATTTATATTACTCACAATGTATCATATACAATAAGGATGTCATGCAATTACTCTTTTAGTTGAGTTGTTTTTTTCCACTTTAATAACTATTGTAGTTTTTTTAGTAAATTGTATTTAGTTATTAAGATACAAGGTCGAAAATAGTAAGATTTCAGCAATCCCGTATAATTAAACTAAGATGTGAGAGAAAGTGATTAGTAAAGCTAGTTCCCTCCTATATACTCTCATCATAGAAAGTCCCCTCCTAGTTGGTCCCACCATCCTGATCTTGCTCTTTATCCTTTCCCCCCCATCCCATATAATTAACCTACCCAGAGCTTTTATTGTATGTTAAAAGATTGCTCACCTAGAGCCAAGGTAATTGTTAGTATATTCTTTGCTATAATCCTAGCCTCCTTGGTCACCTTCTAAAGCTCAAATCCGGCACTTCTCAAAACATTTTTAATTCACTCCAACATATAAACATAGTGGTTTGCCTAGTCATATTAGGAGGGTAAAATGATTCATTGAGCTGGTGGTGTCTAGCCAGCAGGAAACAAAGAAAGATAGTGCCAATTTCATTAAAAAGAGACATGAGATAGAAAGGATATAATAGGGCCTTAACTACAAGTGATATACAAACAAACGAAACGATTTTTTTTGAAAAAAATAAATATGACTGAGAAATTAATATTTTATCAGGAATTAATCACAAGAAAGAACATAAAGAGAAGATGAAATTTCCACTAAACACGAAGAACCAGCAAGTCTTCTAATCCCATCTTGAATAGCCAGCTATATCTTTTTTATGGCCAAAATGTCAGGCTTTAGGACATTTCCAAAGCTGTAGTCTTCTATGATGGGACCCCTTGCAGAAAATAATGCAACTTGTGGAGCTGACTTGTGAACAATCACCCTTAGTCTATTACCTTTTGCACCAAATCTCTTAACTCCCCCAGTCCAACTGTGTGAAATAGTCTATGAGTTCTGGAACATCAGGGTTTCACTAATTAGGATGCATAGTACTAACATCTTGACCTTGAAGGCCAAACTTCACCACAACTGCATCCATAGAAGCCAAATACATCCATCGTGATACTCTATAAAGCTTCATGTAGTCCTACCAAAGCCTTATTTGTGTCGCTCGGTAATTTGCCTGACACTCGGTAAATTTGCCTGACCAAAGGTTGAAATGGAATGCGCATTAGTTTAGGCAGGCACTCGGTAATTTGCCTGAGCAAAGGTTGAAATGGAATGCGCATTGGTTTAGGTGACATGGCTACAACCTGTAAAGGCAAACAACTCAATTTACTTCTAATTTCTTTTCGTTCAACCAAAAACAATAGTTGAAGCACGATTGACTCAAAAAAGGCATTTCAAATGTATTCCACAACCACAGGCTGGTGTGTAGTTTTTTCAAAATAAGCTTCTTTTTAAAAAGGAATCAATAATCTACAGATCACTAAGCTATTAATTAGGTTGATACCTAAAAACAAGGCTACCTCTCATACCTCTAAACAGCAAGTAAACAAACATTTTAAAACTGGAAAAACATTCGCCTCTCAAACCCATAGAAATCAACACTTTTTCAAAACGAGTTTAGGACATCTGGCTTTTTAAGAGCAAGGACAAACTTATGCATACTGGAATAGGGCTTTAATATTGGACAAAGAAACAGCAAGCAAACCACACATACAGCAGCAAAGAGCAAACAAATTTTCAAGGCAAACAGCTAAGCAAGTATGTCATAGATAGCTAAGCATGCTAAAACAGGAGATCCAAGCATAGGATTACCAGGGATTGCCTTGTAAACTGCCTGAAGCTGATTAATGAGACTCAACGAAAACCCTATAGGGAAACAGGAATTAGTCAGTTTTGCAAATGTGAAGGAAATCTAAGCTACCAAACAGATCCATAAGATTAGCAGTCAAACAAAAATTCCATAGATCCTAATAATCCATACAATTCAACAAATACCAGCCAAAGCCAATCACCAAGAAAGAACACAAGCATGTTTACCAAAGTCAAGATCAGTTCAAGAGTTAAAGAGTTCAGAGGCAGGACAACAAAAAAAACATGTTGCCAGAGGATAGGATTTTAGATTTAATCTTAAGATCTCATTATCACCAAGCCTCCCTAAAAAAAACTCAAGGCTACAGTGGACACACCATCAACAACATGCCATCGAAGCCTG
Source organism: Beta lomatogona (assembly GCA_947646795.1). Lineage (NCBI taxonomy): Eukaryota > Viridiplantae > Streptophyta > Magnoliopsida > Caryophyllales > Amaranthaceae > Beta > Beta lomatogona. The sequence continues at coordinate 6,923,686 of CANSNZ010000949.1, read as the reverse complement.
ACACTTCTAATTTTACTTTAGCCTACCATGCTTAGTTCAAAACATCTATGTATTCTAGGGATAATATGTATTTAGGCTAAAATCCAAAGGGCAAACAGTATGAATCTCCAATTAGAATCCAACCACAAGGGCACAATGAGAACATTAAGCAAGCTACACTATATACAACAATTTAGTTGTGGATTTGTTTTTTTTTTTTTTTTGTCAAGATTCATCAGTGTCAAGTTAGATTTGCTGTGCAAATATTTGTGTGTAATCATTTTTGTAAGTCTTTTCATAAATTAACTTGTGCCAAGTTCGATTTGTCTGTATGATTGTAAGCAAGCCACTGACTAAACAATTAGTTGTTTCTTAACACAAAAAGAACATGAAGCAAAGACCTACCAGTTTTTGATCAGAAAAGTTTAAGAACATGTAAACACAGAGAGACTTTCTCTAATAGTTAGTATTTATACTATAAGGTATATGGAAAGGAAACCCAAGTCTCAAACCCTAAAATGGGAAGGGTTGTACTGTGGCAAAGTCCCAATTTACTGAATTTTAAATGAGTTCCTATTGTACCTCAGCCCTTCTTTTTTACGCTTAAAAACCAGAGTGCACACCTCTCATTGGGTGTAACAGTAACTGTACTTCTGTGAAATTTGTTAACAATTTAAAAATTCATCATAACCCTGCTTGCCTTTCTATGAAGTTTGGAAATTTCTAACAGTAACAGTAACGATCATCTTGCTACCCCACAATATCGTAGTGGAAAGGGTTAAATGAAGGTTTTGTATTTAGTAGAGAGCAAATATTCTAATGTTAAAATATAATCTAGTAAAATGAGAGGTATATTTAGTGAAATTATACTATCTACATCATGATCTGGCAATAATTTTTAGGTCATAATCATGCGAGTCATTTTAAAATGAGTCAGTAAATTAATAGGTAAATGAATTAGTAAATTGTCTCTCGAATAGTCTATTGCTCTGCCTCTTTCACCATCTCTCTATCTTATTCTCCTCCTCTCAATTATCTCTCAAATAGTCTAAGAGACCACCTCATTTGATGCACTTATTAACCTCTCACTATAAATGAAACCTTTTTCCTGTAATAGACCACTCACCCTTCTGCACCACCCTATAAACTCCAAACAACTCGCTATATTCATCTTTGTCTTAAACCATGCATCTAGTTCATTTCGCAACTATTCATTAATGAATCGATCATAATTCATAAGTTCTCGCTTGTCTTTCTATCAAGACAAGGCTGCAACCTCAGCCTACCCTGACTTATGTGAGAAATACCTAAAAAATTAGATATGAAATAAAGAAAAGAAGAGTTGTTCCCTGACAGGCTAAAGTCGTATCATCTTATCAAAAATAACCTAAGGTCCACTAACAAGTAGTCAGGGAAGTCAGGATCGAATCCACAGGGAGAAAGTTATAGTATTGTATCTGAATTCTAATATTATACTAACTAAATCAGTTGAAAAGGGGTGTGTGACTACACTAATAGGCAAATGACAAAACTAAATATGAAGGTAAGAATCAATTAATAAAGAACTAGGACGATGGATCACTATGCATACAATTCAGGAAATCAGAGACGAATAATAACTACCCAATAAGCCAATTTATCTAGGGCACATGTAATTTCTCTCGAACATTACCTCCCTCAAAGATCACCTAACCGCTCTCGCATGGTCAAGGATCACTATGCCTAATGATTGAAAGCCTATACGAAATCTCTCCTCTCGAAGTAGATTCAATATTGCGATAATAGAAATATAAATCAGGCCTAATTCATAAATCTAGCATGAACGATTCAATCACAGGAAACAATTGAAATAAAGGGTAATTATACTAATCTATCAATCCCTCATTGCATACATAGATCCCCACAATCCTATAAATAAAACTACTCACTCATGCTTAAGAAAACAATAACAAATTTCATATAAAAATCCATGCTTTGAACTATTGCAAATAACTAAGAAACTAATCTAATCAATAATAGAGAAAGCAAATAAATATGAAGAGAATAAAGAAGAAGATTACCAAATTAATGAACTATCTTAAACTTGTGAATAATCCAAAGGTTCAATCTTGAATCACAATGAAGAGTAGTAGAAACTAGGGTTCTTGAGAGAAAATATGAGAAATAATCTAAAACAAAGATAAAACAAAGATCAAACAAAAGATGTTCTAACTTTCCTCTTTACACTAAGTGGCCCGAAAATCATTAAATGAACGCGCGGAGGCAATCGCCCGATCGGGCCAACCAAGCCCGATGAAGTCGGGCGCAAAAGCAGCAGCTAAGCTTCAAAACGGACCTCGCCCGATGACATCGGGCCGACCTGCCCGATGAAGTCGGGCCGCACACGAACGCTTCACGGCCCGGCATGAGAACATAGCCAAGGACGCCCGATGAGATCGGGCCGAACCGCCCGATCGGGCTCCTCACCGAAATAACGATCGGGCAACGTCGCCCGATCGGGCCCGCAACGACGCTTATCTCTTGCTTCTGATGGCGATGACCGCCCGATCGGGCGTTTGGCGCCCGATCCGATCGGGCTCGAGTCCGATACTTCATTCCTTGGCTTCAAACGCCAAGGCTTCACTTCTTCTTTTATCCAAGGCCTCGGAAAGTATTCTCGGGACCCCGGAACTCATCATAAATGCCTTCGAACTTCTCCATTCGATTGTAATGGTCGGATAATAGCGGAAAATAGGGAGATAACTCCCTAAAACCTGCAATCGACACGTAACGTAAAACCACAACTAGATGGAGAGAGTTAGCTTAAAATGGCTCCTAAGAGCACCATTGATACACATTTTAGCTCAAATACAGGGGGAAAAACACTATATAAAACCATAACATCAAACTCCCCCAAGCTAAACCTTTGCTTGTCCTCAAGCAAAGCACAACATGAATAAGAATAGGATTGCTTCACCCCTCAGATGGGAAAGTTTAAACTCAATTATTTCCAACTCAAAATCATTCAAGCAAGCAAAATTCAAGTTCAGTTGCTCAGATCACCTGACTACCAATCACTTAAGTAAACCATCAAACGCAGCCGCCCTACATATCATGCAAATCTTGAAAAGGTGCTCACCGAGGTGGCACTCCTCTCAATTTTGTGGCAGGCAAAATATGTGCCCGATCTCTCACCAACCCAACCATAAAAGCCCTTCCCACTCACACTCTCATGTGTTTAGAAAGGTATAATATCGCTCATCCTAATCAGGTCGACTCAAATAACAAACTTAATCTTCAACTTTGGCATATTGACTCAATATTATTCCAATAAACAATCAAACACGTGCTCAAGAGGTCTTTTTCAGGGTTGCAATGGGGCTCGGGTAAAGGTATGGAAATTATTTAGGAAATATGGTGGAAAAGCCAAGAAAGGGGAGCAAAAAACACTAGTAGGACTAGGTGTGGTAGAAACAACTCCCATGGCATCAACAACTTAACCAAGATAATAACCAACTTTTGAAATTTCACGAACCAATCAACAATTGTCATTTTCAACATAATTTCCAACACTTTTGATAGTTAACGAATGAAGATCATAGAAAATTTTCCGATTTTTCACTATCAATTTTTTTTCTTTCTTTCTTTTCTTTATTTTTCTTTCTTTCTTTTCTTTGTACAACCATATCATTATTTTCCAACCGCCCTACGGAATCAACCACACAATATGATATAAACTTAACAAATGTTCCCCCAAGCTAGGCTTGGGACAATAGCCATTGCAAAGGCTCAAGGTGTGTAGTGTGGTTTAATATAGATCCAAAAAGAAGTCATTAGGCTCAGCGGGGCTAGGGGGAAAAATTAATTAAACAACTATGAGGCTTAAAATTAAACAAATGAACGCCTCTATCACAGCACTTGCCTAAAGTTACCAGAACTCAACGAGTACAATGCCAAAACCAAGATAAGAATGTTACGAGGAACTAACACACAAGAATAGATCGGATATAGAGATAAATCCGAGGGCTAGAATGAATCCTCACAATCTAACCAATTCGAGCATGCAGTTAAGATAGGCACTTTATCATCAAAATTCACGCAAGATCAAGGCAATCATAAATCACATCACAACATCCCAATCACAAATGCCCAACTATCCAGTATAATGAGTTAAATCATTTTTTTCAAAGCAAAGTTCGGGGCACAGGGAAGCAATCAAACTATTCGAATTCAACTCGTATTTTTGTGTTTTTTTCAGAAATATTTCATTTTTTCAAAGCAATTAAACTAACTTAACTAACCTAAAAAGCAGTAAAACATAAAGAAAAACACTAAAGATAAAAAGAAAAATACTACTAATACTTACAGAAATCCTCCCCCAAGCTGAACATGGCAATGACCTCATTGCAACAAGGGAAAGGAAAGGGATATGGACATCAGCCGCCCATCAGCCTGGATCGAGTAGTTTAGTAGCCACATGTTGTACCACCTCTTGCAACCCGCGTCGGACTGTAATGCTGGTGTGGTGGCCCGCATGTCGATGAATGCGGTGCTCATTATGATCAAGGCTTATTCCTGTCTTGTCATCAGTGCTATAGCCAATGGTCTTTTTGGGAGTCTGTAAGACCGTTAGAAAATGCTCATCACCTGCAAAAGATTCTAAAGCAAGCACATCATTTGAAGTAGCATGGGAGGGGGAATGAGGCATGCAACCATGGATCGGTGCATCTATAACATCAACACTATAACATGACTCCTCTAACATTGGGCTTTTAGGTGTATTGTTTAGGCTAAACATGACCTTATCATCCCCACAGTCAGTGTCAGTTTCCCACTCTTAACATCTATCACCGCCCCAGCAGTATGGAGGAAAGGTCTCCCAAGGATAATGGGTGTTTAAGTGTCTTCGGCCATGTTTAATATAACAAAGTCCACAGGGATAAAGAATTTACCTACTCTAACAGGAACGTCCTCTAATATACCTAAAGGATATTTCACAGAACGGTCAGCCATTTGCAGAGTAATGGTAGTACATTTTAATTCGCCCATGTTCAGTTGCTTACAGATAGAAAGAGGCATGACACTTACACTGGCACCTAAATCACATAAGGCTTTGTCAATAAATATGGTGCCATTGTGACAGGGGATGGAAAAACTCCCTGGATCTTTCAATTTAGGTGGAGACTGATTTTGTAAAAGAGCGCTGCATCAGCAGTAAAAGCCACAGTCTCCACCTCATTGAGAGTCCGCTTCCTCATCAACAGTTCTTTCAAAAATTTAGAATAAGCAGGCACTTGATTTAATAATTCAGTAAAAGGAACTGTTACCTGCAGATTCTTTACCACCTCTAAAAACTTACCATACTGGTGGTCGAGTTTCTTCTTGAGCATCCGCTCGGGGAATGGTAGCTTGATCACCGGAGGCACAGTTTTCTCCTTAGTCACCTCCTTAGTCTTGTCTGCAGCTCCTTGCTCTACTTGAGGTTCAGCATCCTCAGGCACTTCTTGTGGTTTTGGTGATTCCACCTCTAGCATTGCCGGAGCATCGTACTGCACTCCACTGCGAAGGGTGATAGCATTGGCAGTGTCCCTAGGTTGCATTGGTTGTGAAGGCAAGGACCCAGATGACCTATTAGCAGAGGAACTAGCCAGCTGGGCTATTTGTGAGTCCAACATCTTATTATGTGTCCCTTGCAGCTTATTCTGAGCATGCAGGCTCTCAAATTGAGACCTAGTATCTGCTTGAAAGGAAATAATACCTTTCTGCATCTGCAGCATTAGACTTTTAAGTTCAGCAATAGCTGGGTCTAGAGGAGGTGTAGATTGATGCTGTTGAAACTGAGTTCTCTGATATCCAGGAGGAGCTTGCGGTTGATATTGTTGTTGTTGATGATGCTGTGGATAATGTTGTTGTTGCGGATTCAGCACATTATTGCTCCTATACGAGAGATTTGGATGATCTCTCATCCCGGGATTATAGGTATTGGAGTAGGGATCGAACTGCGGCTTGTGTGGTGACTGTAATGCGTGCACGGACTCACTAGAATGTGAGAGAGAGGGGCACTCTTGAGAGTTATGTCCTGCTATCCCACAAACGTCACAGATGAAAGCATTGTACCCAGAAACACTAGCCATAGCATTGACACTCATATGAGGGGAGGAATTGTTACCTAGCTTCAAAGAATCAATCTTCTGGTGAAGAGCAGCTAGTTGTGCGGTCAGTAAAGAAATGGCTTCAACATCATGTTTACCTCCCTTTGTCATAGAGGAACGAATAGTAGACGCTTGGTGAGAAGCGAGTTTCTCCGGGAAGTTCATGCCCTTCGTCTACGGCTTTATCCATGAAAAACCCACTCGCAGCTCCATCAATTACCCGTCTAGTATCGGCATCAACTCTCGTGTAGAAAATATGGCACAGATACCACTTGTCAAAACCATGATGGGGACAAAGACGCTGCAGATCTTTGAATCGTTCCCAAGCTTCATATAATGACTCGCCAGAGTCTTGGGTGAAGGTCACTATCTCATGACGCATATCTGCAGTCTTCTGGTAAGGGTACCACTTGATGAGAAAGATCTTTGAGAGTTCTGCCCAAGTGGTGATGGTGGAAGGCAGCTTATTATACCAAAATAAAGCTTTGTCGCGCAGAGAGAAACCAAACAAGATGAGTTTCATCTCATCAGCGAGTAACACTAGCTTGTTTCGAGTAGCACAACACCTGTAAAAATCGCTGCGCAGTGCTGATTTGGGTCTTCGGATGGTAACCCGACAACCGGTTATTCTGAACCATATTCAGAACATGAGAGTTAATTTCAAAGTTTGCAGCAGCAATAGTAGGCAACCGTACCCCAGTGGGCACATTATCAGGAGTTGGTTGTGCATAGTCTCTGAAAGTCGGTTTAGCTTCGTCACCCATTCTAGCAGTAATAGGTGAAGATGGTGGAGTAGTTGTCTTTTGGGAAGGTGTCCCTGCAGACAACTTCGCTTGCTTAGCTTGCTTTCTGAGTCTACGAGCAGTCTTTTCAATCTCCGGATCAAATGGAATGAGATTTGAGGATTTCAATTTCCTGCTCATACACCAAAAACACTAAAACAAACGTGAGATGCTCTAAAGAACAGGTGTTCTTCAGAGTAGAGGTTAGTGTAATACTATAATTCAGACAAAATAAAAATAAACCGTCTCCCCGGCAACGGCGCCAAAATTTGACAGGCTAAAGTCGTATCACCTTATCAAAAATAACCTAAGGTCCACTAACAAGTAGTCAGGGAAGTCAGGATCGAATCCACAGGGAGAAAGTTATAGTATTGTATCTGAATTCTAATATTATACTAACTAAATCAGTTGAAAAGGGGTGTGTGACTACACTAATAGGCAGATGACAAAACTAAATATGAAGGTAATAATCAATTAATAAAGAACTAGGACTATGGATCACTATGCATACAATTCAGGAAATCAGAGACGAATAATAACTACCCAATAAGCCAATTTATCTAGGGCACATGTAATTTCTCTCGAACATTACCTCCCTCAAAGATCACCTAGCCGCTCTCGCATGGTCAAGGATCACTATGCCTAATGATTGAAAGCCTATACGAAATCTCTCCTCTCGAAGTAGATTCAATATTGCGATAATAGAAATATAAATCAGGCCTAATTCATAAATCTAGCATGAACGATTCAATCACAGGAAACAATTGAAATAAAGGGTAATTATACTAATCTATCAATCCCTCATTGCATACATAGATCCCCACAATCCTAGAAATAAAACTACTCACTCATGCTTAAGAAAACAATAACAAATTTCATATAAAAATCCATGCTTTGAACTATTGCAAATAACTAAGAAACTAATCTAATCAATAATAGAGGAAGCAAATAAATATGAAGAGAATAAAGAAGAAGATTACCAAATTAATGAACTATCTTAAACTTGTGAATAATCCAAAGGTTCAATCTTGAATCACAATGAAGAGTAGTAGAAACTAGGGTTCTTGAGAGAAAATATGAGAAATAATCTAAAACAAAGATAAAACAAAGATCAAACAAAAGATGTTCTAACTTTCCTCTTTACACTAAGTGGCCCGAAAATCATTAAATGAACGCGCGGAGGCAATCGCCCGATCGGGCCAACCAAGCCCGATGAAGTCGGGCGCAAAAGCAGCAGCTAAGCTTCAAAACGGACCTCGCCCGATGACATCGGGCCGACCTGCCCGATGAAGTCGGGCCGCACACCAACGCTTCACAGCCAGCGCAGAACATAGCCAAGGACGCCCGATGAGATCGGGCCGAACCGCCCGATCGGGCTCCTCACCGAAATAACGATCGGGCAACGTCGCCCGATCGGGCCCGCAACGACGCTTATCTCTTGCTTCTGATGGCGATGACCGCCCGATCGGGCGTTTGGCGCCCGATCCGATCGGGCTCAGGTCCGATACTTCATTCCTTGGCTTCAAACGCCAAGGCTTCACTTCTTCTTTTATCCAAGGCCTCGGAAAGTATTCTCGGGACCCCGGAACTCATCATAAATGCCTTCGAACTTCTCCATTCGATTGTAATGGTCGGATAATAGCGGAAAATAGGGAGATAACTCCCTAAAACCTGCAATCAGACACAGAACAGAAAACCACAACTAGATGGAGAGAGTTAGCTTAAAATGGCTCCTAAGAGCACCATTGATACACATTTTAGCTCAAATACAGGGGGAAAAACACTATATAAAACCATAACATCAAACTCCCCCAAGCTAAACCTTTGCTTGTCCTCAAGTAAAGCACAACATGAATAAGAATAGGATTGCTTCACCCCTCAGATGGGAAAGTTTAAACTCAATTATTTCCAACTCAAAATCATTCAAGCAAGCAAAATTCAAGTTCAGTTGCTCAGATCACCTGACTACCAATCACTTAAGTAAACCATCAAACGCAGCCGCCCTACATATCATGCAAATCTTGAAAAGGTGCTCACCGAGGTGGCACTCCTCTCAATTTTGTGGCAGGCAAAATATGTGCCCGATCTCTCACCAACCCAACCATAAAAGCCCTTCCCACTCACACTCTCATGTGTTTAGAAAGGTATAATATCGCTCATCCTAATCAGGTCGACTCAAATAACAAACTTAATCTTCAACTTTGGCATATTGACTCAATATTATTCCAATAAACAATCAAACACGTGCTCAAGAGGTCTTTTTCAGGGTTGCAATGGGGCTCGGGTAAAGGTATGGAAATTATTTAGGAAATGTGGTGGAAAAGCCAAGAAAGGGGAGCAAAAAACACTAGTAGGACTAGGTGTGGTAGAAACAACTCCCATGGCATCAACAACTTAACCAAGATAATAACCAACTTTTGAAATTTCACGAACCAATCAACAATTGTCATTTTCAACATAATTTCCAACACTTTTGATAGTTAACGAATGAAGATCATAGAAATTTTTCCGATTTTTCACTATCAATTTTTTTTCTTTCTTTCTTTTCTTTATTTTTCTTTCTTTCTTTTCTTTGTACAACCATATCATTATTTTCCAACCGCCCTACGGAATCAACCACACAATATGATATAAACTTAACAAATGTTCCCCCAAGCTAGGCTTGGGACAATAGCCATTGCAAAGGCTCAAGGTGTGTAGTGTGGTTTAATATAGATCCAAAAAGAAGTCATTAGGCTCAGCGGGGCTAGGGGGAAAAATTAATTAAACAACTATGAGGCTTAAAATTAAACAAATGAACGCCTCTATCACAAAGACTTGCCTAAAGTTACCAGAACTCAACGAGTACAATGCCAAAACCAAGATAAGAATGTTACGAGGAACTAACACACAAGAATAGATCGGATATAGAGATAAATCCGAGGGCTAGAATGAATCCTCACAATCTAACCAATTCGAGCATGCAGTTAAGATAGGCACTTTATCATCAAAATTCACGCAAGATCAAGGCAATCATAAATCACATCACAACATCTCAATCACAAATGCCCAACTATCCAGTATAATGAGTTAAATCATTTTTTTCAAAGCAAAGTTCGGGGCACAGGGAAGCAATCAAACTATTCGAATTCAACTCGTATTTTTGTGTTTTTTTCAGAAATATTTCATTTTTTCAAAGCAATTAAACTAACTTAACTAACCTAAAAAGCAGTAAAACATAAAGAAAAACACTAAAGATAAAAAGAAAAATACTACTAATACTTACAGAAATCCTCCCCCAAGCTGAACATGGCAATGACCTCATTGCAACAAGGGAAAGGAAAGGGATATGGACATCAGCCGCCCATCAGCCTGGATCGAGTAGTTTAGTAGCCACATGTTGTACCACCTCTTGCAACCCGCGTCGGACTGTAATGCTGGTGTGGTGGCCCGCATGTCGATGAATGCGGTGCTCATTATGATCAAGGCTTATTCCTGTCTTGTCATCAGTGCTATAGCCAATGGTCTTTTTGGGAGTCTGTAAGACCGTTAGAAAATGCTCATCACCTGCAAAAGATTCTAAAGCAAGCACATCATTTGAAGTAGCATGGGAGGGGGAATGAGGCATGCAACCATGGATCGGTGCATCTATAACATCAACACTATAACATGACTCCTCTAACATTGGGCTTTTAGGTGTATTGTTTAGGCTAAACATGACCTTATCATCCCCACGACGGTGTCGGTTTCCCACTCTTAACATCTATCACCGCCCCAAAGCAGTATGGAGGAAAGGTCTCCCAAGGATAATGGGTGTTTAAGTGTCTTCGGCCATGTTTAATATAACAAAGTCCACAGGGATAAAGAATTTACCTACTCTAACAGGAACGTCCTCTAATATACCTAAAGGATATTTCACAGAACGGTCAGCCATTTGCAGAGTAATGGTAGTACATTTTAATTCGCCCATGTTCAGTTGCTTACAGATAGAAAGAGGCATGACACTTACACTGGCACCTAAATCACATAAGGCTTTGTCAATAAATATGGTGCCATTGTGACAGGGGATGGAAAAACTCCCTCGGATCTTTCAATTTAGGTGGAGACCGATTTTGTAAAAGAGCGCCGCATCGCCAGTAAAAGCCACGATCTCCACCTCATTGAGAGTCCGCTTCCTCATCAACAGTTCTTTCAAAAATTTAGAATAAGCAGGCACTTGATATAATAATTCAGTAAAAGGAACTGTTACCTGCAGATTCTTTACCACCTCTAAAAACTTACCATACTGGTGGTCGAGTTTCTTCTTGAGCATCCGCTCGGGGAATGGTAGCTTGATCACCGGAGGCACAGTTTTCTCCTTAGTCACCTCCTTAGTCTTGTCTGCAGCTCCTTGCTCTACTTGAGGTTCAGCATCCTCAGGCACTTCTTGTGGTTTTGGTGATTCCACCTCTAGCATTGCCGGAGCATCGTCTCGCACTCCACCGCGAAGGGTGATAGCATTGGCGGTGTCCCTAGGTTGCATTGGTTGTGAAGGCAAGGACCCGGATGACCTATTAGCGAGAGGAACTAGCCGACTGGGCTATTTGTGAGTCCAACATCTTATTATGTGTCCCTTGCGGCTTATTCTCGAGCATGCGGGCTCTCAAATTGAGACCTAGTATCCGCTTGAAAGGAAATAATACCTTTACGCATCTGCAAGCATTAGACTTTTAAGTTCAGCAATAGCTGGGTCTAGAGGAGGTGTAGATTGATGCTGTTGAAACTGAGTTCTCTGATATCCAGGAGGAGCTTGCGGTTGATATTGTTGTTGTTGATGATGCTGTGGATAATGTTGTTGTTGCGGATTCAGCACATTATTGCTCCTATACGAGAGATTTGGATGATCTCTCATCCCGGGATTATAGGTATTGGAGTAGGGATCGAACTGCGGCTTGTGTGGTGACTGTAATGCGTGCACGGACTCACTAGAATGTGAGAGAGAGGGGCACTCTTGAGAGTTATGTCCTGCTATCCCACAAACGTCACAGATGAAAGCATTGTACCCAGAAACACTAGCCATAGCATTGACACTCATATGAGGGGAGGAATTGTTACCTAGCTTCAAAGAATCAATCTTCTGGTGAAGAGCAGCTAGTTGTGCGGTCAGTAAAGAAATGGCTTCAACATCATGTTTACCTCCCTTTGTCATAGAGGAACGAATAGTAGACGCTTGGTGAGAAGCGAGTTTCTCCAGAAGTTCATGCCCTTCGTCTACGGCTTTATCCATGAAAAACCCACCTGCAGCTCCATCAATTACCCGTCTAGTATCGGCATCAACTCTCGTGTAGAAAATATGGCACAGATACCACTTGTCAAAACCATGATGGGGACAAAGACGCTGCAGATCTTTGAATCGTTCCCAAGCTTCATATAATGACTCGCCAGAGTCTTGGGTGAAGGTCACTATCTCATGACGCATATCTGCAGTCTTCTGGTAAGGGTACCACTTGATGAGAAAGATCTTTGAGAGTTCTGCCCAAGTGGTGATGGTGGAAGGCAGCTTATTATACCAAAATAAAGCTTTGTCGCGCAGAGAGAAACCAAACAAGATGAGTTTCATCTCATCAGCAGTAACACTAGCTTGTTTCTGAGTAGCACAACACTGTAAAAATCGCTGCAGGTGCTGATTTGGGTCTTCAGATGGTAACCCGACAAACTGGTTATTCTGAACCATATTCAGAACATGAGAGTTAATTTCAAAGTTTGCAGCAGCAATAGTAGGCAACCGTACCCCAGTGGGCACATTATCAGGAGTTGGTTGTGCATAGTCTCCCGAAAGTCGGTTTAGCTTCGTCACCCATTCTAGCAAGTAATAGGTGAAGATGGTGGAGTAGTTGTCTTTTGGGAAGGTGTCCCCGCAGACAACTTCGCTTGCTTAGCTTGCTTTACGAGTCTACGAGCGATCTTTTCAATCTCCGGATCAAATGGAATGAGATTTGAGGATTTCAATTTCCTCGCTCATACACCAAAAACACTAAAACAAACGTGAGATGCTCTAAAGAACAGGTGTTCTTCGAGTAGAGGTTAGTGTAATACTATAATTCGACAAAATAAAAATAAACCGTCTCCCCCGGCAACGGCGCCAAAATTTGACAGAGCTAAAGTCGTATCACCTTATCAAAAATAACCTAAGGTCCACTAACAAGTAGTCGGGGAAGTCGGGATCGAATCCACAGGGAGAAAGTTATAGTATTGTATCTGAATTCTAATATTATACTAACTAAATCAGTTGAAAAGGGGTGTGTGACTACACTAATAGGCAGATGACAAAACTAAATATGAAGGTAATAATCAATTAATAAAGAACTAGGACTATGGATCACTATGCATACAATTCAGGAAATCAGAGACGAATAATAACTACCCAATAAGCCAATTTATCTAGGGCACATGTAATTTCTCTCGAACATTACCTCCCTCAAAGATCACCTAGCCGCTCTCGCATGGTCAAGGATCACTATGCCTAATGATTGAAAGCCTATACGAAATCTCTCCTCTCGAAGTAGATTCAATATTGCGATAATAGAAATATAAATCAGGCCTAATTCATAAATCTAGCATGAACGATTCAATCACAGGAAACAATTGAAATAAAGGGTAATTATACTAATCTATCAATCCCTCATTGCATACATAGATCCCCACAATCCTAGAAATAAAACTACTCACTCATGCTTAAGAAAACAATAACAAATTTCATATAAAAATCCATGCTTTGAACTATTGCAAATAACTAAGAAACTAATCTAATCAATAATAGAGGAAGCAAATAAATATGAAGAGAATAAAGAAGAAGATTACCAAATTAATGAACTATCTTAAACTTGTGAATAATCCAAAGGTTCAATCTTGAATCACAATGAAGAGTAGTAAAAACTAGGGTTCTTGAAAGAAAATATGAGAAATAATCTAAAATAAAGATAAAACAAAGTTCAAACAAAAGATGTTCTAACTTTCCTCTTTATACTAAGTGGCCCGAAAATCATTAAATGAACGCGCGGAGGCAATCGCCCGATCGGGCCAACCAAGCCCGATGAAGTCGGGCGCAAAAGCAGCAGCTAAGCTTCAAAACGGACCTCGCCCGATGACAACGGGCCGACCCGCCCGATGAAGTCGGGCCGCACACCAACGCTTCACAGCCAGCGCAGAACATAGCCAAGGACGCCAGATGAGATCGGGCCGAACCGCCCGATCGGGCTCCTTACCGAAATAACGATCGGGCAACGTCGCCCAATCGGGCCCGCAACGACGCTTATCTCTTGCTTCTGATGGCGATGACCGCCCGATCGGGCGTGTGGCGCCCGATCCGATCGGGCTCAGGTCCGATACTTCATTCCTTGGCTTCAAACGCCAAGGCTTCACTTCTTCTTTTATCCAAGGCCTCGGAAAGTATTCTCGGGACCTCGGGACCTCGGAACTCATCATAAATGCCTTCGAAGTTCTCCATTCGATTGTAATGGTCGGATAATAGCGGAAAATAGGGAGATAACTCCCTAAAACCTGCAATCAGACACAGAACAGAAAACCACAACTAGATGGAGAGAGTTAGCATAAAATGGCTCCTAAGAGCACCATTGATACACATTTTAGCTCAAATACAGGGGGAAAAACACAATATAAAACCATAACATCATTCCCTCTTGCTTGTGTTGATTTTTTTTTTCATTAAACGGATCAGCCCACCATGTGTAAGGCATGCAATGCAGTAGATGGATCAAATAATGATTCAGAAATATGAAAGGCGTATTCCATAATCCTACAAGCCCTCTAGTTAAGCCTATAAATGAGATACTATAAACTCTGGTTTTGTTTGCATTAAAAGTTCAGATCACCTGGCACAAACAAAAGGGAAAGCAAACAGAAAAGAAAATCACAGTTCATCTTTGATCTGATGTATTTTTTTCATCAAATAGTCTTACACAAGCACTTTTTCATCACAATACTCATTTTGAATTCTTAGACTGCAGTTAGTGTACCACTCTATTATTTGCTTTTACATCCACATTTACTAAAATCATTTGGCAATACACCACTTACTCATACTTATTCTTTAGTTTCTCAAGTTCTAGTTCAGCATTGTTTCCCTTATTAGAGAAATAATAAGGATATTCTATTTTAAATAGTAAATTGTTCAATCATATGTGGTAGTTTTCTGTTCAAATAATTTCGACTTATTTTAGAAAAATAAGACAAAAGTTCCAACAATTCTATAAGTTCCAATAAGTTGGATAAGTTCGAAAGAACGCCGAAATAAGTTTAATGGAATACGCCCTTAGCAATAACGTAGCCCTAGAATGTCTCCAATTTTCCCTATTAATAGGGGGAACCGTGAATAGCACTAACTGTGATAGGAAGCATAGAGTTGTTGATACTCATTCAAGATTCCGTTCTCACTAATATCTTACTGCAATTCCAATAATCTGTTTACTTTCAAACTCATAATCTTTCAAAATACATATGTAGATATAACATTATCCCCATCTCAAAATTTCGATTACATGATTTAGTCACTTGTTAGCAATTTCAGACATGCTCCATTAGGAATTTTTTTTCAAAAAACTACAAAAGATCCCTACATATGCTAAGAATACAGAAGAAAATGCCACCAAGATTGGACCCATTTTTCCTATCTCTAAGAGATCACATGAATACCAAAACCATATCTAGAACCACTCGTAAGAGGAGCGAGAGGGAAAGTAGGAAATGATAAACAAATTCCCGGATTATAATGACCTACATGTGACTATAGATCATCTACTTACCTTCAATCTCTCATGAGCCTCTTTAAGTGTCTTCCAGCCATTTTCTCCTTTCAACCATGAACATCCTTCTTAAGCATCTTCTCCGTTTCAACTTTAATTTGAGGGACTTCAAGATGTAACAATCATCAGTATTTGGACAGAGCATGTCAGAATCCACGTATTCACAAATATATGAAATGCAACAAACCAAAAGTACAGATTTCATAAGCCTTTAGAGCCTCATTGAAAAAATTGAGAAAGAATAACATGTATAAAATGCATACTCAAGGAAAATACCTCCTCATCAGTATGGTTTTTTTTTTTTTTTTTTGCAAACTGAAGCCCATAGCAGTCTTGACACTAACTCCACGATACAGGTATCCCTAATATTAGGGGGAAAAGAACTAGGCCTGGATACCTGGAGATAACACATATCCGGTTCTTAAATCATCATATTGCTACAAATACATAGCCACAAAAGAAAAGGACTACGCCAAACTGACAATGTTGTCGATTTGGTTGACAATATTTGCATAATGTTAAGCAAGAGCAGCAGGACCCAATCTATGAGTACTTAAGCCATCCTGTTCACCAGTTTCTACAAAACATGCCAATATATAGTAACTATCATTAAGCATTTTTAGACCAGTGGTACCCCCTAAAGTTCTAACATTAGAGATACCTATACTTGTTTGTTTGTCCTTGTGAACAACAAACTGTAGATTTTAAGCCCAATTCTAATAAATCCATCGTGCACGTATTTCTAACAAAATTATAAGAGACCTCATGCATTTTGTGTTTCAGGGATATGTAGCTAAACAACCAATTATCAGAATTTCAAAAAGGTCTATGTACTGTAGTCTATATGCAGAATACCTTTTGCAAATATTTCTTTTCTTTGATCTCGAGTCCTGATGTACGAAGGCAACAATATCAACAAGCTTTTCAATTACCTGGAATTTGGAAGAAGCAAAAATACAACAGTGAGGCCAAGAAAAAAACAAGATTACGATTAAGCAGGAAAAATACGGTGAGGCCAAACTAAAATCTTATAAAGAAAAAACAGATTACTGCGCGTTTTTTGAATTAGAACGGACCAAGACATTATCAACAATCAGCACTACTACAATGCTGGAGGTTATCTTTATATTCAACAACAATAAGCTGAATCCCACCAGACCGTTTTTCCCCACTGCTAACACCCTAATTGGAATAGCTCTCTGCAACCTAAATCATCATGTAAGTTGCAACCAACCCACAAAAATTCAAATTAGACAGTAAATTTTAGCGTTAAAAAGAACTCGGTTTAGAGGGTCAATCTCAAATTCAAAAAAGATTAAATGTTGAGAGAAATGGATTAAATTGTACCACTGATCGACCATTGTACTTACATTTTGTTCATTCTGGGTATTTGGGTCCGTACCATATTTATAAGATCCATTTGTTAAGAAAAATTGGAATTAGAAGAAAATAAGCGGGCACAAGAAGTGGAATGAAAATTGGAAAAGGAGAAGTATGAGCAAACCTGATAAAGTGAGATTAATGGGGAGATGAGGAGTGTCATTTCCATGCCTTTGCAGGCTTCGGAAGCTCTCTCAAACCTGACAGATGAAGCAATTTTAGCTTTGAAGACAAAAGATGCTTTACGATTACAAGAACGATGATACTATACGTGTAATCTTTCCCCCTACTTCACATAAACGTGCACTCTTCTTTAAAGTCTGATAAAATTAAGAATGTTGAAATTGCATTTCTCCTTTATTTTGGCAGTGGTTAAAATGCTGACAAAGCAGATCTAATGAATAGATATTAGCCTTTGCTAGCTTTACTATTCTAAGGTAGTTAAGCACAATTGTTCAAATAATCAGCTAGAATGAACAAAGATTTGATTAGTACACTAATCAGCTTGAATGAATAAAGACACCAGATCGATAAACTAATCAGTGGCATCAATCTAAAATTCAACCCACACCAAAAATTATATAAATCCATAACCCTTTAAAAGTTGGAAGGTTCTGCCGATAAAATGCCTCTCGAAGGGCACGAACTTTGTCAGTCCTCGTAATTAGGAGGTGGAACAAGGAGATAACAGCACCCTCAAACTCGACTCCACGGCCAGCATTGATGGTGGTTGGGCTGAATGCTTTCCAGGTGATGTTCTCACTGCAATCCAAGACATTAAAAAACATGGTTTAGCTAAGATACATCACAAAATCATGGGATAAAATACACAACATATACCAGAACACAGTAAAGCCAGTAGCTCACCAGATGTTGATAGCAATGAAAAGTGAAATCCCATAACCTAAATCATATCCCTTCTGCAGAAGTTCATCGAGGCAGATCACAATAATTCCAGCGAAGCACAGTTGAAGAATAATCAGAATCGCGTTTCCAACACCAAGCTGGCCAACATTGCCATACATCCCAGATAGAACATATGCTACAGCCTCACCAACAGCTATCAGAATACACAACAACTTCTGTGCACCATTTCTGAGATCAAATGGAAAAGTGAAAGATAGAAGTCAAATTCAAGCACAACTCAGACGATAAAAGAAACTTTTCAGCTGACATGCACTGGTCATGCAATCTACAATCAACACAAGGAAGCTCATATAGCTAAAGCTAAATGCAAAAGCATAAATGCACCAAAATCCTTGTTGTACTTTCTGATCATTTAAAAATTTACACCTTCCATGTTTAGACAAACAAATATTCATTTTACAGACATTCCAGTGATCACCACCTCCAAGTTTTTTAAAAAAAACACTTTCAACAGCAAGATTTGAGCTTCTCCAACCAACAAAGACATATTTCAACCAGATCATAGCAAAGAATATGAAAGCTGGTTATGAAACTTACAAAAGTGCGAAGAAGCAAAACATCAGAGCAACATAAGCCACATCTTCAATTACAATTAAAGAAATCAAAGAAATAAAGAGCAAAATAAACTAAACATGATAATGCTTATTCCGATATTTTATAAATAATAGATCCGGGAACAAGAAATCAAACCCCGAACACACAACGCACCCTAATAAATCCAAAATGATAGATTGTTTGAGATCAAACCATCAACACACAACACATATAGATCTTTTTTAAAAAAACACACCTTAGATCTGATTTCTGAAAGATAAAATGAAAGTGGAAATGGATTTTTACCATTGAAATTACTCTAAAGTGTAGCTTGCAAATCTGGAAAAAAAAAAGTGGAGGTCTACTGTTCATAGATTATTATACCTAGAAAAAATATCAACAAAAAACCAAAAAAACCTGACATCAATGGGCTGAAGTAGATGAAGAGGAGGTAACCAGGAAAATGCCCTCTTCAAAGACTAACCAGAAAAAATCATTTTGACTATTGTTCACTCCATAGCAATGGAGGAAGAAAAGAGGGGAGATGAGAGAGGAGAGAGACAGCGAGAAAGACAGAGAGATAAAGGAGAGAGAAGAGAGACGTGATGAAGAGGAGAGAAAGAAAGATCGTGAGGCTCTTGTTACCCGGAATGGAGGGTTGAGATTGCTTCTCCCTTAGCTACAGTAAGTTGCAAGCTTTTGTCACTCAGAGTACTGTTCATATGTACAGTAGCAACACTTCCAACTTTTAAAAGGTCTAGGATATGTAAGTGTTTCAAATACGAAACTTACAAGAAGGGATCTTTGAGTCAATTTGAAGGTGCTGTGGTTTGACAGGGTGCCGAATGTCCAAGCTCGGGTGTAGGTCCTGCAAACATAAGAGTTAGACTATCCCAGGAGTGTTTCCGACATTGCCCCTCTGAAGCTTAAGCAGAGGTCAAATTTAGTAAGAAAAGCTAGCTACACTGCTAGAGAGAGTCAATATGTGATCTATCCATTACCTTCATAAATCGCACTAGTAGAATAATTGCGTTTTGCCGCGGTTTGTAAGTGGCATATTGCTGCGGATTTCGCACCGCCGCAAATCAAGGTGCAACAATAGGTAGCTGGCACTTATATTTTTTTTTTGCTTTTAGCGAAATTCAAACTACTTCTAGTGAAATATCTCATCACAATTTTAAAGAGAGACACACAGTAACATAAAACTAAATTCAAATCAAGTAATCAAGTCATTACATCAACAATACAACATGTTTTTAGAAATAAAGGAGAAAAAAATAAAATCCTACATCTATAAATGAAAGCAAAAATTAAACAAACATTTCAGATATGAAAATGAAACAACTTTGTAATTTCATCTCTTAAAATGAAACACAAATGTTATGAATTAATCAGATCCGAGCTATGATAAATCGCAAAAAAAAAAAAAAAATCAGATCTAAAATAAAAACAACTCGAGCCAAACTATTCGTGGAAGGTGTTTATAGACTTAGGGGCTTATAGCTTTGACCGCCGACTGCTAACTGCCCTCCGCCGAGCAACGTCACGGACTACATCTGGAAGCACTACTCGACAATCACATATTATGGTCTACGTTCACGGCTGCGGGTTTTTCGTCGCCAATTGACAGGCTAAAGTCGTATCACCTTATCAAAAATAACCTAAGGTCCACTAACAAGTAGTCAGGGAAGTCAGGATCGAATCCACAGGGAGAAAGTTATACTATTGTATCTGAATTCTAATATTATACTAACTAAATCAGATGAAAATAGGTGTGTGACTAAACTAATAGGCAAATGATACAACTAAATATGAGGGTAAGAATTAATTAATAAAGAACTAGGACTATGGATCACTATGCATACAATTCGGGAAATCAGAGACGAATAATAACTACCCAATAAGTCAATTTATCTAGGGCACATGTAATTTCTCTCGAACATTACCTCCCTCAAAGATCACCTAGCCGCTCTCGCATGGTCAAGGATCACTATGCCTAATGATTGAAAGCCTATACGAAATCTCTCCTCTCGAAGTAGATTCAATATTGCGATAATAGAAATACAAATCAGGCCTAATTCATAAATCTAGCATGAACGATTCAATCACAGGAAACAATTGAAATAAAGGGTAATTATATTAATCTATTAATCCCTCATTGCATACATAGATCCCCACAATCCTAGAAATAAAACTACTCACTCATGTTTGAGAATCCAACAACAAATTTCATATAAAAATCCATGCTTTGAACTATTGCAAATAACTAAGAAACTAATCTAATCAATAATAGAGAAAGCAAATAAATATGAAGAGAATAAAGAAGAAGATTACCAAATTAATGAACTATATTGAACTTGCGAATAATCCAAAGGTTTGATCTTGAATCACAATGAAGAGTAGTAAAAAACTAGGGTTCTTGAGAGAAACTATGAAAAATAAAGACTAAAAACAAGATGATTAATAAATTTTCTAACTTTCCTATTTATACTAAGTGCCCGAAACTCATTAAATGAGCGCGCGCAGAGAGAAGCCCGATCGGGCCAACCAAGCCCGATGAAGTCGGGCACAAACAAAGTAGCTGCGCACCAAAGAAAACCTCGCCCGATGGTATCGGACCATGCCGCCCGATGCTGTCGGGCTATCTCGATGTTCAGCGCTCAGCTCAGCAGATGCATGTACGCTCTCGCCTAGCGCCCGATCCTGTCGGGCTATCTCGCCCGATGAAGTCGGGTGATGAACTTCGCCAAGAATTAGCGCGCAAGCCTCGAGCATGACCATAGCAGCATGGCATTCGATCACGCCCGATGATGTCGGGCCATCTCGCCCGACCGGGCTGGACAGCGAAACAACGACCGGGCAACGTCGCCCGATCGGGCCCGCAACGACTCTTGCTTGTGATGGAGTTGAACGCCCGATCGGGCGTATGGCGCCCGATCCAATCGGGCTCAGGTCCGGTATTTCCTTCCTTGGCTTCAAACGCCAAGGCTTCACTTCTACTTTTGTCCAAGGCATCGGAAAGTATTCTCGGGACCCCGGAACTCATCATAAATCCCTTCGAACTTCCCCATTCGATTGTGGTAGACGCAAATCAGTAGAAAATAGGGAAAAAGCTCCCCAATACCTACAAATCATCACAAAACAGAAAACCACAACTAGAAGAAGAAAGTTAGCGTGAAATGGCTCCTACGAGCACCATTGATGCACATTTTAGCTCAGATATAAGGGGAAAAACACTATACAAAACCGTAACATCAAACTCCCCCAAGCTAAACCCTTGCTTGTCCTCAAGCAAAGCATAACATGAATAAGAATAGGATTGCTTCACCCCTCAGATGGAAAAGTTTAAACTCAATTATTTCCAACTCAAAATCATTCAAGCAAGCAAAATTCAAGTTCAGTTGCTCAGATCACCTGACTACCAATCACTTAAGTAAACCATCAAATGCAGCTGCCCTACATATCATGCAAATCTTGGAAAGGTGCTCACCGTGGTGTCACTCATCTCCATTTTGTGGCAGGCAAAATATGTGTCTGATCTCTCACCAACCCAACCATTATAGTCCTTCCCACTCACACTCTCATGTGTTTAGAAAGGTATAATATCGCTCATCCTAATCAGGTCGACTCAAATAACAGACTTAATCTTCAACTTTGGCATATTGACTCAGTATTATTCCAATAAACAATCAAACACGTGCTCAAAAGGTCTTTTTCAGGGTTGTAATGGGGCTCGGGTAAAGGTACGGAAATTATTTAGGAAATGTGGTGGAAAAGCCAAGAAAGGGGAGCAAGCCAAAAACTAGTAGGACTAGGTGTGGTAGAAACAACTCCCATGGCATCAAAAACTTAACCAAGATAATAACCAACTTTTGAAATTTCACGAACCAACCAACAATTGTCATTTTCAACATAATTTCCAACACTTTTGATATTTAACGAATGAAGATCATAGAAATTTTTCAGATTTTTCACTATCAAATTTTTTTTTTCTCTTTCTTTCTTTCACTTTATTTTTCTTTTTCTTTCTTTTCTTTGTACAACCATATCATTATTTTCCAACCGCCCTACGGAATCAACCACACAATATGATATAAACTTAACAAATGCTCCCCCAAGCTAGGCTTGGGACAATAGTCATTGCAAAGGCTCAAGGTATGTAATGTGGTTTAATATAGATCCAAAAAGAAGTCATTAGGCTTAGCGGGGATAGGGGGAAAAATTCATTAAACAACTCTGAGGCTTAAAATTATTCAAATGAACGCCTCTATCACAGCACATGCCTAAAGTTACCAGAACTCAACGAGTATAATGCCAAAACCAAGATAAGAATGCTATGAGGAACTAACACACAAGAATATATCGGATATAGAGATAAATCCGAGGGCAAGAATGAATCCTCACAATCTAACCAATTCAAGCATGCAGTTAAAATAGGCGCTTTATCAACAAAATCTACTCAAGATCAAGGCAATCATAGATCACATCACAACATCCCAATCACAAATGCCCAACTATCCAGTATAATGAGTTAAATCATTTTTCAAAGTAAAGTTCGGGGCACAGGGAAGCAATCAATCTATTCGAATTCAACTCGTATTTTTGTTTTTTTTTCCAGCAATATTTCATTTTTTTGTGATTTTTCATTTTTTCAAAGCAATTAAACTAACTTAACTAACCTAAAAAGCAGTAAAACATAAAGAAAAACACTAAAAATAAAAAGAAAAATACTACTAATACTTACAGAAATCCTCCCCCAAGCTGAACATGGCAATGACCTCATTGCAACAAGGGAAAGGAAAGGGATATGGACATCAGCCGCCCATCAGCCTGGATCGAGTAGTTTAGTAGCCACATGTTGTACCACCTCTTGCAACCCGCGTCGGACTGTAATGCTGGTGTGGTGGCCCGCATGTCGATGAATGCGGTGCTCATTATGATCAAGGCTTATTCCTGTCTTGTCATCAGTGCTATAGCCAATGGTCTTTTTGGGAGTCTGTAAGACCGTTAGAAAATGCTCATCACCTGCAAAAGATTCTAAAGCAAGCACATCATTTGAAGTAGCATGGGAGGGGGAATGAGGCATGCAACCATGGATCGGTGCATCTATAACATCAACACTATAACATGACTCCTCTAACATTGGGCTTTTAGGTGTATTGTTTAGGCTAAACATGACCTTATCATCCCCACAGTCAGTGTCAGTTTCCCACTCTTAACATCTATCACCGCCCCAGCAGTATGAAGGAAAGGTCTCCCAAGGATAATGGGTGTTTGAGTGTCTTCGGCCATGTTTAATATAACAAAGTCCACAGGGATAAAGAATTTACCTACTCTAACAGGAACGTCCTCTAATATACCTAAGGGATATTTCACAGAACGGTCAGCCATTTGCAGAGTAATGGTAGTACATTTTAATTCGCCCATGTTCAGTTGCTTACAGATAGAAAGAGGCATGACACTTACACTGGCACCTAAATCACATAAGGCTTTGTCAATAAATATGGTGCCATTGTGACAGGGGATGGAAAAACTCCCTGGATCTTTCAATTTAGGTGGAGACTGATTTTGTAAAAGAGCGCTGCATTCAGCAGTAAAAGCCACAGTCTCCACCTCATTGAGAGTCCGCTTCCTCATCAACAGTTCTTTCAAAAATTTAGAATAAGCAGGCACTTGATTTAATAATTCAGTAAAAGGAACTGTTACCTGCAGATTCTTTACCACCTCTAAAAACTTACCATACTGGTGGTCGAGTTTCTTCTTGAGCATCCGCTCGGGGAATGGTAGCTTGATCACCGGAGGCACAGTTTTCTCCTTAGTCACCTCCCTAGTCTTGTCTGCATCTCCTTGCTCTACTTGAGGTTCAGCATCCTCAGGCACTTCTTGTGGTTTTGGTGATTCCACCTCTAGCATTGCCGGAGCATCGTACTGCACTCCACTACGAAGGGTGATAGCATTGGCGGTGTCCCTGGGTTGCATTGGTTGCGAAGGTAGTGACCCAGATGGCCTACTAGCAGATGAACTAGCCAGCTGAGCAATTTGTGACTCCAACATCTTATTGTGTGTCCCTTGTAGCTTATTCTGAGCATGCAGGCTCTCAACTTGAGACCTGGTATCTGCTTGAAAGGAAATAATACCTTTCTGCATCTGCAACATTAAACTTTTGAGTTCAACAATAGCTGGGTCTGGAGGTAGTGTAGAATGATGCTGTTGAAACTGAGTTCTCTGATAACCAGGAGGAGCTTGTGGTTGATATTGTTGTTGTTGAGGGTAATGTTGTTGTTGCGAATTCATCACGTTATTACTCCTATACGAGAGATTTGGATGATCTCGCATCCTAGGATTATATGTATTGGAGTAGGGATCAAACTGGGGCTTGTGTGGTGACTGTAATGCGTGCACGGGCACACTAGAATGTGAGAGAGAGGGGCACTCTTGAGAGTTATGTCCAGCTATCCCACAAGCGTCACAGATGAAAGCATTGTACCCAGAAACACTAGCCATAGCATTGACACTCATATGAGGGGAGGAATTGTTACCTAGCTTCAAAGAATCAATCTTCCGGTGAAGAGCGACTAGTTGTCCGGTCGAAAAAGAAATGGCTTCAACATCATGTTTACCTCCCTTTGTCATAGAGGAACGAATAGTAGACGCTTGGTGAGAAGCGAGTTTCTCCAGAAGTTCATGCCCTTCGTCTACGGCTTTATCCATGAAAAACCCACCAGCAGCTCCATCAATTACCCGTCTCGTATCTGCATCAACTCTAGTGTAGAAAATGTGGCACAGATACCACTTGTCAAAACCATGATGGGGGCAAAGACGCTGCAGATCTTTGAATCTTTCCCAAGCTTCATATAGTGACTCTCCAGGATCCTGGGTGAAAGTCACTATCTCATGACGCATATCTGCAGTCTTTTGGTAAGGGTACCACTTGATGAGAAAAATCTTTGAGAGCTCGGCCCAGGTGGTGATGGTGGAAGGCAGCTTATTATACCAAAATAGAGCTTTGTCGCGCAGAGAAAAACCAAATAAGATGAGTTTCATCTCATCAGGAGTAACACCAGCTTGCTTCTGAGTAGCACAACATTGTAAGAACCGCTACAGATGCTGATTTGGGTCTTCAGATGGTAACCCAGCAAACTGATTATTCTGAACCATATTCAGAACGTGAGACTTGATTTCAAAGTTTGCAGCAGCAATAGTAGGTAACCGTACCCCAGTGGGCACATTATCAGGAGATGGTTGTGCATAATCTCTGAAGGCCGGTTTTGCTTCGTCACCCATTCTAGCAGTAATAGGTGAGGCAGGGAAGTCTTGTTGTGGTGAAGATGGTGGAGAAGGTGTCTTTTGGGAAGGTGTCCCTGCAGATAACTTGGTTTGCTTAGTTGTCTTTTTGAGTCTACGAGCAGTCTTTTCAATCTCCGGGTCAAATGGAATGAGATCTGGGGATTTCAATTTCCTACTCATACATCAACAACACTAAAACAAACGTGAGATGCTCCAAAGAACAGGTGTTCTTCATAGTAGAGGTTAGTGTAATACTATAATTCAGACAAAATAAAAATAAACCGTCTCCCCGGCAACGGCGCCAAAATTTGACAAGCTAAAGTCGTATCACCTTATCAAAAATAACCTAAGGTCCACTAACAAGTAGTCAGGGAAGTCAGGATCGAATCCACAGGGAGAAAGTTATACTATTGTTTCTGAATTCTAATATTATACTAACTAAATCAGATGAAAATGGGTGTGTGACTAAACTAATAGGCAAATGATAGAACTAAATATGAAGGTAAGAATCAATTAATAAAGAACTAGGACTATGGATCACTATGCATACAATTCGGGAAATCAGAGACGAATAATAACTACCAAATAAGTCAATTTATCTAGGGCACATGTAATTTCTCTCGAACATTACCTCCCTCAAAGATCACCTAGCCGCTCTCGCATGGTCAAGGATCACTATGCCTAATGATTGAAAGCCTATACGAAATCTCTCCTCTCGAAGTAGATTCAATATTGCGATAATAGAAATACAAATCAGGCCTAATTCATAAATCTAGCATGAACGATTCAATCACAAGAAACAATTGAAATAAAGGGTAATTATATTAATCTATTAATCCCTCATTGCATACATAGATCCCCACAATCCTAGAAATAAAACTACTCACTCATGTTTGAGAATCCAACAACAAATTTCATATAAAAATCCATGCTTTGAACTATTGCAAATAACTAAGAAACAAATCTAATCAATAATAGAGAAAGCAAATAAATATGATGAGAATAAAGAAGAAGATTACCAAATTAATGAACTATATTGAACTTGCGAATAATCCAAAGGTTTGATCTTGAATCACAATGAAGAGTAGTAAAAAACTAGGGTTCTTGAGAGAAACTATGAAAAATAAAGACTAAAAACAAGATGATTAATAAATGTTCTAACTTTCCTATTTATACTAAGTGCCCGAAACTCATTAAATGAGCGCGCGCGGAGAGAAGCTCGATCGGGCCAACCAAGCCCGATGAAGTCGGGCACAAACAAAGTAGCTGCGCACCAAAGAAAACCTCGCCCGATGGTATCGGGCCATGCCGCCCGATGCTGTCGGGCTATCTCGATGTTCAGCGCTCAGCTCAGCAGATGCATGTACGCTCTCGCCTAGCGCCCGATCCTGTCGGGCTATCTAACCCGATGAACTTCGCCAAGAATTAGCGCGCAAGCCTCGAGCATGACCATAGCAGCAGCATGGCATTCGATCACGCCAGATGATGTCAGGCCATCTCTCCCGACCGGGTTGGACAGCGAAACAACGACCGGGCAACGTCGCCCGATCGGGCCCGCAACGACTCTTGCTTGTGATGGAGTTGAACGCCCGATCGGGCGTATGGCGCCCGATCCAATCGGGCTCAGGTCCGGTATTTCATTCCTTGGCTTCAAACGCCAAGGCTTCACTTCTACTTTTGTCCAAGGCATCGGAAAGTATTCTCGGGACCCCGGAACTCATCATAAATGCCTTCGAACTTCCCCATTCGATTGTGGTAGACGCAAATCAGTAGAAAATAGGGAAAAGCTCCCCAATACCTACAAATCATCACAAAACAGAAAACCACAACTAGAAGAAGAAAGTTAGCGTGAAATGGCTCCTACGAGCACCATTGATGCACATTTTAGCTCAGATATAAGGGGAAAAGCACTATACAAAACCGTAACATCACCAATGCAGCTAACTCAATACCAGCAAGGATGATGGGAGACGACGACAGACCAGCAACAACAGAAAAGGCGGACTTATTGATGAGACGACGACAGACCAACAAAGTTCATTGACATCCAGCGAGGATGAGAGTCGAACGAAGAGTCGACGGAAAAGGTGGTCTTGGTGGTGGAGGATGAGAGATGAGAGGTGAGAGAGGTGCGACGTTGAGTTGGGGAGGATGAGAGAGGTGTGAAAATGGGTGAGAGAAGATAATGAAAACGATGCCTTATGAGAGTGAGAGAAGAAGGGTGATAATCCTAGCGCTTGTAATATACTGAGCAATGACCTGTTGCTGCGGTTTTTTATATAAACCGCAATAATATGTTAATAAAGATAAATTTTTAATCTATTGCTATGGTTTTTCTAAGAACCGCAACAATAGGATATTTTGAACATTTTTTTTACGCGTTCTATTGCTGCATATAGCTAAAACCGCAACAATTCAATTGCAGCAATACAGTAATATTCTACTAGTGTGGGATCTAGTCCTTATCATAATGGTCGGAGGGGATGCTATCATATTGACATCATAGAAGACGTGCAAACCCTTGGGTAAATGGCATGGCATGTTCTGGTATTTAGGTTGTATGAAGCCTCAAGGGTAAAAAGATAATTTCATCTTGGCCTGTGGGTCCACTGACCTATTGGGCCTAAACATTAGTCTCACACAGAATACGCAAAACAGGGCATTCCCGGAATTGCGTATTGTGCGGAACTATCAGCTTGTCTTTCCCACCTTCCAAAGGGTTAGAGACTCGAATGGGGAGCTAATGTAGGCGTGATTTTATTTTTGCCTACCACTGTGTGAGCGCGTATTTAACAAGTCCATTGTAAAGGTTTTATTGAAAAATGTTTCGAAGTCGCCAACAAGTCTTTAAAGGAAAACTTATAAACCTAATTGGATATTGAAAACTGTAGGGACATCTTAGGGACTTATCCAATGTAGAATCCCCATCCTGACTCCGTAGATGGTCAAAATGAACCATAAATTGAGTTCGGGGGTGAGGGTACAACACAGTCAGGAACCATGTTGCCCATTGATGGCCTCTACTAGATATCGATTCACAATAAATTTTATGCAAAAGAATAATCATATAATATTTTTATACACCCTAAAAATATTAGTCTAGGTTGGTTCAGGGTACACATAATAGACTAATATTTAGCGACAAGTTATTATTAAGCAGTAATATTACAAGGTACCTAACAGGTTGTCCAAGTTATCTGAATTAGTTAGAACAATTCTTTAGGTCTCGTTTATCAATAATAACATGTAGGTGATAAAAATCATGCACAAGACAAATAAAACAACATGAATATTATATACAAAAATAAGAGTAAAAGGGATTAGAATGTACAATAAACGTGATTATTAATTGAATATCTACATCATGACAAGAAATCTTTAGTAACTTCCAGGCAATAAAAGCAATAGAATTATTCAAGACTCCTCAGGAATTATACCTATGCGGTTTAGCTCGAAGAGCGTAACGACCTTCAGGCGGAGCAATCGTGGAACCAAAAGCAGAGTATGATAAGGAACACGAAAAAGGGATCGATGTATTGAAAGTGTTTGGGTATTTGAAGGTTCAAAATATGATTCGTAATTATTCGGAGATTTTTGTGCTCGAGAAATAATAATTGAAAAGCCTCCGTGATTCGGGAAATCACAGGTATTTATAGAAAACAAGAAACTGCGTTTCACACGCTCCCTGCGCCAGGGGCAAGCTGACGTGTGAGGCGCAAATCCGCGTGTCAGGCGCACATTGGTGTGCCTGACGTGGTAAGCCCAATAAGAATTGTACACGTGGTACGCGTATTAAAAAAGATAGAAACGAAAAGATGCGTCCCACAAGGAGAAGTGCACTAGGCGCTGGACTTTGTGTGAGTCACAAATCCACGTGTCAGGCGCATATAGTTGGCCTGACACAACTCGGCGAATGTGCTGGGCGCACGTGGCGAGCTAGGCGCACCTCCTGCGTCCAACTCATTTGCCAGCCTTTTTTCCTTAAACGCGTTTTAGAAGATATTTTTATCCTTAAAATCCGGGTATTGTATTTTGCGGAATAAAAAATCTGATTTGCATTTATTAAAATATTTATTAAAAATAAATAATAAGTAATTGGGCTTTAAAATATTTTAAGTGGACTCAAAATATTTTATGGGTTTAAAATATAATTAATTATCATGAATAATTAATTGGGCTTTAGAATAAGATTTCAAAACAGACATTAAATTGATTTTGGGTTGGCTCTTCAAATTGCTCTTCCATTGGGTTGCACCAACTAATACAGCAATATGTTTTATCATTGGACCCTTAAATGGGGAGACATGATTATGTGTCTACAGAAGCCCACATTTTAACTGAGATTTGCAAAACCAAAAGTCAAAGTATACGTGTCAGGACAGAGAATGATTCTAGATGCTCTCCAATCCAAAATCACTATTTTACGCTAGTACCTGCAAAACAAGTAAAAGTTTCAGGAACAGACATATGTGAAACAAATTCGCAAAATAATCATTAATCTTGCAAAAATGAAATGATATGTAGAAAAAGGAATCATGAGCTATTCTGGTCCGGCTCGTGGTGGCGTAGAGCTATTCTGGTCTGTCTCATATCAGCGTAGAGGTATTCTGGTCCGGTTCATATCGACGTAGAGCTATTCTGGTCCTGCTCATATCGGCGTAGAGCTATTCTTGTCCGGTTCATGTCGGCGCAGAGCTATTTTGGTCCGGCTCATATCGGCGTAGAGCTATTCTGGTCTAGCTCATATCGGCGTAGAGCTATTCTGGTCTGGCTCATATCGGCGTAAAGCTATTCTGGTCCGGCTCATATCGGCGTAGAGTTGTGTCGATTGATGATGGTCCGCAGACCCAGCGCTGGATTTGCCCGCTGTTTTAGTTTCGCTGCTTTGGTTTGTAATAATGGTCCGCAGACCTAGCGCTGGATTTGCCTGCTGTTTTGGTTTGTAATGGTTCGCATACCTAGCGCTGGATTTGCCTGCTGTTTCAGTTTGTACAGGTCCGCAGACCTAGCGCTGGATTTACCCGCTGTTTCGGTTTGCACTGGTCCGCAGACCTAACTGTCGTCTTGCACATTGTAGAGGCTTGTCCAACGCAGCATGCTGCGTGTGGCACAGCGTTGTCAGTGCGCTGGACGCACCATGTATATAACGCTTGTCTTCCGCTGTTAAATCATAATGGTCCGCAAATCTTGACGGAATATAACTTGTATAGAGTTGTTCATTGTTGGGTACCTGTAAATATAAAGAATATACAGATATACAAACAAACAATGCATGTGTCCCGTGATGTGGCTGCTAGTGTGTGAATAAGATAAGACTTGACCTATAAAAGTGACCTCTAATACTCTTGATGTAAAGGGTATCGTGTGTGCATACGTGTGTGTGTGTGACTCGATGATTGATGCTAGGATCCTATGGCTAAGGACGAAGGATGCAATGCTTGACACAATGCTTGGATGATGCAGATATGTAATGCAAATGCAGAGATATGACACTAATGCAGATGATATGATATGCAAGGGCGGATCTAGGGTTGGCCTACCCTGGCCACGGCCCACCCCATGATCTAGATTTACAATAGCTAAAATGTCTGAGATAGTATTACAAGAAACTGCCGTGGAGCGGATGGTTAGAGCGTTGGTGTATTGGGCGTGAGGTTATGCGTTCGTTTCTTGTAACTCACCTATTGTTTGATTTTTTGACTTTCCTATCCCGGGTCTTCCTTCCCTGTAAGTCCTTAAGTTGATCGTGGACAAAGTCTATCTTATATACATTTTTCCCTGTAAGTCCTTAGGTTTTACTAAAGTGCTTGTTCTTTGTAAGAAAATTTTCAAGCACTTATATTTTTATAGTTATATATTGTTGGACACTTTTGAATAAAAAAAATGAATGAAAATATACAACACTGTTTTCAAACCTATATTACCAAAAATTGTAAAGTTATTTCTTAAATTAAAAAAGTGTTAAGTTATTATTATTGACTTGCTACAAATGTCACCACATTCATTTATATATTTTGTTTATGGTTTTGCATATTCTTGAGTCATTAAGCATTAAGTTCTTATCGTATAATATTGAAAGTAAAATATATTTTTATACGCTGTCTAATCTATAATACTCTTTACACTACTTTTTTTTATTTGTTTTATAATATTTTTACCCTTTATCTTAGAACAATCTCTCTATTATCTTAATATATCTTATGCCTATATATACATTGATTTATGAGTGAACTATACACCATTTTCAAATAAATTAACATAATAAGTTCGGCCCACCCTATACAGAATTCCTATATCCGCCACTGATGATATGATGCTTTAATCGTTCCATTAGAAGCTCAAATTTTCGTTTTAGAAAAATTATTTTCAAAAGAAGATAAATGGGAAGCCCCCAAGGATGATTATGTAAGTTATGTTTGATTCGAAATGTGTTGTAGTTGTTACAGGTCTAAGTGAACCCATAAAACAGTTAGGATCAGGTATGGGTCTAGAGCCCACAATATTTTGTATGGACTCGTAATGAAGTCCAAATTAAGGTACACATGGAGCCTATGAAAGAGGAGTAATGGAAAGCACCCAAGGATGATCATTCAATTAATAGACTATGTTGTATTTGAAATACGCTATAGAACTAGTGTTTGTAGCGCTTGAGTTCAAGTTTCATATGCCAAGGGCCTAAGTGCGCTCATAAATAAGTTTGATCTTGTATCCATGCGGGTTTAAATCCCAAGATTTCATGCATGGACTCTTAATGATGTCCTTATCACAAAAGGTCTGGACTTGGAGTCTATGATCTTTAGTGCGGACCAGTGATGAAACCCCCAATAAAATGGAGTTGATGAAGTACTCAACTTGATTGCTTGATTTTGAAGATATCTCGTCACGCTTAGTGGAAGTTTCGACCAAAGATTTTGTATAGGGTTCCTAAGGTGAAAAAGACAAGAAAGGCCAATGAAAGGAACACTCAAAAGATGAAGCGCGGTCATAACGCTGAGTGTTGAAAGGTTATTCTAAGGTTGGCTTAGAAGCGATAATATAGTTGAGAAAACGGCAACGGATAAGAATAAGAAGAGGATGGAGCCATAATGAATTGACTCACGCAATAAGATTGGCTAATGATGCAGGTTCAAATCCCAGTCTAATTCTAAGGGAAGGGATAAGCATTGGAAATTCATGATTTTTTGGGCGATCATGCTTTTCTCATGGGCCTAGGCGAGCCTTAAAAATATGTTTTGAATTAAAATGACCGGGACTCAGAAGAGGTTGCCTATGTATCCATGATGGAATCAGGCCAGTCGTAGCTCTTAACATTTTAATTAGTGGCAGAGCATTTTGCTTTGGAGCCATTTGCAATGAATTAGGCATTGATTTAGAAGAGTTCTTTGGCGAGGGTGGATAATGATAAAGGTTTGGTTTGGTTTAAAGCGGTCAGACCTCAGGGTGAGGTTTCCTGCGTATCTTTAGCAGAATCAGACCATTCTTAGTTCAGGCTGATGAATGAGAAGATGCCATGACTTTTGCCTAAGTTGCCCTTACTGGTTTTCGACCTAGCGGGCTTTGGTTTGTCTTTTATGGCTTATTGGGATGCAATGTACATGGTTGTCGGTTGCTTATGAGAATGTTTGTTATAAAGGTATGATTTGGCTTGTAGTGGTTTTTGGCTATGGAGGTCAAGGCTTATTGGTTGGAGTTGAAGGTTAAAGGTTTTGAAAAAAATACCTTTGACAAAGCTATTGATGGGCTTATTTACAACGCTTCTTTCTTTTTTTTTTATTCGATATTTTTGCATTTTTTTTTTCATCATATTTTGCTTTTGCTCTTTTTTTTCACTTGCCCTGTACATAAAATTGTTGTCAAATGTACTTCCCGTGAGGTAGGTTAAACGGAGTATGTATTTAGGTTGAAATGGATGACAAGGACTAGAAAAAGGAAGGGAGGAATGCCTCTTTTATACCAATTACGTTCATTGCCTTTATTAGAATAGTCATGAGAATTAGTTCATTTCTTTTAAGGCGACAATCGTGATTTCCATTGATGCTCATTAATGCAAGGTTAGAAAATAAATAAATACTCATTTATTATTTTGAAAGTCATGAGTAAATGCAATAAAAAGGGAAATCCTATATCAGATTGGGAAAAAATAAGAGAGATGAAATAGAAAATGAAATCCTAAGTCTAGGCTCTTGCATCATGTGACGAGACAGCTTCGTCGCTCCGGTTTTCATGAGGTCTCTTTCTAAACGAAAAGAGAGGAGGTGTATATTTTTTCGATAATTGGACTAAAGCGAGTCCAAATGTCTTAATGAATATATGCTATTGGGAGTGGGGCTGCGTCTTTGTAGTCTGGATCTGATAGCAATTGCAGTCTTTTGTCATCGATCATGTCTTAGATAATCGCCTGAATGCTCATACAGCTTTCGGTATGGTGACCTTTCCCCCTATGGTATTCGCAATAGGAGCCGTTATCCCACATCGGATTTCTTTCCTCTTTAGGTGGGTCTTCTAGAGGTCCAATTGGAGAAATTGCACCTTTAGCCCGAAGTTGGTAAAAGATTTGAGTATAGGTCATCTTTAGTGGGGTTTGTGCCCATCGGGGTTTTAAATAATCCCTTGTACCCATATCAGCGACCTCTATCTTATTTGGGGCCTTGTTCGAGAGAATTGGAAGCTTTCCATCTTCTATCATGCTGTGAAAAAGGTGCTTCAACCTATAGCAATCGTTAGTTCTATGTCCATTTCCTCTATGGTACTTGCAAGGGGCATTTTTGTCCTAATTTGGCCCTTTTTTGTCTTCCTTAGAATCGGGAGTGGATCCTATAGGGTAGAGCAGTTTTCTAAAGTGAAGATACTCGAATATAGCACTATAGCTCATATGTAAGGATATGAACTCCCCCTTAGGCTTTCTTTTAGGCATGGTAGGAGTTAGTGCAGGTTTGGAATGTATCTCAGTAGATGCTTGGGAGTCGGGTGAATCATTAATAATTCTTTCGCCTCCTCTGGAAAGAGGCGAGCTTTTAGAGATTGATTCGATGGAAGGATTTATCAGCGGACTGTGTTGTGTGATGTCATGCAGTTCATTGAAGAATAGTGTAGTGTGCCTCTACACTGACGACACGTGCTACAAGATCTACTAGTATACCCTTCAACTCGTCAACTTGTGCTTGAAGTACGCTTAACATATTGTGTATTTCCTACAATGGATCATCAAGCAGGAGATTAGAAATGGAGTGATGGTGGAGAGAAAGGATGGAATGGAAGAATGTATGTTTGTTTTAAAAAGGTTGAGCTTCTAGGATTGAATCTGATTATCCTATATGTATGGCGATTTTTTTGGATGCACCTAGACCTAATGCATGTATGCAGGACTCAATCTATGCATTCGAACCTGTAAAGGCTGCCTATATATCCCGAAAGAGGGAATCAGATCGCTTGTAGTTCAGAACTACTAAATACATGGAATAAAATGGAGAGTATGGATGCAATGAGACTCCTATGGACTCTAGTTATGCATGAAGTATATGAATGATGGACTAGGCAGTACAAATGAATTCTAGTATGGATGCAGTCCTAATTGATATGAAATTCTAATGACCTTAGAATCCTAAACTTGATAGACTTCTAATGACGTTAGAATTCTAGATTTGAATTTTCAAGGATGCTAGACTCCTAATATGCATAATACTCTAATGGACCTAGACTTCTAAAATGAACGGAATTCAAATGATTTTAGACTCCTAATATAGGCGGTACTCTAATGGATTCGAGACTCCTAAAATGAATGGAATTCAAATGATTTTAGACTCCTAATATAGGCAGTACTCTAATCGATTCGAGACTCCTAAGATGAACGGAATTCTAATAGATTTAAACTCCTATTATGCATGGAATTCTAGTGTATTTAGATTCCTAAGATGGATGGAACTCTAGCGAATTAGACTCCTAAGATGGATGAAATTCTAGATGGGGTTAAGACTCCTAACACTAATGGAGTTAGACGAGGTTAAGGACTCTAAATGAAGTGATATTGGATGAGCCTTGACATATATTCTAAATGGACTTCTAATGGAGTTAGAATTCCTAAATGGATGAGACTTTTACAACAAGATGGACGCTAAGAAGAATCCGCAATTTCGGGA
This sequence comes from Beta lomatogona, assembly GCA_947646795.1. NCBI lineage: Eukaryota > Viridiplantae > Streptophyta > Magnoliopsida > Caryophyllales > Amaranthaceae > Beta > Beta lomatogona. The sequence continues at coordinate 6,887,750 of CANSNZ010000949.1, read as the reverse complement.
CGCTACGACTGACATAATGATGACAACAATTTTGACAGACCAACACCACCTGGTGAACTGACAAACCTTGTTCTTTTTAGACGTGGAACAATGGTCAAAGGATCAATAAGCACGGGACGACTAGACTGCGTGCCGCGCGACTGATGCGCGCAGCACACAGGCTATGCGTTTGGCGCAGGAACGGTGCTCCAGACGCTAATTAATGCGTTTGGCGCACTGCTCCCCGGCATGCGTATTGGTAATTTGAAGAGATCTATTTCGACGCGATTTTTTTTAGACGCAAGGCATATCAAGAAGTTAATAAAATAACTGCAGGCAAAAATTGCAATCACACATAAATGTCAGGTAATATGGATGCAAAAGTTCTCAACCTAAAGTCCAGTTCTACATTCAACTATTGGTCAGGTTTAGGATAAGGTTAAAAGGGTCCATGACTAAGAGATTGATCCCACGCTTCGTACCTTTGCTTAAAAAGGTGGCCATGTGTAAGTCGTACTCCAGTTCTCAAGTCAGGAACAAGAGAACAATGCCATGGTTGGGTAGGTTTGCTTATAACTAAGATCGAACACTATCGGTCAGGAAGATTTTTGGAAGGACAAAGGGCAAACCCCCCGTGGGTGACCTCACACATAGAATGTGCTAATGAGGCAAGGTAGATTATCCTTATGATGGCTGAACAATAGCCATGCATATGCAAAATAATATATTATTCAAAGGCATAAAAGGAGAATGAATCGTATTTAAAAATCGTCCCCAGTGGAGTCGCCAAATTGTAGGCGTGATTTTATTTTCGCCTACCGCGTGTATTTGACTACCCCATTGTAAAGGTTTTATTGAAAGATATTTTGAAGTCGCCAACAATTCTTTAAGGGAAAACTCCTAAACCTAACTGGATATTGAAAACTGTAGGGACATCTTAGGGACTTACCCAATGTAGATTTCCCCATCCTGACTCCGATGGTCAAAATGAACCATAGATTGAGTTCGGGGGTGAGGGTACAACACAGTCAGGAACCATGTTGCCCATTGCTGGCCTCTACTAAATATCAATTCAAAACAAATTTTATGCAAAAGAATAATCATATAATATTTGTATACACCCTAAAAATATTAGTCTAGGTTGGTTCAGGAAACACGAAAAAGTATAAGTTTTAGCTACAAGTTATTAAGCAGTAATATTACAAGGTACCTAACAAGTTGTCCAAATTATCTGAATTAGTTAGAATAGTTCTTTAGGCCTTGTTTAGCAATAATAACATGTAGGTGATAAAAATCATGCACAGGACAAATTAAACAACATGAATATTATATACAAAAATAAGAGTAAAAGGAATTAGAATGTACTATAAACGCGATTTTTAATTAAATATCTACATCATGACAAGAAATCGTTAGTAACTTCCAGGCAATAAAAGCAATAGAATTATTCAAGAGTCCTTAGGAATTATACCTATGCGGTTTAGGTCAAAGAGCGTAACGACCTTCAGGCGGAGCAATCATGGAACCAAAAGCACAGTATAATTAGGAACTCGAAAAGGGATCGATGTATTGAAAGTGTTTGGGTATTTGAAGGTTCGAAATATGATTCGTAAGTATTCGGAGATTTTTGTGCTCGAGAAATAATAAATTGAAAAGCCGTCAGTGATTCGGGATATCACAGGCATTTATAGGAAACAAGAAACTGCGCTTCACGCGCTCCATGCACCAGGCGCAAGCTGACGTGGGAGGCGCAGATCCGCGTGTCAGGCGCACATTGGTATGCCTGACGCGGTAAGCCCAATAATAATTGTACACGTGGCACTCGTATTAAAAAAGATAGAAAAGAAAAAATGCGTCTCATACGGAGAAGTGCGCTAGGCGCAGGACTCTGTGTGAGTCACAAATCCACGTGTCAGGCGCAAATAGGCATGCCTGACACAACTCGGCCATTGTGCTGGGCGCACGTGGCGCGGTACGCGCACCTCCTACGTCCAACTTATTTGCCAGCCTTTTTTCCTTAAACACGTTTTGTAAGATATTTTTATCCCATAAAATCTTGGTATTTTGCGGAATAAAAATCTTATTCGCATTTATTAAAGTATTTATCAAAAATAATAAATAGGTAATTGGAATTTTAAATATTTTTAGTGGAATCAAAATATTTTATGGGTTTAAAATACAATTAATTGTCATGAATAATTAATTGGGCTTTTGAATAAGATTTCAAAACACACTTTAAATTGATTTTGGTTGACTCTTCGGATTGCTCTTCCGTTGAGTTGCGCCAACTAATACCGCAGTATGTTTCATCATTGGACCCTTAAATGGGGAGACACGATTATGTGTCTACAGCTAGGTACATCTAGGTATGAATATCCTCGATTGATTTTATCTTGAAGGGCTTCAGAGGTCTTCGGGTTAATTCAACTCAAAGAACCTCAGATTGGGGTCCTTTGAGCTGGAGCTCGTGTCCATATGCTCGAGGGAGTCAGAGGACGCTCGTGGTCCATGAGCCAATTTACTCAAAGGATGGCCTTTGTGCCCTGGTCTTTGGAGGTTTTTGATTGTGTGCCGCTAGTCACATCGCTCGAAGGAGAGTCCTTTGGCATCTTCAAATTTTTTTCCTCAAAAGAGTTATATGTTCTCTTCGAGCTATCCTGTGGCTGGGCTACCCACCATTATTTCTAGGAAGTACAGAGGATCTCTTTGAGCAATTTTAGCTAGGGATGCAACGCTGATGACTGTTCGAAGGTGGTTTAAGAGACCTCTTCGAACTGTTTTAGGAGTGAGACAGCTGAAACGTTTGAAGGCCATGTAGGTGACATCTTTGAACTTTTTTAGGAGTGGAATATCCACAAATGTTTGACGGCTATTAAGAGACCTCTTTGAACTATTTTAGGAATGGGACGTCCACAAATGTTCGAAGGCCATGTAGGTGGCCTCTTCGATCGAACTGTTTTAGGAGTGGGATATCCAGAAATGTTCGACACATGTAGGTGACCTCTTCGAACTATATTAGGAATGAGACATCCACAAATGTTCGAAGGCCATGTAGGTGGCCTCTTTGAATTGTTTTCAGAGTGAGGGTGTCCATAAATGTTCGAAAGCCATGTAAAAGACCTCATTGAACTATTTAAGGTATTGGACATCCACAAATGTTCGAAAGCCAGGTAAGAGACCTCTTCAAACTATTTTGCTATTGGGACAGTACATCCACAAATGTTCAAAGGCCATGTAGGGGGCCTCCTCGAACTATTTTTTTCTAATGGTACATCCACAAATGTTCGTAGGCCATGTAGGGGGGCCTCTTCGAATCATATCAGGGACTAATAAGCCTCAGGAACTCGTGGGAGGAGTGACGAACTTATCCGAGGTATTTTGCCCCTTTACAAGATACCTTGGGGACTTATGTGCCCTATTGCTCAAAGGTAGTGTGATGAACTTCTTTATACTATCTTGGGGGCTGATGATCCCCAAGATTTCAAAGGACGTATTTTGTTGGTGCCTTGTTAGAAGGGCTTTCGACTTAGAAGTTAGAACACTTGCTAAGTTTTACCATGAAGTCTCCCAAGTGTGGGTCGTCTTTTGATGTGTCCTATGCTCGATCAAGGCAAGCTGCCTAACAAGGTTAGGCCATGAGCTAAACCTTAGTTGAGTTAGGCCTTGAAGAGTCAACGTTGAGCTAGGGTGGTTGACTAGTTAGTCAACGCTAAGGTTTTTCTCTGTGGTCAACTGTTCAAGTTTTTCTTTGGGCCACTAAACATTGTTGGTTAGGCCAGTCTGTTTCTTGGCCTCGAGTTGGACACGGGGCTCATCTGGAGGTTTGCGTGGGAGGCGCACGAGTCAACACCTATAAATACTTCGTATTTTTTTTGGCATTTTCCACACTTTTTGTTTTTGTTAATTAAGTAAGAATTTTATTTAGCTCAAAACGAACTACATCCAAAGCTCTCCGAAAGAGGAACGAACCAACTAGGTTGGACCCGTTCTCTAGGAGAAAGCAACCACTAATGCATTAACAACTTATTACAATGTTCTCAACCATGTTAAAGCAGCACAATATACCTATTTTTCTGAATTTAGAACTTCTTCAATGATTGATGCCTCTAAAAAGTTTATGTAAGCTATAGGAGGAAGAATGAATGCCCAACAAATTCTTTATTGCTCTGAGACAGTTCCTACTGTAAGCACATTTGAAAAACAATTGCTCATGATCTTCTGTATCATGCCCACATAACAAGCAAGCAACAGAACTACTTACACCAATTTTAGCCAACTTAGCTGTTGTCTGCAATCTAGCCTGAATGGCCAGCCAACAAATGAGCATGTGTTTTGGAGTGTTAAGCCTGTTCTACACCAAATTACCCTAATGCACCAAAGGTCTGACACCAGAAAGCTTCTCATAAACTTGCTTCACAGAATAATGAGTCATTGCACAGAACTCAGCTTGAATATATACATGGTAGGCTTTTGCCGTGTACTCCTAACCAAATATAATTAACCTACTCTCATACACACTAAGCAAGTATAATGGAAGTAGGGATCGTATCCATAGGGAGCAAAGGAACTTGTTCGGAAATTAGTGAATTAAAGACCCTGGTATGTGCTAAGGCCAAAGTAACCGAATTGGGGGGATTTGGAACAATGCAAGCAAGCAAAACTAAGCACAGTATTGAAATATGAAGAGACTATAATATAAAAAGGCCTTGGATTCGATTAGCATCCACCCTAACCTAGTTTGTGGTCATGAAATCTCAACCCCCGGCACTTCCTATGGTCACCTATCGAGAAGTCTAGACCTCTATCCTCCTAGATCGTAGCTAAACACACGATCTGCGTGGTTTGAACCTCCCTTACTATGCTTTAACTCAAATGAATCGCACTCAAGTCCAAACCAAAGTAGCATTAAGGTCGAGGAACACGATAGGATTACTAATGTTATCAAAGCAATAACATTCAAATAATAAGCAATACTTCTCTAAGTGCAAAAGATTAATGTTCAGCATTTAATCAAACACCTAGTATGCTACATGGAGCTAGGAACACAACAATCCGATTATGCACCTAGAATTAGCATTAGATGAATCACACAATAATACTAGTAACGTTCCTAGCAAAGATTATGCAAACATCATGAAATTGAACATAAGAATCATCACAATGACCATAAAGAAAGTAGAGGATAAGAACTTCTCACAAGTAGATTAGAGCTTCAATAACCGAATCCAAGAAAGATGTTTAAGCTAGCCAAGCCATAGGATTCATTACAAATCTACCAAAGAAGAAAGGGAGAAATTCTGGAAAACAATCTTCTTCTCTCTCCTCTCTAGTCGCTCTCACAAAAGCTAAAAACTAAAAAACTCACAACCTAACCTTCCAAGGGAGGAAGAGAAAACAAAAGAAACAACCGACACAGGGGTCGCGACTCGCGACAAAGCTCGCGACTCGCTACCATGGGCAAGTCGCGACTCGCGACACTGATCGCGGGTCGCGACGTTGCCTCTGTCTTGAAACTGCAAAAACAGAAATACAAAGAGGAAAGACGAGAGAATTTGGCTTTTGAGTAAGCCATGAAGCTGCCAAACCAAAGTGAAGACGATCCTCGGACAACGAGCAAACCAAGAAGCTTGAACCACGGACCTCGGAACTCGGAACTCGAAACTCGGAACCCGGACAGAGCTTGGAGCCTCGGGAGATGCGCCATAAAGGAACCAAGGATAGGGACCCCGGGGCACAAAAGGTGATCGGAGGACCAAGATCGGCCCTCGATTACGCCACCATACAAACCGCACCCTAAACTCCTGAAAACACAACATCTTCCGACAACACCTCCTAACGTCAAAACTCTCCTAAATCCCGAAACTAAGCTCGAACCGACACCAAAAACGACCCAAAATCCGCCTAAGATTGGCGGATAACTTAGATACATCAAACTCCCCCACACGTAAACCTTACTCGACCTCGAGTAAAAGAAAAAGAGAAATCGACACACCCAAGCACCAAAATACGCCATATCACGTCAACATCCGAATCGCCATCCACAAGACACAAAAGCCAATCGACAAAATATACCCCAAAGGAATCCCTCTATACAAATGAATCTCGAATCCCGAAAGGTTTCGGGAAACGAATATCAACAATGACCTCCCGATTCCAACCTACCCAAAATGCAAGGAAACTAAGGCACGAGGGTAAGTGATTCCCCCAAGCTTAGCTTCGTGCTCCAACCAACTCATACCACAAGCAACAAAAGAGAAACGAGCCAAAAAGAGATGCACATCCCGCCCTCAAAAGACACAAAACAAGGACCTAATCTAACCCGAAAACATCGACTCCAACGCCGCCACCTTATGACGCCGACACCGACAAATGAGGATCAAAGCAAAAAAAAACTTCTTTTCTCTCTCTTTTTTTTTTCTCTCATTTTGCCTAGGAGCCCTTCCGGGTTTTCATCCTAGCTTCTCATTTTCATTCTTTTTTTTTTTTTTCATCTCTCTTCTTTTTGTTTTTCGGCTCACAAAACTCACCCGCTCAACTAGCTCTTTTTTGCATAGGCCGCCCTTTCGGGTTTTCGACCTATCCGAGCCCCCAATTTTTGCCCGAGTCGCCCGCCCTTGCGGGTTTTCAACTCAGCGGGATTTTTTTTTTCTTTCTTCTTTTGTCACTTTTGTTTCAAAAATTTTCATCAAATTTCCACAATATTTACAAAACAAAATTTCCACAATATTTACAAAACAAACTAAACAGAACAAACTAGAACAGGCTAAAATAACACCACATTTAATCAATCTCTCCCCCACGCTTACTATGCACATTGTCCTCAATGTGGAAAGGACAAACACGAATAAGAGGGAAAGGAAAAGGGAAAAGCTCTAAGAGCCCGAGGGGCCCCCGCGCTCAAACCCACGGGCTGCCCTACGGGCCTCCCTCTCCTGACGGCGTATAATGCGCGTCGCCTCAATCTCGGATGTGGGATCGGAGTACCAGGAGTCCTGGTTCTCCGGTCCCTGGGGTGGAAAACGGGACACAAAGAAGTTGTTCATGGCCGAAACCATGGAACTAACTGAATAGATCTGGTCCTCCATCCCATACATCCTATCCTGGATCTCTCCCAAATCGCCCCTAATACTGTAAAGTTGCTCAGTTACCTGAGCCTGAAACTGGGCGTGATGGAGGTAACCCTGCTCCTGCTGGTACTGCTGAAACTGCTGATATTGGAACTGTTGTGGCTGAGGTACTGGCTGAGGCAGTGGCTGAGGCTGAGGCCGAACCTCTTCAGGGTCCCTCTGACCTAATTCCTCCGCCAGCCCCCGGGCATACCTCTCGTCCGGGGGAAGGAAGAGCTGCTCATGTGTGGTCTGCTCGGTAATGGCCACCCGCCCCTGCGGTAAAGCCATATATCGGACATTTCTCGCCCCAAAGAGCCACACATAACTCGTCTCATTGCCTATGGTTTTGAAATGAAGCATGGTAATACTCCTCAAGGCAATGGTATCATAGCAGTTAGAAGCACGGGATAATCGAGTACTAGCTATCCCTAAAGGGGTCAATGTGGGGTTTCCCTTCTTATCCACGGGCAACTGTACACCTGGCTGGGAGGCTAAAAGGCTAATCATGCCCCCCATACTCAACTTCCCCGAGGTCTTCCCTTCAGCCGACTGAGCTAAGCACCTATCCACCCAAATTTTCACCCAATCTGGACATCCCTCCCCTTGAGGTGTCATGGCCCAAAGACATTTAAGGTCAAACTCCGGTAAATTAGTGGGCTCTCCAGCACAAGAGACCGTCATAGACAAAAGACGGTGCACATAGCGCAAGGCGGGGTGGGGGATTGCGCTACTCTTGCAGTGGCTATGCCACTTACGACCACCAGTGATCTTGTACCAAAACACAGTAGGATTATAGTTCTCAGTCTCTAGAAAGTCATCCTCGGCCATGAAGTCCCAAGCAAAAGCACTCTCTATCTCAAGGAAAGTCATTTTGTATTGGTTATCATTGAGGGAGAAAGTGATGTATTCACATTCATCATCGGTTTCAGCATGTTTTTGGAGGGTCGAAAGAAACTCGAGGGTGTACCGCTCATAAGTTCGGGCTCTCTTCCATAGAAAGTCTCGGAGGCCAACCTTGTTGAGAAGAAACTCAACCGAGCTAGCCAACCCTAACTCTTCAAGGGTAGGGTAATCTGCAAACTTAGTTTCTTGTATCACCCTCCCCGGTCTGTCAAGACGGTCCCATCGCGTTTTAGCTTGGTCACTTAGCTTCTTAAGGCCACGGGAGTTAATGTGGGGGACGGGATCGGTTCGGCTTCTCTTGCTCATTTTTTTTTTCTTTCAACTGATAAGAACTAACAACAACAAGGGTTTGACACAAGGACACAAATATGAACACTCTTACACTCCAAACACCCTACACACAACAATACCAACCACCAATTCCTAATTGAGTTCAACAATCACAACAACACTACCACACAACTCAACAACTTCAATCAACAACTACAAAAATGTCTTAAGAAATAAGCTACAACTCTACAATTAAGCAAGAACAAGACATTTGAAGCAAAATCAAAGAGAAGTAGGAAAGAGTGTGTTATACCAAAATGGAAGTGAAGTAGTGTTATGTAGGGTGATTAGAACTTGTAAATAGCTCCCCTAAGCATGTAGAATGATCCTCCAAGCTTCAATTTGGATGGTGTTGCTTCAAATCAAAAACCCCCAAATTCTAGGGTTTGGTAGAATTGGACGATTTTCAGAAATTGTGGGGAGATTCTGGTGGGAAGGAGAGAATAAAGTAGGGAATTTGTGTAGAGAAGTGAAAAGGAGAGGACTAGAGGATAGATTGAGAAGTGGTTTTGAAGATTTGAGAGTGGGAGATGAGAGGAGAGTGCTTGAGAGATTTTGAGAGTGAAAGAGTGTTTTGAGAGAGGGAACGTCGCAAGGGTCGTGTGAAAAGGATGAGAAAGAGAAAAAAATCGAGCTTCGCGTTTTTCTTTAGAAAAAAACAGGGCCGCCTTCGCGAGTCGCGACCTGATGGCTTCGTGAGTTGCGACATTAATCGCGAGTCGCGACCTGTATGTTTTGTGGCTCCAACCTCCCTCCTCACTCTTGTCCACCTATCACTCTCATTTTCTTCACTTTTGCTCGCATTCCTTGTGCTTGATTTGCTTTGATTTCAAATGCGAACCAACTCTCAGCTTTTGATACTCACTCATCAACATTTTTACACCCAACAACTTCACAAGTCACGAACTTTCCTTGTATTCCCTGCAAAATAATCAACCACAAGCATAATATCTTCCAAAAACCAAAAGAAACTAACTTTATACACTATATACAACAAACTCGTTTATTTACCGTCGTCGACACGACTTACAACCATAAGGTCTAACCATAGTCCGGGTCACCGAGAGGAACATCCTCGTCCCCGACTTGCCTAAATCCTTCAAAGTACGGCTTAAGCCGCTGCCCATTTACCTCTAAAATCTTGGAGGTGGCTTCACTTTGGATCTCCACGGCTCCATGTGGAAACACTTTCACTACAATGAATGGCCCGATCCACCTAGAACGCAATTTTCCTGGAAAAAGACGTAGGCGGGACTGAAACAAGTGGACCTTTGGCCCACCACAAACTCTTTTCATATTATTAACTTGTCATGCCATGCCTTAGTCTTTGCTTTGTAAATTGCTGTGTTTTCATAAGCCTCGTTCCTTATCTCTTCCAATTCTTGCAGTTGTAGTTTCCGATGCAATCCAGTTTCATCCAAGGCCATGTTGAAGTTTTTAATGGCCCAATATGCTTTGTGCTCAAGTTCCACTGGAAGGTGACACGGCTTTCCAAACACCAATCGGTATGGTGACATACCAATGGGGGTTTTATAAGCCGTCCTATATGCCCATAGTGCATCCTCCAATCGCAAGCTCCAATCCTTCCTACTTGGATTCACCGTTTTCTCCAAAATTGATTTGATCTCGCGATTGGACACCTCCGCTTGGCCATTTGTTTGTGGATGGTAGGTCGTGGAGGTCTTGTGAGTCACATGATACTTTTTCAGCAGCGCACCTATGGTTCGATTGCAAAAATGAGTTCCCTTGTCACTAATCAATGCCCTTGGAATTCCAAACCTGCAAAATATGTGAGATTTCACAAAATCTGCAACCACCTTAGCATCGTCAGTACGAGTGGCCTTAGCCTCCACCCATTTTGATACATAATCCACTGCTAAAAGAATGTACATGAAACCAAAAGAGTTAGGAAATGGCCCCATAAAATCAATGCCCCGAATATCGAATATTTCACAATACAAGATCGAGTTTTGTGGCATTTCATTTCTTTGGGAAATATTCCCGACTCTTTGACAATTATCGCACGACTTACAGAAATGGAATGCATCTCTATTCAAACTAGGCCAATAAAAACCACAATCTAATACCTTTCGAGCAGTTCTCTTTGCTCCAAAATGACCTCCACATGCATGAGAATGACAAAAGGTGAGAATCGATATTACCTCATTATCGGGAATGCACCTTCTAATCACTTGATCCGCACAATGTTTCCACAAATATGGATCGTCCCATACATAATGCTTTGCATCACTTCGTAATTTATCTTTTTGTGCTTTCGAAAAATTAGGAGGAAATTTGTTAGAGACAAGGAAATTCACAATGTTAGCATACCATGGACTGAATTCCTTAAGGGTGAACAAATATTCATCCGGGAATTCTTCTCGAATTGGTTCTTTCCACGGTTTTTTCAACGTTATTCTCTAAATCATAGGGAGACACCAATCTACTCAAATGATCCGCTACTAAATTCTCGGTTCCCTTTTTGTCTTTCACCTCCAAATTAAACTCGCTTAAAAGTAGAATCCACCTGATCAATCTTGGCTTGGCCTCTTTTTTCATCATTAAATGACGAAGAGCTGCATGGTCAGTATATACAATAACTTTTGTTCCAAGCAAATAAGATATAATTTTTTCCAAAGAAAATACTACAGCTAACAATTCTTTTTCAGTAGTAGAATAGTTACGCTGAGCCTCATATAGTGTCATGGAAGCATAATAGATAGCATGAGGTGCTCTCCCCACCCTTTGACCTAACACCGCTCCGACGGCGTAGTCACTTGCATCGCACATGATCTCAAAGGGAAGAGACCAATCAGGTGGTTGTATAATTGGAGCCGAGACGAGTCTTTCTTTCAAAGTATCAAAGGCATTCTTGCAATGTTCGTCAAAAGAAAAATCCACATCCTTTTGCAACAACTTACATAAAGGAGATGAAATCTTCGAAAAGTCCTTGATGAACCTGCGATAAAAACCTGCATGGCCAAGAAAAGAACGTATTTCCCGAACATTAGTAGGATAAGGCAAAGATTGAATAGTGTCTACCTTAGCTTTATCTACCTCGAGTCCTTTTTCGGAAACCACATGGCCTAAAACAATCCCTTGTCGCACCATAAAATGGCACTTCTCGGAATTAAACATAAGGTTAGAATCGATACATCTTTTAAGCACAAAAACTAAGTGTTGCAAACAACTGTCAAAAGAATCTCCATGTATAGTGAAATCATCCATAAAAATTTCAACAAATCTTTCAACATATTCAGAGAATACACTCATCATACATCTCTGAAAAGTGGCAGGGGCATTACATAACCCAAAAGGCATGCGCCTATATGCAAACGTGCCAAAAGGACACGTAAATGTGGTTTTCTCTTGATCCTCTGGTGCAATAGCCACCTGGAAGTACCCTGAATAACCATCTAAGAAGCAATAGAAGGCATGACTAGCAAGTCTTTCAAGCATTTGATCGATAAATGGCAAAGGAAAATGATCTTTCCTAGTCACATCATTCAATTTACGATAATCAATGCAAACACGCCATCCATTTTGGATACGTGTAGGAATCAACTCACCATTTTGGTTCTCCACAACAGTTACACCCGTTTTCTTAGGCACAACTTGGGTAGGACTAACCCATTTGCTATCAGAAATAGGGTAAATCATACCTGCTTGGAGTAATTTCAGAATTTCTGCTTTCACTACCTCCATCATAGGTGGGTTTAACCGGCGTTGTGGTTGCCTCACGGGTTTCGCGTCATCTTCAATCAAGATCCGATGCATGCATGTGGTAGGACTTATACCTTTGATGTCGGCAATCGTCCATCCAATTGCTTCTCTATGCTCCTTAAGAACCTCAATAAGTCTTCCTTCTTGTTCATGGGTGAGCTGACTTGAGATGATTACTGGTAATGTTTCTCCTTCTCCAAGGAACACATACTTCAAATTATCGGGAAGTGGCTTCATTTCCACTTTTGGGGCCTGCAAAACAGATGGTAACAACTTCTCTCTAGGAATGGTGAGTGGGACGGGTCCAAAATGAAAAAGACAGTCGGAAGCTTGTCTTGATCTTCCAAAACCTGCACTATTTCCTGCAAATTAGTGCTTAAAACATATTCAATTTCATCATCTTTCAAATTATGCTCAAGAGCCACCTGCAATTCATCTTTACCATCAATTTCAAACACGTCATGTGAAAAAGTGTCAATCACATCTATAGAATAACATGAATGATCATCACTTGGAAATTTCATGGAATCATAAATGTTGAACTCTACTGTATCTCCATTAAACTCCATAGTAAGAGATCCACTATGCACATCAATTTTAGTCCTAGCAGTTTTTAAAAATGGTCGTCCTAACAAAATAGGGGTCGCATGTTTATCGTGCTCCATATCTAGGACATAAAAATCGGTAGGAAAAATCAGCTTATCAACCTTAACTAACACGTCTTCCACTATTCCCTTAGGATAAGCATTAGAACGATCAGCTAACTGAATCACAACACCTGTTTCATGTAAGGCACCTAGCTTTAAGGACTCGTACAAAGAATAAGGAATTACATTTATAGAAGCCCCTAAGTCTAGCATAGCTCTTGAAAACGTGGTGTTCCCAATCACACAAGGTATAGCAAACATGCCTGGATCACTGCATTTTGGAGGAAGTTTCTTTTGAAACATCGCAGACACATGTTCGCTAACCTTAACCTTTTGTGCTCCCCTTAACCGTTGTTTTCTTTTGGTAGTGCACATTTCCTTAAGGAACTTTGCATACCTAGGAATTTGTTTTAAAGCATCTAAAAGGGGAATGTTTACCTCACATTTACGAAAGGTTCATAAATATCTTTGTCGCACTCCTTTCTTCGAGTGTCTTTTAGTGCCTCTGGAAATGGTGGAACCGGCTCATAAGGTGGTGGAGGTGGTGGTTGCTTGGATTGCTCATTTGATGTAGATGACAATGGCTCGGCATCAAACACTGATTCATAAACAACAACCTCTTCCTCTACCTCTTTGTCTTTAGCGGTCTCCTTATCATTGCCCTTTAGTTCTCTTCCACTTCTTAGTGTTATGGCACTCGCATTTTGTCTCGGATTAACCTCTGTTTGAGACGGTAGCTTACCCGAATCTCGAGCCTCTAACCGGCTACTGCTCCAGAGACCTGACTCATTTGTTGCTCCAAATTCTTGATGCTCGATCGGGTCTCCTCCTGAAACTGAACCATATTTCCCTGCATGTTAGTCACATTTTTAGTTAAAGCATTAATCATATCCTCAGTAGACATGCTGGTACTAGGTCCCTGTGATTGGCCTTGCGGCCGAAAATGTGGAGCTCCGTGCTCCGGTGCTCTCGAATAAGGAGGTGGTGGCCGGTTATACTACTGTGACGGCTGTTGGTTCCCTGATGAATTCCGGTACCTCAAATTAGGATGATCTCGCCATCCCGGATTGTAGGTGCCAGAATATGGATCATATCTTTTTTGGAAACCTTGGCCCTGAAAACCGGCCGCCTTAACCTCTTCACTCGGTTCCTCCCCGCAAATGAGGACAAAAATCCGTGGAATGGTTCGAACAAAGAAATGCCACAAGCTTTCACATGTTGAGTATTCTTTTCCTTTGTCATGAATTCCCCCACCATAGATGTCAAACCTTGCACTTGATCTTCTAACTTAGAAGTTCCAAGACTCTCGGTCGCCACACGACGAGCTCCTGATCTTCTAGTGAATTGTCTCGAGCCCTCAGCTAGCTCATTTATCAAATCTTTAGCAGCTTGTGCGGTTTTATTTACAATTGAACCTCCACTAGCTGCATTCACCATACGTGCATCTTCACCACAAAGTCCATTGTAAAAGTAGAGCACTAAGTCTTCATCTGCATAGCCATGATAAGGACAACTAGCACACAACTTCCTGAATCTGGCCCAGTACTCATAAAAGGTTTCATCACTCTTTTGCTCGATGTTGCTTATCTCCTTCTTCAACACCGAAGACATTGAAGTTGGAAATTATTGTTCGAGAAAAGCCTTTTTCAAATCAGCCCATGTGGAAATGCTACCCGGTGGAAGATAATACAGCCAATCATTTGCCGCACCTTTTAATGAGAACGGGAAGGCTTTGAGTTTCACCTTCTCTTCCGACACTCCGCTTGGTTTCATGCTGCTACATACCACATGGAATTCTGAAAGATGCTTATTCGGATCCTCACCATTTAGCCCATAGAATGTCGGAAGCAAATGTATTAACCCCGATTTCAGCTCAAAAGTTTCCCCTTCATCTTCTTGCGGAAATGTAATGCATAAGGGCTGCTGATCAAGGTTAGGAGCTGTGAGCTCCTTTAATGTGCGTGGCTCGACCCTCGGAGGCATCTCTTCTTCTATGTTGATAGCAAAAGGGAGCTCCTTGAAGTTTTCACGCCGTTCTCTTCTCAACCTGAAAAGAGTTAATTCCAAATCTCGATCGTACTGCAAAGGCTCTTGGTTAGTAGCATGAGTAACAACCATAAACCACAATGCAAGCAATACAATCAAAATGACGAAACTACACTAATTACAAACAAGAAACGCGTTGCTCCCCGGCAACGGCGCCAAAATTTGGTAGGCTTTTGCCGTGTACTCCTAACCAAATATAATTAACCTACTCTCATACACACTAAGCAAGTATAATGGAAGTAGGGATCGTATCCACAGGGAGCAAAGGAACTTGTTCGGAAGTTAGTGAATTAAAGACCCTAGTATGTGCTAAGGCCAAAGTAACCGAATTGGGGGGATTTGGAACAATGCAAGCAAGCTAAACTAAGCACAGTATTGAAATATGAAGAGACTGTAATATAAAAAGGCCTTGGATTCGATTAGCATCCACCCTAACCTAGTTTGTGGTCATGAAATCTCAACCCCCAACACTTCCTATGGTCACCTATCGAGAAGTCTAGACCTCTATCCTCCTAGATCGTAGCTAAACACACGATCTGCGTGGTTTGAACCTCCCTTACTATGCTTTAACTCAAATGAATCGCACTCAAGTCAAAACCAAAGTAGCATTAAGGTCGAGGAACACGATAGGATTACTAATGTTATCAAAGCAATAACATTCAAATAATAAGCAATACTTCTCTAAGTGCAAAAGATTAATGTTCAGCATTTTATCAAACACCTAGTATGCTACATGGAGCTAGGAACACAACAATCCGATTATGCACCTAGAATTAGCATTAGATGAATCACACAATAATACTAGTAACGTTCCTAGCAAAAATTATGCAAACATCATGAAATTGAACATAAGAAGCATCACAATGACCATAAAGAAAGTAGAGGATAAGAACTTCTCACAAGTAGATTAGAGCTTCAATAACCGAATCCAAGAAAGATGTTTAAGCTAGCCAAGCCATAGGATTCATTACAAATCTACCAAAGAAAAAAGGGAGAAATCCTGGAAAACAATCTTCTTCTCTCTCCTCTCTAGTCGCTCTCACAAAAGCTAAAAACTAAAAAACTCACAACCTAACCCTCCAAGGGAGGAAAAGAAAACAAAAGAAACAGCCGACACAGGGGTCGCAACTCGCGACCATGGGCAGGTCGCGAGTCGCGACACTGATCGCGGGTCGCGACGTTGCCTCTGTCTTGAAACTGCAAAAACAAAAATACAAAGAGGAAAGACGAGAGAATTTGGCTTTTGAGTAAGCCATGAAGCTGCCAAACCAAAGTGAAGACGATCCTCGGACAACGAGCAAACCAAGAAGCTTGAACCATGGACCTCGGAACTCGAAACTCGAAACTCGAAACTCGAAACTCGGAACTCGGACAGAGCTCGGAGCCTCGGGAGATGCGCCATAAAGGAACCAAGGATAGGGACCCCGGGGCACAAAAAGTGATCGGAGGACCAAAATCGGCCCTCGATTACGCCACCATACAAACCGCACCCTAAACTCCTCAAAACACAACATCTTTCGACAACACCTCCTAACGTCAAAACTCTCCTAAATCCCGAAACTAAGCTCGAACCGACGCCAAAAACGACCCGAAATCCGCCTAAGATTGGCGGATAACTTAGACACATCAATACATGTTTCAACTTATCTTTTGTAGCACAAACCTGTTTCCAATACCAGCTAGCATTAGCTCTAGGATGGTATGTCCACCAATCACCATCATGTAAGTATAAAGAATTGACCCATTTGATACATACATTGTCTTGCTTAGTTGCCACAACCCAAACATACTTCCCTATATTTGCAATATTCCACATGAACACATCTCTGAATCCTAATCCTCTAGCCTTCTTATCACAACAAAGACTATTCCAAGCTATGTTACTAGACTTAGAACTGTAGTCTGACCACTCCACAGAAAAGATCTACAAATCTTCACAATCTCCTGAAGCACACTTCTAGGCAAAATGTAACTCTGAGACCAGTACATATGCAAGCTTAAAAGCACTAAGTAAATAAGCTGAACTCTAGCTGTATAAGACATACTCCTAGAACTCCAAACCTTAATTCTAGCTGTCATTTTATCAACAAGAACACCACATTGAGCAGTAGAAATTCTTCTAGAACAAATAGGAACCCCCAAATATTTGAAGGGTAAATAGCTTCTAGTGAAACCAGAAGCTGCCACAATTATGTGCACATCCTTATCTTGCATACCATGGCAATAAAAATGTAGATTTCTGCTTATTTGCAAGTAAGTCAGAAGAATTAGAGAACAATTTAAAAGCATGAAGCATAAGGTAAATGGAAGCATAATCACCTTTACAGTAGAGAATCAAATCATTTGCAAAACACATATGATTGAGCTTGACATCTTTGCACGTGGGATGAAATTGAAATTGAGGAATGTCACTCACTTGCTACAAGATTCTAGATAAATAATCCATGCAAATGACAAAGAGAAGAGGAGTCATAGGATCTCCTTGTCTCAAACCTCTCTTAGACTTGAAAAAACCATGCATTGTCCCATTGAGCATCAAAGAAAATGTTGGAGTACTAACACATTCCATAATCATCTCTACAAACTTCCTAGAAAGCCCAAGAACTCTAACATTTCCTTAATAAAATTCCAATCCACAGTGTCATAAGCTTTTTGAAGATCTATCTTCATAAGACAAATAGGCTTAACACTTTTCCTTCCATAATGCTTCACAATGCCTTGTATCACCATGATAGTTCACAATATATCTCCCATGAACAAAACCTCCTTGGTTCTCTAGAATCAAATCATGCAGGATTTGTCTCAGCCTCCCACAAATCACCTTGGTAATAAATTTGTATAATCTATTACGGCAAGAAATAGGTCTAAACTCACTCACGTTCTATGGACATTTAGTCTTAAGAATTAGAGTGACTACTGTATGATTCAACTCCTTTAATAACTTGCCATGTTGCAGAAAATCCAAAACAGCTCCAATGACATCATTGCCCACAATATCCCAAGCATCCTTAGAGAAAAAAGAACCAAAACCATCTGGTCCTGGTACCTTTGATGCCAGGAATTGAGAAAAGAGCACTTTTCACTTTTTCCAGAGTATAAAGAGCTTCCAAAATAGCCCTATGATTATCACTAAGAATAGGGCCTGCTTGCACAATCTGTCTGATGACTGTACTTCTATTAGGATGAGTAGAGCCCAATAGAGATGTATAGAAAGAAAGGAATGCATTTGAAACTTCTTCTGGTTTATCATACCACACTTCATTCATATCATGGATGCTATAAACTTAGTTCTGAATATTTCTACATCTGATACTCTGATGAAATAGCTTTGTGTTCTCATCTCTTGCCTTGATCCAAGCTATCTTAGCTTCACTTTTTGCTTCAGGAAATCTAGATAAGCTCTATGTCTAAGCTTATATTCTTGCACAACAATAACTTCAACATCAGCAATAATCTGATCAGAAGGATGAAGGTGCATATATAACTGCCTGAATCTCAATCATATCATTATATGCCTTGAGATCAGTAGCTTGAATGTCTGAAAAACCAGTTCTGTTAAGATCTTTCAGAGCACTTTTTACTTTTTTTAGCTTGCTAACCAAAACAAACATTTTACTCCCACTTATCTAAGTGTTCTAGTGAGATTGAACAATATCATCAAAAGTAGGATCATCTTTCCATATTGTGAAATACCTGAATGGCTTTTTCCCTGCAGCACTTCTAGGATACACAGTGATAAAGCCAGGTGAATGATCAAATTCACCTTCACTAATAAAACAAACTTCGGCAGAAGAATAAATGCTTTGCCATGCTTCATTTGCCATCACTCGATCTATCTTTGAGAATACTCTATCATTGCACTGTTGTTTATCATTCCATGTGTATAGATTGCCAATACTCTTCACATCTGCCATCCCCCAAACATGCATACACTCATTGATATCCACAATTTCTGCTTGTTTAACAACAATTCCTATTCTCTCTTCAACAGCTATAACACAATTCAAATCACCACATAATATCCAAGGAGCTTGAGTATTCAACTCCTTTAAATCCCTCCATACTTCATCCCTTCTACTACTATCATTAAATGCATAGATTAAGGTGTAATAAAAGCTATCCATATCACTCACAGGAGATACATAACAATGTATGAGCTGGCTTAAAACAACAAGAATGTTAACTAAGAAACTTCCTAGTCTCCAAGCTACCACTATTCTGCCACCATCATGATGACTAACATTACTAGTAAAACACCAATTTGAAAAAACTCTTTGGTAAAGTTTGCCAAGATTAGTAAGCTTCACCTTATACACTACCACAAAAAAGGCCTAGGGAACCGGTTGAAAACGGCTTAGGAAACCGAACTACAACAGGTCTCCATCTCACAGGTGTCCTAGGTTAGAAGATCGGTTATGATGTCTGGTTTTTTTGTTTATTTGGGAGACCAGCTGACAGTTAAAACCAGTCTCTTAGGTAAGCGTACATATTATATGTAAAGAGGTTAGGAGACCAGTTAACATTTAAAACTAGTCTCCCAACCGTACCTTTTGAAACCAGTTACTGACCACAACTGGTTTCTTAGGTTTATTACACGGTTTTTTTTTTATAAAATTAGAATAATATATGATATACAAACATTATCCTATAACTGCTCCTGTATTTGCGGCTTCTTGTATATACGCTTTTTTTTTCTATATAACAATATATATATAACTACAACAATATTATTAAACAACAATTCTTTCCTTGCTGTATGCATCTTGTCAAAAAAATATTTGCTACATTTAATTTATATACAAAAACAATTTATCTCAAAGCATGCATCAATTTCTACCAATAATGTCTTAAAAATAAACTTTATATATCTAATGCTATCTACTAAAACTAAAATTGTAAAAAGAAATATGTACAATTCAAACTTGACCGTTGTTGTCTTCAATCTCCATCGACTTGTGTTTGGTAATTTCATATGCTGCCAAGATATCTCTTAGCTCGTCAATCATCTCTTGCAAATAAGTGTTAGGAATTCCAGAAATCCTACAAAATAATTTCAGATAATTATAGTTAGAGTGCTCGTCAATTAATAAAGCAAGAGTGTAATAACAGACAACAATCAACTACAAATGCAGAATTAGTTCTAGAACGCCCAGCATCTTGACCATATTTCACATCATTAGTACTGTACTTTCACCAGCTTGCATATTGTATGGCATATGAACTTATGAAGCCATGTCTGTTTCAATTATCTTCACAAGTGCACGTCAGTTGCACGAGGAGACTAACCTACATGGAAAAAATCCTCCAAAGATCTACAAGAATGACATATTATAGTAGTTCATTAGTTCTTCATCAGTCACAATGACTCACAAATCATAGAAGGAAACTAGGAAAGTAGACCCATGGTGGCAGAATTTCATTTTGACCGGTTCACTAAGATTTTCTGGTTTTTTGTTAAAAAGGAAATGTATCTGGACCTCGTAAACACTCTAGACAAAAGCTTTCCAAAAAGTTTATTATCAAGAAACTTTTCCTAGAATAAAGCTCTCTTCTAACATGTTATCCAGACACAGAAATAGCTTTTGTTATTAGGATTGAAATTCGAGATGATATGACAACACTGATACAACTTCAAGAACAACTATCATTGAACTTATGAAGACAACGGAAAGAATCCATAAAAAAGGTTAAAGGAAGCCAATAATATATACACACATATAAGGAAAGAAAAAGGCGAGCTAGACTCAAACAAGTAAGAAATAGTAGAAGGATCCCTCAAAAAAGAAAAAACAGGAAAAGGAAATTTTATGTTGAATGTCAGAGTATAATTCAGTCCGTGTTTTATACTACCTATATGAGACCCTCAAACACATTTCATTTCACCATGTACAATAAGCATGTAGAATACAATTCTCTTACAGTGCACTAGCGCACTAGCCACTTAACACAGAGAAAGAATCAAATATGGAAAGGGAAAATCTAAATTAACAAACGGTCATACACATACCTCTAGCAGGGTAAAGGTGCTCTTGCAATCCACCATTTGCTATAAACTCATATACCAGCAACCTATGATTAGTATCCGAACAATATCCAACAAACCAAGCAAGAATGGAGAGCGGAGACGACTCAGCAATTCCACCTATACACAAGTTCATAAATCAACCATCAAATAAGGAGCATAAAAAAATTTGAAAACATAGATATTAAAGAACGTTGGCTATGGTTAAATTTCACAGAGATCAGACCTCCATTTGAATTCCTATTCCCCCTGCTTTCCACCATGGTCCATCAATTTTACAGCAACTTTCCTCCAGTCATTAAGCACTCCACGAAAAACTGAACCAAATGCACCTTGCTCAATGATATTTGACTTGCTAAAACCACTAGTTATTAATTGAGCTGTTTGAATTTAAACACT
Organism: Beta lomatogona; assembly: GCA_947646795.1. NCBI lineage: Eukaryota > Viridiplantae > Streptophyta > Magnoliopsida > Caryophyllales > Amaranthaceae > Beta > Beta lomatogona. Next base: position 6,866,592 of record CANSNZ010000949.1, on the reverse strand, counting down.
TGTAAGCCTGTCTCACATGCAACTTGAAGAGTTGAATTCGGTAGCCCACTTTTGTCATCATTGTCAAGTCCTTCATTTAAATTTTAACGTATGTCTATCAATCTAGAATCAATCTCAAACAATAATAGAACAACGAAGTTGAAGAAAGCAATAAATAGACAAAGGAATTTTAATGTGCAGACTCGAGAACCGGGAGAAAAACCACGAATATGCACTAGGAATCAAAGATGAGTTTTAATGGTGATTACAAGCTCTCAAGGATCTCTCCTAAAGCTCTCTCTCTCTAATCTGAGAAGAATAATAATCATAAGGCAAAACAACCTTTAAACATATTTATACTTTAGGGTTAAAAAGAATCCGAACGAAATAAGGAAACCGAGCTCAAAATGAGTAGAAACTCGTGTAGTAGGGAACACCATGCAAGGCCAGGCCGTGGCCTTCCTCTCAACACCACGCCCAGCCCGTAGACTTGAGCTGTACAAAGCACCAAAGAAACTCCTAGTCAGTGAACTCCATGGGTAGGCCGTAGTGTTCATCCAACACCATAGGTAGGCCGTTGTCTTATATTGTTCATGCTTTGTTCCATTGTTGTGCTTCCCCAAACACTCTAGCTTGGCACAACGATGCATCGCTCCTTCATCGTCATCTTCCGACTACCATCTCCACATCATTACCCAACACTTCACATACACAATTAAAAGACATATAGAAAATGCCCTACTTAGGCAAAAGAATAAGATGTCAGGCTGAAGAAAGAAATTCTTCTACCGAAATAAATGCCATAATACAAAAATGTATGCACCAAGATAATACAAAAATGTATGCACCAAGGTTTCCACTCCTACCTTTCTTTTACAACAGCAAGTTAAGAGCAGAAATAATCAAAGCAAATAACAATACTTTAAGAACAGACTCATAAGATAATCTTGAACTATAGAGTTACAGCACATTCCTTGTTCATTATGAGATATATGCATTTTTAGACCATCCTGTATGAGATTTATGAAGTATAATCTTTAGTTGTGTAAATTTGTTTCTTAATAAATCCCTTCTCCAAACTTGGGCTGGCCCCGTTTCTTGATGGATCTGCTTGGGTCTGCATTCACTAGATGTATGTAAGCATGATGCAGTTAGTACGTGTGAACCATGATAGCTCCATAGACTCATATACAGATATACTTCATAGTGAGGAACAGAGGAGTTAACAACTCAATGTTTATACCACTTTTTAGTTTCTAATTGAATAAATTTGTTTCTTGAACTCTCTTTGTCATATTTGTGCCGTCTTATTTATGCTTGATTTGTTTTGCCTTGTATCCACTTAATATGTGTAAGGAGAAAATTGCAGCTAGTATTTGTGAACCTTGATAGCTCCATCGATTGATATATTAATACTTCCAGGGAGCGGAACCAGAAGAGCTAACAACTATACCTCAACATGCTCAACAGATTTTTGTGATGTCCCACAATGTTTCAGACGTCCTGAAGGAGGACCTTGCTTGGACAACATATATTCTACTACGTAATACAAAATCTGTCTCAGTGGTAAGTTCATAAAATATGTTGAGTCATGGGACATGAATCTATGATACCCAACATTTTCAGTTACCCTTCCTCACTCCCTCACCTATTCCCTCCCTCCCCCACCCCAACCACCCCAAAAAAAAAAAAAAAAAAAAAAAAAAAAAAAAGAGGAAAAAGAAAAACTTTGGTGGCATGACAAGATCTTATAAAACCTCATTTTCTAAATTTCAGCTTATATGTTTGCATGATGTGATTTCTTCTACCCAGAAATTCCACAAGGAAGCTCTCCCTCAATCTAAACTATGTAGCACAAGCAATGCAGAGCGGCAGCACCGATGTCAACTCCTCTACATTCTCTCACTTCAACTAAACATAGAGCAGCATTCTGCTTACTCCACGCCATTCAACACATTTTTTGTCACATACAAAAGAAAAAAAATAAGAGTCCTATTTCTTTTTCTTCTAGTAAGTAACATGGCGGAAAGAGCACGAATAGATGCACTGTGAAAAATGTCGAACGAAATTCGTATTTAACAAACTGTGAAGAGATTATCACTTTCACTAATCAATGCACCGACAACAGAGTTTAAATGCGACGAAATTTCAAAAAGAACCACACGATAAAACAGAAATAATCAATTTAACTAGATTCTTCTCAAATTGGGGACGAATTCGAGACAGAATTTATAAAAGCGAAAAACTTTGAAGATGATGGAAAGACGAAAAATGGAGGAGAAATAGAGAAATTACCAGCACTGCATGAAGTCAGAGGATCTATCTGAAGATCCTTTAGTTCCTTGAGGATATGCTTTGACGCAGCTCTGGAAAGCCCTAGAATTCGGCAAAAACAAAAATTCACTTCGTAAAAGAGGAGAGAGAGAGAGAACGAAGGAGGTTGGAGAAAGGAAAGAAAGGCTTTTTGAAAACCTTCATGATGCACTTCTGTCTCTACTGTCTCTGTACTCACCTCCTTTTCAGTAGCCTTCTGTTTCTGCACCCATATCTTCTTAGTTTTTACATTTCTACACTCCATTGCTTCCTGACCAACCAGCTGACACTTTTCACAAACAGTTGATCTCCACTTATACTTATACTTAACTTCAACATTCACCATCTCTCCATATTCATTCATAAATCATAAATGATATTTGATCAGGCAATTTTTGTGACAGAGTTACTTCCACCTTAACTCTTGCAAACTGAATTTTGTCTCTATTTTTGGTGGCATCATCTCTCCCCAATACTTGAAGTTCAATCTCAATTGAATCCAAATGGGCAACGATTGCACTTCCGTCTTCTCCATATCCATATCAGCATTCCAGCGTTTCATTATCATAGGTTTGTTATCAAAGAAATAGTGTCATGTAAGCACTTTATCCCTCGATTCCATTGCATTAAACCTCACCCGATACATTCCTTTCTTCTCCATTACAACTTTATCCACATTATGTTGTTTCCAGATCCTCCTAATAAACCCTTCCATCACCTGAATAGGAGGATTAGCCCCCACAATATAAAACACAACAGCAGAATTCCAAAAATACACCTCCTCCTTAATATCATCTAGGTCAATCTGAACTGGACTATTAGGATTATCCATCCATTCAACCTCATATTCAGGATTAGCATCTTGTTCAATATTTTCTACAGCTACTTCATCAAATTGCTATAAAATCGGAACTGATAACGTACCAATTGCAACATTAGCTCCAGAATGTCTATGATTCACCACATCAGCTGATTTATGCATTGATTGAAGCCATTCATTAAATGTATGCCTCACTTCTGATTGAACCGTCAATTGCTGCAGCGATGATTTTGGTGTAGGAATCTCATTCTTAAGCATGAAATCTAATGCTTCTACTCCCAAAATTTCATCAATGGATCGAATTTTACGTGCTTGTTGATAAGTGCATTTCAAACACACTTTATGGACTCCTTTTAGCTCATTTTGATCCTCTCTCTCCCCTTTCTTCCCTCTTTCTTCTCCCTTTCCCCTTCTATTTCATTCACTTGATCATTCTTGATCATAGTGATATTTTGCTAGATTTTCAGTCATTTTTGACCGAATTTCTAGTACATTTGCTTTCACCCTGTTTTGCCATGTTCTTAATATAGGTGGAACTACTATAGGTGGTAATTGTTACCAATTCACTTAATTCCAATCCACCGCGTTGTAGAGTTGGCAAAGGAAGCAATGAAAATAGAACACACGTTGAGAAATGGTGCGCTTGCACCATGCCCCATATCCGCTCGCATAAAGGAGCACATTGCACAATAGAATCTTGAACAGAGAACTTCAAATGGACATAACATTCAAACCACAAAACGGATGAAGATAATTCCAGTTGGAGATGAAAGCTTGTTTCGATAGCTTTCCAACAACTGGTCATAAGCTTGATTTGGATCTAAAACGAAAGAGTTATATGCGTTTTAAATTGAACTATCCGACTAGAAGAAAATGGTGCACCCGCACCTGATTTTGGTGCGCCCGCACCACTTACTGAGGTGCGCTCGCACCATCTGGAACTTAGGAAACCCAAAAGTCAGGAGAAATGGTGCGCCCGCACCTAATTTTGGTGCGCCCGCACCATGTAAATCCGTGAAGAAAAAAACGATGCTTGTTTTAATAACAATAGAGTTGTTTAGTTTTTGGACTTATGCTTTTATTCCATAGTTTAGATATTTTATTAGGGTTCCACATTAGAGAGAAAAACACTTTGCTTATTCTAAGATTTGGGATTCGTATATTATAGTTTGTGATTTCTACAACATTGAAGGTACTTTTATTCGATCTAATTTCAAAGTTTCAGTTTTTGTTCTCTCTTTTCATTGTTATTATTTGTTCTTCCATTTTATTAGATCTTCTTTATTATAGTTTCATAGTTGTTATTTTCATTAGATTAATAATCTCTTAATCATGTTTAGCCCTATATTAGTTATAGATTTCATGTTTTATGGCTTATAATCCATGATTAGTGAGTAGTTTCCTATATAGGGTTAGGGTACGTGAAAGTATGGGTTAGGGTTTAAATGTATTGTTAATGTGATTGTGATGATCTAAAGATGTTTATGCATTGATCTTGGTGTTTTGAGGCCTTAGGATAGATCATTAGTACAAAATTAACGATTTGCGTCGGACTTGAGACCACCATTTGCGTCGGACATTGGTCCGACGGCACAGGTCTCGTCGCAGATAAGGATACAAGATCTGCGTCGGACCTTATCCGACGCAGATGGTTGGCTATTTGCGTCGGACTTTGATCAACGTGCGACGCACATAACGCACCGCCAATGCATACCATGGCCATTTGTGTCTCCCATCTGCGTCGCATGTTGAGCTATGTGCGACGCAGATGATTAATCATCTGCGTCGCACATAGCTCCACATGCGACGCAGATGGGAGACATGCCAATGCCCCAACAGTAGCCTAGCAAGCCCAGGTCAGACTCATTTGCGTCGCACATGGAGCCACATGCGACGCAAATGCTGCGATTTTTCATTAAAAAAAAAATTCCCAACAATTCATCACACCAAATAGCTTGCAAATATGGCATTCAAATGAACGAACTGCAAAAGAACGAAATACAAAAGAACAAATAATATTTGAAATAGAAGCATTAATTACAGAATCTATGAATATTAAGAACGAAATACAATAAAACGAAATGAAAAAATTGAACCCAGAAAAAAAAATTCAGATCTAACACAAAAAGAACCCTAAAAATTCATGTCCACACCGTCAACACCTTCAATCTTCACCGACGATGTGTTCGTCAATCTTCACCAGCGTTTAAAAACTGAAAAAATACAAGAAATTTCATTTTTGATAGGTTCAATTTTTTATTTCAAAAATAAACATAAATATGGCAAAACAAAGAAATTCATAATAAAATACCTAAAAATCGATAAACTTCTAGAAAATTGAAGAACTAGCGATGTTGCAGAGATTTTCGAATTCCAAATCAGATGAAATCAATTTGGCAGCAGGGACGAGCACAACAACCAGCACCAACGGCGGTTGGCGGCGAAGCAGCGATGAAGGACAACGAACGAAGAGAAATGGAGAAGCAAAGCAGCGACGAGTGGCCAAAGCAAAGGCTCTGAGCAGCGTGGGGGAGGCGAAACTCCGGCGGAAGGAAAAGAGAGGGAGATTGGCGGCACTCGTTAATTCTCGTCGGAATTGTAGATCGAAGCTCGCAGGCGAACACCGAAATTTTCGTTGTTTAGATTCGAGATGAAGGTAGGTGAGATAGAGATGAGATGCGAGAGATGAAGGTAGGTGAGAGAGAGATGAAGCGTTTGAGGTGAGAGAGATGAAGTGTTTGAGGAGAGAGAGAGAGAGAGCGGTTATATGACAGTATGAGGGGTTTGAGATGAAACCCTAAACTCGCATATTACATATATGGGAAGCCCATGATTTGCGTCGTGTCTAGTGGCCCATCCGACGCAAATCATGGCCCAAAACTTATTAAGTGCTATCTGCGTCGCACACTCGAGACAATCCGACGCACGTTTAAGGATCCAAAAATCTTGGGCTTTTTATCATCTGCGTCGAACATTTGTCAACGTCCGACGCAAATAGTATTTGCATCGCACACATGGGCACGTGCGACGCACTTGGTTGGATCATCTGCGTCGCGTGCTCTATGCCGTCCGACGCAAATCTTCTTTTTATGGTTATTTGCGTCGCGTGCTCTAGACCGTCCGACGCAAATCATCTGTTCCCGTACATTTGCGTCAGTCTTTCTTTTGTGCGACGCAAATAGGGTGACGCAAATTATCATTTTTCTACTAGTGGATATTGATCACATTTGTGCTTTGGTATTTTGATTTCAAATGTTCTTATTTGAATTATGAACTCTTTTATCATCCCCATGAATCAACTTAATTTGTAGACCAAGATATTGGGTAGAAATTAAGGGGCTCCTATATTAGGGGTTTTCCAAATTCATTGGATCTCTTAATAAATTAACTAAAGACCATTCGAGAGAGGATTTAGTTGATTGATTAAGCGATCATTCTCGAGGACCATTCGAGAGAGGACTCGAGTATTTTAGAGGAAAACTAAACCTTGCGTAATCGTTGCCTTTGAATCACAATTGCATTAATAATCGTTGTTCGCTTTGATCCATACTAGTAACCTTAACTCAAGTGTCTTCCTATTTGATATTTCATCTCGTGTTATTTGCTAGTTCTTCGATATTAGCTAGTCGTAGTTGTTACCAAATCGTTTTTAAAACCCCACAAACCCTTCAATTAGGTAATCTAGACTTGCTAGACTTTAATTAATCCCTATTTCCCTGTGGATCGACCCTTGACTTGCCTTTACTATGTTCTTATAATTGCTTGTTAGGTGTTATAAGTATTGTTTGAAAAACGATTTTTGGTGCCTTAACAACACACTAAAACCTCTTATCACCTGTGAATCTGAAATAGGTCCACAAGGCTTATTCTTCCCATTACCTTGCTTATTTCCTTGAGATTTATCACCTATTTTCCTTGCCATGGCGTCGGTGCACAATAAGCTATCAGGCACTGAGAGAGGAAACTTAAATATGGGGATCTTTCTTATCATTTTCCACACTTCACTTTCCAGTACTTTCTCTCTTTAAGACCAGTTAGGTGATTCCGGAAAACTCGAAGACCGTTTTAGGCACATAAATCTGTCTCCTCTTCTAGGACCCTATGATGAAACATACCGACATCCTACTTGGTCCGGACTGAAGAGGAACAAGCAAAAGCTTAATTCCAAAACCTTTTTGAGTCAAAATATGTTTTAAAAGTAAAGCCCAATTTAAAATCTCAATTAATAATTCACGATAACTGATTGAATTAACAAAATAAATCCTTTATTAAATTTTCTTCATAAAACCAGATTTTATGATTTAAATTCGTTATTCAATGATAGCTATCGATACAGATAAGATAAAATAGTTGTTTGAGATAAAAATCAAGAATTCGGTAGAAAAGCAGGAAAGCACTACACACAAACTCCGTGCGTTAGGCGCAGGCTGCATACGCTAGAGATCTGTGCGTGCCGCATAGGACCACCACGCCAGGCGCATGGTCCTTGCATCAGGAACAAGCTCTTATCTTTTCCACGGTGGTCGTCTTGGGAACCCTAATTGCACTTGCACTATAAATGTATACATCGTTTTCGCTTGCACTTTTTCTCATGGACTTTACATATATATACTTCAACATATCTAAACACTCAAAAAACTGTCTTGAAACACATCTTAACATATCCAAACCAAATTCAACTACAAGAATTTTTATTCCTCTGAATTTTTATTTAAGTTCTCCCGTTTTCCCTTCTTCATGTGAAAATGGATGATTTCTTCGTTAAAAATATGTCAAGTGATGACAATTTAAAATAAAAACAATCATACAAGGTGGTTATTTGAAAAATGTATTTATGAGGTGGTTATGTTAATAAAAAATCGAATGAATAAGTTGATTATATGAAGAAAGTCAAATATACAATGTAGTACAAGCGAAAAAATCTTTTACTATGTAATTGATTGTGTGAAACAAGTTATAGTAGCCCAGTTTAGATTACCATCTTAAAATAATGAAAATCGAACAAAATGGGTAATGGGTCGTTCCTGACAGCTAGGTCCAATATAAAAGCCCATTATATAATTAAATAATCCAAGTTTCTTCACAAAGGGGCTTACTCTATTAACAGAGTCCACCTAATTTTGAAGGAATGATAAATTATATTGCACCTTCAATCAGAACCTCGGTACAAGAATTACATCATGATCTCAAGTCAACTCCATGTGCCATTCCATATGAAGAGAATGTTATAAACAAGATTACACAAATTCTAGAATACATCAGATGCCGAACAAGTTATTGAAAAATAGAGGTAACTTCTTATTTTAAAGGGTCATTTATACAAAACTGACTACCTTTAGATTATATAACAAAGTTACCAAAATTCTAAAGTGACATTTTCTTACCTTGAAAACATGTTTCCGTTTGACATAAAGATGTACTCGTTAGGCTAAAAGTAAAATGGTCTTACAATAAATTTATTGTGCATTTAAGATTTGTTAACCTGAAGGGAAGCATTGCACTATAAAAAATAATACATGAAGTACTGAAATAGAATGGGTGCTCAGATTGGAAATAGGATGTTTCATTCATACTAAGTTTGTGTAAGATTGTCTTAATATAAACTTATTGTAAGCCTATTTCACTTTTTGCCCTAAGATGGTTACTTATGACGGAGTCGCCTTTTATGTCAAATGAGTTAGTTTTTAGAAACATTTTACACTTTTAGGGTACTTCTACTATAAGCGAGCTCTTCACCGAAAAAAAGATACTTCTGTTTTACCGTAAATTACTATAAGAAAGTCTTATATGAGTGTTGACCCTAAGTTTTGAAGTTGATGGAATTAACAAAAATATACTAGTTGTTATTCAATATTATGTTTAAGTTCATGTATTGCAAGGTTGATCATTGAAGAACAAAGAGAATAATCAAGTGTCAAGATGTATGAGAAGAGGTTTAATGAAGATTGAAGTGAAGATGCTCCCTTAGTGATTAATCAAAAAGCAAGATAATGAAGATTATTATGCATTAGGGTGTATATTTTGTCTTCATTTAATGGATGAATAAAGGTATGACAATATTTAAGTGAACATTTATAGGGAACTAGGAAGGAATGAAAAATTGTTGTTCCCATGACACTTGGTATAAGGAACACAACTTAGGTACACACTAAGTCGATCTAAGTGGTAAAAATGCGAATTAAGGAACTTAAGTGAATGGATTAATATAACGTATATTGTAGTTGTTTTATTGAGTCAATAAATATTATTTAATTAGAGTCTTAATTGTTAGAGTCCTTAATTATAGGTTAGTTGTTATTAGATAGTATTAAAATAGTTTTAGTTTTAATTAAATAAATAAAAATATTACCTTAAAACTTTTTAGAGTTATAGTGGGAAATTAGTTAGAGTTAATCTAGGATTCTTTTATTGAGAATATTAATTGGTCTTTAGAAACCTAAATTACACGTTATTTAACTTTTGCTTATTCCCCAAGTTCTAAACCACGCTCAGTTAGCACATTTAACAGTTAGTAGAGTTAGTGGTTCTTGGTTCCCAAGTAAAGAAACATCGAGTTAGTGATCTTGTTTGTAGGAAGTAACTAAGCACTTGGTTGTCTATAAATATATCAACGTAATTTATTTTCTAAGTGCGTCTGACAAAAGCTAAATATTCCAAGTGTTCAAAAAGTCAGTGCCAAAGTTACTAAGAGAGTTCATACTTACTGTTTTTGCTTTTCATTCTTCCAAAGTTAATGAAAAATTGTATTTCTTTTAGGTTAAGAGTTTTTGAGTGAAAACCTTTGTATTTTGAGAAAGAGAGAAGCAAGAGAAGACTTAGAGTTAAGTAGTGAGAAAAGAGAAGAACAATAGTTGTGGGAACTATTGTTGGGAACTCAAGTTCGTAGAGGAACATGGGAAGAGAACTCTAGAGAAGTGTAATATGTTGTAACAGAATCATTACCTAATACTAGAGAGAATTAAAATCTCAGTGGTCGAGATTTTTCTCTTTGTATTGAGATAGAGACTTTCTCGTAAAAGTATCTTGTATTTCCTTGGCGTGTTCCTCATGATATCTTTTTATTTCGTGAAAACTTACTCTTATTTTTCACACTATAATTCACCCCCTCTAAATTATAGTGTTCCTATTCAAACAACAATGAAATTTTGCAGTATATAAAAATTACATTAAGAGATGGCAAACTGGTAATTTTGGTAATGGAATGCCTTCCATTTCTAACTCTTGCTTAAGGATGATAATGGATCTTGAACCCCACTCAAATATGTGAATCCGTATCAAATTTTTAGGATTTGGATATTTGAACCAAACGGATTTTTGCCAAATTTAACTCCACGATATAATAGGTCAGATTCAGATGTTATTTTTGAAATGCTAATCTGGTCCATGTAATAAGTAGGGGTGTTCATAACCGGGTACCCGCATATCCGGGTACTTGAAAAATCGACCCATGACCCGACCCGGGAAAACCGGGTACCCGGTAATCGGGTACCCGATTTTCTCGGGTCGGGTCATAGGGTACCCGGCTTGTTTTCTTTTTTTAATGTTACCAATTGCTGCCACTGCTTTCTAGAGTTCTATGCCAAAACTTTTTAAATAAAGCCCAAAACTTGTGGGCTACTATGTCTATAACCAGTGCCAAGTGCCAACTTTTCCAAATCACTATCCACAGATGGAAATAAAACTATAAAAGGGAGGGGGAATTAAATCAAGTAATCAACTATTCAACTACAAACAGCAAAATTACAGCAGCAAAAAAAACAAAAATCCAACTAATTAACAGATGGTGTGAAAAACTGAAAAGATCCACATTTCTCTCACCATTAATGCAACAACCTAAGCTAGAGTTACCCACCATTGATTGAAGTGATAGAGGCACCATTTTCGTTTAAAACCTTACCCATTTTAACAACTTCTTTTTTCTCCACATCCAACTAAAATTACACACCCAGAACCCAATTTAAACCCACATTGAGAATTTTTTTTAAAAAAAAACAATGAAAATCGGGGGATTTCAATTCCCCCGTTTTTTCCTCTTTTTTTTTAAGTTTTTTTTTTTTCATTTAGGGTAGGGACAAAATAGTCATTTAGGGTAGACAAAAAATGATGGTAAAAAACAAAGGTAAAGTATGCAGGAGATCGCCACAGTGCTCGATAGCAACAAACAACATCAAACTCCAACCGGGTACCAGGTACCCGCTTCTAGTGTATCTGCGGCCCATGACCCGACCCGGATTTCGTTGTTTTTACCGGGTCGGGTACCCGACCCGATAAAACCCAAAAAAACTGATTTTGACCCGACTTTTTTAGGGCGGGTCAGCGGGTTTTCGGGTCGGGTAGTTCGGGTCGGGTTTTCTTGAACACCCCTGGTAATAAGTGACTATCAGCATTTGTGATTAAAATATAGTCGCATTATTATTATTAGAGTTTTTTGCAGGGATATACCAGGGTAATAGAACATTTTGTGGGGATATGCCTCACTAAATTTTTTTTGTGGGGATATACCAACCTAAATTTAAGTTTTGTTAAAAGGTACCAAAAACACTATTTCAGGCGAGAAAGTCAAATTTCCGGCCTTTGACTTGCTTAATTACTCTTTGTATAGTGCGTGATATTCAATTGCTTCTATTACGTTCATTTTACTCCAACTTCTTCACTGTCACTTTATGGCTCACTCGTGAGTTCCTACCAAGTCAAAGGCCGGAAATTTGACTTTATTGCGGAAAATAGTGTTTTTGATACCTTTGAACAAAACTTAAATTTAGGTTGGTATATCCCTACAAAAAAAATTTAGTGAGATATATCCCCACAAAATGCCCTATTACCCTGGTATATTCCCGTAAAAAACTCTTATTATTATTATTATTATTATTATTATTATTATTATTATTATTATTATTATTATTATTATTATTATTATTATTATGTTAGAAAACTAAAATTAAGCTTAGATCCATAGATCCGGAAAGATTTGAATTTGTATATTATATTTGTAATGTTGATGAATCTGGAGTAGACTTAGATCCACGTATAAAAAATTTGAATTTGGGTACAAATTCCATCTTTTTCCGACTTGTGTTACAAAGTTAAGCCACTTCATAGAAACTATACCCTAAGGAGACATCATTTTTATTTTTTTTATAATAATCACCCATAGAAGAGGACATGCTTAATAATAATGATACAAATTTTGTCCGCAAACATCATATCTAATTCAATAAAAAAAAGAAATATTTAAATGTAACCCGAAACTGGTTGATGTGTCGTATTTTTATATAGGTTTTAGGTGTATTTAAGTTGCATTTTAGGAACATTTAGGGCATTATAGTCCATAATTGCATACTATTACTTAATTTGCGAAATATTACTCCTTTTGTGTGTTTTTGGTATTCTTTGATGAATTTCAGGTATTGAGAACATAATTTGAGTATTGTTGGACAAGCTTGAGTATTTAGCAACAATTGGAAGCAAACTACGTTGATAAGGATCGTTATGAACATATTTGAGTGCAATTGGGAGCTAAATTGGAGTTGGAATTCAATGAAAGATTTGTGGAAATCAAGTCATGTTCATTATTTATCCATAACTTTTGACTCGTTCGTGATAATTGGATGATTCCAGCGGAATTGGAACGTAGGCTTGAAGAGATTTCCAACGATAGGTTACACGGCCCAAGGCAAGTTATATTTTGAGAGATACGGGCTTCACAAGTTGGCCCTGTTTTTATGAGATTTCCTACGCGCGCACGGATTTGTCATTTTCGGCTTTTTATGATTTAATTGTCTTTCCTTATCTTGTACCTTGGTTTCCTACTAGTATTAGGAGATATAACTTTATATGAGGGATTTCTAATTAGGTGAGGAGTTCGATTATGCATTATTCACATTCACGTTTCACGTTATTTTGCTTTCTAGGTTTTCTCTCTAGTTTTGCGCTAGCTTATTTCCTTTTGCTATTTGGAGATTCAAGATTGAAGATTTCTTATTCGTCTTCTATTCAAGTATTGCATATTAGGCTTGCACTATAAAGTGTTAGCGAGACCTTGAGTGCCTTTCTTTCCATGTTTTCTCTTGGTGCATGGTATCATATCGTGCGCCGTCGCCATGACAAGATCATATGGTTGGAAAACTCAAGGTAATAGTCATGGAAAGCAGGAAGAGAAAGCTCGAGGACCAACTTCTGATTCTCAAGCTTTGCATACTCGATCAATGGATGAAATTTTGGGAATCGAAGCTTTGGATTTTGGCTTAGGCATTGGAGAGGTGGTTACGCCAAAATCGTCAATCCAACAATTGCAAGTGCAATATGAAATCAGACATACTTTCAACAAATAATTGCAATCCATTCATGTTAATTCTGCACTAGTACAAAATCAACGACTTGCGTCTGCTTATTTACGTCGCATGCCAAAGGAACTGACGCAAATGGTCAGGTATTACCCGTACGCAGCAATAAACCACGAAAAAAGGAAAAATCTAAATTAAACTCGGTTGTGGCTAGAAGCCGCAGCAATATGTGTCAAAGGGAAATTTTTTCAAATTTCGTTGACTGTTTGACCAGACCTATTGCTGCGGTTCCCACCCTGAACTGCATCAATAGACTTTTAAAATTAATAATAAAAGGCCCAGCTAGGGTTTCCTTGTCATTCCTCCTTCAAAAAACCCTATCCGCCGTTTTTCACTCATCCTTCCTCTCTCTCACTCATCCTTCCTCATCTCTCTTCCAAATCAAAGCCCATCCGCCCCAATCTCTAATGCACACGGCAATCACCATCATTTCTTCGTCGAAATTTTCCCGAACACCATCATCTCTTCATCATCGTCGAAATTCGTTCGAAATTTGTGTGGAGTTCGTCGAAAAATTCACTGGCGAGTTCGTCTTCTCCAGTGACTTCGCGGCTAGTTCAAAATGTCGTTCGTTCGCGGCCTCACTTCGGCCTCGCTGAACACCGGCATCATCTCTCACTTCCTTCCGAACGAGCAAACGAGCAAACGAAGCTTCCTCCCGCCTCCAGTAACTCGATATTGACATTCTATGCTCGTTTTTTTCAATTTGTTAATTTTTTTCGTATTTATATATCATTTTATTGTTGAAATTTCTGAATTCAGATCCATCTTCGCCGCTTTCATCATTGTTTTGACTCCAACTTCGCCGCTTTCATCGTTGTTTTGACTCCAGCTTCGCCACCTCCTTGACCCCGCGTTGGCCGCCGCCTTCACCCCGCCATCTGCCGCGATTTGCAAGATCTGATGGCCGTCGTTTTGTTTCATTTTTTTAGTTTTCAAGATCTGATGTAAGAGGTTTTTGGTTTTATTTTTTGAATTTAGTTAATTTTTTTTTATATTTTTTTATTATTAATTAGAATTTGTTTGTATATGGAGAATTTTTTTTTTTTTTTTTTTTTTGTAATCTAGTTAGCTTTTACCTATTTTGTTGTCTGTCTGCTGGTTGTGAGCGAGCCTTTATATTTTGTTAATATTTTTATGTTTCAAGTTTGATGGCAAATTGCATAAAAATTTTTTTTTTTTGCTAGTACATGTACCTGTTGCTGTGGTTTTGCCCCAAAACTACAGTAATAGATCTACCCATTGCTGCGGTTCCTAGTAAAAACCGCAGCAATACGTTGTATTTTTTTAATAAAAAATAATCCTAATGCTGCAGTTTTGGCTAGAAACCACAGCAATAGGTTTATTAGCTATTGCTGTGCCCTTAATTGCTGCGCGGCCAAAACCGCCGCAATAGGCCACTTAATCACCGCAGTAATAAGCATTTATTCTACTAGTGAATCGTTTTAAAATCAATTTCAAGAAATATCATTTAAAACGATGATGACTTTATATGGATAAGGCTTTTTTGAAAATTGGTCTTTCATATCATGAGATAGGGTTCGGGGTTTAGGTTAAGAGGTGCGAACGTCTGGAACTCGTCTCCTTTTCCGTTATGAAGAACGGGCTCTTACTAAATGCGTTATTTTTCATTTTAAAGTAATCACATGGCTATTGAAAAGAAAAAAAATCACATAGTTTGCACATATACACATCAACCATTTTTATTTAGGACCAATATATCATTTGTACATGGTAGGTTTGTGCACTGAAGTTGCACTACGTACCAATCGTTGTAGGATTGGAATCCACTCATGGATCAAAAACCATCGTAGTTTGATCTTATGTCTCACCCTAAATGGCCAATTCCATTGGGGAAGAAAATGAAAGAATAATTCACCTTTAGAATTAAACAAATCTATTAGGAATGAGGTAACCACTCCAATTAGTGATTGAAATGAGGTTAAGATAATCACTTTAATTAGTGATCAAATATGAAGGAGGATCAAGATAATCACCTTAATTAGTGATTAAACATGGAGGTTAAGATAATCACCTACTCCCTCCGGTTCCTAAAGATCTTCCTTGTTACTGTTCCTACAGATACCAAGGAGGATCCATTTATGTGGGGTCTAGGGTGGGTAAAGAATAATAAAGTAAGACAATAGAGGAGAAAGAGGGTAATAAAGTATAATAAAGTAAGACCATAGAGGAGAGAGAGGGTAATAAAGTATAATAAAGTACAATGGTGGACCCATATGATAGTGACATGAGAGGGTAAATAGGAAAATTTGTTTTGCCAAATAAGGAATAAAGCAAAAGAGGAAAGATCTTTTGGAAACGCACTTAAACGAAAAGAGGGAAGATCTTTAGGAACCGGAGGGAGTAAATTAGTGACTAAATTTAAGAGGAAAGATAATCACCTTGATTAGTGATTAACAATGAAGGTTAAGAAGTAATCACCCTAATTGATGATTATTCAAGGTTTAAGATAATCACTCTAATTAGTGATTAAATGAGAAAAATAATCGTTCTAATTAACGATTATTAAGATTTAATATAATCACTCTAATTAGTGATTAAATGAGAAAAATAATCGTCCTAATTAACGATCATTAAGGTTTAATATAATCACTCTAATTAGTGATTAAATGAGGAGGGTCAAGTTAATCACCTTAATTAGTGATTAAATAAGATTTAAGATAATCACTCTAACTAGTGATTAAATATGATGAAAGATTAAGCTAATCACCCTAATTAGTGATTAAATGAAAAGTTTGAGTTAATCGCTCTAATTAGCGATTAATCGAGGACTGAAATAACCACTTTAATTAGTGATCACGTTTATAATTTTCAAGAGGACTTAGAAGTTTGCTTCCTAATTTGAAGGCTTTTGAGAAATAATCTTAATTGAAGATTATTAAGTCATTTAGAAAGAAATGATCAATTTGAGAGCGAATTTGGAGATTTGTGTTTGGCTAATTGAAATTTGGCCATTTAAAGCGAGACACGTGAAATGGCCTAAAATCAATTCGGAGGTCATAATTACCAATCTAATTATGTCAAATTATATGATTGATCCATTTGAATATGTAGAACGAATTTGATAATGTAGGATGGATCATCATACAATTTAATTTAATTAGATTTGCAATTTTTCCTCTTAATTGAGATTAGGTCATTTAATTCAAATACTATGATATATTGGGCCCAACATGCAATATTTATATTGGTTGCTTATTTTATCAAAAAGAATTGTGGAATTATTTTTGAAAATTATGCATAAACATCTCCATGTTTTTTTTATTAATGAGTGATGTAATAACTGTTTACAGAAATTATTATTACAACAAAATGTACAAAATATATGATTTATACAAATCTTCATTCTTGATCTTCACCATGATGCTCCTTGATCTTTATCTCCTTGAATGGGCTTTGGAATTCATGTTTATTTGTAAACTTGTGAAAATTAGAGATTAATTAACCTCTTTGATTTTGATTTTTATGACAATTTTTATTGATTTTTAAAATGAGTCATTTTAAGAGAAACTTAAAATTTCATGATTTTTAATTAACATTTTCGTATGAAAAGAAAACATTTTTTATGAAACTTGACTTAATCACTTTATTTCATTTTCCAGATTGCATTTTTGTTCTTGTACTGATTTGTAAAATTCATAACTTTCTGTAAAAAGTGTTAAATTGAGCATGTGATGCACCTATGGATAGGTCAGTGAGTTCTTTATGATGTATCAAAATTTTATAAGCTTTTAGTGACAAATCGAATTATAGTGAATTTTATGCCAAAACTGGTCAAAACAGGACCTTGATTCAATTTGTTCTTTGAAATCCAACTTATTGAACTTAGTTTGAAGTGAATTTTGGTATGAGCATTATTCTAGACACTTTTAAAGACTAGACTGGAAATTTTCACTTGAATTGGACACTTTGAAGACCATTTTTTTTCCTTAACTGAAAAGAATATTTGTGTTCTGGAATTTAGTGATTTACATGAACGATTTTGTAAAAATAATACTCCGTCCGTCCCATAATATAGTGCTTACTTATTTTTTTTGCACAGGAATTAAGGAGAGTGGAGGGAGTAGTAGGATCTCAAAAAAAAAAAAATTTAATAAAGTACTTTTTTCTTGGAACTACAAATATTCCTTGGAATGGTGTAAAGTAATAAATAAAGGCACACATTTTAAAAGAAAAAGTAAGGTATTTTGGAGAATTTGTGTAAAGATTGAGTATAATTTACTCCAAGTAAATTGATAAAAATAAAATAGGCACAACATTTTGGAACACCCAAAAAGGAATGTAAGCACTATATTATGGGACGAGGGAGTATAAAACTGTATGAAATACATATGAACATGATTTTTATGTTTTGAAAAGCTACTGATGTTTTATTTAAACTTGATGTTTTTAGTTTTATCTAAATAAATTTATTTTAAATTTTATTAACAAGACAAGCTTATGTGGTACGGGACAAAATCAGTTTTGCACAACAAGATTGTATGATATTTAATTATTTACAAAAAATCTGTTTTTTTGGAAATTCCAAAGCCCAGTTTATGGAAACATCTTGCAATTTATAGGGAAAATATTACCTTCTATCAAATATATAGTTAATGCAGACGGAAAAATAAATAAAGTACAAAATTAAAACTGACCATAATTACAGCATCACATATTTTTTTTATGGAGATGTTTATGCACAACTCTTCTTGAATTTTTTTATGAAAATATTTTTTGGTGATGAACAACAACTTGATTAAGGAAAATCACATAAACACATTGTTTCCTAAGAGTCTCCCCTTTAGAGTTGACTATTCTAGGTGGGGTGATTTAAGGTTGGGAATCAATTAGCACTTCCACATACCTAAATCCCTCTAAAGATTAAAAAAATGATAAGAAGAAAACAGGGAGAAAGTTAGTGAGTGATTAAAAAGATAATCAAGAAAATATAAAAAGAGCTTCAACTTTGTCTTGCTAGCTCAATGATGCACTTCTTTTTGCAAATTTTTCTACCTTTTTTTTTGTGATTTTCTTAATTTCTAAGTGAGTTTCTAAATCCACTTAATTACTAAGTTAAACCCTTTTTTTTGTGTTTTTCTTTTAGTGAACTTCTTTATTCACTAATTACTTTCCTAACTTTTACTTTCTTTTTCTTGAATGAGGTTTTTTTTAGAGGGAGGAAATAGAGAAGATGAGAGTAGTATTGAGAAGTAGTGAAGTTGAGTTGTTTTTAGCTCAAATTGGTTTTGAAGTAAAAAAAAGGAGGGTATTTATAGGGAAATGAGGGAGATGAACTAGGGTTTCAAAGAAGTAGAAAATCAGATTTTTAACCCAAAAAAATTTGATTTTTCTCATCCTTAATCACCCTAATGACATCACTCTAATGACCTCACCCTAATGACATCATCAAATCTCTTTGGAAACACAAATATTCTTATTCTTTTTGGATTTTCTCATCAATGAGGCAAAATCAGATTTGGAAACACAAATTTTCTCATCAATGAGGCGCACACTCGAATCTACCGAAAACAAATCCGGATACTTCCCTCTTACACATGGGATTTGATTCTTATACTCACTCCTTTTCATGATTCTTATTCCCTAACTAATGGATAAATGATGTGATTAGTGGATAAAGAATATATTTTTATTCTTTATTCAATGAACAATGACTTGACCATCAAGAAAACTGATTATTACCGGTTTTGGGAGACGATTAAAATCCCGACGCCTAATTGCGACTCGTTTTTCCGAAAGACTAACTTAAGACAATTAACGAAAACTCGTCAAATTAGTAAAGACGAGCATGATTATACTACGAATCATTATATTAAAAAGGTGGTTGTAGTTATTGACTACGACTTACGGAAAATAACATTTCTAAGCAGAAACTGCATGACTAACACGCGAAAAAACGAAAAACCATATGACGAAATGAAACTCGCGCTCCGGGGAGAAACATGCATTTGATGGGGCGCGCGCTCCACGATGTATGACGATTTTCGTTTATTTTTATTTCTTTTCAAAATCTTTATTTTAAAATTTTATACGAAAATAAGGGTTTCAAAATTTAGTGTCTACAACGATTTGCATCGAACGTGTCATTGATGTGATGCAAAACCTTGTATCCAAAGATGTGCGTCGGACGCCAAAAATCATGCGACGTAGATGAGTAAAGGAATTGGGTGATTTGCGTCAGACAACATGGCTCATCCGACACAAATCCTAGGTCCACCTTCTAAAGCCCAATCAAACGCATTTAACTTGAATACATATTGTCTCTCAAACCCTTCTCACTCCAACCGTTTTTTTTCACTTTCAGTCTTTCATTCTCCATTCTCTTCTCTCTCAGTCTCAGCCTTCCGTTTTCTCTCTTAGTCTCACACACTCCGGCACATCCCTCTCACACACTCCGGTGAACTCTTTAGCGGCGCATCACTCACATTTCGTTCTTTCTCACACTCCGGTGAACCTTCAGCGGCGCATCACTCAAATTTTGTTCGTTCTCACACACTCCGGCGAAACTTCCGCGACACATCACTCTCCGTCGAACCTTTTCTTTCTCACTTTGACAAGTTCAATTTTTTTTTCAATTTTTAAATCTGATTTGTTGGGATTTATCCTAGTCTAGAATTTAATTTTTTCATTTTTTAGATCTGATTTTCTGTTTTAATTTTCAGATCTGAAAATTCGTTTTTTCTTTTTCAGATCTGAAAAATAAAAACTTTCTACTGACTTAGTTCATGTTAAATGCGTTTACTTTCTACTGATTTTTTGTTTACTGACTTAGTTCATGTTAAATGCGTCTACTGACTTAGTTCATGTTAAATGCGTTTACTTTCTACATCTCGCCTCTCAATTTGATTTTTTGTTTACTTTTTTGGCATTTATCCTAGTCTAGGGTTTATTTTCAGATCTAGGATTTTCTTTTTAATTTTCAGTTCGGATATTCTTATTTTCATTTTCGGATCTCGATTTGGTTCTTCATCGAGTTCATGGGAAAACGTCAGCTGCTGCTCGATTGTTCTAGATTCAGTTTTAGTTTTACATTTTTTTTACATATTTGCAATGTAATTTGTTTGTATCTATTTTACATTTTTGTACTTATATATTTGCAATGTAATCCTGATTCAGTTTTGGTTTGTAATACATATTTGACATTATTAACATAGAAATACGTGTTATTTACATTGCCTCCATGAATAAATTCTTTACAATTTATGACTATATTTTTTTAATAAAATAATTGCCTTTTGTGTCGGATGATGTATACTGTCCGACGCAAACATGAGGGGCAAGAACATGCATTTGCGTCGGATGATGTATACTGTCCGACGCAAATGGTGCCATGTGTGTTGTTGGTGTTGGGCTTAGAGGAGTAATGTGCGTTGCATATAGCTGATAGTCCGCAGCAAATAGCTTAAAATCTACGTCGTGTCCTAATCCGACGCAGATCATCCGACGCAAACATGAGGGTTTGGCATGCGATGCAAATTGTTCATTCTCTACTAGTGCTGGACATCAATTCCAGAATTGTATGAATTTTGGTCATTCAACACAAGATTGCAGGAAGAAGAAGCTTACAAAGGTCTGGGTTTCAAAAGTTGCACCAACTGAGATTGTGGGTGCCCCTCTACCAGTTACAGTTGCAGTAGAAAATACTAAGCAGACTGCATTAGTGTCCCAGACTAAAGAAGTGGAAGTTTATTAGGATGGCTTCCAAAAGGCTTTAAAGCCAACCAAAGTTAGGGTGTCCCCTGTCAAACAAACAAATACTCAGAATCACTTTTAATCTTTGGAAGAGATTGGTAATCTGGAGATTGAGCAGTCAGGACAAACAATTAATGAAGTTCAGAGGAATAAGCAACCCAGTCACATCAAGGAGGGGGAGTGCCTCCTGATCTGAATGGATAAGCTCCTATGTTGGAATGTAAGAGGCTTGAACAACATAAGTAAGCAAAAAGATGTGCAACATTTTGTCCATCAATTTGCTTTTGGTGTTGTAAGCCTCTTGCAAACTAAAATAAAAGCCAAGAATATGGGTGGCCTGTATCAGAGAGCATTTACAGGATGGTGTTTTACAAGCAATGCAAGCTGTCATGATGGAGGGAGGATTTTGCTTGCTTGAAAACCAGGGAGTTTTCAGGTAACAATTATACATGTTACAAATCAATTAATACATCAGGTAACAATTATCAGTGGCTTTTACTGCACTTTCATTTATGCTTTCAATGAGAGAAATAGTAGAATTGCATCGTGGGAAGATCTTAAAAGGTTGAAAACACTTTATCCTTGGATTATGTGTGGGGATTTTTTTTAGCTCAATAAGTAAAGATTCATTAAAAAAAAACATACAGCCTAAACAAGACCATATCTAATTACAAATCTCCAAACTTAATTGCCTCAACCAATCCCTATCTTTCCGTGAGATTTTCCAAGGTAATACACTATATATTCTAGCAATCACATTTTTCTAAATTGCATTTACAGTATCATCAACACTAGGAACTTTTTGGTACCACAAAACACCATTTATAACACACTAGAGCCGGTATATCATTGCAGAAAGTACAGCTAAAAACATCTTCTTCTGCATTTTGGAATATCTACTTCTCTGAATCCACCAAGAAACCATCTGAACACTTCTGCCATCAGTTCTCCACTGCAGCCAATTTTTGATTTTTGCCAACACATCCCTACTATATTCACAAGGAAAGAATAAGTGCTCCTGAGAATCTGTTTCCATACCACATATCAGACACAGGGGATCTGGGCTGACACCAATTTTGAACATCCTCTCTGTTACCTGCATTCGATTCTTCATTGTTAACCACATAAAAAACATGTGTTTAGGAATAGCACATATATTCTCTCAATTGGAGCCTAGCTAACTCTCTCAATGTCACCACAAATCTTCTGACAAATACTCTTAGCAGAATAAGTCTCCATTTGAAGCATCTCAGCTTCACTCATAACAGTTTTAAGTTTGTTCTTCACCTCACAAACTTTCCTCCAATACCAACTACTTCCTATAGAAGGTTCATACTGCCACCATCTCTCTTCTTTCACATAAATCTCACACACCCATTTTAGCCACAAACTATCCTTTTTATTTGCAATAGCCCAAACATAACGCTCTATAGCAGCAACATTCCACACTTGGGTATTTCTCAAACCCAACCCACCAGCATACTTTAGCAAACAAACTTGTGGCCATGCTACATATCCAGCTTTACCACTATAATATTCACCACCCCACAAATAGGCACGACAAATACTATCCACCTCCTTTAAAATTTTCGTAGGGAAATTAAAAATTTGCGCCCAATAAACATGAAGGCTCACAAGCACAAAATATATAAGTTGTAATCTCCTTTGATAAGAGAGATGTCTACTACTCCATGTTCTTATTCTTGCTGTCATCTTCTCAATAATATAGTTGCAATCCTTAGAAGAAATCCTCTTAAAGCATATGGGAACTCCCAAATACTTAAAAGGCATATGACCCAAACTCAACCCATAAACATCAAGGATCCTCTGCACCTCTTCTCTCTTCATACCTACAGTATATACTTCAGTCTTCTATTTATTTACTTCTAGCCCCGAAGCTTCTAAGAAGTGTCTGAAACCTTGCAACAAGGTATATACAGAAACAAAATCCCCTCTACAACATAAAATCACATCATCTACAAAACAAAGATGATTTAGCTTCACTCCCAAACATCTAAGATGGTACTTAAATTGTGGCTTCTCTCCAACTACAATTAAGGTCCTTGTGAGATATTCCATGCACAAAATAAAAAGAAGGGGAAACATTGGATCTCCCTGCCTTAGCCCCCTCTTTCCTTCAAAAAATCCATGCAAATTTCCATTTATCAGTAAAGAAAATTTAGGAGTACTTACACACTCCATGATCAACATAATGAACTTCTCTGGAAATTTCAAGGCACACAACATTCTTCTCAAAAAATTCCAATCCAAGGAATCATACGCTTTCATCATAGCCATCTTAATAATCACACCAGGACTGGCTTTCTTCCTTCCATACTCTTTCACTATATCTTGACAGATCATAATGTTGTGAGCTATAAATCTTCCTTGTATAAATGCACCTTGATTATCTGCAATTATCTCTGGAAGCACCTTTTTCAATCTCATATAGATAAATTTTGTAATATAGTTCCTGGGTAATTATCTGCAATTATAGCGCTGTTCTTGAATTTTTTAGCTCTGGAAAGTTACTGAAAGAGATAAATACAACTGTTCTTGCATTGATTCCTAAGGTTAAATGCCCAGGAAGTGTTACAGAGTTCAGACCCAGGAAACTATGAGCTTTACTCCACATGTTTAAGTATCTAAATGGACACTTCCCTTTTTGCACCTCAGGAAACACTCTCACCAACATTGGAGAGTGGTCAAAAAGACCCTCAGGCATAAAATAAGCCTATGCAGTTGGAAATTCTTCCATCCACATTGCATTACCCAACACCCTATCTAACTTACAATAAACTCTATCAATCTCTTGTTGTTAATTATTCCACGTAGAGAAACAACCACAAGACTTTATATCATCCAGACCACTTTTTGTAACACATCTTCTAAAATTCTCCATTTCAGCATCTCTAACTGCAGCCCCTACTCTTTCCTCCCTTTTAAGCACACAGTTAAAATCCCCCATTGAAATCCATGGACCCCTCATAGTACCAGCAATACTCTCTAAATCCATCCACAGACTCCTCCTTTGAACTATGCTATTAAAAGCATAAACAAAGGTACAACTAAACTGCTTCTGACCTCTAATTCAACACACACTGCAGTGAATTAGTTGATCAGTGAGTAATTCAATATTTACATCAAAACTTAATGGAGTCCAGGCAACAATTACTCTTCCTCCAGGATGAAAAGAAGAGTTTGTGCAAAAACACCATCCAACAAACATATTTTGATATAACTGCCCTATTTTACTAGCTTAAGTTGTTGCTGCTCATATTGCATTAGAAAAACACCGCCAGCAAGAGCAGTTGCTCGCCTCAGAATATGAAGATTTAAAGATAGAGATATAAAATCATGAGAGGAGAGTTACGGAGCTTGAATGAGAGCTTTCACCTTTGTCTCTATGAGACTAATAATGCCAAGGGATCTTTGATCCAGAAGATGTTTCACATCCTTCTATATATTTATTTTATTGGCCCCTCTGACATTCCAACAGATAATACTATCCATTTCCATTAGGAAGGTCCCCCTCCTGTTTAATTCAGCACCATCTCTTTCACAGACAACATCACCCACCATAATTTCACCATCTACAACAGCAGCAAAAGAATTACCAACACATACCTCATTCACAGGAGTGTTTGCCTTTCTAGCAGATTGCCTGGCCACTGTAAATCCATCTTGATCTTCTCTAGCCTCACTTTCAATCACTTGTGGTGCTTGAATAACCTTTGGTTGCCACCTTTGCGTCACCTTTGCCTTTTTACATTCTTCAGTAGGATGATTCAGTTGATGACACACAGCACAAACCAAAGGTTTCCATTCAAAATGAGTCTTAAACACAACTTCAATTCCTTTTTCATTCATAAAAGATAGTTGATCCAAAAATTCTTGATCAACTTTCACCTCTATAAACACCCTCGCATATTGCAGTTTATCCCTCATCTGATTTTCCTTATCCACTCTTATAAACTTTCCAATAGGAGACACCAATTTCCTTAAGCATTGTTCCCCACAATACTTAAAATCTACTTTTAACTGCACCCAAGTTGGCAGCACATCAAAATTCTCCTTCTTTATATCAATATTAGCATCCCATGCTCTCATGATCATAGGCTTACTATAAAAAAATGGAACATCTCCAGCTAACACAGAATCTCGCTTCTCCATAGGCTGAAATGTCACAATAAAAACACCCTTCTTAAGCATTGCAACTTTATCCACACCACATGATTTCCAAATTCGTCTAATGAAACCCTCCCTTACATATTGAGGTTGATAATCCCCAATTACATAACAAATCAACGACGAATTCCAATAATCAACTTCAGACTGAATATCATCTTCATCAATTTTAATCACAGAACTACTACTATCATTCATCAATTACCTACTAGGACTGCCAGTACATACCTCATCCACTTCGAATTGCAAAATCGAAACAGGTTCCACATTCCGAATACTTCTATCCGCCAGATTACTATTCCCCTGCTGCTGCACATTTCTTCCTGATGTTGAATGGATAGATGACAACCATTCTGAGAACAAACGATGTGTTTGCTGACTTCTCTGAATATCACGTATCTCCTCTTCCTCCGATTGATGTTCAATTTCCATCGCTACTACCCTAAGTAACTTATCCATCGTCTTCGTCTTCTTTGCTTGAGAATCCGAACATGGACCCTTAGGTTTTTTAGAGCTAGTAATATTAGTCTTCCCCACTTTAGAAGTTCTTGCCATGGCGACGATACAACGTATTGAGAGAATTTCTAGAGAGAGAAACTTCTAACCCATTTTTTCTTGTTCACTGTGTGGGGATTTTAATTGTGTAATGCAATGTGATGAAAGAATTGGATCATCAGTTAGAGAAATTGAGGCTAGAGACATTAGATAATGTATGGAATATTGTGATGTGTTTAATGTTAAAAGTTCTAGTAATTTCTTTACCTGGAACAATAAGCAACAGGGAGCTGTAAGAGTATTCTCAAAGTTAGACAGAATTATGTCAAATCAAGCCCTAGCAGAATACATATCCTTTAGCAGAAGTTTGCTTTCAGCAGGAGGGAGACTTTGATCAATCACCTGCTATTTTGGCAGTATACCTTGAGGTGGTGAATGGAAGGAAGCCATATAAGTATTACACGATGTGGAGACTATCCCCGCATTTTGATGAAAGAATCAGAAGAGCTTGGAATATGGAGATTCAGGGTACTAAGATGTTTAAGCTTGTTAAAAAGCTTAAAGCTGTGAAAGATACACTAAAAGAACTGAACAAAGAAGGCTTTTTCAGAGATCCAGGCTACTGACATTCAAGCTTTCCACAAATGCAGACATCACACAAGAAATGCATGATCATCCAGGGGATAATCAGTTTGCTGAGTTGGAATTGGATGTTGTTAAGGAATATCATCTGAAGCACAAAGCATACATGGAGTTTTTATCACAAAAAGCTAAACTTGCTTGGATAAAGGATGGGGATGAGAACACTTCTCTCCTACATAAGAGTTTCAAAGCAAGAAAGCTACAGAATCAGGTGTATGGCATACATGATGAACATGGTGACTAGCAGGACACAACTGAAAATGTTTCAAAAGCTTTTCTATCTTACTATGAGAAGCTTTTGAGTAGAAGTAATGTGGAGAGGAAGGCTGTGATAACTCAACTCATCCAAGAAGGGCCACTGATAACTGATGAGCATAGGGAGATTCTTAATGCACCATACACAGTGGAGGAGGTTAAAAAGGCTTTATTTTCAATTTCAGGTGACAAAGCACCTGGTACTGATGGGTTTCAAACCTATTTCAACAAAGATGCATGGTATATTGTAAGCAATGAGGTGATAGAAGAAGTTCTGGATACTCTGCAAAGTGGGAGAATCTTAAAGAAGCTGATTACCATTGTGATAACTTTGATTCCTAAAACAAAATGCCCTAAGAATGTTAGTGAATTCAGACCAATATCATGCTGTAATACAATATACAAATGTATTACTAACGTCTTGTGTGGAAGATTGACAAGGGTTTTATCTGATTTAATCATGGAAAACTAAGGAGGATTTGTACATGGGAGATTTATTGTATATAATATAATGGTGATCCAATATTTGGTTAAACATTATGGCAGGACACAAGTTAAGCCTAGTTGTCTATTGAAGATAGATCTACAAAAGGCTTATGACATAGTCAGTTGGGATTTTCTTACGGAAATGATGCAAGCTCTAGGTTTTCCTTCTTCTTTCCTGGATCTTGTTATGGAATGTCTTTCTACACCAAAGTTTTCACTCATGTTGAATGAAAACATGGAAGGATTTTTTAAATCTTTCAGAGGATTAAGGCAAGGTGATCCTATATCACCCTTGCTATTTGTACTGTGCATGGAGTATCTATCTAGAATATTGACAAAAATGGGTGAGTTGGAAGAGTTTCAGTTTCATCCTAGATGTAGAGAAATGAAATCACTCATATGTGCTTGGCTGATGATCTCATTTTATGTTGTAAAGGAGATTTCACTTCCATTTATGAGGGCATTCAAGCTATTTTCAGAATCATCTGGGCTGCAAGCAAATGCCACCAAGTCTGCTTTTTATACATGTGGAATGTCAGATGCACAGGTGCAAAGAGTAGCAGATGTATCTGGTTTTACTCGAGAAACATTGCCTTTTAGGTACCTAGGTGTGCCTATATGTGCAAAGAAGATTAATGCAGCTCAATGTGAAGCATTAATTGAAAAGATGATAGTCAGGATTAGAGTTTGAAGCTCTAAGCATTTATCCTACACTGCTAGAGTCCAACTTATTACTTCTGTCCTATTAAGTTTACACACATACTGGGCACAAGTATTTGTGCTTCCAAAGAAAGTCCTACAAGAAATCAACAGGATTTATAGGGCCTTTCTATGGAGTGGACAACATTTTGCTTCAAAGGCTGGTTTAGTTGCTTAGGAGCATTCGTGCAAAGCAAAGTCTACTGGTGGACTAGGCTTTAGAAATATTCTGCTTTGAAATATTGCTAGCCTTGGAAAATATGTATGGGCAATAGCTTCTGAGCAAGATAGTGTTTGGATAAAATGGGTGAATTCTGTCTATTTGAAAAAAGAAAATTGGTGGCAGTATGTACCTAATACAAGTGCAAATTGGTATTGGAGGAGGATTTGTAATGTGAAAGAACAGCTGAAGCAAATCTATTCAATGGCAGACATAAGTGAGATGAGTACATATTCCATTAAAGATGTATATGAGAAGCTTCTAGGAGATCAAATTCAGGTGAATTGGGATAAATTTATTTGGAATTCACTTAATGTTCCAAAGCATAGGTTTGTGATGTGGCTAGCAATTCAGCAAAAGTTACATATTACAATAAAATTGTTTCAGTATGGGATCAGTCAAAATCCTCTTTGTCTGATTTGTGGTACGTATACATGATGAAGATCACCAACACTTGTTTTTTTAAGTGTCACTATAGTCAGGAGTGTATTACAAGACTAAAGGCTTGGCTGAATCTCAGAAGTCCTACTATGGATATGCAAAGATGCTTATTAGAAGTGTGCAAAATGGAAACATATCTAAATTCTAGAAGCAGATTATTCAAGATGGGATTACTGCTTTAGTAATTACATGATATGGCAGGGAAGGAATTATGTATATTGGCAGCAATGTTTGCCTAGTATAGATTTTGTATTGAAGTAGATTAAGAACGTAGTTAAACATAGAGTATTTGTTGTACTACCTAAGAAAATCACCAGAAGAGCTTATGAGTGGTTTGTGAATCTGTAAGAAGTTAGCTCTCCCCTTTGTGGGTACGTTTTACAAGTCCTAATGTGAGGGAGTCCAACCTAGTTAGTTTGCCTCCATTTTGACTTGTTTAGGTTGTAACAGTGGTGTTTCAATTAATCTACTTATCTTACTTAGCATAAAAAAAAAGTATTACATATCAAGTTTTATTCTTTCTTTCTCCTTATTCATTTTAGTTATGTTTTTTGTTAAGTTTGTTGTTCTCATTGCCATGATTAGTGAGTAGTCTTTTTAGCTAAGATTGAGGTGAGCCCTAGTATAGATTGATCATTTAAATTGTTTCTCTAATTCCCATGTTATTGAATTATATGCTTAGGGTTTAACAAGATTGTTCTTGTTGTCAATTTTGCATCTTGATATTAGTCTTAGTTTTTATTACCAACGAAAGCTGGAGTAGAAATTAGGATTATATATTTGTTTGCTAAATTGTTATTTTATGAATTGAGTTCATCAACAAAAGTTGGGTCTTAATTTAGATAATCTTGTCATTAATTTGAATTCTCCCATGAAAATAGGTGAGAACTAAAATTGAAAATTATTTGACATTGGTTCTTAATGCTTCTAATTATGTGTGTAAGTGATGAGTGAGAATTTAGTCTCACTCATGTGCATATTTTGAAAAGTTTTGCACGATCATCTTGAATTTAAATGTGTTTTCTCCCTCTAATTTCCTCATTTTCATCTTCTAGCGATGCATGCTAGGTATGTAGGATTCAATAGCTTTCCCCCCCTCCCCTTTGATTACTAACACTATTATTTAGTGTGAACTTTCAAGGAGAAAAGAGCAAACAGGGGAGGAGCGGGTGCTCCTTGTAAAATTGGAGCGGGCGCTCCTCCAAGCTCTAATACATGGCGGGGTGAGGCAGGAAATTGAAGCGAGGAAGGAGCCACCGAGGAGCTGGAGCTCCTAGCATGGGGAAAAGAAGAGCGGACGCTCTCAAGGAAAAAGGAGCGGGCGCTCCTATACGTGCTGAAGGACGCAAGAAGAAACATTAGCTTGGAGCTACCCAGGAGCTCCCATTGAGCAAGCGCTCCTGACGCGCATTTAATAGGGAGCGAACGCTCCGTTCAACAGAGGAGCGGGCGCTCCTCATCTGCTGGGCAGCCATCCTGTTAGCAGTAGGGATGGAGCGAACCAAGAGCTCTCCATGACCACTTGCTTCATCGTCTAACTTTGTTAGGAGCGGGTACTCCTATTTAACAAGGAGCGGGCACTTCTTGTTAATTTCTCGACTTTTTGTTCTTTAAACGCTGTTTTTAACCCCGTTTTTGTAAGGACATAAATACTCTATCCGGTTAATGACGGATTAACTTTATTCCAGCAAATCGTTTTTTGAGAGTTTTTAGCTTAATCTATTGAGAGAAAGTAAAACCCTAGAGAGAGAAAGTAAATTTTCATGGCTTTGTAGCTTGGATTATGGCAAAAATTTGTGTTTTTATGCAAGATCCTCATTTCTTCTTCATGGTTTAAGTAATATCTCTTCTTCTCTCTACTTTTTATACTTTTATCTTTTTGTTTATTTAAATTTTGTTTACTTAGTTTAATCCATGTTTAGATTTTAGTTTCTTAACTTAATCTTGTGTTAGATCTTGTGTTGATTGTTTTAGTTGTTCATGTTTGATTTATTTTTCCCTTTTATTAGTGTTACTATGATGATTAGTGAGTAGTTAATTAGTTGGGGGTTGGAGTGAAAACCCAACCATGATTGATTTTGGGTGTTTGAGTAAGAAGTTAGGGGTTTGATTGGGCTTATTAATTGATCAATAGCATGACTATTATCTACTTGCATTCTAGTTGATTACTTAGATGTTTGTTGATTGATGCCTTAGTCAAATTGAGAGAGGAGATTAAGGTTGATGTTTATGCTATTTTCTTGCTTAATTGCTCATGAGGGTGAGATTTGAGTGAGGGTTTTGCGGATTAACATTGTGCTTATCCTCGAATGTATGTTTGAGACCATGAGAGTGGCTTAAATGTGTGACCTAGGTAGTTTTATGCACCCTTGAGAGAGGGCTTAGAACCATTTAAGAGTCAATAACCTCAATTAGTTGCTCGAATTCTTTCCCCTATACTTCACCCTTCTTATTGCCTAAATTATGATTGGATGGTGTTTATCCCCTTCTACCAATGTTTTTATCAATTGATTTCTTGTCTAATCATTTAGTGTCTTTCTAAGGTCTTAATTGATTAGTTAATTTAGTTTAGTTTAGTAAACCAAACATCTTCCTAAATCTTCGACTTAGGTTGCAACAATTAGTAACATTAGTGTTCTTCTTGCTATTCCCTGTGGATCTCGACCCTTACTTCTCACTTTACCTAGTTTAGTGATTTAGTTAGGTTTTGTTTGACGATTAGGAGAGTTGTAACGATCGAATTTCCCTTTGTTAAAATGGCGCTGTTGCCGGAGAATAGCGTCTAGCAGTAAAACGTTGTGAAGTTGTGTGAGTCTAAGTCTTTTTCTTTTTCATTTCATCTTGTTGCTTGTTGTCTTGTTATTGATAACTTTTTGCTTAGCTTTGTATGCCAAGTAGGCGTGCCTTTCCATTGATTCCATACAATTCAGAGTTGGAAAGGACTGTCAAGGCCATAAGGCGAGGGATTAGAGCTGCACAACAAATTCAACAAGCATCATCTTCCACTTCGGTCAATATTGAGGACTTTGCACGAGACGTAGAAGAAGCTAACTCTCCAAGAACTTCCCTAGGAAGTTCTCATCACTCTTCTAGATCATCAAGTCCTACTAATAGTGATCTCTCAATGGCGGATATTCCTAGAGACTTGAGAAGTTATGGTGTTCCGGGTCCTTTTGAGTCAAGAAGTGCCATAACTCAACCCACTACCGAAGCAAATGACTTTGAGCTTCGCCCCGCTTTGATTGGCTTGATAGAAAGGAATGAATTTAGTGGAGCAAAGGATGAGGATCCACAAGCTCACTTGCAAACATTTACGGATTATTGCTCTACTGTGAAGCATAATGGAGTCTCTCAAGACTACATTCGCCTAAGCCTCTTCAATTTTCCTTAACTGGCAAAGCAAAGCAATGGTTGAAGAAGCTTGAGAATGACTCATTGGTTACATGGCCTCAAGTCACTCAAGCTTTCATCGGCAAGTACTTTCCTCCGGATAAGACCGCCGATATGCGCTCTCAAATCATGACATTCAAGTAAGAGAGTGAAGAAACATTGCAAGAAGCTTGGGAGAGGTTTAAAGAGCTATTGAGGATATGCCCTCATCATGGTTTGAACGAAGGTCTTACACTTCATTACTTTTACCATGGTCTCACAAAAGCCTCTAAGACAAGTCTTGATGCGGGTGCCGGTGGTCCAATCATGAAGAAGCCTCTAGCGGGTATATCCGATATTATTGATGATGTGGTGCAAAATGATTCGGATTGGGGGCATGATCGCAATGAAAGGAGAGGTGGAAGATACGATGCGGAGCCCATCAACATGCTCTCCACAAAACTTGATGCCTTGGTAACTCAATTACAAAGGTCAAATATGCTTTCTTCTTCTTCTACATCTCTTCCCCCTCCCAAATCTCCTAATGCATCCATGAATGCTCATAATGTCTCCAATGTTAATTCTATGCCTATGGATATTATGTTTTGCGATTTGTGTGGTTCGTATAAGCATTATGTTAATCAATGTTATTTGATTGAACCTTCATCTCCTCCTCCCTCTCAAATGGAACAAATGAATGCTTTTCAAAACTACTCCAATCCTAGAAGGGATCCATACTCTAATACTTTTAACCCGAGTTGGAAGGATCACCCTAATCTTAGTTATCGGGGAAACCAAGGGCAAGGACCTAGCAACAATTACTACCAAAACCAAGGTCAAACCCCTTCCCACATGCATAACCAAAGACCCCCGGGTAACTACCAAAGTAATAGACCTCCCTTCAATCCACCTCTCGGTTTCCAACCCAAACAACCCACTCCTCAAAAATCTAACATGGAATTGATGATGGAAACTTTCATGGCCCAACAAGGTGAAGCAATGAGAGAACAAAAGGTTATGTTTGAATCTCAAGTACCTCAATTGTCACAAAAGGTGGATTCTCTTAGCACTCATAGCAAGATGTTAGAGACCCAAGTTGCCCAATTAGCTACTTCTTCTCCTAGAAATCCCGGATCTTTGCCTAGCCAAGGAGTGTCACCTAAAGACCAATGTCATGCCATAGTTACTAAGAGTGGAAAACAACTTGGGGAGGTAGTGGATACAAGAGTTGAGAAAGCAAAAGAAGTTGAAAATGACAATGAGAAAGCTATTGATATTGAGGATGATGAAAGCCCCAAGGCTATTGATAAGGGCAAGAGCCTAGATGAGAAAGACAAGAGTGCACCTCCACCTTACACACCTAAGCTTCCCTTCCCTTCTAGGTTTGTCGGTGCAAAGCTTGATGATCAATTTGCCAAGTTCCTTGATGTTTTGAAGAAGCTCTACATTAACATCCCTTTCACCGAAGCCATTAAGCAAATGCCTACCTATGCCATGTTTTTGAAAGATGTTTTGAGCAAGAAGAGGGCCTTAGATTGTGTGGAAACCATTAACCTCACGGAAAATTATAGTGCAATTATCCAAAACAAGTTACCCACCAAGCTTAAGGACCCCGGAAGCTTTTCTATCCCTTGTGCCATAGGAGACATGGTTATTGACAAAGCTTTGTGTGATTAGGTGCTAGTGTGAGTCTTATTCCCTACTCGGTTTGCAAGAGATTGAACCTAGGAGACCGAAAGCCTACCCACATCTCCCTTCAATTGGCCGATAGATCGGTAAAAATGCCCCTTGGGAAGCTTGAAGATGTACCTCTTATAGTTGGGAAGTTCTACATTCCCGTTGACTTTGTTGTCTTAGAAATGGATGAAGACCCTAATGTGCGAATAATTTTGGGTAGACCGTTTCTCGCTACGGCGGGGGCCATTATCGATGTGAAAAATGGTAAGCTAACTTTTGAGGTGGGTGATGAACATGTAGCTTTTAGCTTTACTCAAATTATGAAATGTCCTTCTTGTATGGATGATTGTATGCGAATTGATATACTTGAGCATGTCATTCATGAAAGTAGGAACATGCATTTGCATAATACTCATGATCCCCTTGAGTTTGCTTTGTTGAATGTCAAAGACCATGATGAAGAAGATGTGCTCCATATGGTTCAAGCTTTGGATGTAGTGGAACATAAGAGTTTAAATATTCAAGGTGAAAACTTGGTGGATGAACCCACCAAGGAGGTGAGAAAACTTGATCTTAAACCCCTTCCTCCATCTCTCAAATATGTGTACTTGGATGAGTCTAGTCCGGTTATTGTTAATGCTAACCTCAATAATGATCAACTTTCAAAACTTCTCAAAGTTTTAAGAGCTCACAAAAGATCCATTGGGTATAGCATTGATGATCTAAAAGGGAAAAGCCCGTATTTTTGCATGCATCGCATTGCTCTTGAGGAAGGTCACAAGCCTTCTATTGAGGCTCAACGAAGGTTGAACCCCAATATGAAGAAAGTTGTGAAGAAAGAGGTCATGAAACTACTTGATGCGGGGATCATTTACCCCATTTCGGATAGTAAATGGGTCTCTCTGGTTCAAGTAGTTCCTAAGAAAGGTGGAACAACGGTTGTTAATAATGATTCAAATGAGTTGATTCCAACCCGAGTTGTAACCGGGTAGCGTATGTGCATTTACTATAGAAGACTAAATACCGCCACCCGAAAAGACCACTTTCCTCTTCCTTTTATAGATCAAATGTTGGAACGTTTAGCCAAGCACAAATTCTTTTGCTACCTTGATGGATATTCCGGATTTTTCCAAATCCCAATCCATCCGGAAGACCAAGAGAAAACTACTTTCACATGCCCCATTGGTACCTTCGCATATCGAAGGATGCCATTTGGGTTATGTAATGCTCCGGCTACGTTTCAACGGTGTATGATGGCCATATATTCTGAATTTCTTGAGAACATAATGGAAGTCTTCATGGACAACTTTAGTGTTTATGATCAAGACTATGATTCATGTTTGGCTCATCTTGCACAAGTTTTAAAAAGATGTGAAGAAGTTAATTTGGTGTTGAATTGGGAGAAGTGCCATTTTATGGTACAAGAAGGTGTTGTTTTAGGTCATGTTATCTCTCAAAGGGGTATTCAAGTTGACAAGGCGAAGGTTGAAGTTATTGAGCAACTTCCCCCTCCCACAAATGTCAAAGGGGCGCGGAGTTTCCTTGGTCATGCGGGGTTTTACCGCCGTTTTATCAAGGATTTCTCCAAGATTGCAAAACCTCTAACCCATCTCCTTGTCAAGGATGCTCCATTCTTGTTTACTAATGATTTTCTTGAAGCTTTTTGCAAGATTAAACAAGCACTTGTCTCGGCCCCTATTATTCAACCTCCAAATTGGGATTTGCCATTTGAGATCATGTGTGATGCGAGTGACTATGCCATTGGTGCGGTTTTGGGACAAAGGAATGACAAGGCCCTTCATGCTATCTACTACACTAGCAAGACTCTTGATGGGTCACAAGTGAACTATGCCACCACCGAGAAAGAGCTCCTTGCCATAGTGTATGCATTGGAAAAGTTTCGGCCCTACCTTCTTGGCTCAAAAGTAATGGTTTACACCGACCACTAGGCTCTCAAGTACCTTCTTGCCAAGAAGGAAGCCAAGCCTCGCCTTATCCGTTGGATACTACTTTTACAAGAGTTTGATTTGGAAATCCGGGATAAGAAAGGGGCCGCGAGCTTAGTGGCCGATCATTTGTCAAGACTTCGAGTTGAAAAGGGCGAGGAAAATGTTTTTGACCCTCCTATTGATGATTCATTTCCGGATGATCAATTGTTTTTCGTTGAGAGTAAGAAGCTTCCTTGGTATTCCGATCTTGTGAACTACCTTGCTTGTAGCGTCTTTCCTCCGGATTCTGCAACTCAACAAAGAAGGAAATTGAAGCATGATGCTAAGAGATACATATGGGATGAGCCCATCTTGTACAAAAGAGGAGTGGATGACCTCCTCCGAAAATGTGTGCCGGATGAGGAAGTGCCTAATGTCCTTGAAATGTGTCACTCCTCACCATGTGGAGGTCACATGAGTGCTAACAAGACGGTAGCTAAGGTATTACAAAGTGGACTCTTTTGGCCTACTTTATTTAAGGATGCTTGGGTCCATGTTAAGACTTGTGAAAGGTGTCAACGCACTGGAGATATTTCACGAAGAGATGAAATGCCTCAAAACCCCATCCTTGAGTTAGAAGTCTTTGATGTTTGGGCCATAGACTAAAGTCTAGATGGAGTGGCCCTTGGTGGCGGTTGCCTACGTGTCCAAATGGATTGATGCCATAGCCTCCCCCACCAATGATGTGAAGGTGGTGATGAAGTTGTTTAAGAAGACTATTCTCCCTCGGTTTGGAGTCCCTAGGGCCATAATTAGTGATGGTGGCTCTCACTTTGCGAAAAAGTCTTTTCGTGCACTTTTGGCCAAGTATGGGGTACACCACAAGGTGGGTTTGTCCTATCATCCCCAAACTAATGGTCAAGCGGAGATTTCTAACCGTGAATTGAAGCTCAACCTTGAGAAAACCGTGGAGAGGCATAGGAAAGATTGATCCCTTAAGTTGGATGATGCCTTGTGGGCCTATAGGACAGCTTTCAAAACTCCTATAGGCACCACTCCCTACAGATTGGTATATGGCAAGTCTTGCCACTTGCCGGTTGAGATGGAGTATAGGGCGCTATGGGCAATCAAGACTCTCAATTTTGACTTGACTAGTGCGGGTGAGAAACGCCTATTGGAATTGCATGAGCTAGAAGAGCTAAGGATGAATGCTTATGATTGCGCTAGTGTCTACAAGGCAAGAACTAAGGAGTGGCATGACAAACACATCAACAAGAAGGAATTTTATGAAGGTGACAAGGTACTACTCTATAATTCAAGATTGAAGCTTTTTCCGGGTAAACTAAAGTCTAGATGGAGTGGCCCTTTTGAGGTGAAAAAGGTTTTTCCACATGGTGCGGTAGAGGTTTGTAGCAAGGACTTGGAATCTTTCAAGGTGAATGGTCAACGTCTCAAGATCTACTATGAGGGAGACACCATTGGCAAAGTCCTATCCCTCGAACTCAAGGAGTTCACCCCCCCTACAACAACTTAATTTGAGAGGTAAAGTCAAGCTAATGACTCAAAACAAAGCGCTTGCGGGAGGCAACTCGATCTCTTTCCCTTCTTCCTTTCACTCTTTATTTCATTTTTTTCATGTACTTATTTGTTTTTATGCACTAACCTTTTTGTGTTCATGTTCTTTTACTTTTCTTCTTCAAAAAAAAAAAAAGAATGCAAAAACAGAAATATGCAAAAGATTTGGTATAAATCAATATAAGAGCGGGCGCCCCTCTGCAAAAAGGAGTGTGCGCTCCTTGCAATATTCCTTCAGTACTGAAAAATAGAAGATAGGCAGAAGGGGTGAGGGGCTGATGAGCTCCCAAGGAGCGCGAGCTCCATAAGGAGCGGGTGCTCCACTTTATCAAAGAGCGGGCGCTCCTTACAAATTTTGAAAAAAAAGGAAAGAAAACAGAAGGTTGGCAGTGAGTAGGAGCTCCCAAGGAGCGATCAAGGAGCGAGCGCTCCTCTGCCCAGACAGACAGGAGCAGGCGCTCCTGTTTCACACGGAGCGGGCGCTCCTTAGGTTTTTCTGCCCTTTTTCTAATTTTTCGGCCCTCTCTTCTCACTTCTTTCCTACAATTTAAAACCCTAACATATTTCCCTTTTCTCTCTCCTTCTTCCTACCTTCTCATCTCTCACAAACTCCATTAAAACCACCACAAACTCCATTTTCTCCCTTTCTTTCTTTCCTTCATAATCATCTTCTATTTCCTTTATCCTCACAAAAATCTAACTCTACTCACAAAAACTCCTCCTCTCTCACTTGGAATTTGGGTTCGCTTGAGTAAATTGGCCTCATCTCAAGATTTGAAGAAAGTTTGCCAACTACATTCAAGTAAGTTCATCTTTTTCTTCATTTTTTTTTCTTTTTTTTTTTCAAATTTTCGTTTTTTTTTCCTTTTTATTTATCCTTCTACTTAGTTAGTTTATTTTTATTTCTTGCTTGTGATTGTGGGATTAGCTGGATTTTTAGATAGTTTTTGTTCATTTCCTAAGTTTTTGTAATTTGTGATCTTTGTGATTTGTGTGTTTTTGTGGTTTTATTTTTCTTTTTAGTGTTTTATGTGTAGTTTTTTCTTGTGATTGTGATTGTGACTGTGATTGTGACTGTGATTGTTGGAATTATTGTGATAGAAGCACTTTTGGGACCCCCCCTAGGATCATTGAATTAGTGAAATTTTGTTGGAAGATTTATTGGTTGTGGAGCTGTTGCCCTTTGGGGTTTGTATTGTCAACTTGTTGATTGTTTAAGTGTGTTCATAGTAGTTGAGCTTCCTCTTTAAACCCCACAACATGACTTCACGCACCAAGAAAAACACGAACCTTACAAATGCCAATCCTTCCCCACATGACCAAATTCACATTCCTCACCTTCGGTTTGACCCCGACTCCACTCACAAAAAGGCTTATGATGTTCTTAAGCACCGAAAAATAATCCCAACCAAATCTACCACGGCCTACCCATGACCCCGAGCGTTGGAGTTGGCTTGTTAAAGGTCACCATCATTGTTTCCTCCCTAACCCCGAGGCTACAAGGATTGACCGGGAAGCTGGTAATGTTTGGAATGTCGATAGTGAGCCTGAAGAAGATGATCCCCATCCCCGTGCCGAGCATGTTGTTCCCCCTCCCCAAGGTCGCTCTAGTAGGCAACCTCCATCTTCCTCCTCTTCCTCCTCTTCCTCCTTTGATCTCGAGAATGCCATCGCATCCCTCTCCCTCACCCAAAATCGTATGTTTTCTATGATGGAGGGCATGCGGAGTGATTATGATGGTGCAAACCAACCAAATCTACAACTACCATGTAGAAAGAGGTGTTTTGGCACCATATATGAACTACCCCCATTGGCCCCCTCAACATGGGCCAGTCCCCGGTTGGCAAAACAACCAACCTACCTACCCTTACCACCCCCATCGTGATCCACCTTATGATTATAGGGAACCCGGTGGCACAAATCCGGTTGGTGATCCTAACTATCCTTTTGTGCCACCCCCCGATAACGGTGATGGTAATAGTAGTAGTGGTATTCCCCCACCCCCTTATTATGGGTACCCCCCAGGATACTCCGATGGTTGGGACCCTCATCCGATGCCTCCCTATGGCAACTATGACGATCCTCGCCCACGGATGGACTAGACCGCAGGTCTAGTCCCCGCCCTTCCCCCCTTTCCCTCATTGTTTGTTCATGTTTTATGCACTAGGGACTAGTGCATTTGCTAAGCTTGGGGGGTGTATTGATTTTTATTTGAATTAAGGGCTTTGTATGCATGAGGGGTGGTGGTGAATAGTTTGGGGTAGTCAAGCTTTGAAGGGGTAGTCTTGTTGAGGAAATAGGAAGATTGGTGGTGGTGATGCGGTTGATTTATACTTTTTGGTTGCATCAAATTTGTCCCATCAAGAGACAATGGGTTGTTAATGATGATAAGTACTTGTTTTTTCAAACTAACAATTTCTTGTCTCTTTGATCCTTCTAATGATGATTCAACAACAATCCTTTATGGTGAGCTTCTCTCACTTCTATCTTATAAATAGTTTAATTGTTTTCATAGACTAGTTGCATGTAGAGTATTTGCATACAAAAAAAAAAAAATTGAGAAAATTTTGTTTTAGTAAAAGCACTAAAAAGTGGTTTGCTTGCCCATGAATGACGTTTGAGAATGAGTTATGTGGCTTCCTCTCTTTGAATCCAGAGTACATGAAGAGAGGTTCGTTCTGGAAGAATGTGGGGATGGGTTAGGTCATCTAGGAATTGCCTAATATTGATTGCATTAGAGTATGCTAAATGAAGCTAATGAATGCTCAATTGCTCATCTAGTCTTGAATTTTGACTAAGTTGCTCATGCTTGGGTATTTTTGCTTATACTTTACGGTCCCGTGTATCCTTAGATGTACTCCATGTGTCCCAAAACAAAACTCTACAAGAAACTTAGGTTTTATTTTTCGTGATGTGTAATAAGTGGCACAAAAGCTACAAGTGCTCGTAATCTTCTATGCAAGTTAATCTCATCTTTGTGTAATGAAGTCCCATAATAATGGAACAAAAAGAAAAAGCCAAAAACAGTCGAAAAAGGCGTGAAAAGAAAAAAAAAAAGTGAAAAATGAAAAGCACAAAAAGAATAGAAAAGTTCAATAAAAGAGGTCAATTTGTGGATGCCTCCCACACTTAGTGTTACTTTCATCGCGGCTTCAAGTAGAGTGGAGTTAAGGCCTAATTGTGTGTTTAAGGAAAGTGGACTAGCATTTGTACTTCTATACCTTTTGAAGAGCCATTGTCTTTAGAATAGCTAGAAGTGTCTCTAATGAGCTAATAAAAAGCCTAAGAAAGTGTCCTAATTGCAATCTTGTTTAGTCTTTTTCTCCGCCCTAACCTATGAACACATTTGGAAAGAATTTGTCTTTAAAACTTGCTCTTTATTCTTTGATTGTGAACCACTCCTTCATTACTCGACTTGGGCAAAACCGTGAAAAGTGCTTTAGTTTTCGATAATTTTCTATAGTGTATCTCTTACTTTCTTTTGCATGTTTCCCTTCTCTAGTTGGTTGCTTGAGGACAAGTAATTGGCAAACTTGGGGGAATTTTGATGATTGAGAATTTAGTCTCACTCAAGTGCATATTTTGATAAGTTTTGCATGATTGTCCCTCTAATTTCCTCATTTTCATCT
Organism: Beta lomatogona; assembly: GCA_947646795.1. Lineage (NCBI taxonomy): Eukaryota > Viridiplantae > Streptophyta > Magnoliopsida > Caryophyllales > Amaranthaceae > Beta > Beta lomatogona. The sequence continues at coordinate 6,825,820 of CANSNZ010000949.1, read as the reverse complement.
TCTAGCGATGCATGCTAGGTATGTAGGATTCAATAGCTTTCCCCCCTCCCCTTTGATTACTAACACTATTATTTAGTGTGAACTTTCAAGGAGAAAAGAGCAAACAGGGGAGGAGCAGGTGTAACACCCCAGAATTTCAAAGACCGAAAAGAATGAAATAATAATATAATTAATAGGACAATGGCGGAAACATCGTCTTCTGGGAATGTCACTACTACAAGATTATTGTTTAAATAACTAAGTGATAAAAACAAACATAAATAAATACTATAAGTAAATTAATTACTTAGATTAAAATCAAAATGAGAAAACTATCTCACTAAAGAGAAGTCTAGAACTAAAACCCCTAATAGATTATTTCTCGCATCTCAACCTGAGCCCAAAATCAAAGAAAATCCCCATCAACAAAACCTGCAAAATATACAACAAATATCCACAATCAGTGGGGAGTAACTAGCAGTTCTCCCAGAACAAAAGCAATCAAAGTACGATTCAGACATAGATTAATAAGAAAGGAAATAATTAAGTCAAGTTAACTACAATATGCATCCACTTCCATATAACTCACAAATAACGCAAATGAATAATAAATAGCAAGTGAGTTGGATAAAAATAAATAAATCATCTCAAGAGTACTTTTAGAAAAATAAAAGTATAGGTAAAACAAGTGACTGAGACAGAAATCGAACGCTAGTGATTCGCAAATCACTTCCTAAGGTTTGTCGATCGCAATCTCCGGGTCGGCTATGGGCTTACGTTCCCCCGCTGCCGTGTCTAAGAATGGCCAAACTCCCGATGCGGGGGTAGAACACGCAGAACTCCCTGACCTCTCGGACGACAACAATTAACCCAGGCTTACCCCTAGTTCGCAAACCAGGTGGTTGGCATGTTCTTCACCGGGGACTACATCTATCCCACCGGATGTTCTTATCTCAAAATAAAATCATAAATGTCATCAAAGTATTATTCATCTCAAAAAAAAAAAAATGCCACCCGGCCTTATACCCATAATTCATCAAAAGTAATTCTTCAAAAATCCTCAAAATAAATCACTTACAAATTTTCAACAAATATCTCCCACAATAAAACTTAATCATCTCTAAACATCATCAATGATATTATACTAATTTTTACAGCAACCACACTTCAATCAAAATACATCACCAATTAACTCTAAATCAAATTCATTAAAAGAGTAATAACAATTAAATCATTTTATTCCATAAATCAAACCTAAACATGTGGTTACTCAAATGATGCATACTATATACTACTGAAAATCAGCAACCCAGAATATATTAAATTATAAATTATATCTGATTTACAAGTCCTCAAACAATTTAATAGTGTGTCCTCAATTTCATTACAAAAACACCATAATAATTATGAAACCTACAAATTCGAGCAGAAAAATCACACAAAAATTATCATATAACCCTAATAGCTCTACTGACATGGTACAATTTTTATTTATAATTTTCGGACTCCAAAAGTATTTTTAACAGTTAATATACAGATTCCTCAAATAAGCCATTATAATAATTAAAAATATAAACAGACGCCCAAAAATTACCAAAAATTTACATTACATGTAGAAACTCACGGAAATACATATTATTCAAATAAATTAAATTTTCTGCCTCTATAAATAATTTTCATGAATTATATACTGACTGAATAGAAATTACAAAAACAGATATATCAATTAATTAAAACAGTAAACAGTAGATAAAAATTATTTTAAGTCATTAAATACATTATACGCATGTAACATGATCTAAGAAAAATGATTTCATCAATTTTAACAGTCGTTCAATAATTATTATGAAATTTAGCTTAAAACGCACAAAATGCTAATTAAATCAAATAAATATTAAAAATCATGCGAAAATTATTTTTCTCTGCACAGTATTCACATAGCATGTGTCACGTATGTTCATGTCAAATTTCATCAAAAATATCATTCAAAAAGTATTTTAGATAATTCCTAACGTATTAATTTAATACCGAATAATACCCTAATCACTATGGTTCTAAGATAACAACTAGTTACCTGGATCGTCGGGAGGAGAGCTGAGTCTAAAGAGACAATCACGAGTTAAACATGCAATCCAAATCCTCTTCTAACCCCAAGGCATAACGAACGAGAATTGTAGCAACAAGACTCTAGGCATTTCTTCTTGAACGTTGAAAACTCTTGTTTCGTACTGCTCTGTTACGACCATGATTCCCGATGATCAAAAACTCAGATTCTCAATCGCTCTGGTCAGAATGTAGAACAAAATGTTATAAACGTTGTGTCCAAAATTGAAGACAATCTAACGGTTAGATCTCCGGCTACGGTTATTTTCGTGAAGGTGCAACAGGAAAAACCGGGTTGAACTTTCTATTCTTTTGCTCTTCCTTTTCTCTCTTTCTTTTCTTGAAACGGTGGGGGGTTAAATGAGAATGATGCGGCTGAACTTCTTTGAATAAAAATAAGAATTTTATGGATGTTTAATGGTTGAAATAAAGGGTTTTAATGAAGGAGAATGATTAGGGGGTTACAAAGCAACAAAGAGTCATGAGAAAAACAAAAGAGAAAAGAAAAGGAGAAGGCTCCTCTTAATCCTTCACTTGGCCGGCTGCCCCAAACCCAACACCCACACAAAACTTTCGGCCCAATTCAACAATGATCCATGCTCCGAAAGCCCGATACGCGATAAAACGGTTAATTCCTAAATCGCGCCTAAATTTTGAAAATACTTAATAATAAAAATAATTCTAATAAATTATATTATAAATATAAATATAATGCACACACTAACACACCATATAATAAAATAATAATTCGGCTCCCAAATTATAAAGAATAAAAATCATTGATCTAGAGAAAAATAATAAATTATTTATTTTCTTTACGAAAAGAATATCATTTTAAAATAAACTAACACCAAAAATAAAGAGGGAAAATTACGGGGTGTTACAGCAGGTGCTCCTTGTAAATTGGAGCGGGCGCTCCTCCAAGCTCTAATACATGGCAGGGTGAGGCAGGAACTTGGAGCGAGGAATGAGCCACCGAGGAGCTGGAGCTCCTAGAATGGGGAAAAGAAGAGCGGGCGCTCTCAAGGAAAAAGGAGCGGGCGCTCCAATACGTGCTGAAGGACGCAAGAAGAAACAGTAGCTTGGAGCTACCTAGGAGCTCCCATTGAGTAAGCGCTCCTGATGCGCATTTAATAGGGAGCAGACGCTCCGTTCTACAGAGGAGCGGGCGCTCCTCATCTGTTGGGCAGCCATCCTGTTGGCAGTAGGGATGGAGCGACCCAGGAGCAACCCAGGAGCACTCGCTCCATCGCCTAACTTTGTTAGGAGCGGGCGCTCCTTGTTAATTTCTCGACTTTTTGTTCTTTAAACGCTGTTTTTAGCTCCGTTTTTGTAAGGATAAAAATACTCTATCCGGTTAATGACGGATTAACTTTTATTCCAGCAAAACATTTTTTGAGAGTTTTTAGCTTAATCTAGTGAGAGAAAGTAAAACCCTAGAGAGAGAAAGTAAATTTTCATGGCTTTGTAGCTTGGATTATGGCAAAAATATGTGTTTATATGTAAGATCCTCATTTCTTCTTCATGGTTTAAGTAATATCTCTTCTTCTCTCTACTTTTTATACTTTTATCTTTTTGTTTCTTTAAATTTTGTTTACTTAGTTTAATCCATGTTTAGATTTTAGTTTCTTAACTTAATCTTGTGTTAGATCTTGTGTTGATTGTTTTAGTTGTTCATGTTTGATTTATTTCTCCCTTTTATTAGTGTTACTATGATGATTAGTGAGTAGTTAATTAGTTGGGGGTTGGGGTGAAAATCCAACCATGATTGATTTGGGTGTTTGAGTAAGAAGTTAGGCGTTTGATTGGGCTTATTAATTGATCAATAGCATGACTATTATCTACTTGCATTCTAGTTGATTGCTTAGATGTTTGTTGATTGATGCCTTAGTCAAATTGAGAGAGGAGATTAAGGTTGATGTTTATGCTATTTTCTTGCTTAATTGCTCATGAGAGTGAGATTTGAGTGAGGGTTTTGTAGATTAACATTGTGCTTATCCTCGAATATATGTTTGAGACCATGAGAGTGGCTTAAATGTGTGACCTAGGTAGTTTTATGCACCCTTGAGAGAGGGCTTAGAACCATTTAAGAGTCAATAACCTCAATTAGTTGCTCCAATTCTTTCCCCTATACTTCGCCCTTCTTATTGCCTAAATTATGATTGGATGGTGTTTATCCCCTTCTCCCAATGTTTTTATCAATTGATTTATTGTCTAATCATTTAGTGTCTTTCTAAGGTCTTAATTGATTAGTTAATTTAGTTTTTAGTTTAGTAAACCAAACATCTTCCTAAATCTTCGACTTAGCTTGCAACAATTAGTAACATTAGTGTTCTTCTTGCTATTCCCTGTGGATCTCGACCCTTACTTATCACTTTACCTAGTTTAGTGATTTAGTTAGGTTTTGTTTGACGATTAGGAGATTTGTAACGACCGAATTTCCCTTTGTTAGTAAGCCATTAAAATAGGAGACATACATATTAATTAGGCCTTTTGCTATCACAAAAGTGCGCTCTAGGTATTGAGGAATGACCGAGGATTTAGTTTCGGTTCGCATCTGTTCTTTGTTACTGAGTCATAAGGGAATGTCAATCTCGTTTAAGCTATAATTATGTTGAATAACTGGGATATGAGTTATAGTTTGATCAATTCATATTAGTGGTGATGCTTAATCTTAGTGTTTTAATTATCATATTCATATAATTTGTCATATATTGTCATTAGTTTAGCTATTTATTTATAGACTCTTCTTGATATTTGGATTGTGTAGCTATTTCATAGTTTAGAATCAACTAGTGAATAATCTTGCACCTCCTTGAATTCAACCCGTATGTGCTATAACACTGTTCACTTGCGATATTAAAATAAAACCTTAATTCTTGTATATGCTTTGATACAAGAAACACGAATATTACATGCTAAACTATCATCCATTTCTAAGAAAATGTTTTTTTTAAGAACATTATAGACTTATAGTATAGAAGCATTTTACAAAGACAATTGGCACCCACAAATTTTTTTAATTACCTGCCACTTGCCAAAGATGAAAGCAAGTGTGAATCATATGATAGTGAGTCAGTGGCACTGCTACAACCGCCATACTCTGATTTTGGAATTCCTCTTAGCAAAGAATTACAATCTTCTTGAAACGATCCATCGTCATTATTCCATGGATGTGACGACCCCTTTCCTTTTATAGTATCTAGTTCTGTTGCAACTTCCTTCATGGTAGGCCTCTCCTGTCCTTTTAACATCAAGCACCATTTAGCTAGATTTGCCAAATGCTGTATTTGCTCAATTGTTCCCTCATTAACAATACTTTTGTCAAGAATGTCCGATAAATGACCATTTTTCATCTTAACAAGGAAGTGCATAGCAAGACATTTCTCAGTTTCAACCCTTTCATTAGAAATCGCTTTTTTCCTTGTTAAGAGCTCGACCAAGACAACACCAAAACTATAAACATCACTCTTTTCAGTTAGTTCACTTGTTTGCATATACTCAGGATCCAAATACCCTCGTGTTCCTAACACCATTGTAGCAAATTGGCTTTGGTCTTCTAGAACCAACCTTGAAGCTCCAAAGTCCGTTACCTTAGCAGTGTGACTTTCATCTAAGAGTATGTTCATTGACTTAATATCTCGATGAATTATCGGTGTCGAGATTGTGTTGTGTAAATATGATAGCACATGGGCAACCTCCGATGCTATATTTAAGCGTATGTGCCATTTTAAATTGGACGCTTTCACTGTATCGTGTAAGTGGTCATATAACGTCCCATTGTTGATGAATTCATACACCAATAGTGGCACTTCACTCTCTAGACAACAACCAAGTAACTTGACCACGTTTTTGTTGTTGATTTGAGATAGAACAAGAACTTCATTGATGAATTGCTCGACTTGGTTTGGATCCATCTTAAGAGATTTTTTTATTGCAACAACTTGATTGTCTGGCAAAATTCCCTTATAAACGATGCCAAAACCTCCTCTTCCAATAACATTTCCATCACTATAATTGTCACTAGCAATTTCAAGGTCTTTTATTGTAAAGACTTTTATCGTATCAACATGTCGTCCAGAAAGTTTTTCATGTAAAAGAAAACCGCCATTTTGTCGAAAGAAATATTCGCGCATATTTCTGAGCTGTCTTTCCCCATGTTTCCAATGCAATAGAAACCCAATCAGAAGCAAACTTATGATACCACCACCAACACCTACAAGAAAATAATGTCAGAGTTCCATCCTTGCCTTGCCCCCAATTATCCCCCTTTTCCCGACCTGGCTCATCATGATTCATACATAATTGCTCTCTCAAATCTCTCGAGCTCGTAAGCAGTTAAAACCAAAATTCAACCTTTTCTTTTGTCAGAAATCAACGAGCGACCATACTCTTGCACAAATCCAAGTTACCAAGTAAGTATTCTACCCTAGTAAATCTTGAGTTAATTCACCCTATAATAGTAAGTAGTGGTCAATTTAGACAATAGGTCACTTTATAAAAATTACTCCTGTCTTATCATAAATTATTGTAAGACAGCTAAAATTTTGTATTTTTGCTCGAAGTATATATTCTCTCGTTTTTAATTGTACTCGAAGGATTAAGCTATTTTCTCATGCACAATTTTAAGCATTAATATCATTAATTAGTTTGTCTTTAGATTGGTAATAAATCCAGACTAGCCAACACGTTATTGCCAGGCCGGGTACCCTCACCCTTGTTAAACACAGACGCCTGAGGGTGGAGGACTGGAGGGAGGATAAGGGAATCCCACCATCAAGATACCTCTAGGTGACCCATGACCTTGATGTCGTGACTTATAAGATGCTGACGCAACCACTAGACTAAACTTCACTTGGTGTTGATAGCATTAAAATCTCTAATTATATAAAATATAAAAATCATAAGAAGTTGATGTTTTGAAAATGTGTATGAAAACAAATCTCACAAAATCCCACATAATAATATTTTTCCTTACATACAAGAATTACAAAATAATCAAAGCCGGGCATATAAATAGTGTCGAAAAATAATATGATACGATTAAAAAATTGAGGAAGTATTTGTGAAAATCCAAATTTTAATTTTTTTTTAAGTACCTGCAGTGGCCAAAACGGGTATGAGCCAATAAGCCTTTGTGTTAGAAATGCAACGATCAGTTCGTGTCCCATTCCCGTGGTAGCCCTTGGGACATTTGCAGTAATAGGCTCCAATTGTGTTGATACAATACTCTGCTTTCTCGCAATCATTCACTCCCTTGCACTCATCAATGTCTAATGACGAAAAAATATTAGTACAAAGTACAAACATATAATTTTCTTATTCAAAATAGAATCATCATTTTTGGGTGACTATATTTTACTAAAAATTATCCGAATTTTTCTAGACTTAATTAACTCTTTTTGAAATTTTACTTATAAATTATAATGGCTAGGAATCTATGATAAAATGATGATGGACAAATGAAAGTATTTACCTGTGCATCCCCGAGGAAGGTAAGGGTTACCAGAATAACCATCCTTGCATTTGCAACGATATCCCAATTCATACTCCGGATCATAACAATCTGCGTTGTGCTTACACAAGCAGTTCCCGTCTGCTCTGGCCGCTGAACAATTCTTTGTCCCAATGGCCCAATCGAATACTACAGGGAGCTCCATGCCTTGGTAGTAACCTATATTATGACTCAAATTCTTCTTGTAGAACCTGAAAGCATCTTTTGCCACCGGAAACGCGACACCGCACGGGTTAAACTGATATACTGAACTATGCTTCGAAAAACTGTATGCTTCAAAACTGACATTGTTAATTCCACTGGGAATGGAGGCTTCGCAACAGCCAATCCCAGAGCATTCCCCGTCAACGACATCTTCTGGCTCGACGCATTTGGTCATGCAACCAGTGGAGTAATTTTTTCCGCTTCGAAACCCACTAAACCACGCGTAGGTGTCGCAGCCGATGGTGACAAATATGTTTTTTGAGCTGGATAGTGTAAACGTTACCAGGTTGAGCCTGGTAATCCAGCCATTGACATACCCACTTTGGTTGTAACATTGGTAAGAAATATTTATTCTGGAGCGGAATTCGCCCTCTGCTACTGAAATGTTCAGTAACTCGATATTTGTACCAAAAACTGGGGTTGGACTAGTACTCTGATTAGTACAGTTAATTCTGAAGAGGGGAAAAGTTTTGTTATTGTTTTCTTTAAAGTAACAGCCCTCCTCAATACCAAATGGGTACGGAATACTTATGTTTCCACACTTATCTGAACAGTGTGGGGCGATTACTTGGGCTGTGATGAGTGGTAACAACACGCAACACGCCATAATCAATATTGCAATAATAAGCGTGAGACTTGAACAACTCATGCTTATAGAGGAGTCTAATCTCGAGGTAATTCAAATTTAGAGGTGAAAATGAATTTATGAGAGAGTTTGAGCAAAGACGAATGTATGACAATTCAAGGTATTTTGTGCTTTGTATAGTCTTAGCAGCCATAGCAGGAGCTTAGAACCTATATATATAGAGAGAAGAGAGCTATCCGAATTCCGAACTAACAACCACCCCACAACTTTTTATTTTCAAAAAAAATGAGATATTCAGGGAAAAATATTTTAATAAAAAGTAGTTAGCTATCTTCATTTAACAAGAAATTTTAGATAATTACTGATTATGTTCAATAAAGTAATTTAGTTAAGATTATGAACTGATTATGAATATTAGATATTGAAATATTCAAATTTAACCCATAAGAAAACATATAATGTATGTCGAGCTAAACTCGGGCCAACAACTAGTTTGTACTATATTAAAATGCGTGATCATCACGCATTATAGTCCTCTACATGTCGGCTCATGCCACGTGCTGATCGATGTCATTGTATCTCTGACATGACAATTTTCTATCTATGCACATGGTAACATCACGTTATTATACCTTTATCGTGATTTTCTTTAGTATTTAAAAAACGTATAAAAGAATTTAGTAGATGACTAATTATTTGATAGAATATTTAGAATAATATAAAATCAATTTTAAATTCTATCTATTAACTTGAGCTTCTGATTGAGTTGGTCTTCTGACATTGTATCGGATACAACATAACAAGAAGGTAACATGTTTGAATCTTATTCACTCATCCTTTTCGAAGTGGAATATATAATTATATTTAACATTTAGTATGAGAAGACCTAATTATGAATAATTCCAACCAAAAGTTAAATTGATGATTAGAGTCCAAAGTTTTAGGACCTCAACTTTACACTAACATCGTTGAAAGGTGGTTGACGTCGACTTTGATATATTATATCTTTTGAATAGTTCACCAACGTGGAAGATACTGGGCACGTAAGACGAAAAATACCACTCCATTATTGTACTGTACCTGCATACAGGTTTAGCTATAATGCAGAAGACCTTGACGCAGTTAACGCAGGACTTAAGTCTTCTTAACGTATGGAACTGGGGCAAGATTTATCGTGTCACAATCGTAAATTAAAGTTTGTTGGAACACAAGGTGACACACAAGAAGGGGGGTTGAATTGAGTGGTTAAATCTAATCGGTTTTCGCAAAAACACCTTTATGGCACAGTGCCGTGCACTGTGTTATTCACTCGTAAAATCTCATATTAACGTTTTTGCTCAAACGAAACTTAATCAAACATTAAAACAATTATATCAAATAATAAAATACAGGAATTTAACCTGGTTCAATCTCACCTCTGAGATCTACGTCCACACAAACTACTCTTTTATTACTTGAATCGTAAAATATCAAACTCTCGATACAATTCGATTCCCCCACTACTAACTCTAGTAGTGCTCCCCAACACTTAACCCTAAGTGTTGCCACTATCTATAATATATGAAATTACAGAAAGAATAATCCCTCAAAAGCGTGCTTCTTATTCAAGCAAATTAGAGGACAATTACAAACGTGGTTTAGTTTCCTAATCTGACTAGAACTCTGTGATATACTCTGTGCCTTAGAAAACTGTTTTCAGCTCTTAATATCTCCGATTTTTTCTCTCTGAAAACGTGAGTTATAAAACTCAATTGCAATCCCTTATATGCTTCTTGACTGACCGAAAATCCTTCATAGAAAATATGTTTATCTTTTACTCCTTAAATTAAGGAATAAAGCTTTTTCTTTATTAAAAACAAATTTTATCTTTCATAAAAACTGATTTTCCTTTTCCTTATAGGATAAAGATTTCTCCATATCTTATATTAACTAGATCAACTCTTAAATCAGTTTTTTCATTAAACAAACTTTATCACATTGAAAATTTAGTTTTTCTCTTTCTTATCAAAATTCTTTAAAAAACGTTTTATGATTTTGTTCCAAAAAAAAACTTTTATCTTTTATACACAACACGATTTATCAAAATCAGTTTTCCTTTTATATAGATATATAAAATTAACATAATTATTTATTTCCTTAACTCTAAGAAAATAATAATTATCCTAATTTTATATTTCCATACTTGGCACATAATATATCATCTAGTTCAAGTATATTACATTTTGCATATAGTAACTAAACTTAGGAAAATGAAGTTGGACTTCAATCTTGATTCTTCATTTCTTCAAAGTCTTCATTCACTTATTCCTTTCTCAACCATCTGTAACAAACTTTCTGACTATAACATATTATATTATTTTTCATCATCAAAACTTAACATGCACATGCACATGCACAACAAATTCCCCTTTTTGATGATGACCAACATTCAATATAATATTATTCAGTAATCACCTTTCCCCCTCAAAATATGCACCATTAATCACATTAGTGAAAGTAGTATAACATCACACACAAACATTCACAATATCAAAGCACCATAATCCAATAGCCAACATACCAAAGTACATACGCAAACGTTAAGTTCATTAAAGCACACAAACATTCACAATATCAAAGCACCATAATCCAATAGCCAACATACCAAAGTACATACGCAAACGTTAAGTTCATTAAACTACATACGAGATTATAATTTCAGTCCTAAAGCTAAGCATTATATCTATCTTCCCCCTTTGGACATTATCAAAAAGGAGTGATAGTCAGGCAGCTACACCGAGTGAGAAATAGCTAGCAAAAAAAAAAATGCATTAGCTCAAGCAATAAATACTAAGGATGCTGGTGCTATGTCATAATCCAACTCACAATCCGAAGTCATTAAGCAAAAATATAACCCAACTCACAATCCGAATTTATGAAGCAAGAAATAATCATGAAGGATCATGGTTGATGGCTAAGAATGTAAGATGAATATAGGTAATGCAAGCTTGAAGATTTGAAATGACAATTGGCTCAATAAGTGCTTAAACCCTGTTTTTCATATTTTAAACTTCCGCAAATAAACATCATAAGACTTTCTTCACTGTGGCACTGTGTGTGGCACTGTGCCACCATACAATATTACTAGAGTCAATCAATACGAGATCAAATATAATAAGTTAATTCGGACCTCATTTTCTTTTTTTATGCATCTCCTGGCACTGTGCCTTGCACAATGTGAATCACTACTTTTCCTTCATTCACGTATTTGTATTTCATTCCAACCTTTTCATGTTCCCCCTTAACTAATGCTTCTTTTTCTTCCATCATCTTATCAAGATGTTCTTGCCCCAAAAAATCATTAATCAAGATTAAAAGCACTTGTTGAAGTTTGGATAAGGTGAGGAAAAGAAGGATAATAATAGAGAATTGAAGATAAGGTGGGACATATGAAAGAAAGAAATAATGAGGAACAAATGTCAAACTCATAAATATAAAATCAGAATATTGGGCTAAAGATCAAGCTTGCTATAGGAGAAAGTATTTGCATTTCATAGCTCAAAAATTCAGCAACTTAGGATCATATAGCTTATTAGTTCGGCAACTTAGGATCATGACATTATGACAGCATCATTAGACCATTACGAGTCCTTTATATCAAGTAGACCTTTACTCACTAAGCTTCACAAAAACACGCATCAACACTCTAATTAACATATTTAGAGGACAACAGACATAATACTCAACTAATTTCCTGAAATTAATCCCAAAGCCACGAATTATCTTGTAAAACATTCATGCATGAATTTCAACATAATTACCTTGATCACACAATAGTGGTATGCTTAACAAACTGTTTTTCAAACCACTTACCAACATCACATTCTCTATGGAGTGTGTTACGGATTTGCCGACGTTTCAAATACCAATTATTTATCCCTTTTTGTTATCGCCAAATGTAACACACCCTCCATGGTAGGCTACTAGTGAGAGGAATTGAGATTTATCACTAGTCATATGTCTAAAGCAGCCGTTGTCGAGATACCATAGGCTGCGTCCTCTCACGTTTGCCTGCAAAAAGATCACTTGTTAATTTTAGGAACCCAAATTTGTTTGGGTCCCTTTTTCTTTCGTTGAGCTTCTAATAAGTCTTTTCTAACCCATATTTGAGTTACATACTTTACATTTTTCGCAACACTCTTTTTCTTGACATTACAATTATCCATAAGATGTCCATTGTTTCCACAGAAGTTGCAAATCAAATATTCTGGTAGATCGACATTTTTTCTTTTACGAAAGTCTCTTTCAAAATTTTGGGCAGTGTGCCTTACACTGTGCCTCTGGTCTGTATATCCTAAACCAAATCTGTTTCGATTGCTAGTTGTACTGGAAATACAGTCTAGGGCTTTTTTACCATCTAACCATTTTTCATACATTTTCCGAGCAATAGTCAATTGTGATTCTAAGAATTCAACAGAAGTGTTTAGATCGATATTTCTTTTTCTTGAAATTTCCAAATCTCTTTTAGCTTTATCAAGTTCGTCACTTAACTTAGCATCATGAGGCAGCATAAGTGGAACAATTCTGGATCTTTGTCTAGACTCTTTCTCTTTAATTAACTCATGTTTTTCAAAGATTCAATTTGTTTCTCAAGATTCGAATTTTTAGCTTCTAGCTCAATGTGCGGCACAGTGTTATCAACGACTTCTTCTGTGAGAGACTTTTCGTACCTTAAGGCACTGAACTCAACATTTATTTCTTCGACAGTTTTTTTCAGTTCATCATTCTTTTTTATCAGTCCTTTAATAAATCCTTATATTCCAATTCCAACCCAATCTTTTGCTTAGTTAAATTTTTTACTTCCTTTTTCATGATTGAAAAATCATCATTCATTTCTTGACAATCATCAATGATATTTCCAAGCAAAGTAACAAGTTGGTTTTTTCAAAGAAGATGTATTGAAGGTTTTATAGAAAGAAGACTTACCTCAATGTCTTTAGTTTCATCATGGGAGTTCGAACTTTTGCCATTAGACACAAGTGAGAGTCGTCCTGGCACTGTGCCCTTCTCTGTGATGTCTGTACAACATTCAGACATAATTTTTCTTCATGGCACTGTGCCTCTGACTGTTCTTCATCAGAATCCGAATCTCCCCAAACGGCAGCAATCATTGCTTTCTTGAACTCCTTCTTTGTTTGATCCCTTTTTTCTTTAGGCTTCTCATCATTCCATAAGGGACATTCCTTTATCCTGTGATTTAACTCTCCACACTTGAAACAACCCGAATTAGTAGCACTTTTCTTAAAGTTAGATGTAGTGCTCTTACCTTTGAAATTTTCATCTTTTCTAGGATTGTTGTTTTTGTTCTTTTTGAGAAATTTTTTAAATCTTCTAGTAAGAAAATCAATATCATCATCACTATCACTATTTTCAATTTCCAATTCAGTTCTCAAGGCTATACCTTTACTTTTTGGTTCATTAGTTTTAGAATCTAAGACAAGTTCATGAGTCATTAATGATCCAATTAGTTGTTCTAGTGAGAGTTTAGTTAAATCTTTTGCTTCTTGAATGGCAGTTATTTTAGGAAGCCATCGATTTGTTAAACTTCTTAGCACCTTTCTCACTAAATCTTCAGAAGTATATGTTTTGCCTAGAGAACGTAATTCATTAGTGATTAGTGTAAATCTAGTGAACATCTCTTTAATAGATTCGTCCTTATTCATAGTAAACAGTTCATATTGTTGGACTAGCAAATCTATTCCAGATTGTTTTACCTCATTCGTACCTTCGTAGGCCAACTCCAGCGTGTCCCATATTTCTTTTGCTGTAGTGCAAGCGGAAATCCTTGAGTACTCATCAGGTCCAATTCCATATTGGAGAATACTCATTGCTTTGTAGTTCTTTTCGGCTTTTGCATAGTCGACCGAATCGTAGTCATTTTCATCCTTGTCGACCATCTTTCCTTCAGCGTCTTTTCCTTGGATAAGGATTGGTCCTTTTCTAATAACTTTTCAGCATTCATAATCTGATCCTTGGATGTAGATCCTCATCCAAGCTTTCCACCATCCGTAGTCTTTTCCGTTGAAAATCGGGCACTTGGTGTGTCTATCTCGAGAGTCATCTTGCATATTCATGATTTTTATTCTATAGGCATGAGCCTTTCGAGAATATCCTGCTCTGATACCACTTGGTGGGACACAAGGTGACACTCAAGAAGGGGGGTTGAATTGAGTGGCTAAATCTAATCGATTTTCGCAAAAACACCTTTATGGCACAGTGCCGTGCACTGTGTTATTCACTCGTAAAATCTCAGATTAACGTTTTTGCTCAAACGAAACTTAATCAAACATTAAAACAATTATATCAAATAATAAAACACAAGAATTTAACGTGGTTCAATCTCACCTCTGAGATCTATGTCCACACAAACTACTCTTTTATTACTTGAATAGTAAAATATCAAACTCTCGATACAATTCGATTCCCCCACTACTAACTCTAGTAGTGCTCCCCAACACTTAACCCTAAGTGTTGCCACTCTCTATAATATATGAATTACAGAAAGAATAATCCCTCAAAATCGTGCTTCTTATTCAATCAAATTAGAGGACAATTACAAACGTAGTTAAGTTTCCTAATCTGACTAAAATCTGTGATATACTTTGTGCCTTAGAAAACTGTTTTCAGCTCTTAATATCTCCGATTTTTTCTCTCTGAAAACGTGAGTTATAACACTCAATTGCAATCCCTTATATGCTTCTTGACTGACCGAAAATCCTTCATAGAAAATATGTTTATCTTTTACTCCTTAAATTAAGGGATAAAGCTTTTTCCTTATTAAAAACAAATTTTATCTTTCATAAAAACTGATTTTCCTTTTCCTTATAGGATAAGGATTTCTCCATATCTTATATTAACTAGATCAACTCTTAAATCAGTTTTTTCATTAAACAAACTTTATCACATTGAAAATTCAGTTTTTCTCTTTCTTATCAAAATTCTCTAAAAAACGTTTTATGATTTTGTTCCAAAAAAAACTTTTATCTTTTATACACAACACGTTTTATCAAAATCAGTCTTCCTTTTATAATAATTATCCTAATTTTATATTTCTATACTTGGCACATAATATATCATCTAGTTCAAGTATATTACATTTTGCATATAGTAACTAAACTAAGGAATATGAAGTTGGACTTCAATCTTGATTCTTCATTTCTTCAAAGTCTTCATTCACTTATTCCTTTCTCAACCATCTGTAACAAACTTTCAAACTATAACATATTATATTATTTTTCATCATCGAAACTTAACATGCGCATGCACAACAAAGTTGATTATTACATCTCATAGAGAACAATATGCTCTGTATATTCTGTTAACTACATTATTTTGATCAGTGGCGGAGCCAGGATTTCTAAAGTGGGGGGACAAAATACGGATATCGAGCATTCGGATAAAAAATTTAGAAAAAAAAACACTACAACACACATTGTTTAATGCTTAACATTTTACATCCGAAATTCCAAAATGCTTATAGTCTTACCATCCAGAGAGAAATGAAAAAAAATACAAGATTGTTCTTGGGATTTCATTCTTTTAAACATAAATTTTTGATCTCGTAAAAAGTAGCTCAACCATAGGTCCATAATAAAATATGTAAGAGGATATAATAAATAAATCCAATGTGTAAATATGGAAAGTATGTATTCTCGTAGAATTAGGTTGTAAATCATATATACTTCCTCCGTTCTTTTTAATTGCAACATTTGCATTTTCACATTTGTCGAGACATAATTTTGGCATTAATAACTTTAGTTATGTATTTGAAAAATTATGCAAATAAGATATTAAAAAACTACACATTGAGACGAATTAAATATGATATCATATGACTATGTTTATCATTGTGTATAGATCATTATACACAGTCAAAATGTGATTTATGAATGGTTAAAAAGTTAAAATGTTGCAATAAAAAAAGAACGGAGCAAGTATGTTCGATCAATGAGAATACTTCATAAGGAGAGTTACACATT
This sequence comes from Beta lomatogona, assembly GCA_947646795.1. Classification (NCBI taxonomy): domain Eukaryota; kingdom Viridiplantae; phylum Streptophyta; class Magnoliopsida; order Caryophyllales; family Amaranthaceae; genus Beta; species Beta lomatogona. The sequence goes on along the minus strand of CANSNZ010000949.1, from coordinate 6,809,415 downwards.
AATTAACAAAGTTTTAAACTTATAAAGTCTAGTTATGCACATGTTATGCTATGTTGCATGGAAACTTTATGAAAGTTGGGGTGTTTGCTGATGAAAGTTAATCTAGAAAATTTTAGGTGAGTAATATAAAATCTAGGAGAAAATCTAATGTATGAAGTAGTCCAGAAAAATCTTGTATTAAGTGGCAAAATCAAGTAGTGATGTAATTCTAGAAAAATCTTGTAAAATATCTTTATTGTAAAAGGTCTAAGTCTTGATATTTTAGTGTATGTTAGGATTTAGAGATAAGTAAAACAATAATGTTCTAAAAATATCTAGGTATAAGATGTAAAAAAAACTTTAGTTAGTAGTACTTAGTAGAAAATTTTAGATGATATAATATTAGGTCTATAAATACCATCGTGGTAATGTATTCCATATATTGCAATGAATAACTAGAAAATTTTCATAATAAGTCCCGTTCTTCCCTAGTTTCCAACATTCGCTTCAAGAACGAAAAGTTATCGTGTATTGAAAATCTCAAGAAAACTTTTGCATAGGTCGAATATCACTGTAGTCTGTATACGATCATTTTTGTGTCTATTTGTTTCCCTTTTCAGTGCAATATAGATGCTAACTATAACCATTTTTACGACATTTGGTTCAATCCAAGTCGCAGCAATAACAGATTAAGTTAGGTGCAGCTATGCTTGAGTGAAAGGAAAAAAATCCCGCTTATATATTTGTACCAGTACGTCAGTGCTACTTAATCTTATTGGTTGATTTAAACTATACTTTTCCTTATTTTTTTAAACTAAGAAGTTTTATTGAAATTTAATGACGTGGAGTCGTGGACTAATAATGTTAAGTGGCACATGTGATAGTACAAAAAATTGGAACAAAAGATTTGGACTCTCTTTCCTTTTAGTACCTTTATTCCTTCGATGGGATAAATCGATTGAAAATTTCCTTGATTTCCCTATTTGTATTTGCTGGAAAAACTAATGCTCTGACTAGATATTTCGTATAATATGTCCAACACATTTTTTATGGCCAAAGATTTTCGACCGAAGCCTCTCACAAATGTCCAAAAATCTTCATCTCCGAAAACTTTGTGCTATGATAAGTATACAAACTAATTTGGAAGGGAATGTGTTTGGAATGGTAATAACAATAACATTTGACTCCTCTTATTGGGAATACTTCCTGTGTTTTCAGTATTTCCATTTACTTTTTTACACGTTTTTAATGTACACATTTATGTTTTTTGTTATGTACATATGATGAAATTAATGTATATTTTAAAAATATTCATCAAATTGAATCAAATTATATACCAATCACTATACTTTTTGTTAGACTGACTCGTTCATCTATCCACAGTCAGTCCAGCTTAGGTTTAAGCCCAATTACTTCTCAACACAATCAGCACTTATTAGATGTTTAGTTAGTTAGTTAGTTAAATCAGTATTTGTAGTTTGTTAGAACTTGTAGGAATTATGCCTTGAATCTGTTCAACGATTTGCGTGTATGCAGGCCCGCCCGGTCAAGTCGGGTGGTTACCGCCCGATCGGGCTGGGTCGAAGGTCCAAGCCTTAGCTTGGAAGCAAGGGCGCCCGATGGCGTCGGGCGTGTTCCCCCGATCGAGCAAGGTACCGATCTCGACCGGGCGAGCGACCGGGCGAAGACCGCCCGATCAGGTCCGAGTACATTATGGGTTTGATAAAGTGGACCGCCCGACCTGATCGGGCGGATGCTGCCCGACCCGGTCGGGCGGTGGTTAAATGACACGTGGGTGCGATTTTCGAAACGGGTTTTTAACTTCTTATTTAACCTAGTTTCGTTCTAAGTCGTCATTAGTGCTAAAACACATATGTAATTTGATATTCCTCGTCATCAATAAAACTATTCTCTCTCTCTGCCCATGAAACTAGCCAACACACTGTTGGTTAAGCACGTAAATCTGTGTGTTGTTTATTGCTTTTCTACATTCGTTAATTGTTCTTTCTCATATCTGTCATAACAAATTGGTATCAAGATCTTTGTGTTCGATCCGGGTGAGAAAGATGTCTGGGATGAATGTAAAAATTGATAAATTCACTGGGAGAAGCAATTTCAGTCTGTGGCAAATCAAGAGCGGGCTTTAATGAAGCAACAGGGGTTGTGGGCACCGTTGGCAAAGAAGTCATCGGTTCAGATATTGCTGAGATGGTCGTTCGGGAGGAGAAGACACATTCATCTATTATGTGGTGTCGGGCTGACGACATAATTACTGAGGTTGCAGAGCAGGAAACCGCCGCCGGTTTGTGGTTGAAATTAGAGAGTCTATACATGACGAAATCTCTAAGCAACAAGTTACTTTTGAAGCAACGTCTGTTCAGCCTGTGTATGCAGGAAGGTACGTCTCTGAGGGACCATCTAGATAAATTGAATACTATCTTACTAGATCTTCATAATATTAATGTTAAAGTAGATGATGAGGATGCTGCTTTAATTCTGTTAGTATCTTTGCCTTTATCATATGAGCATTTTGTGGATTCTTTTATTGTTGGGAAAGATAGTCTGTCATTAGAAGAAGTAAGATCTGCTCTTCATACTAGAGAGGTTCGTCATCAGGCATCTGGTTCTAGTACAGAAAATCAGACATCGGGATTAGTTGTTACGGGGGGTAAGGGACAAGGAAAATCTAGTAAAAAGAAATTGAACCATCAAAATTCGAATTCTAAGGGTCCTAAAACTAATGATGTCTGTAATTACTGTAAGGAAAAGGGGCATTGGAAAAATGAATGTCCTAAGAAAAAGAAGCAGCAGGAAAAGAATGAGGGTTCTGCTGCTCTGGAAGAAACTGAAGGTAACTCTGAGGAAGATCTGGCCCAAGTTTCTATTAACCATTCATATTGTAGGGATGTGTAGGTTCTTGAATCTGGGGGCATCGTATCATATTAGTCCCTGTAAGGAGTGGTTTTCAACTTATGAGCTAGTAGATGGGGGAAATGTTTCTATGGCCAACAGTGCTGCCTGCAAAGTAGTTGGAATAGGCTCCATCAGGTAGAGGACTTATGATGGTACATTCTGCACCTAAGTTAGGCATGTTCCACTGATGACAAAGAATCTGATATCTTTGAGTCTACTTGACAGTAAGAGTTTCAATTTTCAAGGTAAAGGTGGAGTTCTAAGTGTGTACAAAGATTCGAAGGTGGTTATGAAAGGAATTAAAAATGGTACGTTATATCTTCTTCAAGGTTCTACTGTGACAGGTTCCACTGCTGTTGTATCATCTGAGTTTCACAAGGAGGATATGACCAAGCTGTGGCATATGAGGCTTGGACATATGGGTGAAAGGGGGATGCAAATTCTATCAAAAAGGGATCTTCTATGTGGGCACAAGGTGTAGGATCTAAAGTTCTGCGAGCATTGTGTGTTTGGGAAGCTTTATCGCATCAAGTTTCCAAAGGCTATGCATACAACAAAGGGCACACTTGATTATATCCATTCTGATTGTTCGGGTCCGTCCTGAGTTGAATCTATTGGAGGTCACAGGTATTTTGTGTCGATGATCGATGATTATTCAAGGATGACTTGGGTAATTATGATGAAGCATAAAAGTGAGGCTTTCATGAATTTCAAGCAGTGGAAGGCTTTGGTGGAAAATTAAGCTGAAATGAAGATCAAAATGCTGCGAACTGATAATGGTATGGAATTCTGTTGGTGTGATTTTAATGAAGTCTGCAAGAATGAAGGGATTACTCGCCATCATACTATCAGGAATACTCCACAACAGAATGGTGTAGCAGAACGCATGAATTAGACATTGTTGGAGAGAGCGAGGTGCATGCTCTCTAATACTGGGTTAGCTAGAAGATTTTGGGCAGAAGCTGTAAGTATAGCTTGCTATCTGATCAACCGTGGACCTCACACTGGTATTAATTGTAAAACACCTTATGGGGTATGGTCTGGTAAGCCTGCAGATTATTCCTTGTTGAGAGTTTTTGGTTCTACTATTTATTTTCATGTAAGTGAGGGTAAATCAGAACCTAGAGCTAAGAAGGGTGTATTTGTGGTGTTTGGGAATGGAGTTAGGGGCTATAGAATCTGGTCACCTTATGAGAATCGAGTTATACTTAGTAGAAGTGTAATTTTTGATGAAAACTTTATGCTTAACTCTACTGTGAAGTCAACTATGGTGTTAGTTAGTAGCAATGTTGATAATCAGGTGGAGCTGCAAGTCACTCATGATGAGAGTGAATCACAACACCAAGGTGGAGAAGATAAACATGGTGCTCTTGAGACTTCTAGTCATCAATCAACCTCATCTGAAGCACATAGACATAGCATAGCACTTGATAGAGCTAGAAGAGTTGGTGTGGGACCTCCTAAAAGGTATGGTTTTGAGGATATGGTTGCTTATGCACTGCATGTTGCTGAAGAGGTGGAGGTAGATACTCATGAGCCATCCACCTACAAAGAAGCTGTTTCAGGTAGTGAGTCTGCTCAATGGGTCGCAGCAATGGGATATGAAATGGAGTCTCTGGATAAAAATCAAACTTGGGAGCTAGTCAAACGTCCTAAGGAGAGAAAGATTGTCAACTGCAAATGGGTTTTCAAGAAAAAGGAAGGGACCTCACCTTCTGAGGGGGTCAAGTATAACGCTCGGGTTGTTACAAGAGGGTTCACGCAAAGGGAAGCGGTTGATTATAATGAGATTTTCTCACAAGTGGTCAGACACACTTCCATCAGGGTGCTACTAGCAATAGTTGCACATCAGGATCTTGAACTTGAGTCACTAGATGTGAAAACAGCTTTCCTACATGGGGAGTTGAAAGAAGAGATTTATGTGACTCAACCAGATGGGTTCCAAGTTCCTGAAAAAGAAGATTATGTTTGCAGATTGAAGAAGTCCTTGTATGGGCTAAAGCATTCTTATAGGCAATGGTACAAAAGGTTTGACAACTATATGATTGAGTTGGGCTACAACAGGAGCCTATATGATTTATGTGACAATTATATGTATGTATATGATATGCTCATAGTTGCAAAGTCCAAGTCTGATATTCAGTGATTGAAGGGTCTTCTCAGTGCTGAGTTTGAGATGAAGGATTTGGGTGCTGCGAAAAAGATTTTGGGGATGGAGTTTTATAGGGAAAGAGATCAGAGAAATTTTTTCTTGTCACAGAAAGGTTACATTTAGAAGATTTTGTCAAGGTTTGGCATGTCAACAGCTAAGCCTATAGATACTCCAAGTGCCTTCAATAATCATTTGTCTGTTGCCTTTGCACCCAAGTCTGCTGAGGAGAAGGAGTACATGAGTTGGGTTCCTTATGCTAGTGCAGTAGGGAGCTTGTGTATGCTATGGTCTGCACTAGACCCGATCTTGCACATGCAGTTAGTGTTGTTAGTAGGTTCATGGGTGATCCTGGTAAGGAGCATTGGCAGGCAATCAAGAGGATTTTCCGTTACCTTAGCGGTATGTCTGATGTTGGTCTTATGTATGAAAATGATACTTAGTGTTTAGTTACTAGTTATTCTGATTATGATTATGCTGGAGATGTTGACGGTAGAATGTCTATGACTGGCTACGTATTTACTCTTGGTGGGTCTGTTGTTAGTTGGAAGACAACTTTGCAGGCTATAGTTACTTTGTGTACTACTGAAGCATAGTACATGGCATTGACAGAAGCTGCTAAAGAGGGAAATATGGTTAAAATGGCTAGTCAGTGATCTTGGTTTACATCACGATTAGACCATTGTGTATTGTGACAGTTTGAGTGCAATATGCTTAGCCAAGGATCAAGTCCATCATGAGAGGACTAAGCACATTGACGTGAGATATCATTTTCTGAGGAGTGAGACAAGGGTTAAGGTGAAGAAAGTAGATACAGCTGATAATCCTGCTGATATGTTCACCAAGTCGGTTCCGCAGAGCAAGTTTTAACATTGTTTGGACTTGCTCAATGTTCGTGATTGTTAATTGCCTTTTTGGGTCAAGTATGGGGCCCTTAGGGGCTAATTTGGTGTCCTCAAGGGACAAATCTGGTCTGGTTGTCTTTCGGAGCAAATCTGGTTGTAGGGAGAATCTGGGCATTGTGTTCAATGCTTCTATTATCTGGTTTATTGTGAGAGGATTCAAGTCAAGGTGGAGATTTGTAGGAATTATGCCTTGAATCTGTTCGACGATTTGAGTGTGTACAGGCCCGCCCGGTCAAGTCGGGTGGATGCCGCCCGACCGGGCGACTTGACCGGGCGGGGTCGAAGGTCCAAGCTGAGGCTTGGAAGCAAGGGCGCCCGATAGAGTCGGGTGACGTACCGATCTCGACCGGGCGAAGGCTTCCCGATTGGGTCCGAGTACATTATGGGTTTGGTAAAGTAGACCGCCCGACCCGATCGGATAGTGGTTTAATGACACGCATGTGTGATTTCCGAAACAGGTTTTTAACATATTTAACCTAGTTTCGTTCCAAGTCGTCATTAGTGCTAAAACACATCGGTAATATGATATTACTCTTCATCAATAAGACTATTCTCTCTCTCTTCCCGTGGACGTAGCCAATCAACTGTTGGTGAACCACGTAAATTTGTGTGTTGTTTATTGCTTTTCTGCATTCGTTATTTGTTCTTTCTCATATCTGTCATAACAGAACTCATGTAACATCATCTTATTATTAGATTTTTATCATTTGTTTGTTTATCATATGAATAGGCTAGAGTAATCACTTTGTAATTCATTAATCTGACTTCTTAATCGGACCATGGCATGCAATTAAAGTTTGCTTAAATAAGGTCTAAATGGAAGTATATATATAATAGTATTAGTATCCAAAATGCAACTAAAGTCTACAATGTTTGACCATAACAGAAGAAGTGGAACAACTAAAGAACATGGAGGGAGAAAGAAATATTTTAATACTCTCTCATTTAATTTGCTTAAATCAAATGCGACTTCTGATAGACGATATCTATCCTAAATGTAATGTAAATTTATTACACCATACGAACCCTCTCACAATCTTTCACTTGTCATATCACTACATAATCCTGACTTCTAACATATACTGGTATTTATAGACATACCAATACCACAGTCAAACTGACTTGCGTGGACCCAATTCACGTTAACATTCGTGTGCACCAAGTCAAAAGTACATAGTATTTCTAAACAATCCATAATATTATTTAGAAACCCACTATATCATGTAGAAACCCACTATATATATCATGCAGTAACTCACTATATTATTAGAAACATATTATATCATACAAAAACTAATTATTTCTAGACAATCTACTATATCATGAAGAAACCCGCTATATCATTCAGAAACTCACTATATCATTCAGAAACATACTATATCAGGCATAAACTATATCATTTCTGAACAATCCACTATATAATTCAGACATTCACTATATAATGCAGAAACTCACTATATCATTCAGACACTCACTACATCATGCAGAAACTTACTATATCGTTCGGTCACTCACTATATCATGCATAAACAACATCTTTCTATATGTTAAAGCATGAGTCACAATATACTACAAAACCTACATCTTCCTACATGTTAAAATATTATTTCACTATATTTTTTTTGTTAATAAGGCCAATATATTGTATATAGGTTCACTATATCTCTATAGAACTCACTATATTAGGGGGGCTATTTTTCTGGGGGTTCAAAATATTTCTATTGAGGGTGATAATCTCTCGGTTATCCAAGCTATCAGAAGAATCTGGAAAATTCCTTGGTCAATTAATATTCTTGTTAATGATGTAGCGGAGGATCTGCGAAAATTTGCTAATTATAATAGTCAGCATGTTTTTAGATAAACTAATTATGTTGCAGACTAGATGGCAAATCGTGGCTATTCCAATCCTGATCTCTATTATTGGTTTAAATCTCCTGATATTTCGCTTTCCAACATCTTCCGCAAGGATGCTTTAGGGTGGCCTGTTAATTCGGTTCCTCCTTGTAGGCGTGTTTTTATTTCGTCTACGCGGTGTGAGCGCGTATTAGATTTGACTACCCCACTGTAAAGATTTTATTGAAAGATGTATTGAAAGAAGGCGCCAACAATTCTTTAAAGGAAGAATCATAAACCTAATTGGATATGGGAAAATCATAGGGACAAATTATCAAATGTAGATTTCCCCGACCTGACTCCATAGATGGTCAAAATGAACCAAAGATTGAGTTCGGGGGTGAGAGTACGAATATAGTCATAATGAACCACATTCGCCCAAAGTTGGCCTCTACTAAATATCGATTCATTGCAGAATTTATGCCAAAGAATAATCATATAATGTTTTATACACCCTAAAAATATTTAGTCTAAATTGGTTCAAGAAACACATAAAAAGACTAATTTTAGTTACATGTTATTATGCAATCAATATTACAGGGAACCTAGCAGGTTGTCCAAGTTAATCTGATTAATATTAGAACAGTTCTTTAGGTCTTTGATTAGCAAAAATAACATGTGGGTGATAAAAGCAATAAAGCAGGACAATCATAATAGCATGCATATAATCATCAGGCAAGTATAATAGTAATGAAAATAAATAAAAAGAAGGAAAAAAGGTTTAGAATATACAGTAGAGCGATTTTATATTAAAGATCTACATCAGGAAAGAAAACTGTTAGTAACTTCAATATAAAAATAATTTAATTAAGGACCCTCAGGATTATACCGTGGCGTGGGTCTGCGAGATTGACAACCTTCGGGACGAGCAATCGTAAAACCTGAAAATCTGAATGAAAGTATGTAGATTGAATGTGTTTTGTGTTTGAAAGTATGAATTCTGTAGGGAAGTTTTGTAGTTTGTAGAGAGGAATTCGTAAAGTATTCGTCGAGTTCGAAGTGTGTTAATGTAAAAAATCTGTTCTTTTAATCTGTGCGGAAATCAGCCTATTTATAGAGAAAACGGCACTGCGCCTCACGCGCCTACTACGTCAGGCGCAGCTGACGTGGCAAGCGTATGACGCGAAATGACCAATAAAAAGTGTACACGTGGTACGTGCTTTGAAAAAAATAAGAAATAAAATCCGCATCTCAAGCAGAGAGCCGCGCTTGACGCAGGACTCTGAATGAGTCAAAAATCCACGTGTCAAGTGCAGATTAGTGCACCTGACACGTGGACAGAGCTGCGCCTGACGCACAGACGTGCGCCAGGCACAGGTTGGTGCGCTAGGCGCACCAGCCTGGATCCTGCCGTGCCTTTGCCAGCTTTATTTAGAACGTGTTTAAAAAGATTTCTTTTATCCTTTAATTACGGAAATCTGATTTTACAGGATAAAATCCGATCTTAACTTAAAACAATATCTTTTGAAAATATTTATTTATTAAAATAAATCCATTAATTATTAATTAATTGGGCTTTTCAAAGAATTAGGCTCAAATACAATTAATTATCATGAATAATTGGGCTTTAAAATAGGACTTTAACATTTTTCGAAATGGTTTTGAATGGTTCTTCGGACTGCTCTGCCCTTGGATCGGATCAATTAAGACCACGGTATGCTTCATCATCGGATCCTTAAATGGGGAGACACGATTATGTGTCTACAGATCCCCCACTTTGACTGAGGTTCAGGAAACCGATAGTCAAAGTATACGGTGTCGGGACGGAGAACGATTCTAAACGCTCTGCAGTTTAGAATTGATATGTAATCACCGGTCTCTGGAAAACAAAGTTAGTATGCAGGACAATAACTACAAGCAATCTGATTACCTGCAGGGAAAGATGTTAGCAGATAGGTGCAAACAACTCACATAAGCACATAGTGATGCAACAATGCAAACTTAGACTCTCTAAGGATGCATGAGACGCTATGCAAGGATTAAGGTTATGCAAAGCTAAGGGATGACACGTCATGCAAGGTCATGGTTATGCAGGACTAGAATGTAATGCAAGGTCAGGGTTTTGTAAGGTTGCGATGCAAGGTTAGGATTTTGCAAGGCTAGAAGATGGGAAATGCAAATGTAAGGTCAGGATTTTGCAAGGCTAGAAGATGTGAAATGCAAATGTAAGGTCAGGATTTTGCAAGGCTAGGAGAGATGTAGAATGATAGAATGATCAGAAATAGATAGAATTATTTTCGAAAATCGCTTTTAGTAAATTATCGGGGTCCGTAAATGAGGTCCACGGATTACAACTCTTCGGGAGTTTGATGTGAATCGGAGGAACCACCACACGTAGGAAGCCCCCACTTTGGGTGAGCTTGCCATGAATTAGGCATTATGAGCCTTGATTGAGATGTACTTGATCTGATATTGGAATGTAGTTGATCTGTCTTGAACGTTGCAAGTTATCGCTAGGGATTGTACTGGGGATTCTACTTTAGGAAGATAATTAGGCAAAGTCAAATATCGCCAGAAATCATGGAATTGTTTTAGAGTCCTTCGAGGGAAAGGAGAGCTTGGATTGAAAAATAAAAAGGTTGATATTTGTGACTTAAATGAATGTAGGTGGGAAAAGGCTTTAACGAGGCTAGGTGCAGACTCGAGTCTATGTCGGGATCTAGAAATAGTATGCTCCTAAATTCTAGAAAGTCAAATCATTAGACCATGACTAATTTTATTATATTGAAGCGGTCGAACCTCGAGATGAGGACGTATCCTTGCAGAATCAGACCATTTGTAGTTCTGGGCCTGATTTCTTTTTTTTATATATATATTTTTTGTGCCCTAATTTTTGCCTAGGCCGCCCTTTCGGGTTTTCCACCTAGCGGGCTTGGACATACCTTAAAAAAGGAGTTAGGGTTGATGAAAGGTTGAAAAATTTAAGGCTTGAGATTTAGATGAAGGTTGAATTGGTTAGAGGAATGAAGAGTCATGGATTTGGATTAAAGGTTAAGGGTTTTGATGGATCGAAGGATTTGAATGAGGGGTAGAACTTGTGTGCAAGCCCACTAGCTTGACTTTTATTTCTTTGCCTTTGGCTTTTTCTTTTAGCACTTTTGTGCGTTTTGCTTTTGCTTTTACTTTTTTTTTCGCATTTTGAATTTTTTTATTTTGCCTGTTTTTTTTTTTAAATGTAGTGAGTCTTGCACACAAGTTTGGTTTAGGGTATTGAAAGGCTTAAAGGATATTTGTGGAGCTTTGATGTTGAAGGGATTGTTTGGTTTATTGATATGATGGTTTAAGAATGATGGCTTATGAAAGGTAATGGAAGGGAGAGGGGGATAACTCCTGATCCAAAGTATGTCCTTTTTTCTATTTTTCTCTTTTTTATTTCAGATTTCTTTTTGTTATTGTTGTTAGTCAAGTTCGTTAGGTGATTTGAGTTTCATCATTGAATTAGAAGCATAAAATAAAAAGATGGAAGGCCAATGAAAATGAAAAGAAAATGCGATTATTTTATTAATTGAAAATGAATGAAACAAGGCTTATTAGAAGTAAAAACCTATATGACATAGACTCGACTGGAAAGGAATGAAGGAGCTAGGGAAGGGACTCTCCGACTCAACCTAGAAACTAGCGTTAAATGACTAAGCCTCCTGCACTGTTGAGATGATTCCCAAGGGGTTGCTGTTGTTATTGACTTTTGCTGCCGGCGGGATCGGAAGTCTGTCACTTTCAACCATGTCTTGCAGAGTATTCCTTAAGGCCCAACACGTAGATTTTGGGTGTCCGAACCCTCGGTGGTACTTACAATAGGCATTAGGGTTCCAGTTATTGTGCCTATTTTCAGGTGCAGGGTCTGGAGTGGGACCGATAGGCTGTATTGCTCCTTTTGCATGAAGCCTAGTGAAGACTTCTTCCAAAGTCATGCCCAATGGAGTGAATGCTCGTTGAGGCTTTCGATATCCTCCCTTTTCAGTAGCTAGGGCATTGACATTAGAGCTAGAAGAGTTGTTACTACTCTTCTTGAAAGAGTTGTTGTTATTGGAACCCTTGTTCTTGTTGGCCTGTACATCCTCTTCAATCAGCAGGCCTACCTTATAGAGCTTCGTGAAAGACTCTATAGGTTGGAACTTGATATGATCCCCATATTTGGGCTGCAGGTTACGGATCACCAACTGGACTTGATCCTCTTGGGATGGCCTATTAGTCATTTGTGCAGCCTATTCCCTCCATCTGTTAAGGAAGGTGACAAAGTCTTCATTGGAATTCTGCTTAGTTAATTCCAACTCACGAAGGCCAATGGGAAGTTGAGTATTGTAGATGTATTGTTTGTGGGATGTAGTCCCAGTCGTTCAACTTAGCTTTGTTTAGTGATCTGAACCACTTGGATGGATGTGCATCCAAAGTTAAAGGAAAGACATAAGCAAACAGGTCCTTGCTCATGCCCTTGAGAGCTATAGAGATGGAAAATACTCTCAAGTGGTCATCTGGGTCTTCGACCCCCTTGAATTTTGGGAGGTCACCCAATGTTACCTTTTTAGGGAGCTTGTCCCTCAGTTCAGGATCAATGATGTCATGGCTATGAGTTATTTGACTGGATCAATTGCTCGAGTTTTTCAAACCTCATATTCGTGTTGGTTTTGAATGGTGGTGGAGTGTCGCCTTACTCGTCTTCTTCAGTCAGCTTCTCCCTTAGTGCCTTAATCTCTTTGTCTTGTTCCTCAAGACATGAGTTCATCAGTTGAAGTTGGGCCATAATGGCACTGAGCTGTTCATTAGCGTCCCCCATTTCAGATGATGCTTCAGAAGAGTCAGAGGATTCGTCTGAAAATGTGAGGATGCGTTTGACAAGTCTAGGAGTAGGTCGACCTTGTTGCCTCTCTCACTACAAGAAAATTCGCCTATAGAGGCAACACCTTGAGGCAACCAATTTTTTGTAGCCTCTAAAAGTATTTTTTAGCATTAATTAATTTAGGTTGCCTCTAAAATTTGGTTTTAGCATCAGTGAAATTTAGGTTGCCCCTAAGAGTACTTTTTAGCATCAATAGAATAATTGTTGCCTCTAAAACTTTTTTTTAGCGTCAGGGAAATATATGCAGCCCCTAAAAATAACTTTTGAGCATCAATGAAATAATGGTTGCCTCTAAAACTTTTTTTTTAGCATCAAGACATTTATGTTTCCCCTAAAAGTAGTTTTTAGCATTAGTGAAATAATGGTTACCAGTGAAATTTCGGTTGCCCGCGGGCCCCTAAAAATACTTTTTATTATTAATGAACTAATGTTTGCCTCCAAGACTTCTTTTTAGCAATTGTGAAATCTAGGTTGTCCCTAAAAGTAAATTTCAGTATTAATGAAATTCATATTGCCCCTAAATGTTTTCTTTAGCATCAATTGAATCATGCTTCCCTCTAAATGTTCTTTTAAGCATTATTTCAATTAATGCTGCCGCTAAAAGCTCATCCACTACACTACAACGCCCCTTTGCGAGTCACCTCCAAATTGTCTTCAGTGCCGCCTAAGAGGCGACTCTGAAGCTACCGACTCTAAAAGTATTTGAAGTCTTAGAGTTGCCCCTTTGAGGCGACATGTATGTTATTATGGAAGTCGCCAATTATAAGAGGCTATACGTAAGATATATATTTAGAAAAACTAATTAATAAACCAAATCACCTCTGAAGTTTGTAGGCGACACTAAAAAGGTTTTTCATATTATTTATAACAAATTATTAATTATACCAGTATACAAAAAAGGTTTTTGACCGAGTCGATCTCGAGTAGCTCGCGAGCTCTCTTGTATCAAATACACCCTCTATTTAGAACTAATTTTTTTCTCAAAATTTCTTATATAGTGATTTGTGAATGATAAAAGCTGTTAAGACTTAATTGATTTATAATCATGATGACATTCGTCCCATGTTGATCAAGTTTTAAGGCTTTAGAAGTTTAGATAATTTGGACAAAACAATAAGTGGATCAGTCTTATAAATGTTGATGCATATACATTTTACAATAATTTTCTAGAAAACTACCAAGTTACATTATATAATAGTATAATTTAAGGTATATCGAACATTATATTTTATTAAACAAAAATTGATATTCCGACAATTCTAAGTTGGATACCAAACAACTCGGTTTACGAATATTACTAGGGTTTGGGGTTATAGGGTAAAGGGTTAGAAGTTAGTGAAAAAGTGGTGGGAAATCTCCCTCCAAAAGAAGTTTTGTCTTTCTTCCCTAGCCTCTTTCCTTCTCTTGAGTTTCGGCCGACTAGCCTCCATGGCTCCATCCTTTGGGTCCTCGTGCAATCGTCAACAAGTTGAATCATTAAGTACGTATCAATGTATTATACGATGAATTCGATCTTCCCTCGACAATTCACAACTTTAATTTCTTCCCTCTTCAATTTGATTTCATGTGTTATGCCATTTTGTTAAAATTAAAGCCAAGATATATTTTTTTTGTATGAATTTCATCTTTGAATTTCATGTGTTATACAATTTCGTCTTTTCGATTGTCTCTCCTCTCTAATATAATTTTCCTCATTTGAGACTGTAATTTGTCTTTATCATCAGCACCACCTCATTTTTTTAGAATGGCCGATTCCCTGATTCTCTTAGTGCCGGAGGCCTTTTCAGCCTGCAGTAGCTCATTTACTAAAATGGTTGCCATGTCTTTCTAGCAGGCTGCAAAGTAATAATATTCACATGCATCATGGCTCATGCATAGCAACATGAATGCATCGTTTATTCCACCGGATCAAGTAATATTTACAGATGAATATCTTGTAGAGATAATAATATGTTTTAGGATAATCATCCTATTAGTATTTGCATTAGAAGAATATGATCACTTGAAGTTTATTATGATATGGAAGGTCTTCTGGCGGCCCACACAGTTATGAAGTTAACTGAGTGTCCTCTGCTTCTTGGAAAATATGAAGTATATGGTAATTAAGCCATTTTTTTCTCGAAATTATCAGAGCTTATTTATTGAGTATGTATTAAAGAACTTTCTTAAAATAAGTTTATCTTGTCGAGAAGGTTAACTCAGTCATCACCACACCAATTACTTGCATGTTGAGGAATATATAGAGAGAGAGAATCACATGAGAAACATATTTGACTATATAAACTGATGTATGCTCCTTCGTGGCTTGTGTTGCTGCCTTATCTTTTTGTCTTTGATATCATATGATCTATATCTGTCTTATATTACCTTTTTGCTTAACTTTTTTATTTTCTTGACTTTTCATTTGAGTGGATACTAGGAAGTGCCTTGATATTATATACTTTGCTTTTCCATTTTGCCTCTTATGACTCATTTATGAACTACTGAACTTATGATTTTTTTTCCCCTTTATGCTATATGCGAGCTCTTGCCAGCCTTTTCCTACTTGATAACTCTTTGGAAGAGATGAGCGATTCTTGTTTAAGAGATAATTCAGGTAAATGTAAAGGTTATCATTCAGTAGAAAAATGGAAATGCTTTTTTTATGTTGCTTCTTATTTTCTTCAAAGCTAATATCACCAATTTTGATAGCAAACATACACATTTTGAATCTTTTTGTGAGGTTGTGAACATAATATAAGTTTCTCTTTGCTAATTGTTGCCAATAAGAAAGAGCATGCCCTTTTTGAACAAGGCAGTCGTGATTATAGCTATTAATGTCTTAGAGACCTAGATCATGTGGCAGCAAATAGGTTACATCCAAATGATCATAGAAATGTAAGTTCATATTTGATGCCATTATGAAATTGCTATGTCGTTTTTGTTATGGTTTGCTGTTATGATGTTATAACTTATAACTCTAAGGTGGCAAGTTACTTTTTATTTTTCCTTTGTGCAGCTACTGAATCTCCTAACAGGGAACTAATTGCGGACCCTTGTATTACTAAGGGATATGCACTTTCCATGCTACTGGTACAGAGTTGCTGCTTTAAGCTGTTACATAAAGGTAAATGTTGTAATTTTTGCTGCTGCTGATCTGTTGATCCTGTTCTGCTAATGTATTTGTTGTTGTTCTGATGTCTTATAATACCCTTGTGCTACTATTTTGTTGTTTTCATTGGTGTTGCTCGTTGGTATTGGTTGGTGTGCTCCCGCTTATTTGCACTTGTAGCTGTGTGGTCTGCAACTTGTTATATTATTTTAGACCAACATTGACTTGGTTTGAGCAATTGTTTTTGTTAGTGGTTTTTGTTAGTTTGGAGCTTGTAGGTTGTTGCAAGGCCTAGAATGTTTTATTTGGTTGAGATTGTACAACAATTTGATTACTTTTTGTTGATAATTTTACTTCAAGTTAATAAATCTTCGATTTCCATGAAATTTGTTGGATTACTTTAGCAACTTTTTTATGTGGTTACTTCTTATATGTAATTAGGCTTGGAAATGTTTAAAATAATAGCTAGATTATTTTCGGGCATCTAAACACCTCTTATGATAGTTTCAAATTGCTTCTAAATATAATTATTTGAAAAATAAGGCGTTGCCTCTAATAGTATTTTGAGTTAAATTAAACGGTTGCCCCTAAATACGTGACTTTTAAAAACAAGTTTTATATTGCCTCTAATTATATTTCGAGGCAAATTTATATGGTTGCCCCTAAATATATGTAGTTTTTAGAAGTAACTTTTTATGTTGCCTCTAATTCTATTTTGAATCAAGTATATATGGTTGCCTCTAAATGTAAAGCCTTTTAGAAGCAACAAGTTATATTGCCTCAAAAGAGACTTTTAGAGGCAACCATTAATTAGCGACGGACTTATTAGAGGCAACCACTAATTTGCTTCAAAAAGTAATTAGAGGCTACATCTTTGTTTTCAGAGGCAAATCTACCTTGCCTCTATAAGCGATTTTTCTTGTAGTGTCTGTCGGACGTTCCCAAGTTATAATCTCATGACCAATCCTGAACAGAAATCGAATGGACCTCATAATTTTTAGAAATGATGCTTTCGAAATGAGAAATGGAAATGAGGGATGGAGATGAGAAATGAGAAACGAAAGTGGAAATGGGGATGAAAAATGATTTTGAAATGGAAATGATTATGGTTTGGACTAGTGTAGACTTGACCATGATGAAGACATGGGCCTAACTATATGTAGATGCAAATGTGGACTGGAATGGACTATGTAAACAGATTGAAATATTGCCTATGCTAGCTTCGCTAGACTTAGGGGATGAACTTTTATAGTCCGAAGACTGACTTTTATAGTCCGTAGACTGATTAGGGTTTACATATAATGTGAACTAGACCCAGGGAGATTTTATAGTCCTAAGACTGAACTCATATAATGCAAATTAGATGTAGGATAATTTATAGTCCTAAGACTAACTTTTATAGTCCGAAGACTGACTAGGGTTTACATGTAATGCAAACTAGACCTAGGGAAATTTTATAGTCATAAGACTGACTTTTATAATGTAGACTAGATGTAGGGGAATTTTATAGTCCTAAGATTGGCCTTTTATAGTCCGTAGACTGACTAGGGTTTACATATAATGTGAACTAGACCCAGGGAGATTTTATAGTCCTAAGACTTAACTCATATAATGCAAATTAGATGTAGGAAAATTTATAGCCCTAAGACTGACTTTTATAGTCAGAAGACTGACTAGGGTTTACATGTAATGCAAACTAGACCTAGGGAAGTTTTATAGTCCTAAGACTGGGCTTTTATAGTCCGTAGACTGACTTTATAGTCCGAAGACTGACTAGGTTTGCATATAATACAAACTAGACCTAGGGAATGAATTGAGCCTAAATGGACCTAAGAATTGGATCGGACTAGACTTAGACTTAGATTGGAATTGATTAAGGATAGATTTAGACTAGACTTCACATGAAGATGCAGATGGGCCTAGATTTTGAAATGAACTAGACTTATATAGGCCTAAGATTGACTCTAATGCTAGTGAATGTATAGGCTTAGGATGAATGCAAAATGGACTCTAATGCATATGGGCCTAGAATGAATGCAAGTAATTGAGTCGATTGGATTGAATTGGATTTAAGGTGTTTGGAATGGGCTTAGAATTTTTGAAATTCATTTTTGAAAGGAACTCCTTGTTTTATCTTTTGTTAGGAAAAGATAATGGATTGATTTGAATTTTTTTTTTTTGAAATATCGTGATATGATGATAATTAGTAAAAGTTTATCAAAAAGAGTAGAATAGAAGAGGGTGTAGGATTGATCTTGGAAAATGTAAGTGTTTGAAGTTGATGTATATGATAGCGTAGGATTGATAAGGAAGATTAGTTGAACAGCAGGGAGGAAATGGGAAGAGGTAGACATGCATGACAACTCTAACTCTATGACGACCACTTTAGATGCATTTTTTCAGGACAGACTTGACCTTGCATGAAAAGACTGACCCTTTGAATTAGGTGATATGCCTAAATAACCAAATTACGCGAATGCAGACAGACAGACGCACATAGGACTGAACGTAGGATCGACAATTACGACGACTAAATTGACGAAAAGCGTGCAATGCACAGACTGCGTGCCACGCAGCATTGCTGCTCGCGGCGCACAGCCGTGCGTCTGGCGCGGGAGTGGTGCGCCAGGCGCAACTTAATGCGTTTAGCGCACTACTCCCCGACACGTTTTTCGGGGATTTAGGCGACGAATTGGCCGATTGACGAAAATTTGCTTGTTTGTTAGACGCGATTTTAGGAACGACGCATAATAATGACAATTTGACAAAATAATAGCAGGCAAGAATTGTAATCACAGGCAGATGTCATGTAACATGGATGCAAAAGTTCCAACCTAAAGTCCAGTTCTATGTTTGAAACTATTGGTCAGGTTTAGGTTTAGTCTGAAAAGGGTCCATGACTAAGAGATTGATCCCACGCTTCGTACCCCTGCTTAAAGAGGTGGCCACGTGTAAGACGCACTCCAGTTTCAAGTCAGGAACAAGAGAACAATGCCATGGTTGGGTAGGTTTGCTTATAACTATGATCCAGCACTATCGCTCAGGAAGCTTTTTGGAAGGACAAAGCGCAAACCCCCGGGGGTAACCTCACACATAGAACATGTGCTAATGAGGCAAGGTAGATTGTCCTTAAGGTGGCTAAACAGTAGCCATGCATATGCAAAACTGTATATTATTCAAAGGCATAAAAATAAGAATAAATCGTATTTTTCAAGTTTCACCCACTCATTTAAAAAAAATTAATTTTTTTAAAATCCTCCCCAGTGAAGTCGCCAAATTGTAGGCGTTTTTTTATTTCGCCTACGCGGTGTGAGCGCATATTAGATTTGACTACCCCACTGTAAAGATTTTATTGAAAAATGTATTGAAAGAAGTCGCCAACAATTCTTTAAAGGAAGAATCATAAACCTAATTGGATATGGGAAAATCATAGGGAGAAATTATCTAATGTAGATTTCCCCGTCCTGACTCCATAGATGGTCAAAATGAACCAAATATTGAGTTCGGGGGTGAGAGTACGAATATAGTCATAGTGAACCACATTCGTCCAAAGTTGGCCTCTACTAAATATCGATTCATTGCAGAATTTATGCCACAGAATAATCATATAATGTTTTATGCACCCTAAAAATATTTAGTCTAAATTGGTTCAGGAAACACATAAAAAGACTAATTTTAGTGACATATTGTTATGCAATCAATATTACAGGGAACCTAGCAGATTCTCCAAATTAATCTGATTAATATTAGAACAGTTCTTTAGGTCTTTTATTAGCAAAAAAAACATGTGGGTGATAAAAGCAATAAAGCAGGACAATCATAATAGCATGCATATAATGATCAGGCAAGTATAATAGTAATGAAATTAAATAAAAAGAAGGAAAAATGGTTTAGAATATACAGTAGAGCGATTTTATATCAAAGATCTACATCAGGAAAGAAATCTGTTAGTAACATCAATATAAAAATAATTTATTTAAGGACCCTCAGGATTACACCGTGGCGTGGGTCTGCGAGATTGACAACCTTCGAGACGAGCAATCGTAAAGCCTGAAAATCTGAATGAAAGTATGTAGATTGAATGTGTTTTGTGTTTGAAAGTATGAATTTTGTAGGGAAGTTTTGTAGTTTGTAGAGAGGAATTCGTAAAGTATTCGTCGAGTCCGAAGTGTGTTAATGTAAAAAATCCGTTCTTTTAATCTGTGCGGAAATCAGCCTATTTATAGGGAAAACGGCACTGCGCCTCAAGCGCCTACTGCGTTAGGCGCAGCTGATGTGGCAAGCGTATGAAAAAGATAAGAAAGAAAATTCGCGTCTCAAGCAGAGAGCCGCGCTTGACGCAGGACTCTGAATGAGTCAAAAATCCACGTGTCAAGTGCAGATTAGTGCACCTGACACGTGGACAGAGCTGCGCCTGACGCACAGACGTGCGCAAGGCCCTGCGCCAGGCGCAGGTTGGTGTGCTAGGCGCATCACCTTGGCTCCTGTCGTGCCTTTGCCAGCTTTATTTAGAACGCGTTTAAAATATTTCTTTTATCATTTAATTACGGAAATCTGATTTTACGAGATAAAATCTGATCTTGACTTAAAACAATATCTTTTGAAAATATTTATTTATTAAAATAAATCAATTAATTATCAATTAATTGGGCTTTTCAAAGAATTGTGCTCAAATACAATTAATTATCATGAATAATTAATTGGGCTTTAAAATAGGACTTTAACACTTTTCGAAATGGTTTTGAATGGCTCTTCAGACTGCTCTGCTTGGATTGGACCAATTAAGACTACAATATGCTTCATCATCGGATCCTTAAATGGGGAGACACGATTATGTGTCTACAGTCCCTAAATTTTTTTTTTCTTTTTGGCTAAAAAGAAAATAGAACTCACTATCTGAAGTTAATATCAATGACCAACCCGGTGCACACTTCCATTTAAGTCTTTTGGTACCACAGTAAGATGTTGAGCCCACATTTACTACCACAACATAGATTAATTAATAAAAGCACATAAAGCAACAAGTAATAGTATAGTCGCTTGGACCGTTGCCACGTGTTATTACACATTAAACTCAAATTATACGAATAGGACACTAGTTTCCAATCACTTTCAACCAGAGGAAAAGTCCGAGAGGATATATATTACAGACATGAGTTTTGCACATAAACATAAAATCTACAAATGTACACCATTACCATGATATGCATGGACTTCAAATTATGTCATCCTTTACCGACACTTTAGTTTCGTAATTACCTGCCACTTCCTAGAGGTGAATGTGGATTATACAAGTCTTGAGTCAATGCCACAGCTACAACCACCAGTACCTGATCCTGAGTTTCCTCCAAGCAACAATTGCCAATCTTCTTCAAATTGTGCGTCGTTGTTATTCCACGGATGTGAACTCTTTCTTTTAATTGTCTCTAGCTCAATGGAAACTTCTTTCATGGTAGGCCTATCTTCTCCTTTTAACATTAAACACCCTTTGGCTAGATTAGCCACTTGTTGTATTTGCTCTATAGTATTTTCATTCACTATGTTTTTGTCAAGAATGTCCATCAAGCGGCCTTCTTTCATCTTAAGAAGGAAGTGCATTGCGAGACATTTCTCAGTTTCCGGTCTCAAATTGGAAATCGCCTTTTTCCTTGTTAAAAGCTCCACCAAGAAAACACCGAAACTATAAACATCACTCTTTTCCGTTAGATCACTCGTTTGCATATATTCAGGATCCAAGTACCCCCAAGTTCCTAGCACCATCGTAGCTAATTGGCCTTGGTCCAAAGGAACCAACCTTGAAGCTCCAAAGTCTGTTACTTTAGCAGAGTAACTTTCATCTAACATTATGTTCATCGACTTCATATCTCTATGGATGATCTGTGGTGAGATTGTGTTGTGTAGATACGACTACACATCAGCAACATCTAATGCTATCTTGAAGCGTATATGCCATGTTAAAATCGACGACCTTACTGCTTCATGTAAGGGCTCATATAAAGTCCCATTGCTAATATATTCGTACACCAATAATGGTACTTCATCTTCTAGACAACAACCTAGTAAGTTGACCACATTTCTGTTGTTGATTTTTGACAATACAAGAACTTCATTGACGAATTGCTCAGCTTGTTTGGAATCCACCTTGATGGATTTCTTTATTGCTACAACTTGATTATTCGGCATTGTTCCCTTGTAAACAATGCCAAATCCTCCTCGTCCAATTATGTTTATGTTGCTATAATTATTGGTTGCTTTTTCAAGGTCTTCTATAGTAAAAATTTGTAAGATATCGTCATCTTGTCCAGAGAGTTTTTGATGTAAAAGCAAACCACCATTTTGCCGAAAAAGTTTTTCTCGCATCTTCTTGAGTTCTCTTTTCCCATGTTGCCAATGCAGGAAAAACCCAGTCAGAAGCAAAGCTATGATGCCACCACCAACACCTACAAGAAAATATATAACCTCATGATCCGGATCAACAGTGTAAATGGGTCTAGGATATGTACCCAAGAATGAGAACAGTTTTTAACACTCACGGTTGATGGTTGTCAAGGGGGAGTTCGTTGAGAATATACTTTACATGTTGACAAGACCTCGAGTCACTTCAATAAATCTACTTCTAAGTATATAGTTTTTATTTGAAAAAAAAAAAGTATTCCTAATTGTGAATTGAGAAACTGTATCTCAGTACTAAGTGTGGATTTGAAACTTAATACCCTATACCCTTCACGTAGGATCCAGGTATGTCAACTATTTTATTGTTAAGCAACACAGTCAGTTTTTAGTTTTTGGCCTTGAGACTTTTATATCTCATGTGATATAGTTGTATTATGGAACTAAAGTTACTCAAAGTTATTTAATCATGTTTCAGTTACTCAAAGTTATTTAATCATGTTTCAGTTTGAAAAAAAAAAAACTTAAAACTACTTTTTTGTTTCCATGTGTTAAAGTGTACCACCATCCACTCTCTCTCTTTCCTTCCTACTATTTGGTAAATGTTTGCTGTTGCGAATTTAATGCTTGGATGGAAATTCAAGCCACCTATCACCCCTTCCCTATAATCTATAGTACGAAAATAGGTAAGATGTGTGTGCATTGTTGGTGTGCTCAGCCAATTTTGAGTGTTACCTTCAAGGAGTGTTGATATGTGCATACCCGGTATGGGAGGTAGTTGTCTATACCTGGGCAAAGTTGTAAATAAATGCTTTATTTTGAATAAAAGGAGGTTTTTTTACTTATGACAAAAAAGTGAGCATTATTAAGATCTAATTCATATACAACAAGATCTGAAACATATAGAATTAGATCTGATTCATAACATATGGGGTTTTTTGTCAGAAAGGACCTAATAAAATACAAGTTTTGAAGGGAAGGACCTAATAAAATTTTTTTTTTCTGAAAGGACCTATTAAAATACTTCCGATTGTTAAAAGGAACCACATTATGAATTTCAGGCCAAAATTACCATGTTTTGTTTTTGGGTGCCTTAGAATTGAAAAAAACCAATTTGTAACAACTCATTTTGTAATCTGTATGTAATGAATAAAATTGTATCCCTTCTACTGCAATCTATGAAATATATTTGAACCAAAAACTATGCGCATGAATACTTTTTTTGTTGTCCAAATGTATTACAATGAGCATCAATAAGTGGAATTGTCATACATATACGTAAGTTTTGCCATTGCTAATCCAAAAGAAGTCGAAACAATAACTGTGGTGCCACTAAGCCGCCACTTACAACAACTACACTAAACACCTGCATCTTGACTACACTAAACACCAACTACACTAAAGTGGGAGTTACAACAACAAACCTAAGGCACCCAAAAACAAAACATGGTAATTTTGGCCTGAAATTCATAAACTGGTTCCTTTTAACAATCGAAAGTATTTTAATAGGTCCTTTATAACAAAAAAAATATTATTAAGTCCTTCCCTACGAAATTTGTATTTTATTAGGTCCTTTCTGACAAAAAACCCTAGCATATAAGATCTGATGCATATACTACATAATCAAAGTTCATCTGCTCTGATTGATACATGATAAAATATGATCTATATCATACTGTACAAGATATGATTTATATTGTAACCGATATGATTCATATTATAGGCGATATGAACTGTATGACACATGATCTGAAACAGAAGCCTAATTATACAAATTGAATTACATACAAGTTTACATACATACATCCATGATCTGATTCACATTATAGTTGATTTTACTATATTCAAAACTTAACATTCATATAATAGGTGATTTGAGTTATCTCCTACATGATCAGAGTTGTCTAAATTGCCATTAAGTCAACTTTAACATTCGGTCCACTTTACTCTTTTTGTCTTTTTCTGTCAAATTACTTTAATACCCCGGTATGGACGCATACCGGGTATGCTCTAGCACTTTCTCTAGCTGAAAGTAGTAGTAGTACTATGAGAGCCTATATGTGAGTGGAGAGAAATTGTTAAAGAGTGAATTCTATCAATTCCATGTAAGAGTGTTCTATCACTAAATAATATAAATGTGTTAAGTGTTTAGTGTTTAGATGAGAGCAACACTTTAATTATTATATCCACTTATTTATTGTTAATCTTTCAACATTATTACCCCAAAATATCCTACCCAATGTCATGTTATTAGCTTCCAAAAAATTAAACCCATAAAACAAAAAACTACAATGGAGAGTACTTGATATCCACATAATACGGCCACTATCCATGAAAACCACTAATAATGTTCCACCAACTAGTTGTGAAGGTTGTTGTAATAAGTTAGCAATTCACTAAATTACTTCCTCCATCTGGGGAAAAAAATAAAAATAAATGAAATAAGGGTATTGTTAAATTACACCCTATTTTTTCTTACTAATGCCCTATATTTTTTTATAAAAATACGATGGCCTTTCCTTTTCTTTCCCCTCCATTCCCCATTCCCTCATTCATTCCCCTTCCATCCCCTTCATTCCTCCTCACCTATTCCATTCCCTCTCATCTTTCACTCTCTCTCTCTCTCTCTCTCTCTCATACCTTTCATTTTCTTCCATTTCCTTCATTCAAGGGCTACAAGATTTTAAAATTTTCCGCCAAGCTTACATTTTCCAACGACTTCAAGTTTTTTTACCATTTCTTCATATCGCCGGAAAATGCTTATGTAAATAATTTTTTTTTGAATAAAACTGATGAAATGTCTTGAACCCAGCGCTCGAAAAATTAAGCATGGGGGTCTCGCTGCCGGTCAGCGAGTCGGGGTCCAGGGGCGGAGCACCCGGGTTCGAGGGTTTAGTGTAACGATTTTCTGTTTCGGCCCTTGTTTTGGTCGATTTTGTTTAGCTTAATTATAACACCTCATACTAGAGTAAAAATGAACTAGAATAACTTGAAATTGTCGAAAAAGCTCGCAGCTGTGGTCAGGCGCCTAAAATAGCGGCCCAACCACAGGTTCGGGCGCCTATTATAGGCGCCAAACCATAGGTACAGGCGCCTATTTTAGGCGCCCAACCACTAGTATAGTAGCCTAAAATAGGCGCCCAACCACAAGTACAGACGCCTATTTTAGGCGCCCAACCAGAATAGTCGCCTAAAGTAGGTGCTCAACCAGAGGTACATGCTCCTATTTTAGGTGCCCAACCACAATTACATGCGCCTATTTTAGGCGCCTATACCTGTGGTTGGGCGCCTATTTTAGGCGCCTGTATATGTGGCTGGGCGCTTAATTTGACCGGAGATGTTGCCGGAGGAGTGGCGGCGTGATGATGTCGTTCAACCTCCTTTAATGTGTGATGAGAGAGAGTGGCCGGAAAACTGGCGGGAGAAGTTGCTGGAGAAGTAGTCAGAGAAGTCCTTAGGTGATGAGAGAGAGTGAGAGTGTGTGAGGAAGTATGAGAGTGAAAGAGGGTGAGGAGGTATGAGAGTGGGAGAGTGAGAGAGAGTAAGGAAATGGGTGTGAGAGTATAAAAACATAGGGGTGGGGACAAGAATATGTACAGGGTGTTAGAAAGTAAAAAATAGAACGTCATTTAATAACCCAGTAAAATAATTAGACAAATATAGGGACATTTTTTATAACTGCTAATAAGTACGTACCTGCAGTGATGAAAACCAGTGTGAGCCAAGCTTGTCTATTAGATATACAAGGATCAGTTTTTGTCCCATTTCCGTGGTGGCCCTTTGGACATTGACATTTATAACCTCCAATAATGTTGACACAATAATCCGGTTTCTCGCATTCATTTTGATTCTTGCACTCGTCAACATCTGAGGAAAGATTCAATGAATATAAATCCATTATACAACACTCAGAAAACTCTCAAAGAAATTAAGAAAAACTGTTGGGTAATATAGCAACAGTGTTGTTTTTTTTAGTCGTCCACCCCTATTGCTATTATAAAGAAACATAAGATGCAAAGGACGAATCCTCGAAGAAAGCAACACAAAATACATAGGTTGAACGTTTACAAATGATAATGTAGATCTATAGTAAGAGATAATCCTTTATCAACAAAGATGCACAGTTACTACATATGTCAACTAAAGGGATTATTATACTCCCTCCATTGTTCCTTTCAATTCTTTTCATTTGAAATATTCTTAAGATATTTTAAAAAAAGTCAATATACGAAGAATAAATAGGAACAATAGAGTATCACATTTTAACTTGTTCCTCTACCAAGGTGTTGCCCTAACTAGTTAGGATTTAGGATTTACTCTTTTTAGCTAAACTGAAATAACTGAAACGAGTTGGACTGAATTGAATTGCAAGAGGATAATAACTGAACTGAAAATGTGCCCAAAAGAACAATGTAACTTGTATATTTTTAGGGAATTTTTGTATAAAATAGCGTTATTTTTAGAGAAATTTTTGTATAAAATAGCGTTATTTATACATTAGAAGTTGCAAGAGGAGTAAGTAAGAAACCGTTATTTTATTGTTTCTTCAAAGTAACAGCCCTCTTCAATACCAAATGGGTACGGAATGCTTATGTTTCCACACTTATCCGAACAGTGTGGGGGCGATTACTTGGGCAGTGATGAGTGGTATCAACACCCAACACGCCATAACCAATATTGCAATAAGCGTGAGACTTGGACAACTCATGCTTATAAGGGAGTCTAATCTGGAGGTAGTTCAAATTTAGAGGTGAAAACGAATTTATGAGAGAGCTTGAGCAATGAGGAATTTATGACAATTGGAGGTACTTCGTATTGTATTAGCAGGAGTTTGGAACCTATATATATATATATATATATAGAGAGAGAGAGAGAGAGGAGGCCGGTTCCTCTAGAGTCCTAACCATGTAGAGTTTGGCTAATCTTAACCCTCTATTTAAATCTATGGTTATTTGTTCAAAACACGATAACTTTTATTAAAGGAAATAAATAAAAAGATTTGTAAGTGATTAGTGCCTACTGACGCTTATTTGCCACCATAGCTCACATGCACAAACCAAAGCTACTCTACCAATCTACTGTATCAATCACAAATTTTTTAGAAATTCTTCATCACACAATTAAGAATTATATTGAAGGAGATGGATTATATAATTTGAGTGGTGTATGTCCATATACTTTGGAGCATGTAACTTCAATGAAACTCCATTTATTTTTATTTTGTATTTAGTTTATATTTTTATTGTAAATGGTTGTGTCAATGGTAATTATGTCATGGTTGTAAACTTCTTGTTCTTATGTAATTCAATATTTTATGAACATGATATAGACAACTAACAATTTTAGAGAAGGGTGTGCTGTACTGTATTGAACAATGAGTTTTTTGTTTGTTTTTTTTTTTAGCTTTTTGGGGGGAGGGAGCAAGTTGAAGTTGGGCAAGTTGAAATGAAATTGAATGATCAATAACGATACCTATAATATAGTAGTTGAGGCTGATGAATGAAAAACGCTTCGGAGGACTTTTCTTTTCTGATCTTCTACTATTTTCATGGGTCCCGCTAATTAATGTGCACTCCCTTAATTTGTATTTTGATTTTAATGTTTGACTTGTGCTGTATGGATCTGACTATACACTCAATGAATGCAAGATATGACCATATCAGACAAAAAAATAAACATTAGTGTTCAGGTTGTAGAACGGTTGGCGGTCTCGTGAAGAGTCCGCCAAGGATTGGAGTTAGCGTCCGCTAGTGAATAGTTGCACAAGAAGCAAACGTGAACTACCCTCGGGGGGATGCCAGGAAACCCCCTCCGACGCTCAAGTCAGCACGTGTCCAAATAGGATTTAGAGAGAGATAAGAGTTCTGAGTGTGAGAGAATGTACCTGCAGAATAGTACCATTTGGCTATTTATAGAAGTACTATTCATCTGACAGGGTGCGTAATCCTTTTACACGTGTACGGTCGTGGTGCGTTTGACAATTGGGAAGATTCCCTTATTTTGTCTTGTTGGGCGACCGCCAACGTTGTCGGACCACGTTGATACGTTGACTTGTTAGAGTTGCGCGTCCGCAATGATGTTCGCGGACTAACCACAGAGATCCGTTAACATACTTGGGTTATACCAATACAACTAGCCCCTCAGCATCATTTGGGGTCTTGACCGCTAAGGATGTTGTCGGTGGACGCGAGTCATTGTTGCCGTGTTCAAATTTTTGGAGGAGTTAATTTGTTGGATGCCACGTGTCGTCGTAGGGAGTTGAAAAATTTCGCAAAGTTAATGATTACTATTCCGAAAATCCCGCCCATTACTTTATTAGGGTTTTACCGTGTTTTGACACTTGGTAGGAATCTGGAGAGGGAGTTGAGAGGTCTTTCAATCTCAGCCATTCGCTTCGCGTGTATTTATATGGGCAGTTGTCCTTTTCAGATTTCTTTATCTTATTCTCAAGCTTTCCTTCTTCCTTCTCCTTTTTCTCTCTTACGAACCTCCATACCCAGAGCTTCACTTTGTTCAAAAACCGACCTTTTCTTGCTCAAATTACTCCTAAAAGTTACCAAACTTTCTAGTTTTTACTTTCCGGTTTCATTGTACTAAGAATTTCGTCATTTTTTTACGAAGTTTTTCTGGGTTTTTTCTAGGATTTTGAGTTTGGGTTTCGCCGGTGTTCGTTCTGCATTTCCGGCAGTATTTTCGTTCAAGCTCGGGTTTCTCTACACCGTTTCGCTTTTTGGGAACTTCGCTCATCTTTTTCCGGTGACTTTACTTTTCTCCGGCGACTTTACTTTTCCAGGTATTTCCTCATTTCTTCTCCAAGTTTCCTTAAAGTTTCTTTTGTATTTTCAACATGTCGGACCAGTCTGATAGCCAGAACGCCCTTAGCGACACCTTTATGACTGAGAATGAACCTTCTCCCCCCCTGGCTGATAGCAACCCTTTTTCGAATTCTAGCCCTGTGGGGAGAACTAGGTTGTCGTCGGACATACCCTTAACAGCTGAGAGAGAGAAAGAAATGAGATCCAAGTTTCTTAACGACCCTGCTACTCCTGAGGAACATAATTTGACTAGGAGATATCTGGTCGCTAGGGAATGCGGTGATAGACAAACGCTTAGGGAACTTAGACATCAAATTCTTGCTTGACGGTCCCTTAGGAGTCCGCCAGTTGATGCCATTCACGGCCTTGATGTTGCCCCCCTAAGAGAGCATGCTTGGTTGGATAGCTTGGCGGACGCAAGGGTTGATGTAACCGCTGACCTTTATGACCGTTTGCACTAAACTGTGGCCGCTAATCCGCCTATCATTGATTTAGGTGACGACAGTGACTCTATTGTGACCGTCATGGCCAACCAAGAGTCCGTTTACCAACGCCGGTCCACTCCTACCACTCCCATTGCTCGCGCCACCGGAGACGCGATTGACACTACAGCCGCAAATATTGGCACCAGTGTGCCCTTGTCAGACCGCGTGGTTGGAGAAAGTTCTCGCGCAGGCGAGAGGGGAGTTGATGACAACCTTAATGTGCCGGAAGGAGATGGTGAAGAGGACATTGAGGGTCCCGGCACTTATGCGCTATGGTTGCCCGAGGACGAGTGTGCTGGGCCGTTGACAGTGGAAATCGATTTACCCTAGCAGCAGTATGCTCTCGTCCTTGATTATCCCAGGGTTGCTGACCGCTTATTCCAATTTCCGGAAGGTTATAGGCTGGTGGTTCCATTGTAACGGAATGCCCTCCCGGTTATGTGGCCGTTTATACTCATCATTTTGAGTTTGGTCTGCGCTTTCCTTTGGATTCGTTTCTGGTGAGGATTTTAAATTCTTTCAACGTCTGTTTAGCCCAACTGACTCCTCTAGCGGTTTGCAATTTAATTGCGTACATCTGGACGGTCCGCTTTTTTGACTTCCTTGAAACTCTGAACTTGTTCCGTCATCTACACTGGTTAAAGAGGAATGGTTCTGCCCGGCAAGCGGGGTGGTGGTCGCTAATTACGGCCGACAAGAAGATGACGGTTCAACCAAAGGCTATTGGTTTGAAAGGTTGGCAGGATGCCTTCTTCTGGCTTCAGGTACCTGAGAATTACCCGGTGCGCCGTCATTTCACTGAACCACGCCCACATATGGAACATTTTCCTTTGGCTCCGCTAACTGAAGATGAGCAGAAGGCATATGATTACTTTCACACTGAGGATTACATGGTTACTTATGAGGACGGGAAGACTGTTAAGATTAAGGAACCCAAACACTGGCTCCCTCATTCTAAGTATATTCTGGGGAATCAGCAGCTGTCGGCCATGCTGCTTTGTCCTACTTATACGAATGGTAAGTATTGTTATCGGACTGGTCTGTCTGATGCCTAAATTTTTATTTTTTTTTAATTCATTTACTTTGTCATTTGCAAGCTTTGACCAACTGGACATGGAGGCCCTTTGCGTCTCCGAAAATTTTTGAACCGACTACCAACATGCAGCCTGCTCCTGCTGACGGTCCCGAGACCATGCACGACACTACTAACAGTCGTAGAGGGGGGAACCGCAACAGTCCGCAAAATATCCTCCGTATTCGCGGCGCACATGCCGGTCGTGCTCCCAGCCGTGGCGGCATTACTACTGTTGTCGGATCTGGCGGCCTTCCTTCTTCTGCTGTCCCACTCAGGTCTTCTACCTCCCGACCTGTTGCTATTGGTAGCTGGACCAGAAGGCGGCAGCGTGTGCCAATTGCGGCGGATACTTCTGCCAATAAGCAGCCAGCTGTTGCGGATCCTTCAGCTTCTGTCCCTGCTCGGGAAGTTGTTCACGTCGAGGATGTGGACGTGAATGCTCATCCGGAGAATCAGGAGCATGGCGAGGTCGCCATCACTGGCCCTGGTCACCACAGCGGAGCGACTTGGTTGTCGGGATCTTACTCCAGCATTCGTGAGAAGATCCGTGAGCTCATCACAATGCCCAGCTTCTTATCCAACTTGTCTCCCAATATCTTCTCTCGGTACCATGAGTGGATCGAGAAGAAAGAAGTGTCGCTAAGCGATGTTGTGGCGGCATCCTTTGCTCGCCAGCCTGTCGTCTCCGGCAAGATATATCAACCTGACTAGGACGTCAGGGAAGATGAGTCACTGTATGCCGACATTCCCGATAATAGTGGCATTCTAGCCTATCGTATCCTGAAAAGCATGCAGCTACCACTAGACAGGCCAGCAGGGTCTTTGGTGACGCCTGCTGCGAGGCTGGCTCACGACCAGCTTGTGGTACGTTTTCTCTCTTGCTGTTTATTTTGTCCCTTGCTTTTGTAATATTTTTTTGACGTTCTCCTTTCTTCTTCGCAGGCAAACAACGCTGCTCTTAAGCTGATTGAGCAGTACGTTGAGTACCATAAGCTGGCGGACAGCTATAAGCAGTCGCTGGAGACCTGCCTAGACTTGCTGAGGGAGACAGAAGATAAGCTGACGGCTAAGACAGCGGAAGTGCAGCCTCTGGAGGATGAGCTGTTAATTCTGAGGCCGAGGGCTGCCTTGCTGGAAGAGACTGAGGAAAATGTTAACGCATTGACCAAAGCTCTGGAGGCCGCCAACTCTGAGAAGGAGGTTGCCGTACTGGACGCCAAGGCAGAAGCTGAAGCTAGGGGAGCCGCCAAGGCCGTTGCTGAGTTTCAGCAATGTGATGAGTATGCGACGGCCCTCCACAAGAGATATGATGGCGGATGGGCGGCCGCCATGAGGTGTGTGTGCAAGACCATTTCGGGATTTGATTGGAATGTGATTGAAGATGCCGATGCTGCCGGCCAACATCTCTCGCCCTTCGAGGGGGATCCAAAGTTTGCTGATGAGGACGCCATTGCTGACTTGGATCCTCGGGATCTGACGGAACAGACAAATCAGGATGCCCCCCCTCTTGAAGTTTTTGGCGGCCTTCTCTCAGCTCTTCCTGCTCTTCCAGCAGCTTGTAGTTTTGTAATCTTTTGAATATTTCAAGTAACATTTTATTCGGCCCATGTTGGCACTTGTAAATGCTAACGTTTCTTAATTTTATAAGTACGATTCCAACTGAAAGCCTTTTATTTGGCCTCCATCTTTTTTGTATGTAGTTGGCTGCCAAGCCAGTAACTTTTATTGTATGGGAAAGTACTTTGGTTATATCTTGTGTTACTTCAATTTTCTTCTTGATTGTTTCATGACCGTTAACATTTTTATCCGTTAACGTTAGTTATCATCTGGTCTGTTATGTGACCGTTATCGCCTTTTGAGCCTGTCATATGGCTTTTGTTTTGTGCTAGGTCTGTCATGTGACCGTTAACGCACTTTGAGCCTGTCATATGGCTTTTGTTTTGTGCTAGGTCTGTCATATGATCGTTGATGCACTTTGAGCCTGTCCTATGGCACTTGTTTTGTGCTAGGTCTGTCATATGACCGTTAATGCACTTTGAGCCTGTCATATGGCTTTTGAATTTAATTTGTTGACCTGTCATATGGTCAATTACCATGAATGAAAATTATAAGACAATTGTTGAATTGCTAGCAGAGGCTTGTATTATTCAAGTAATAAAAAGTGGCTCTTGGCCTGTTACACTCAATGGATCAAATATAGTATTTCTTTAAGACGCTAGCATTCCAACAATTTCTAAGCTCCTTGTCATCCATGCCTTTTAGAATGAAAGAACCGGGAGCGATCTTTTTGGCTATGATGTAAGGACCTTCCCAATTAGCAGTCAGCTTCCCTTCAGTACGTGCCTTGCCCGTGGCTGCTGTTCTGCGAAGAACTAGGTCGCCAACATCTAACGGCCTCTCTAGGACTTTCTTGTTGTAAGCCTTGCTAATTCTGTCTTTGTAAGCGGCTGCTCTCAGTTTTGCCCTGAGTCTTGTTTCTGGCAAGAAGTCTTGGCTTTCCCTGAGTGCTTGATCATTTCTCTGTAGGTTTGGGTGCTTGATCCGGTAAGAGGGTAACCCCACCTCTACTGGTAACACTGCCTCTACGCCAAAAGGCCAACTTAAAAGGGCTTTCTCCCATCGCTTCCTTCTCTGTTGTTCTATTCGACCACAGCACTGCCGGCACCATATCAGCCCATCCTCCTTTGAATCCATCTAGCTTTTTCTTCAAGGCATTCAAGATTTGTTTGTTCGCGACCTCTGCTTGTCCGTTGCTCTGAGGGTGGCAAATGGCTGAGTACGTAAACTTCACACGAAACTCTGTTAAAAATGCCTGTACGGGACGACAATCAAATTAGACGCCATGGTCGAAGACGATAGCCATGGGAATCCCAAATCTTGTTATAATGTTCTGCCAGATTAATTTCTTGACCTGAATTGCCTTGATCTTTGTTGCCGGCTCTGCCTCTATCCACTTTGTAAAGTAATCAATTCCCACTTTTAGGAATCTCCTCCCTCCAGTCGTTGTGGTGAACGGTCCTAGGATGTCCATTCCCCACTGAGCAAACGGAATTGGGCATAGGATAGGCTGCAAATCATTGGCTGGCCTATTAATGACGGGAGCATACCTCTGGCATTTATTGCACTTCTTGACGTAGCCTTGGGCATCCGTCAGCATACTTGGCCAGTAAAATCCAGCTCTCAAGGCCTTAAGTGCTAAAGCCTTTCCGCCAATATGATTGCCGCAAATGCCCTGATGTATCTCTTCAAGGATTTTCACGGACTCCCATGCCGTTGCGCACTTAAGTAAAGGCA
The DNA here is from genome assembly GCA_947646795.1 of Beta lomatogona. Taxonomy (NCBI): domain Eukaryota; kingdom Viridiplantae; phylum Streptophyta; class Magnoliopsida; order Caryophyllales; family Amaranthaceae; genus Beta; species Beta lomatogona. The sequence continues at coordinate 6,775,589 of CANSNZ010000949.1, read as the reverse complement.
GATTGAATGACTTTTTGTATAGCTCATTTTGATATATGACGTACCAGCTTGCCTGTCGCTTCAGTTTCTTAGCGGACGAAGGATCATTGGGAAGCGTCCCAGTCAGCTTATACGCCACCAGGTCACTAAACCACTCCCCTTGCTGGTTTATGCTGTGACGGTCACAATTTTTTCCGTGATGCTCTTTTCTTTCAAGATGTCCACCGTGACGGTTTTCTCGACACTGAATGAGTCAGAACTTGCCAATTTGGACAATGCGTCCGCTTTCGTGTTCTCGGCCCTAGGTATTGCTTGAATCTCAAAGTGATTCAATTGAGCTATTAACTCCTTGGTCTTTTCCACGTACTTCAGCATGTTGGCCTCTCTGACTTCAAATTCTCCTCTTAGCTGGTCGCTAACTAACTGTGAGTCCATCTTCAAGAGTACTTTCTTGGCGCCCGCCGCCAAACACATTCTCAAGCCCACAATTGCGGCTTCATATTCGGCTTCATTGTTTGACGTCGGGAAAGCGAACTTGATAATCACTATACCAGCCCCGGATCCGCTAACAGCGGACGATCCGTCAACTTCCAATAACCAGACTTTCTCTTGCTCCACTTCTTCCTCCTCATAGGAGGCTTCCACAATGAAATCTGCCAGGGCCTGCGCTTTGACAGTGGTCCTGGGCTTATACTGTATATCATACTCTAATAGCTCAACGACCCATTTCAGCAAGCAGGCGGAACTATCCATATTTTGCAACGCCATTTCTAACGGTTGATTTGTTAGAACTTTAATGGGATGACAGTCAAAGTATGGCCTGAGCATCCTGGCGGCAATTATCACGGCTAAAGCCATTTTCTCAATCAGCTGATAACGGCTCTCTGGCCCGTTAAGGATGTGGCTGGCGAAGTATATTGGCTGTTGCCTCTTCTCTTTTTCCACCAACAACACGGCCACTGTCTTAGGCGAGGCCGAAATATATAATTGCAATACGTCTCCAGTCTCGGGTCTTGTAATGGTGGGTAAGCTCTTCAAATGCTCTTTTACCGCCATGAATGCTTTGCTTTGCTCCTTTCCCCACTCGAACTTCTTATTTCCCCTTAGCAGCGCAAAGAAAGGCAAAGCCTTGTCCGCTGACTTTGAAATGAATCGAGTGAGGGCCGCCATTCTTCCTGTCAACCTTTGGATATCTTTGACGTTCTTTGGCTCAGGTAGGTCGGTGATAAGTGCGCATTATAATACATTTATATTCCCTTATTTTAATATTATATGTGTATTTATATTATTATTTTGATGCATTTTAGATTTTTTTAATTCTATTAGATATCATATGTTAGGTTTTTATTTTTATTACTAATATTACTTAATTATACTATTTTTGTTTAATGAGGTCAATTAGTCCAAGAATAAACAAAAAGGCAAGCCCAATCTCCTTGTGCAAATTCAGCCCAAATCTTGAAGCCTAAAAAGAGAAAACAAAAAAAAGAAAGAAAAACGTGAGAAAAAAAAAAGAAGGAAAGAAGAACGAAAAGAACAGAACAGAGGACGATGTTCCTCGTTCTTCCTTCTTCCACTTCGAACCATCATCATCCACCGCCACACTCCTTCACCGCCATTCATCGTCACCGCCACACCATCTCCACGAAACAGCCACAACTCCACATCAACTTGCAACCAATCACGAAGCAACGCCTTAATTCACGACCATTCAAAGGCGGTTTCAAGGGCCGAAATCTTAGAGCCCAATCCTCTTCTCTAATTGGTTCAAATCTCGCAATTTGAGGCGGCGAATTGGGTATAAATACCCAATTAGGGGTTCCGAAAATTGAGGCAACAATTCCACAAAATTTGAGAGAAATAATTTAGAGAAATAGCGTGGGTGTGTCGAGCCATTTGGGCGTGCTCGAGTTCGACGAAGAAGACAGCTTCGGGTTGGAGTCTTAGCACACAACCGAGGTGTGTGAAGTTCAACCTTGAACGTAGGTGCGAAACCCGACATTCAAAGGCGAATTTCCGGGCAAATACATAAGTTCTTCTCTTCTTTCTCTTGTACTTTCAAATTGGATTGATATATCTCGATTATATTTTTGGATTTCATTGTTGGTTTGAATTTATATATTAGATTGAATTATTGAATTATAGTTTGGATTGAATGGTTGAATGTTAATTGAAATTCAAGATTATTTGATCTTTGATACATGAGTTATATTTGTGTGTATGTTTTAGATTTCAATATTATGCCTATTTTGTTATCTTATTATGTATAAAGTTGAAACCTATGCTAGTTATATGATTAAGCTTAGTCTAAATTGTATAACAACAAGTAGCGACTAGTTTAATTTAGGCCTGCAAAGATGGTTTTAAGTTTAAACTAGAATATAACTTGGACTAGTTATTTAAACATAAAGATATGATATGTTTAGATTAACAAGGGATTAATGATGTACTTATTCTATAATGCTTCTAGTTTAATCATTGTAAGTTGCGAAATACTTGTAGTGATTAGATTAGTTTAGAATCAATGTTAGGCTTAGTTCAACGTTGATTAAAAGTAAGGAAGTATAGGGGAGTTTGGTTACTTGAATTCCTACAATTAATCTATCTAATTGAATCTTGGATTTATGAAATTGGAAATATAATCAAGGTTTGAAGTTTGTAAATCTCTAAAAGAAATATGAGCTTAAAAATTGGATTATTTGTCATCACTTGTAAATATTAGGTTAGATTTATCTTTAATAGTATTTAGGTTTTTAGTATCATCTTGTAAAACGCCCCCCCCAAAACAATGTGAATATGTATATATTAGTAAATAATATGTATATACTAGTGAGATTCTCGTAATTAGTTGAACTTGGATTTAAGGAATATATAAACCTCTCTGTGGGATCGACCCTTATTTATCGCTGTACTAAACTTAAATAATGCTAATGTGGATGAAATAAGGTTTTTAATTTGTACGCATAACGACATGTACCAGTCGGCAGTAGCTTGAACTTTGTCTGGATTCGCATCAATCCGTCTTTTGCTTACCAAAAAGCCCAAAAACTTCCTGCTCTCACCCCAAAGACACATTTCTTTGGGTTGAGCTTCATCTTATACTTTCTCAAAGTTCTGAAAGTTTCTTCTAGGTCATCCAGATGTTCGCGATCAGTTTTACTTATGACGCTGGAGTCGTCAACATATGCTTCAATGTTCCTCCCCCTCTGATATGCGAATACTTTGTCAACCAGCTTTTGGTAGGTTGCTCCGGCATTATGGAGCCCATACGACATGATCTTATAGTTGTACGCGCCACAATCCGTTATGAATGCTGCCTTCTTTCTATCGGCCTCGAGCAAACTAATCTGGTGATAGCCCGAGAATACATCCATAAAGCTTAGCACTGCATGACCGCTACTAGAGTCTACTAACTGGTCTATTCTTGGTAACGGATAGCAGTCCTTTGGGCAGGCTCTATTGAGGTCCGTGAAGTCTACGCACATCCTCCATTGACCGTTAGCTTTTTTCACCATGACCACATTGGCCAACCACTCTGGGTAATCACACGATTCAATGAAGTCGGCCGCCAGCAGCTTATCAACTTCCTCTTTGATGGCCTTGTTCTTCTCGGCCGAAAAATTTCGTTTCTTTTGCTTGATAGGGCAGACAGTGCTGTCAACATTTAGACGATGTACCATCATGGCCGGGTATATTCCCGGCATCTCATCCGCCAAGAACGCGAAGACATCCGCATTTTCTCTTAGGAGAGTCACCAGGTTGACCCTGACCTTTGGGTCCATGTCTGTTCCGACAGCAACTGTCCTTGCCGGATCTTCCGCCAGCAACTCCTGCTTTGTCTCTCAGTCCAACTTGGGCCTTGGCGTACCGTCGGGCCTGGATTCCAACTCTTCCATTGAAACTTCCATCATCTCTTCATCGCCTTTCTCGGATTCTTCCTCATTTGCCTGAACTCTCCTTTGAGCTCGCCTTTGTTTCCGAGTTGGCGGATTCAGGTTTTCTACCGGAATTCTTCTCGCCGGCTGCTTTAATGCTGTTAGATAGCATGATTTTGCCATCTCCTAATTTCCTCTTAACTTTGCTGTCGTCCCGAGGTTGGAAACGTACAGCATGGTAATTGACACAAAACCTTGGACGTCATGGATGAAAAGGCGTCCGATAATTGCATTGTAAGCTCCTGGTACGTCAACTACCAAAAATTCTGCCATTACATCCCTGGCGTTCTCATCTTCTCCTACCCTGACCGGTAGGGTTATCAAACCTTCTGGAATTACTGACGCCCCCGTGAAACCTATCATCGGGTAACGAACAGGCTTCAGTTGCTCCCGGCAAATCAACAGTTTCTCAAAAGTTGAGAAATACTCCATCCATCCCAAAATAGTCTGAACACTTTCCTTTTATGTTTGTCCCAAATTAGTTTGAACACTTCCATTTTTGGTATGGTTCCATTATTAATATATTATTTCTTTTACACATCTTTATCTCTACCTTTTATCAATAAAAAGTTACCCAACTTTATCTCTCCTCTAATAAAAAAATACTCCATTAACTCTTATCACATCTACTTTTTAAATAAAATAACATTTGATAACCACACTACAACTTATCACCTTAAACTACGTGTCCCAACAAGTGTTTAGATCTTTCTGGGACGGAGGTAGTACAGTATATTTGCGGAACTTCCTCCATCTCCCAAAATTCTGTGGATCAGACAATTTGATACTTTCAGCGTGACCACCAGAGGGTCGTCATGTGGATAGACGACGTGCTTCGTGTCCTCCGTGGTGAAAGACATGGCGGGCATTACTGGCTGCCTTCTCCATTGCATGCTTTCGTCGAAATTGACCTGGTGCCTGAATTCTTTTAGGCTGGCCTTTGCTCCGTTCACGCTGCCGCAATGAATCGGACCGCCACTTATAACATGAATTTCTGAGATCCGCGATTGCACATTCTGGTTATTTGGCTTTATCACGTCTCCCTCTTTTTACTTAGCCTTGTACTGAGTGAAGTAACCCCATCTTATCAGATCCTCAAGGTTATCCTTCAAATGCCTACAGTTCTCAGTAGTATGACCGTGATCCCCATGAAAGTCGCACCACTCGCTTTTATCACGGTTTTTGTGAAACATTTGCTTTAGACGCTGTCATTTCTCATTGTCCTTGTTCATCTGGTATATTTGAGCTCTCGAAGTCGTGAGCTGCGTATACGCATCGAACTTATCTTTGTACTCAAACCTTTCTCAGTCATTCCCCTTCTTGACCACATTGGACTCTTGCTTCTTTTCATCTCGGCCGCGATCATTTTCGCGACCTTTTTATTTCTTCTGTTTATCATCCTTCTTCTATTCAGGCTCGCGGCTTTGGCTGCTTGCGACCTTGTCAAATTCTTCACGTCTGATGAAATCGTTTGCCTTCCTCAAGACTGGCTCAAGGGATGTGAAGGTCTTACGGCCCAGTTAGCTCCTGAATGTGGACCCCTCTCTCAGCCCAGTCATCAAAGCTAAGATGGCCACATCCTGCTGAAGACGGGGTATGGTGACCGCCTCAGCGTTAAAACGGTCGACGAAATCTCGCAGGCTCTCATTGTCCCTCTGCTTGATAGATAACAACTCGCCGGTTGTGCGCTCACGGAGCCTATTACTCACGAAGTGAGTGCTGAACATAGATGAAAGCTGAGAAAAACTAGAAACATTACCAGCCTTGATGCTTTTAAACCATGTCTGGGCAATCCCAGTCAGAGTGGATGGGAAGACCTTACACCAGATAGCGTCCACCTGGGTGTATAAATACACGTGCCCCTCGTAAGCGGCCACATGGTCATCTAGGTCTGAGGTGCCGTCATACTTGCAGGACGGCATCTTGATCTGCGGCATGGGGTGGTTCAAGATTTATGGAAAGAAAAAGGAGACATGTTAGGCTTGATCAATAAATGCCCGCCAGCAGAATAATTGTTTGCACCACTGGTGCTATGTTCTCGGTGAGAACGACTTTAATTCTCATCTTCAGAATGGCTGAGATCCTCGATCTCAAGGATTGCTTCTTCATACTCTGGGTCCTCAATTTGCCTTTCCATCTGGCGTCCCTCTTGAGTGAAGGTCCGCATTCTCCTTATTGGGGGTGCCATCGGCGTTGCGACGATTCGCAGACGCCATCCGCCTACGAATTTGGCCAACCCTTGGATTAGGAGTGGGGGTGTTGTTAGGCTGAGGAGTACCCGCTTGTAACATTTGGATGAAAGACGCTACGGTTTGTAGCTGCTCAGGAGACAACTGACTGAGTTGAGTCAGGTTGAGTGGTCCGCCACCAGTGTTGACCTGAGATACATTGTTCTTAGGAGTTTGTTGTTCGTTGCCGTCCTCGGTCCCTCTAGTGTGGTCCGGTAATAACGGGCTGGGTGGACCCTTTACCGGTTTCAAATCCTAATGGACCACGTCCGTCAATGTTTGCTCTTTCCATGTTAGCGTTTCACAAAGATGGGAGGCCCCTCCATCTAGTGCCAAGTTGTTCCGGTTGTAGAACGGTTGGCGGTCTTGTGAAGAGTCCGCCAAGGATTGGAGTTAGCGTCCGCTAGTGAATAGATGCTCGGGGGGGATGCGAGGAAACCCCTTCCGACGCTCAAGTCAGCACGTGCCCAAATAGGATTTAGAGAGAGAGATAAGAGTTCTGAGTGTGAGAGAATGTACCTGCCGAATAGTACCATTTCGCTATTTATAGAAGTATTATTCATCTGACAGGGTGCGTAATCCTTTTACACGTGTACGGTCGTGGTGTGTTTGACAATTGGGAAGATTCCCTTATTTTGTCTTGTTGGGCGACCGCCAACGTTGTCGGACCACGTTGATAAGCTGACTTGTTAGAGTTGTAGGCGACAGCTACAATGTTCGTGTCCGCAATGATGTTCGCGGACTTACCACAGAGATCCGTTAACATACTTGGGTTATACCCATACAATTAGATTCAAGGAAAAAATATTCTATTTAAAAGTAGCAAGCTTTCTTCAATTTACAAGAAATTTTAGATAATATTTTCCAGTTATGTTCTATAAAGTAAATCCGTTAAGATTATGAATTGATTATAAAGATCCGCTATTGAAATATTCACAATTTATCCATAACAAAACATATAATATATGTCGAGCTAAGCTCGGGCCAACAACTAGTTTGTACTATTAAAATGTTTGAGCACGCATTATAGTCCTCTACGTTTCGGCTCATGTCATGTGCTGATAAGATGCCATTATACCCCCACATGACAATTTTCTATCCATGTCACATGGTGATATGACATCATTATCACTTTATAGTGATCTTTTTTTAGTACTACAAAGATACATATAAGAGATTTTAGCACATGTCTAATTATTTGATAGAATATTTAGAATCATATAAAACCAATGTTGGGGCTCTAATCATCAACTTTAGCTTATGGTTTAACATGGTATAGGACCCAACATGACAAGAATGTAACATGTTTGAAACTCATTTATCGCTCCTTTTCGAAGTGGATCATATATTATATTTAGCACTTTGTATAAGAGAATCTAATCTAATCTTGGATGATTCTAAGTTCTAACCAAAAGTTTTAGTTAATGATTGAATCCAAAACTTTTAGGACCTCAAATTTACTGTTACATCGTTGAATGTTAATTGGCGTCGGCTTTGATACATTATCTTTGAATAGTTCACCCACGTGGAAGATACTGGGTCTTGTATGAGGTATTGAACATGGGCCTTATAGCGATATATAAAAAGGATCCACAATCCCATATTTTTATAACTAAAATAATTTTTTTTAAAGATGAAAAATTTATTAATTTTCTTATATACTTCAATGTTATTTTTAATTTTCGGAACGAGACATCTTAGATATTACAAAATGGTAGGATATAGCAAACATAAAACTAAAAAAAGTTATGATATATTAAAACAAAAAGTACACAAAACATGGGAAAATTTTTGGGATAACGAACGCATAAACTTTTTTCCATCTAATAAAAAATATATAGGTGAGGCCCCTTAAAATTGGGGGCTCTGAGCGATCGTTTACTTTGCTTATGTGTCTGAGACCCTCTAGATGTAACCATAATGCAGAAGACATTGACGCAGCCACGCAGGACATAAGTCTTCTTAAAGTACGGGACTGGGCCAACATTTCGCGTGTTACAATCGCGAATTACAGTTGATTAGTTTTAAATTTATAAAGTAATTATTTTTTTTGACAATGAAAAAACCACAAGTTACAAGCCAGCCCTAACATCATGTGTTAGGTCATGGGCTTTTTAGATCATGCATCTAGCAACCTTAGCTACCATTACATATTGTTAGTGGTATCAAAAGAGGTTCTCGAACAGGTTTTGGATATACCCACTGTGAACTAAGTAAAACCCGGACAAGTCATGATTTTGCCAGTCAGTGCCCTGAGTCGTGATTGGTCAGGTTTTGTTCATCTGGGTCGGTCACATTTGAATCATGAGATTGTCGGGTGCCGGACAGGTGTGGGTCGTTCCATTTACAAGTCGATCCATTCCCGGGTATGATCGCCCATGAACTTGTGTTGGTTATTGAGGACAGTTGTTGGCCCTTGATGCGCATTTGTGACAATATACTCGACCTCGGATGGGTCGGGTGTTACAAAGGGATCAAATTACCCATCCAAAGTCGAGTGTTACATCTTTACCAACCAACCCAGCTATCTTACTCAGACTTTTCTCTCCCCAATATTTAAGAGCAAGGCCACGTAATTTGATCCAAATTGGAAAATTCTACACATCGTTCTTATCAAGGATCATATCAGGTTCCCACAACTTTGTAATCAAAGGTTTTTGATCAAAGAGATGGAATCCCTCATTTTTCACTTTTAAGCAAGACTCCAAACTAGCAAATCTCACTAGGAAAATTCCTTTCCCTATCATTGCATTCTTATCAATTCCCATTTTCCCCCAAATCCTCTTGAAATAACCCTCCACTACTATTAATGGAGGATTTGCCCCTTGCACAGAACATATAATTTGCAGACCAGTATTCAATCTCTTCCTGAATATCATCAGCCTCAATAGTAACCAGAGGAGGTGATTGATTTACCTGATTATCAGCCCTGGGGATAGCTTCATCCATTCGATTCGCCCATGACATCTTCCGAGTTGTTTTGTTAGCTTGCGACCCACTTTTCATAACTTCCAGCCATTCTGAGAGAATAACCTTCTTCATTGAATATTGCATCTTATCCGCCATTGGAGGAATCAGAATTTCCTCAGTAGCATCCTCCAATTCTTGTTCAATCACATCCAATTTCTCCAGAATTAGGCTTGGAATTCTAAATTAAGAGACTCCAGTAACTTCATCAACTGTTTTTGTCTTCCTTACCGGCGATGAAGATGGACCAGTCGCTTTGCCCTTGCCTTTCTACGCACTCTTCTTCGCCCCACGCCCTCTTGCCATGGCGTCAGCGTAGTTTAGCTAATCGCCTAAACAAACGCTGAGAGAGAGGGGAAAAGTTTAAAAACTCCTAGTCGTAACATTCTCCTTTATACCTAAAATGTCTACTTTGCGCGTAAAATGACATCTTGTAATAAGTCGGGACGTTAGTTCCAAATATGCTGCACTTCATGACAAACTAAGGTGCGTCTTGCTGCATGGATGACAAGCTGTGACACCTTAGGTTAGGACACTTACCCTTTAGCCAATCGAAATTAGTTCATCCCTCTTGTGATATATGTCAAGTGTTGCTTAACGGACATCATCTGCGAAGTTTATCCATATTATATTTCTTCAATAGACTATTATGATAAATCATAATCTTGTTGGTATATAGCTACATTGAACAAATTGTCCTTCATTAACCAATCTAATATGTTGTTAAGAGTCCAGATTGTTTTTATTTCAGCAACTTACTTCTCTGTTTTGTGGTTTCTGGCTTTCTGCAACTTACTTCTTTGTTTTGTCGAAAGTTAGAAAATTTCATCAACTTACTTCTCTGTTTTATGGTTTCAGTTTTTTTACTTGTTCTTTGAGTTTTTTTTTTTTTTTTTAATTTCTGCAACTTCTTCTCTGTTTTGTGGTTTCAGTTTTTCATTTGTTCTTTGTTTTAAGTTTTAACTAATTTTAATTGTTTCGTTTTTCCTCAATAATGTAGTACTTTCAGCGGGAGCAAGGATGAAATTGATACAAACATGGAGAACTTTTGCATATTTGATGATGAAGCTGCAAGTGTGGAAGAAGTTTAGAAATGTGCGGCTCCACCAACTAAGAGGAAGAAGGGCATCACTTCAGTGTCCTAAACAAGCCTAAAAAACCTCCTGTACATCCTAAAGTAAGTGATACCTCTTCTCAATGTGTTAGGAAGAAAAAATCTAAATGGTGGGTTCATTATGATGATTGTGTTGATGATCTTGATGTGGCTATATGTAAACATTGTGAAGCTCGTATTGGTTGTAAAGGGACAAATGGGACTACTCATTTAAAAAATCATGCTCAATGATGTAAAAAAGCTCCTACCAATATGGATATAAAACAAAAATTGCTTGACTTTAAGCCCATAAAAATAACTAAAGAAGATGGATCCACTGAAATTGTGAATGTTCTAACCTTGTGGGAGTTTGATCAAGAAATCACTAGAAAAGCACTTGCTAGGATGATAATTGTTGATGAATTGCCTTTCTTGTTTGTTGAGCGTGAGGGTTTTCGATATTTTTGTAAGGCCATCAATCATCATTTTGTTGTGCCTTCACGTTCTACTATAACAAGAGATTGTTATAAGTTATTCATCTACGAAATAAGAAATTATAAGATTTTTTTTAAAGGTCTTTCTTGTAGGGTTTGTCTTACCACTGATACATGGGCCTCTGGACAAAATTTGAGTTATATGTCATCTCTCATTTTATTGATGAAAATTAGAAGTTGCATAAAAGGATCATTAATTTTTGTCCGGTTGTTGGTCATAGTGGGGAAATCATTGGTAGGGCGGTTGAAAAATGTTTGAATGAATGGAAAATCAAGAGAATATTGACTGTGACTGTGGGTAATGCTAGCTCAAATGACTTAGCTATCCAATATTTGAAAAGAAGGATGAACCATCATCAAACTAGTTTGTTAAATGGTGATTATTTACATATGAGATGTGTGGCTCACATACTTAATTTTGTTGTGAGAAATGGATTGAGAGATCTTGATAGTTCCATTGTGAAAGTTCGTGGTAGTGTGAGATATGTTAGGTCTTCTCCGGCTAGACTTAAGAAATTTAAGGCTTGTCTACATGAAGAGAGTTTGGAAACTAAGAGTCTTGTGTGTTTGGATGTTAATACTCGATGGAATTGAACTTATTTGATGCTTGAATCTGCAATGAAATTTAAAAATGCATTTACTAACTTGCATAATCTCGAGAGCATTATTTCATTGTTAGAGAGCTTAGAAAATTTGGTGCCAAGCCGGATGAGAATGATTGGAAGAAAGTTGATTCCCTTTTGCCTTTTTTGCAATTTTTTTTTTATGCTACATTGAGGTTGTCAGGTTCTCGCTATGTGACTGCAAATTCTTATGTGCATGATGATTTTGGTGTTGGAACTATGCTTTCACAATATTGTCTAGATGAAGATGAAGGCATAAGAAACATGGCCCGACAAATGAAAGTGAAACATGACAAATATTGGGGGAATGTTAATAATCTCAATAGTTTGATGTTTGTTGCATTAGTCCTTGATCCAAGGCACAAGTTGGGTTATGTTGATTGGGTTGTTGAATCTTCTTATGGGAGTGAACAAGGTAGCCTTTTATCTCTAAAAATAAGGCTTACTTTGCGTGATTTGTTTGATTCTTATGCTTCTTCCATACCTTCATCAAAAAGCAAAGGGAAAGAAAAAATTCATCTTCTTCTACTCCAAATTTGAATAATGGTGGGAATGGACAAAAAAATAGAGTCATGGATTTTGAGGAATTCATGACACTTAAGTATCAAAGAGAAAAGGGTGGTATGGAAACTAGTGAGAGGAAAAATGAGTTAGAGAAATACTTGAGTGATGATTGTGAGTTCAATGATGCCAACTTTGATATATTACAATGGTGAAGGGATAGGAATAAGACATATCTCATCTTTCAACTCATGGCTAGAGATATACTTGTTATACCCGTTTCTACCGTTGCTTTGGAGAGTGCTTTTAGCACCGGAGGACGTGTGCTTGATTCATTTCGTACCTCGTTGACTCCAAGAATGGCGGAGGCAATTATATGTGCTCAAGATTGGCTTCGAACTTCTCATGAGCCTCTTATAATAGAGGAAAGTTTGCTTGAGTTGGAGAACATGGAGGATGGTAAGTTTAATCACAATTATTGTACTTTAATTATTTTTTACTTAATACTAATACTATCATTTTTTGTTGTTGTGATATTTGTTTTGTAGGTATGGAAGATTTGACTATGGAGCAACCAACCATTGATATTGATGAGTCGTTGGATACTTTTGAATGATCTAAAAGTTTATTAGAATTATGAAATTTTTTATGGTGGTGAAACTGTATGGGATTTTAAATTTGTTAACTTTATTTGTAATTTGTATTAGTGTTTTAATTTGAATGTTGGAACTTTGATGTTGAAAATCTACTAGAAGTTGGATGAATTAATTATGTATGTATGTATTAAGATGGAGAAGCCAAATATGCAATGATGCATAGATTATTAGATTGCATACTATATTTATTTACTACGTAGAACCTGCCATGGGCTTGATGGCTAATATGGGCCTTTTGTAACATTAGTGTTGGGCCCAAAATTGCAAGAAAAAACAGCTATGCAAAACCTTAAAAAGGGGAAAAAAATCAAGTGTTAAAATTTCGGATATCCGTCATCCGATCTGAAAAATTCTGATATCTATTTTTTTTCGGATCAGATTCGGATTGCTATTTTGCCGATCCAAAATTTTAGATCGGATCAGATATCCGAAATGAACGGCCCTAACTGCGAGGCTACGGGAGAGGGGGAGGGGGGGGCGATGGGGCCGGTGTTGGGGGGCTGTGGGGGAGGGGGCCGGTGGGGCTGGGGTTGGGGGTCGTGTGGTGGTGGTGGACTGGTGGGTTAGGGAGAGATAGTGTGTTAGGGTTAATTAGAGAATTAGGGTTTTTTAAGGTTAATTAGGGTTTTTAGGGTTAATTAGGGTTTTTAGAAAGTCAAGGGTGTACGGTGAATTTTGAAAAAAGTTGGGGTATCTGGTAAATAAAAAAACTTATCAGGGGTATTTGGTGAAAAAAACGGTAAAAAAAATACATGAAGTGAAATAGAATGGGTGGTCAGAAATCAAATGGGATGTTTCATTCATACTAAGCTTGTGTAAGATTGTCTTAATATAAACTTATTGTAAGACCATTATTTCACTTTTTTCCCTAAGATGGTTACTTATGTCTAGTTACCTTTTATGTCAAATGAGTCTGTTTTCAGAAAATTTTTACACTCTTAGGTTACTTCTACTATAAGCGAACCCACCGAACAAAGAAACTTTCGTTTTATCATACATTACTATAAAACAGTCTTATATGAGTGTTGACCCTAAGTTTTAAAGTTGACTAAATTAACAAAAGATATACTAGTTGTTATTCAATATTATGTTTAAGTTCATGTGTTGCAAGGTTGATCATTGAAGAACAAGAGAATAATCATGCCAAGATGAATGACAAGTGGTTTAATCAATATTGAAGTGAAGACGATGCTCCCTCAGTGATGAATCAACAAGCAAGATAATGAGGATTATTATGCAATAGGGTGTATATTTTTCTTCATTTAAAGGATGAATAAAGGTATGACAATATTTAAGTGAACAGTTCTAGGGAACTGGGAAGGAACGGAAACTTGTTGCTCCCATGGCACTTCGTCTAAGAAACACAACTTAGTTACACACAAGTCTAAGTGGTTAAAACGAGAATTAAGGAACTTAGTGAATGGATTAATATAACGTATATTGTAGTTGTTTTATTGAGTCAATAAATATTATTTAATTAGAGTCTTAATTTTTGGAGTCCTTAATTATAGATTAGTTGTTATTAGATAGTATTAAAATAGTTCTAGTTTTTTTTTTTTTTCTAAGTAAGTAAACTGCATTCATGGAACTTCAATTACAACCTAAACTAGCCTAAAGGAAGGGCAAACCAACTAGGTTGGACTCCCTTTAACCCTTTAGGCTAGAACAAGCCAACTAGGCCCAAATACATGTTAATACATCCAAGAACTTATTCATCTCAAAGACTAAGATTAGTGAACCACGTATAGTCTTTCCTAGCTATTTTCTTAGATATTACTACAAACACTCTAGCTCTAACAATGTTTCTGATCTCATACAAACATAATTGATGTTAGGCACACATTGCTCCCAGTATACTTTATTCCTGGCCTTCCATACACTGTAAACAAGGGCTGCAATCCCTGCTAGGAAAACATTTATCTGAAACCTGGATTTCCTACAGTTCTATACCTAACTGATTAGCTGTTGTAGAACGTATGTTGCTGCTTGGATCCCCAACCATGTTTTAATACTAGTAAGCAACTAGCACTAAAAGAACATCTAAAAAATAGATGGTGATGTGTTTCTACTTCAGTGGCACATATTAGGCAGTTAGCATTAGGACTAATGACAATAGCAGCTAGTTTAGCAGTTGTTTATAGTCGTTGTTGTACTGCCAACCGTAGAATAAATCTATGTTTAGGGAGATTTAATCTATTCCAAACAGCAGTATCCCAATGCACTCTAAGTTGCTCCCCAACCAATTTTTCATACACCAATTTTACTGAATATTTGTTCATCTGACAGAGATCCTCCTGTGTGAGTACATGCTTCAATTGTTCTTTCACCATGCATATCTTCCTCCAATACCAGCTAGCCCCACTGAATTAGGCTGATAACTCCACCACTATGTCCCTCTCAGGTAGACTGAATGTATCCACTTCAGCGTACACTATCTTGTTTAATGGATATGGCCCACACATATTTACCAATGCTAGCAATGTTCCAGAGCACAATATCTCTAAGGCCTAAGCCACCTGCTGATTTTTGTGAGCACAATTTATCCCAAGCTATGGCACCTAGCTATTAACTGTAAGCTTGCCCACCCCATAAAAAAGCCCTACATATCCTATTGATCTCATGTAAGTCTTACTTTGGGAGAATGAAAACTAGGCTAAGTAACATTGTGTTTATCAATAAAGTTCTTGCTATAATGGATAAGTTCCTAGTGCCTCACATTAAGCATTTGAGATCTTCTTGGCACAAATTGGAACACCAAGGTATCTGAAGGGAAGTTGCTGATGAGAAAAGCCCGATGCTTTAGAAACCCTTTTTATATCATTAGGACTCATGCCACAAGTGTAAAAAGCTGGTTTATGTATATTGGCTTGCAACCCAGATGTGTTAGAAAATAACTTGAATGCTGTCAGCATCAAATAGATAGAAGTATATTCCCCCTTATAGCATAATGTCATGTCATCAGCAAAGCACATATGATTAAGTTTCACTTCTTTACATCTAGGATGAAACTTAAATTGCTCAAATTCACTCAAATTCATCAAGATTCTTGATAAATACTCCACACAAATCACAAATAGGAGAGGTGTATATGATCACCTTGCCTCATCAATCCTCTTGAAGATTCAAAAAATCCATGCATTGTGCCATTAATCATGAGGGAAAACATAGGTGTAGTTACACATTGCATAACGAAACCAATGAAATGTTGTGGAAAGTCTAAATATGTGAGCATTTCATGCAAGAACTCCCTATTCACAGTGTCATATGCCTTCTATAAATTAATTTTGAGCATATAGCTAGGCTTGACATGTTTTCCATATTGCTTCACCATGTCTTGAATGACCATGATGTTATGAACAATATACCTCCCATGTACGAACCCACCTTGATTCTCCATAACAAGATCAGGGAGTACTTGTCTTAATTTGGCACATAATACCATAGTAACACATTTGTACAAAGTGTTGCAACAAGAGATAGGCCTAAACTCAGTCACATTAATTGAAGATTTTGTTTTAGGTATAAGTGTGATAACAATTGTGTTAAGTTCTTTCAGCTTTTGACCACTTTGCAAAACATCTAAAACAACATCTATCACATCATTATTAACTATATTCCAGGCATCTTTATAGAAAAAGGAACCAAAACCATCAGTACTTGGAGCTTTGCTGCCAGGGATTGATAATAAAGCTTTTTTTATTTCTTCTTCTGTATAAGGAACATTGAGAATACACCTACGTGCATCAATAAAACCAGGGGTCCCTCCTGTATAACTCGCTGAATCACTTGTTTCCTCCCTATAACATTGATGTTCAGCAGCTTCTCATAATAGCTTAAAAAAGTTGTAGCAACATCATATGGATTGTCATGCCAAGCACAAGCTTCATCATGAATGTTGTAAACTTGGTTTTGCAATCTCCGTACCTTTATACTCTGATGGAATAGTTGAGTATTTTCATCACCATTCTGTATCCAAGCCATTTTGGATTCCTGTGATAGAAATTCCAAATATGCTTGATGTATGCTGTGATAATCTTTCACTGCTACAATTTCTTGTTCTGCATATTGAATATGCCTAGGATGAGCATGCATCAACTCCTATACTGTAAGCATCTTATATAAGGCTTTCACATATGAAGCTTGAATTTCATATAATCCAAGCTTATTTAGCTCCTTCAAAGCTGATTTAACTTCTTTCAGTTTTTGTAGTAGCCTATACATTTTTATCCCCTGTATATGCTTCTACCATGTTGTTCTCACTGTGTCTTCAAATACGGGGGAGGATCTCCACATGGTAAAATAATTGAAGGATCTTTTACCCTCCTTAATTTCAGCATAAACTGCCAAAATTGTTGGAGAATGGTCAAATTCACCTTCTGGTTGAAATGCAACCTCTGCTAAAGTGTGTATGTCTTGCCAAGACTAGTTTACCATTACTCTATCAAGTTTGGAGAACACTCAATTTTCCCCTGATTGCTTATTATTCCATGTGAAATAATTGCCAGTGCTATTTACATCTTGCATCCCACAATGCACCATACATTCTCTAATATCTTTCATTTCACTCTCCCTCACAGCTGCACCAATCCTTTCATTGGTGCTCATAACACAGTTGAAGTCTCCACACATAATCAAGGGCGTAGAGATATTAAATGACATTAAATCTCTCCACAATATTTCTCTTTTTGCTCTTTCATTGAATGCATAAATGAAAGTACAAAAAACTTTGTTCGCCACTTACTGGCTCCAGATAACAATGCAAATACTGACTTGAACCACCTAGAATATTCACCTTGAAACTGCTTGCCTTCCATGCTACAATTATCCTACCACCTTCATGAAAACTAGTGATTGAAGTAAAACATACACCAGCCATTGAAGACTCTTTGATATAAATTACCAAGGTTATGAGGCTGAACCTTAGTCTCTAATTGACCTACAACACCTACAGAGAGCCTATTAATATAATTTTTCACATTAATCTGCTTTTTAATGGTGTTGAGGTCCCTTATATTCCAATAAAGCAATCTATCCATTTGAAAGGCCTTCGAATTGCAGCATTTGAAAGGCATTCTGAGTATTGGTAGGCTTTGTTGCAGTTGTTCTCACCCTTATAGGCTTCAAAGCATGCTAAAAACCTTTAGGATCTCCCTCTTGAATTGCCTCTTTATTCAGATTCTACACTGGTTGCTCAGTAGGCTGAACTACAGGTGGTAATGTTGGAACATTTGAGGCTGCTATTGCAGGTTGCTGAACCTTCTTAGGCACCCAAACCTTCTTTTGCTTCACCCTAATGCAGTCCTAGCTAGTATGTCCAATATCCTTATAGAATTTACATTGTTGAGGCTTCCATTCAAACAGCACTAGCACCTTGATTAATTTCCCATGCTCATTCCAAAATTGTGTGAATTCAGGGAATTCATGATCCAATTTAACCTCAATTAAAATCCTAGCATACTGCAATTTATCCATATTCCTTGTTGCTTCATCACATTTGATAGGATCACCAAGTTGAGAAGCAATTTTGTGCAGGGATTTCTCTCCCCGGTATTTAAGATTCAGCTTCAACTGCACACATATTGGTACAGTTTTGAGAGTATCTTTCTCAAAATCCATTTATGGCATCCAAGGCTTCATGATCAAGGGTTTCTTGTCAAAAAAAAAAAATGACCAGCCAATACAGTATCCCTTGAATCCATTGCTTGAAAGCGCACCAGGAAAATTCCTTTTTTCACAATTACAACCTTATCAATTTTATAAGCCTTCCAAACTCGACGCAAAAATCCTTCCATGACATGAGCAGAAGGGTTTCACATAACAAATCAATGAAGATTGCCAATAATCTACCTCTTCCTGTATGTCATCCATTTCTATATGCACATGATCAATTTCAGTTTTATCATCAGATT
The DNA here is from genome assembly GCA_947646795.1 of Beta lomatogona. Taxonomy (NCBI): domain Eukaryota; kingdom Viridiplantae; phylum Streptophyta; class Magnoliopsida; order Caryophyllales; family Amaranthaceae; genus Beta; species Beta lomatogona. The sequence continues at coordinate 6,757,204 of CANSNZ010000949.1, read as the reverse complement.
GATTCATCTTATCAGCATTCGATTGATTCAACTAATTCTGATTCTCTAGTATTTCATCATCACAATTAACATCTTGCTGTAGGATAGGAATAGAAGAAATACCTAGTGTTACTGTTCTATTGCTGGCACTCTTATGAATGGATTGAAGCCATTAATTCATTAAAAGTATGGCGAATCTCAGACTGTTGCTGAATCTCCATGATTGAAGCTCTTAGAGTAAGATCTTCACCAATGCCTAAACCAAAATCCAATGCCTGATTCCCATAATCTCATCTAATGATTGGGTACACAAAGCTTGAGACTCCGATGAAGGTCATCTAGCCTTTTCCTTCTGCTTTCCATGCTCACTTCCTTGAGATTTTCCACCGCTTTTTCTATCCATGGCTACGTTGCACGTTAAGCTAACGTGCACCGAGAGAAAACTTGGAGGAGAGGTTTCTCAAAATCAGTGCCTAATAGTTTTACTTTTAACTAAATAAATAAAAAGATTATCTTAAATATCTTTTTAGAGTTATAGTAGGAAATTAGTTAGAGTCAATCTAGGATTATTTTATTGAGAATATTAATAGTCTTTAGAAAACTAAAATACACATTTATTTACTCATAACTTTTGCTTATTCCCCAAGTTCTAAACCATGCTCAGTTAGTACATTTAACAGTTAGTGGAGTTAGTGGTTCTTAGTTCCCAAGTAAAGAAACATCGAGTTAGTGATATTGTTTGTAGGAAGTAACTAAGCACTTGGTTATCTAGAAATATACCAACGTAATTTATTTTCTAAGTGCGTCTGACAAAAGCAAAATATTTCAAGTGTTCAAAAACTCAGTGCCAAAGTTCCTAAGAGAGTTCATACTTATTGTTTTGCTTTTCATTCTTCCAAAGTTAGTGAAAAATTGTATTTCTTTTAGGTTAAGGGTTTTTGAGTGAAAACCTTTGTATTGTGAGAAAGAAAGAAGCAAGAGAAGACTTAGACTTAAGTAGTGAGAAAAGAGAAGAACAATAGTTGTGGAAACTATTGTTGGGAACTCAAGTTCATAGAGGAACTTAGGAAGAGAATTCTAGAGAAGTGTAATATGTTGTAACAAAATCATTACCTAATACTAGAGAGAATTAAAATCCCCAGTGGTCGAGATTTTTCTCCTTATATTGAGATAGAGACTTTCCTTGTAAAAGTCTCTTGTGTTTCCTTGACGTGTTGCTCATGATATCTTTTTATTCCGCGAAAACTTTCGCTCATTTCTCACACTATAATTCACTCCCTCTAATTATAGTGATCCTATTCAAACAACAATGAAATTTTGCAGTTTAGGAAAATTACAAACTTTAAGAGACTAGTAAGTTTGGTAATGGAATGCCTTTCATTTGTAACTATTGCTTAAGGATGATAATTGATCTTGAACTCCACTAAAATATGTGAATCCATATCAAATCTTTAGGATTTGGATATTTGAACCAAACGGAATTGTGCCAAATTTAAATCCACGATATAATACGTCAGATTTGGACCTTATTTTTAAAATGCTAATTTAGTCCATATGTAATTAGTGACAATCAACGTTTGTGATTAAAATATAGTCTCATTATTATTATTATTATTATTATTATTATTATTATTATTATTATTATTATTATTATTATTATTATTATTATTATTATTATTATTATTATTATTATTATAATAATAATTATTATTATTATTATTATTATTATTATTATTATTATTATTATTATTATTATTATCATTATTATTATTATTATTATTATGTTAGAAAACTGAAATTAAACTTAGATCCATGGACCCGGAAGATTTGAATTTGTATATTATATTTGTAATGTTGATGAATCTAGACTAGACTTAGATCCAGGTTTAAAAATTTTGAGTTTGGGTACAAATTCCATCTTTTTCCAACTTGGATTACAAAGTTAAGCCACTGCATAGAAACTATACCCTAAGGAGACATCAATTTCTATTTTTTTCCTATAATAATCACCCATAGAAGTGGACATGCATTATAATGATGATACAAATTTTGTCCGCGAACATCATATCTAATTCAACAAAAAAAGAAATATTTATATGTAACCCTGAACTTGTATATGCTTAGATACAAGAAACATGAATATTACATGCTATTCTTGTAGGAGTTCAGATGCTTAATGCGGAAAACGAGTATCACATACTCAAACATCTAACACCAAGATCTTTGCATAAATTAACATGAATCTATAAAGAGTATAAAATATACCTCTTGATGCGTGAATTCCACTTCCACCCCGAGCCTTCTAGTGGAGATCCTTTAGAACGTCAACCGCCGTTCCTCTAGTGTTGGTCCACGAACAACCCTTAGATCACCACGTATGCTAGTACGGAAGAGAGAAGAATCCTCTTGCTTTTGAGGTGTATGATGGCCAAATGAGGAGAGAGAGGAGAGCAAAGAAAATCAGATTTTCTTCACTAAAATAATGTAATCACCTCACCTTTGTAACCCCCATATGATTATATAGGATGGTTACAAAGAGATGATTCACGAGGCTTTATTTTGCCTCATAATGTCATACATTATGAGCCTAATAAACTCATGAGTTACAACTCTTACATCCATCATAAAACCGCCCAACCCATTTCACAAATGGATTTGGGTAATATCCAAGGGTTGTCACATTGTGTGACCTCATAGGACCCAATACATATTAGTAGTTGGCCTAAATATACTAGTCCAACAAACCGCAATTAGCTTCTAGCAAAACGTTGCGGTCACCTAATATTATTGAATATATTATCTTCATAATTTGTCCATATACATTTAGTTTGTTACACTTGATCGAGGACAAAATCCTTCAATCTCCCACTTGTCTAAGAACAAGTGTGTAACCTTCAAACTCCTTAAGTTGCTTAATGTCTAACTTGATGACATGGTAACATCATATGTAAACCATACCAACATTCAAGTTGTTTCTTGAAATCCGAGTTCGAACTGTCGAAACAAATGATTAACTCCTTAATCCATTTGAGCACGGCCATGCATTTTCAGTTCTCGCTCTTCAAGAGGTCAAGACACCAATCCTAACTCTTAGGAGGACTTTATCCAGTCTTGTATAACCAAAACTCTCACTCAATTCGTAGCAGTTCCGACCACTACTTTTATAGCCTCCTTTTACGGCACGACGTTTTGCAGTGTGAAAAACATACTAATCCTTAAGTAAGAATAGTGTCATACTCATGTCTAAGGAATCCACAAAATATATTAATGAGATTCTCATAAACCTTTTAGAGAACTCCCACTAGGTCTGCCCAACGTGTATCAACTATTCACGCCTATGCAAATGACTAGACATCTCTATGTCCCCATAGCCCATGAAACTGCGCTATCAATCAATTTACAATCTAGTCCATGAAACATAATCATTTACGTTCAATTTTTAATGATTTGAATTAGGGATAAAGGTAAATTATAACTCCTGTTCACTGGATAGGGTTTCATTCGTCAAATCACATATTTGACAATCCTATCAAACGTTATAAAATACTTTGAACGTTTTATTTAATACTAAACCAAGATTAAATAAGAACATAACCTTTTATTTGATAAACATAACCAAACATATCACAAGAGTAACTATAACTGTGAACTAATTAAAAGTAAATAGTACACAATCAAAACCACTCTCCTACATGCTTAAGTCCTATAGCCCTAGAATGACTCTCATGCTTAGGCTGAGGCAATGGTTTAGTCAAAGGATCAGCGACATTGCTATTCGTATGAACTTTGCTAACTATTACATCTTTTCTCTCAACGATTTCTCGAATGAGATGAAACTTCCTAAGTACATGTTTACACCTTTGATGTGATCTTGGTTCCTTAGACTGAGCTATGGCACCATTGTTATCACAATGTAAAACAATACCATCTCCAACACTAGGCACTACTCCTAGCTCCAGAATGAACTTCTTCATCCAAACGGTTTCCTTTGTTGCATCTGCCGCAGCAATGTACTCAGCTTCTGTTGTAGAATCAGCGACAGTACTTTGCTTTGAACTTTTCCAGCTCACTGCCCCTCCATTTAGACAAAAGATGAAACCAGATTGGGATCGAAAATCATCTTTGTCAGTTTGGAAGCTCGCATCTGTGTAAGCCTCAACAATTAACTCACTTTCCCCTCCATACACTAAGAAATTATCCTTAGTCCTTTGTAAGTACTTTAGGATATTCTTAGCCGCACTCCAATGTGCGTCACCTGGATTTGATTGGAATCTGCTACACATGCTCAAGGCATATGAAACATCTGGGCGAGTACAAATCATAGAGTACATAATGGACCCTATAGCTGAAGCATAAGGAACATTACTCATTCGCTTAATCTCATTAGGTCCAGAAGGACACTGAGTCTTACTAAGCGAAACACCATGTTGCATGGGTAGAAAATCTCTTTTAGAGTTTTCCATATTGAACTTAGTAACGATCTTATCTATAAAAGTTCGTTGGCTAAGTCCAATCATCCTCTTAGACCTAACCCTATAGATCTTGATCCCCAAAATGTACTCAACGTTTCCAAGGTCTTTCATAGAAAAACAACTCTTCAACCATTCCTTGACTGACTCAAACATGGGAATGTCGTTTCCTATGAGAAGTATGTCATCTACATACAAGACCAAGAAGACTATGTTACTCCCACTTTCTTTCTTGTAAACACAAGACTCTTCTCCGTTTTTGAGAAAACCAAACAGCTTGATTGCCTCATCAAAACGAAGATTCCAACTCCGGGATGCTTGCTTCAATCCATAAATGGACTTTTGAAGCTTACATACCCTCCTAGGATATTCTGGATCCACAAAACCTTCCGGTTGTGTCATATACACATCTTCTTTCAAGAACCCATTCAAGAAAGCGGATTTGACATCCACACTAGTGGAAAAAACTGCTTTTGCCACTTATCAAATACTCCGGTTGATTGATCAACCCGAGCATTTGTGAAAAATTTAATTTAAAAAATTCACAAATGCTCGGGTTGATTAGTCAACCCGAGCATTTGATATCAAATGCTCCGGTTAACTAGTCGACCCGAGCATTTGAACCCTCTCTCAATTCATGAACCCTCACATTGTACGTGCTAAAATAATTAATTTTCGTATCTCCTCAACAGGCATTCTCTCTCTCCATTGTTTTCCCTCCCTCCCAAGTCCCCCGACTCTCTCAATTGGACCCTCTCTCAATTGAAACCTCCGCCGTCCCTCCCTCCGACATCCCTCATTCCCAAGTCCCTCTCTCTCTCAAGTCCGCCGCAGTTCAATGGGTTGCATCACAAGGCGTCGACCTCGCTATTTCTTTAATCAAATTGCCAAGCTCCTTTAGGTCTGATTTTCTCATAATTTCTAGATTTTTTTGAATTACTCGAATCAATTCTAGGGTTTAATCTAATGGACCAATCGAAGAGAGAGAAAGCATTGGCTAATCGAAGAAATCGAAGCATGAAACCCTAGATCCGAGAAGAAAATCAAGAGCACGAAGCATGAAACCTTAGATTCAAAAAGAAATCAAGACCAGTAAAAAGGCCGATAAAGAAAGGGAAAAGGAGAAGAAGAGACTCTGAATTAGTTGAACCTGTTGTTCATTTGAAGCTTAAAAAGCCTAAATTAATGGATGAGAGGCGGATGAAGAAGATGAAGCGCAAAACCCTAATTCACTTTCGAATTTTCGTTTTTTTACAGCCATTGAAATATATTTTGATTTCGAAAGGGTTTCAGGCTTTGTTTCTTATTCTAAACTATGACCTTTGGTATGGTTATGAATGGTTATGAATTGTTGTGATTTGGTCGCTCGTGCGCGAATTGGCCAGGTTTGTTTTCATTGTTGTTCTTCAGTTCGGTGATTGATTTTATGTTTGTTTGCGAAATTTAGTTTCTTTTTTTCTTTACGAAGTTAGTAGGATTAATTTTGGTTGAATGATCCTAACTTAGGATTCAGTTTTTGCAGAACTTCTAGGACTACATATGCAAACATTTTGAGAGAGTAGGTGGCTATCTGTCTGTTGGCAGAGATGCTTGATAGAGCTTGCATATTACAGCAGCAACAGAAGACTATTAGTCAGTGAAGATTGACGCACAAACTCTTTTGGTAACAACTTCTCTGCATGTTTCCTTCTTAATGATTTCTTCATGATTCAACTAGCGCTCAGAAAGTGGGCTTTTGCCAAATTCACTTGGTTCATAGTTTTATTGTCTATTCTTGTTCCACTTGTAGAAAAAGGAGAGAGATGTAAAATGACGCCAGAGACATGAGGCTTTTGCCATATCTATGCAGCTGCAGTCACTCGTTCTTGTCGCACACGCACACTTGCGAAATAGACATTTGGTATGCTGTGAACATTCTTTCACTACTAGAACTGTCACTTGCTGTAAATAAGATATTCACGAATAAATGGCGCCTAAGTTTGCCTCTTCTCATTAAATGTTTATAAATTTTCTCACCTGTACTTTGTAAGGTGCGAAAACATGCATAAGTGAAATGTTTTTATCAATGTAATTACTGGTTTTATCTTGTTTTGCTGGTTCAGATCTTAGGAGCTAAATTTCTGATTAGCAGTGCAATGTTCAATTATAAATAGTTGGATTTTGATATGTGTTAGGTCCGATTAGGGTGAAATTTGTATCTTTCCTTGCTAATAGAAGGAAGCATAATGGACGATTATTTTTATGCTATTAGGGGGTTGATTTGTGATTGAATATAGGATGTTTGCATTTTGGAAGTTAACTGCTTCTTTCTGACATACACATAAAGTGATGAAGGAATTCAAATGCTGCTTAATTTATGTAATTTGTTGCTGGAATATATAAGATATAATGTATGACAGTAGGTGCCTCTGCTTTAAACCTGTGCATAATTTTTTTTTTAATAAAATTGTACAAATGCTTCGGTTGTATGCTTAAATCGGAGCATTTATTTCCACAAATGCTCCGGTTTTCTCTTACAAACCGGAGCATTTGATCTATTCTAGGCATGTAAAATACATCAAATGCTCCGGTTTTAATCCCGGAGCATTTGATAAACTAAATGCTCCGGTTTTCAACCGGAGCATTTGTGAAATTCTCAAATGCTCGTATGACGTCTGCTACGCGTCAAATACGGAGCATTTGTGGACTTTTTAACCGGAGCATTTGAGTATTTTTCTACTAGTGCCATTTGCCAAATCTCATAATCATAAAAGGCAGCAATCGCTAGGAGTATCCGAATGGATTTAAGCATTGCTACTGGTGAAAAGGTTTCGTCATAGTCTATGCCATGAACTTGCTTGAACCCTTTTGCAACCAATCTTCCTTTGTAAACCTGAATGTTACCATCCTTGTCTGATTTCACTTTGAAAACCCATTTGCAACCAATAGGTGTAACCCCGTCGGGCAAATCCATCAAGTCCCATACTTGATTTTCAAACATAGATGCCATTTCGGACCTCATGGCTTCAAGCCATTTTTCGGAGTCTTCACTCATCAAAGCTTGCTTGTAGGTAGTAGGTTCCTCAAATTCTAAGATCATTATCTCAGTACTTTCGGTTAACAAGAAATCAACAAACCTTTTGTTTGGTATTCTTGTTCTACTTGTCCTACGAGGGGCTGCAACAGGAGAAATTTTCTTCTCAACAATTTGAGAATTTTCTCACGAATTAGATTCGAGTGAGACAGTAAGAGGTTCGTGTACATGATGCACTTCCTCCAACACTTGGTCAGTTATGGGAGAAGATTCCTCCAAAGGAGGAACTACTTCAAGCACCACAGTTGGCACTTGAGCTTCTGACTCTAACATAGGTTGAAATATGTCCATTTGTTGCTTTTATAGAACCTCTTCGAGAAAAATATTACTCCCACTTGCCTTTTTGGAAATAAATTTTTTTTCCAAAAAGACACCACGACGAGCAACAAACACTTTGCCCTCAGTCCGATGGTAGAAGTAATAGCCCTTGGTCTCTTTGGGATAACCCACAAAGAAACACTTATCTGATTTAGGGGCGAGTTTATCTGAAAGTAAACGTTTTACATAAACCTCACAACCCCAAATACGTAGAAAAGACAAACTTGGAGTTTTTCCACTCCACATCTCATATGGTGTTTTTTCTACTGCCTTTGATGGAGTTCTATTAAGTGTGAAAGTAGCAGTTTCGAGAGCATATCCCCAGAAGGAGATGGGACGATCAGCAAAACTCATCATAGACCGAACCATATCAAGTAGAGTTCGGTTCCTCCTTTCGGATACACCATTCAACTGAGGTGTTCTAGGCGAAGTGAGTTGGGAAAGAATTCCGCAACTCTTCAAGTGATCACTAAACTCTTGGCTCAAATATTCACCACCACGATCGGATCGTAGTGCTTTAATTGTTTTGCCAAGCTGGTTTTGGACTTCATTCTGGAATTCTTTGAATTTCTCAAACGATTCCGACTTATGCTTCATTAAATAGACATATCCATATCTACTTAAATCGTCAGTAAAAGTAATGAAGTACCCAAACCCTCCCCTAGCTTTTGTGCTCATTGGTCCATACACATCAATATGTATTGGCCCAATAGATCACTGGCCCTTTCACCCTTTCCAGTAAAAGGTGACTTTGTCATTTTAACCATTAAACATGATTCACATACATCAAATGGCTCAAAGTCAAAGGATGTTAGAAGTCCATCTTTATGTAACTTCTGAATGCGTTTCGCGTTTATATGTCCTAAACGACAATGCCATAAGTAAGTAGGATTAGTATCGCTTAATCTATGTTTTTGCTGTCTATGTTAAGGACATCTTTGTCTAAGTCTAGGAAATACAGACCATTAGACCTTTTAGCAATGGCATAAAACATTGAATTCAAATAAACAGAGCAACAACCTTTCTCAATTGTAAATGAAAACCCTTCATTATCCAAAACAGGAATAGAAATAATGTTTTTGGTAATAGCAGGAACATAATAACAGTTATTAAGCTCTAATATTAAACCAGAAGGCAAAGCTAGACTATAAGTCCCAACTGCAACGGCCGCAACCCTTGCACCATTTCCAACGCATAGTTCTACCTCCCCTTTAGCCAAGGTTCTACTCCTTCTTAGTCCCTGCACATTCGAAGTAATGTGAGAAACACAACCGATATCAAATACCCAAGAAGTAGATGTTGCAAAATTAATGTCAATGACATAGATACCTGAAGAAGAAGCCCCAGACTTCTTATCATTCAGATACTTCGGGCAGTTACGCCTCCAATGGCCTATTTGACCACAATGGAAGCACTTGGCATTTGCGGCCACCTTTGGCTTTGCCTTTGCCTGTGGCTTATCAGCAGTCTTAGTGGCAACTTGCTTGCCCTTGTCTTGCTTTTTCTTGCCAGCCCATTCCTTCTTAAAACCCTTTCCCTTTTGAACCATAAGAACTTCCTTCTTAGGTGCAACAGAGATGTTTTGCTCGGCAGTCATGAGCATCCCATGTAACTCAGCAAGGGTCTTCGATGCCCCATTCATATTGAAGTTCAACCTAAACTGGTTGAAGCCTTCATGAAGGGAGTGTAGTATGATGTCAGTAGCCAACTCTTGGCTCTAAGAAAAGTCCAACCTCTCCATTGCCTCGAAATAACCAATCATTTCGAAGACATGAGTGATGACTGGCTTGCCTTCGACTAACGCACACTCAAGAATAGCCTTGTGAGTTTCATACTTCTCTATCCGAGCTTGTTGCTGAAACATAGTTTTCAGCTGTCGGATAATATTGTAGGCATCCAAGCTTGCAAACCTCTTTTGAAGGCTTAGTTCCATAGCCGCGAGCATAAGGCAAGTAACAATTACTGACCTTTCTGCAACGCCAGACATGATATCTACATAGAAGATGCAAAAATAATAAGTATGTTTATCATAATAGCTTTTAACAAATTTTAAACATTTTTAAAATAAAAGTTATGCACTTGACCAATTTTAAATGTGTCCCCTTTTGAATCAAGTGATTCTAAGATCCTATCAAACATGATTTATAAGTGGACTTTGGCCTCAACTTAAAACCAAATTTAAAAGGTAAGTAAACTCTTTTACTAATTACAACAATTGTAATTCTTAGTTGATGGGTGATTGCTAAGGTGATGAAAGCTCCCAGGTAAGGAAGTTACCCACAACGTTGGGGAAAGCCTTCCTAATCCTAGACAGAACTTGTCACCCAAACACAAAAAACCCAACCCTTTGCTTCAAAATCCAAAACCGTTTTGATGATTTTGTTGCGTCAAACCAAACTAAACATGCAAATTTCGGAAATTTACTCTACTTAGCCCAAGATTGGAAGTAACACTCTGCTTTGGCAGAACCTATTACTAACGATCAAGATTTTAGTAGATGTTTATTTGGAAAAGCAATTACCCAATATTAGCTTTAGGGACCTAAGTAAATTATTATGTGATTTAATTACTAGTGAACTCATTGCAAAAATAAATCACATGCATAATAAAACTTAGAAAGCATTCAAAAGCAATATTTAAATGCATAAAATAAAATGTGATCCTAGTATGGCCCCTAACCCTAAAGACTACTCTTTAAGGTCTCCTTTCTTGAATCACCATGGATCTCCATCCTTGTGATTCATGGAATAAGAATGAATCACCATTCTTCTTATTACAACTTGAATAATCATTTTTGGAATTCTAAACTAAAATTACAAAAATACCAACGATACACAAATCGTATTTAGATTACAAAAATACATTAACGATACGCAGATCGCAATTTCTATCCAAGTTTGGGCCATACTAGTCACCGCATGCAATCATAATATCATATATATAAAACATGCATTTTAATCCACTATTAAAATAAATTATTATGCTTCAACAACTTTAAAACATAATAACATCAACCAAATTTAATCTCATATTAAATTAAATGGTTAGTACCTCTAGACAAATTCAATCATATTAAAATTTATCTCCCAAGGGCTTTAAGATATTAGTCTAACAAATTTAATCAACTATTAAATTTAAAGAAAAATACATAAGCACTCTAAGGCACCACATATATTTTAATCATATTAGAACATAAAAGCATTGCATGATATTTAATCACAAACACTAGCATGAAAGAATTAATCAACTTATTAAAATTAACATCCTAACATAAAATTAAATACCATAAAATGAAACTCCCATCATAATTTTAATTCATTTTAAGCATTAGCATAGGATACCAAGCATAATAACTACTTAATATGCATTAAGGGATAAACGGATTAAACGTTTTTATCCGTTGAAGGAGAAACCGAGCCAAAGAGACAGACCACCGCTCGCGACCCGCGAGCTAGGTCGCGACTCGCGATGTTAGTCGCGACTCGCGAGAAGCTCACTGCTTCCACTTTTCCGATTTCAATTCAAGCAATTTTAATCGAAATACGTATGATTTTCTTTATACACTAAAACACTTTTATGCATAACTAAATCAGACTTGGCCTCAAATTCAAGAATTCATGCCATGAAATTATACATAATCAAATTAAGCATAAAAACCTCAAAGCATGCAAACCATGAATCATACATATATATACATCATATTCTAATTAACAATTTAACTAAAACATGAAACAATATAACAATTATATATGTATATATACATGTATCGAAAATGTATAAAAAACTTTTATACTCCCACTAGATTAAAATCCAATTTTAATCATGCAAACAATATCCTCATGCTAATACCCTCCCCTAAATGAATTAAAATAAAGGAAAACATGCATCAACATGATTATATTAATCTATGCAATAGGCTAACTGATACCACTGTAGGAGTTCAGATGCTTAATGCGGAAAACGAGTGTCACATACTCAAACATCTAACACCAAGATATTTGCATAAATTAACATGAATCTATAAAGAGTATAAAATATACCTCTTGATCCGTGAATTCCACTTCCACCCCGAGCCTTCTAGTGGAGATCCTTTAGAACGTCAACCGTCGTTCCTCTAGTGTTGGTCCACGAACAACCCTTAGATCACCACGTATGCTAGTACGGAAGAGAGAAGAATCCTCTTGCTTTTGAGGTGTATGATGGCCAAATGAGGAGAGAGAGGAGAGCAAAGAAAATCAGATTTTCTTCACTAAAATAATGTAATCACCTCACCTTTGTAACCCCCATATGATTATATAGGGTGGTTACAAAGAGATGATTCATGAGGCTTTATTTTGCCTCATAATGTCATACATTATGAGCCTAATAAACTCATGAGTTACAACTCTTCCATCCATCATAAAACCGCCCAACCCATTTCACAAATGGATTTGGGTAATATCCAAGGGTTGTCACATTGTGTGACCTCATAGGACCCAATACATATTAGTAGTTGGCCTAAATATACTAGCCCAACAAACCGCAATTAGCTTCTAGCAAAACGTTGCGGTCACCTAATATTATTGAATATATTATCTTCATAATTTGTCCATATACATTTAGTTTGTTACACTTGATCGAGGACAAAATCCTTCAATTCTATCATCCATTTCTAAGAAAATATTTTTTTAAGAACATTATAGACTTATAGTATTAGAAGTATTTTACAAAGACAATTGGCACCCACAAAATTTTTGATTACCTGCCACTAGCAAAGATGAAAGCAAGTGTGAATCATATGATAGTGAGTAAGTGGCACTGCTACAACCGCACTCCGATTTTGGAATTCCTCTAAGCAAAGAATTACAATCTTCTTGAAACGATCCATCGTCATTAATACATGTATGTGACGACCCCTTTCCTTTTATATTATCTAGTTCCGTTGCAACTTCCTTCATGGTAGGCCTATCTTGTCCTTTTAACATCAAGCACCATTTAGCTAGATTTGCCAAATGCTGTATTTGCTCAATTGTTCCCTCATTAACAATACTTTTATCAAGAATGTCCGATAAATGACCATTTTTCATCTTAACAAGGAAGTGCATAGCAAGACATTTCTCAGTTTCAACCCTTTCATTAGAAATCGATTTTTTTTTTCTTGTTAAGAGCTCCACCAAGACAACACCAAAACTATAAACATCACTCTTTTCAGTTAGTTCACTTGTTTGCATATACTCAGGATCCAAATACCCTCGTGTTCCTAACACCATTGTAGCAAATTGGCTTTGGTCTTCTAGAACCAACCTTGAAGCTCCAAAGTCTGTTACCTTAGCAGTGTGACTTTCATCTAAGAGTATGTTCATTGACTTAATATCTCGATGAATTATCGGTATCGAGATTGTGTTGTGTAAATATGATAGCACATGGGCAACCTCCGACGCTATATTTAAGCGTATGTGCCAATTTAAATTGGACGCTTTCACCGTATCGTGTAAGTGGTCATATAACGCCCCATTGCTGATGAATTCATACACCAATAGTGGCACTTCACTCTCTAGACAACAACCAAGTAACTTGACCATGTTTTTGTTGTTGATTTGTGATAGAACAAGAACTTCATTGATGAATTGCTCGACTTGGTTTGGATCCATCTTAAAAGATTTTTTGACTGCAAAACTTGATTGTTTGGCAAAATTCCCTTATAAACGATGCCAAAACCTCCTCTTCCAATAACATTTCAATCACTATAATTGTCACTAGCAATTTCAAGGTCTTTCATTGTAAAACCTTTTAGCGTATCAACATGTCGTCCAGAAAGTTTTTCATGTAAAAGAAAACCGCCATTTTATCGAAAGAAATATTCGCGCATATTTCTGAGCCCCATGTTTCCAATGCAATACAAACCCAATCAAAAGCAAAATTATGATACCGCCACCAACACCTACAAGAAAATAATGTCAGAGTTCCATCCTTGCCTTGCCCCAAATCCCAATTATCCCCCTTTTCCAGACCTGGCTCATCATGATTCATACATGATTGCTCTCTCAAATCTCTCGAGCTCGTAAGCAGTTAAAACCTAAATTCAGCTTTTCTTTTGTCAAAAATCAATGAGCAACCATACTCTTGTACAAATCCAAGTTAACAAGTAAGTATTACTACCCTAGTAAATCTTGAGTAAATTCACCCTATAATTGTAAGTAGTGGTCAATTTAGAGAATAGGTCACTTTTTAAAAGTTACTCATCATATCTTATCATAAATTATTGTAAGACAGCTAAATTTTTTTATTTTTGCTCCAAGTATATATTCTCTCTTGTTTAGCTGTACTAGAAGGATTAAGCTATTTTCTAATGCACAATTTTAAGCATTAATATCATTAATTAGTTTTTTTTTTTTTTGGTAAACATGTAAGATAATATTACCAAAGCAAGGAAAACAACCTAAACAACAGCCTAAACTAGATCAGTACAGCACACTGACCCAGCACAATAGCTCATCTAATACAAGGCTCCACAAGATTATTGAACCAACACACTTCCACACTACTCCATTTTGCGTTAATTAGTTTGTTTTTAGATTGGTAATAAATCCGGACTAACCAACACGCTATTGCCAGGGTACCACCACCCTTGTTAAACACAGACCCCTTGATGGTGGAGGGAGGATAAGGGAATCCCACCATTAAGAAACCTCTAGATGACCCATGACCTTGATGTCGTGACTTATAAGACGCTCGCGGAACCACTAGACTAAACTTCACTTGGTGTTGATAGCATTAAAATCTATAATTATATAAAATATAAAAATCATAGGAAGTTGATGTTTTGAAAATGTGTACGAAAACAAATCTCACAAAATCCCACATGACAATATTTTCCCTTAAATACAAGGATTACAAAATAATCAAAACCGGGCATATAAATAGTGTTGAAAAATAATATGATACGATAAAAAAAATTGAGGAAGTATTTGTGAAAATCCAAATTTTGGTTTTTTTAGAGTTTTTTGTCAGAAAGTACCTAATAAAACACAAGTTTTGTAGGGAAGGACCTATTAATTTTTTTTTGTCTAAAAAGACCTATTAAAATACTTTCGGTTGTTAATAACAACCATTTTATGAATTTCAGGCCAAAACACCAAATTCCGGCGTTCAATGTTTGAGAGGAAAGTTTTGTGAGAATTGAATATGTTTGGGGGAGGCCAGTTAAAATAGGAAAATTGAACGAGTCAATTGGAGTTAAAAAAAAAGTCAATGCCGGAACTTAGTGTTTTGGGAAATTCATAAAATGGTTGTTATTAACAACCGGAAGTATTTTAATAGGTCTTTTTAGACAAAAAAAAAATCATTAGCTCATTCCCTACAAAACTTGTGTTTTATTAGGTTACTTTCTGACAAAAAAAAACCTTTTTTTTTAAGTACTTGTAGTGGCCAAAACGGCTATGAGCCAATAAGCCTTTGTGTTAGAAATGCAACGATTAGTTCGTGTCCCATTCCCTTGGTGGCCCTTGGGACATTTGTAGTAGTAGGCTCCAATTGTGTTGATACAATACTCAGCTTTCTCGCAATCATTCGCTTCCTTGCCCTCATCAATGTCTAATGATAAGTACAGACATATTATAATTTTCTTATTTTTTCTTCTTCAAAATTGAATAATTTTTTTTTTGGGTGACTGTATTTTACTAAAATCATCCGAATTTTTTTGGAAAGAATTAACTCTTTTTGAAATTTTACTTAAAAATACAACGGCTAGGAATCTATGATGAAATGATGATGGACAAATAAAAGTATTTACCTGTGCATCCTCAGGGAAGGTAAGGGTTACCAGAATAGCCATCCTTGCTGTTTCGGTGTTGAAACGGTTAGCGGTCTTGAAATAAGTCCGCCAAAGATTAGAGTTAGCGTCCACTGGTGAATAGCTGCACAAGAAGCAAACGTGAACTACCCTCGGGGGGGATGCGAGGAAACCCCCTCCGACGCTCAAGTCAGCACGTGTCCAAATAGGATTTAGAGAGAGAGAGAGTAGAGAGAGAAAGATAAGAATTCTGAGTGTGAGAGAATGTACCTGCAAACTAGTACTATTTGGCTATTTATAGAAGTACTATTCACCTGACAAGGTGCGTAATCCTTTTACACGTGTACGGCTGCGATGCTCACGACAGCTGGGAAGATACCCTTATTTTGTCTTGTTAGGCGACCGCCAACGTTGTCGGACCATGTTGATGTACTGACTTGATAGAGCTGCGGGCGACATAAAGTATTTGCGTCCGGTAAGGTGTTCGCGGATCCATTACTGGGGTCCGCCAACATACTTGGGGTTATACCCATACAACTAGCCCCCCCAGCATCTTTTGGGGTCTTGACCGCTAAGGATGTTGTCAATAGACGCGAATCATTGTTGCCGTGCTCTACTTTTTTGGGGAAGTTCATTCGTTGGGTGCCACGTGTTGTCGTAGGGAGTTGAAAGAGTTTGAAAAGTTAATGATTACTCCTCCGAAAATCCCGCCTCTTGCTTTATTAGGGTTTACCCTGCTTCGACACTTGGCAGGTATCTGGAGAGGGAGTTACTAAGTCTTTCCATCTCAGCCGTCTATTCGCTGTACATATGGACACCAGTTGTCCTTTTTCCAGATTTTTTCTATTATTCCTCAAGCTTTTCATTTTCCTTTTCCTTTCTCTCGAACCTCCATACCCATAGCTTCATTTGCTCAAAAAACCGCTCTTTCTTGCTCAGATTGCTTCGAAAAGTTGTCAAATTTCTTAGTTTTTTCTTTCCGGTTTTACAGTACCAAGAATTTCGCCATTCTTTTGAAGAAGTTTTTCTGGGTTTTTTCTGAGATTTTAAGTTTGAGTTTCGCCGGTGACAGTTCTTCATTTCCGGTGGTTTTCTCGCTCAGGCTCGGGCTTTTTCACGCTAATTCATTCCTTGGAATTCTTGTTCGTCTTTTTCCGGCGACCTTTTGCCCCTTGCCTTCATCTCTCCGGCGATTTTACTTCTCCAGGTATTTCTCCATTTCTTTTCCAAGCTTAAAGTTTCTTTTTATATTTTTATCATGTCGGACCAGTCTGATAGCCAGAATACCCCTAGTGATGCATTTATGACCGAAAGTGAACCTTCCTCTCCCCGGCCGATAGCGAGCCTTCTTCCAACTCTAACCATGTGGGAAGA
The DNA here is from genome assembly GCA_947646795.1 of Beta lomatogona. Taxonomy (NCBI): domain Eukaryota; kingdom Viridiplantae; phylum Streptophyta; class Magnoliopsida; order Caryophyllales; family Amaranthaceae; genus Beta; species Beta lomatogona. The sequence goes on along the minus strand of CANSNZ010000949.1, from coordinate 6,740,220 downwards.
ACTAGGTTGTTGTCGGACATTCCCTTAACAAGTTGAAAGAGAAAAAGAGATGAGATCCAAGTTCCTTAACGACCCCCGCTACCCCCGAGGAGCATAGTCGACCGGGGAGATATCTATCCGCTAGCCAGAGTGGCGACCGGCAGACTCTTAGGGAGCTTAGGCATTAAATTCTCGCTAGACGATCCGTTAGGCATTCTCCGGCTGATGCCGCTCCCGGCCTTGATGTAGTACCACTTAGAGAGCATGCTTGGCTGGATAGCTTAGCGGATGCTTTGGGGTGGAGGTAACGACCAGACTTTTTCGATCGTTTACAGCGATCTGCGGCCCCTAACCCTCATATTATTGATTTAGGTGACGACAGTGATTCCATTGCTACCGTTATGATTCGCCAAGAGACCGTTTATCATCGTCGCGGCTGCTGTTAATCCTGCAGATTCGCGTTATCGGGATGCGGTTGACTCGTGACAACGCAAACATTGACGTTTACGTACCTTTATCTGCTCACGCGGTCGGGGAATCTTCCCGTCTTTGCCGAATTAAGGGTCGACAATTCGAATCCGATGGAGGATATTGAGACCGGACCTGGTTACGAGGCTTTATGGGCTGCCGGATGATTTCGGTCTTGGTCCCTATCGGCGTCGAGATTGATTTGCCTTGGCGTCGGGACGCCATTGATCTGGGTTACCCGAGAGTTGCACGGGATTTATATTGTTTTCCGTCGGGTTACCGGTTGGTAGTTCCACCAGAGGGGGCCATTGTGACGGAGTGTCCTCCCGGTCACGTGGCCGTATATACTCACCATTTCGAGTTTGGTCTCCGCTTCCCTCTGGATTCTTTTTTGGTGAAGATCTTAAACGCTTTCAACGTGAGCTTGGCTCAGTTAACTCCTTTGGCGGTCCGAAATTTGATCGCGTACATATGGGTTGTGCGTTTTTTGGATTTTCCGCAAACTTTGAACTTATTCCGCCACATTCACTGGCTGAAGAAGAATGGATCTTCCAGGCAGGCGGGTTGGTGGTCGTTAATGACGGCCGACAAGAAGATGACAGTTCAGCCAAAAATGACTGGTTTGAAGGGCTGGCAGGATGCTTTCTTTTGGTTACGAGTTCCTGAGGATTATCCAGTGCGTCGTCATTTCACTGAGCCTCGTCCGCGTATGGAGCATTTACCCCTTACTCCGCTAACTGAGGAAGAGTTAGCGGCTTTCGACTACTTCGATACAGAGGACTATTTAATCACCTATGAGGACGGGAAGGAGGCGAGGGTTAAAGAGCCTAAATATTGGATTCCTCATTCCAAGTATATCCTGGGGAACAAACCCTTGTCGGCCCTGCTGCTCAGTCCAACTCATGAAAATGGTGAGTGTTGATGTCGGACTGGTCCAACTGATGATTCCTTTTTTTTTTTTTTTTTTTTTTTTTTTAATGTGCTTCTTGTCAATTGCAGGTTTTGACTTTCTTGATCTCGACGCCCTAGCTGTGGACGGGAACTTCAAACCTTTAACCAACTTACCCCCTGCTCCCCCACAGGACTACGAGACTATGCACGGGATTACTAATGGCCGCCGGGGAGGTAATCGTCACGGCCCTCAAAATATTCGTCGCGGTCGCGGCGGGGCGAATATTATTCGCGTTCCTTCCCAAAATGTTACTGTCGCTGCGGCTGCTCCTGGCGGCCAGACTTCGCCAGCCGTCCCGATTAGGTCTTCCACTTCCCGGCCTGTTGCCAGGGGTGGTGGAAACAGAAGGCGGCCTCGCGAGCAAGTCGCCGCGGACACATCTGCCAACAAAAGGCAGACTTTGGCGGGCCCTGCTTCTTCTGCCCACAGCCCTGACGCTCAGGTGGGGGTTCTGGCCTCAGATGTTCCAGAGGTCCAGGAGCGAGCTATCTCGGCCCCTGCTCCCGGACACGTTAGCGGCGCTTCCTGGCTGTCAAGCTCTTACTCCTCCATCCGTGAAAAGATCCGGGAGCTGATTACCATGCCTAGCTTTCTCTCCAACTTATCTCCCGGTATTTTCTCTCGGTTCAATGAGTGGATCGAGAAAAAAGAGGTACCGCTGAGCGAAGCTATGGCGGCTTCCTTTGCCCGTCGGCCTGTCGTTCCTGGCAAGATTTATCAGCCGGACTGGGATGTCAGGGAAGATGAGTCGCTGTATGCCGACATCCCTGAGAACGATGGTATCCTTGCCTACCGCATTCTGAAGGGCATGCAGCTGCCAGTTGATAGGCCGGCAGGGTCCCTGATCACTCCAGCTGCTAGGTTGGCTCACGACCAACTTGTGGTACGTTTATGTATTTTATTATTTTTTTATTCGTTTCGCTTTCTGTCGCTTTCTTGTCTTGACACTATTTTCATCTTCGCAGGCCAACAATGCTGCCATTGAGCTGATTGAGCAATATATTGAGTATCAGAAGTTGGCGGACACCTATAAGCAGTCTTTGGAAACTTGCCAAGATCTGCTGAAGGAGACAGAGGGTAAGCTGTCGGCAAAGACAGCAGAGTTGCAGCCCCTGGAGGATGAGCTGGCAACGCTGAGATCTAGGGCCGCCTTATTGGAAGAGACCGAGGAGAATGTTAACTCATTGACCAAGGCTCTTGAGACCGCTAACTCTGAGAAGGAGATTGCAGTATTGGACGCCAAGGCACAATCAAGGGATCAGGCTATCGCTGAGTTCCAGCAATCTGATGATTATGCAGCGGTTCTCCACAAGAGGTACGATGGTGGTTGGGCGGCCGCCATGAGGTGCGTGTGCAAGACCATTCCCGGGGTTTGACCGGAATGTGATTGAAGAGGCTCATGCTGCCGGCCAACATTTGTCGCCATTCGAGGGGGATCCCAAGTTTGCCGACGAGGATGCTATAGCAGATGCGGATCCTCGTGATGTGGCGGAGCAAGATGATCAAGATGCCCCCCCTTCTTGAAGTTTTTGGCGGCCTTCTCTCAGCTCTTCTTACTCTTCCAATAGTTTATAGCTTGTATTATTTTGTGTATTTTGACAACACTTTATTCGGCCCATTTTGGCGTATGTACACTGATTTCGTGTTTTTAATCTGAAAGTACTTGACTCGACCGAAAGCCTTTTATTGGCCGCCATCGTTTTTTGTTGTAGTTGGCCGCCAAGCCGGTAGCTTTTATTCTATGGAAAGTACTTTTGCGTTTCTGTTATTGGCCGTCATCGTTTTTTTTTTTTTTTTTTTTTTGTAGTTGGTCTCGTTATGTGACCGTTAACGCACCTTGGCCTCGTCATATGGCTGGTTTTTGTGCTTGGTCCGTTATGTGACCGTTAACGCACCTTGGCCTGTCATGGCTGGTTTTTTTTGCTTGGTCCGTTATGTGACCGTTAACGCACCTTGGCCTGTCATATGGCTGGTTTTTTGTAGTTGGTCTGTTATGTGACCGTTAACGCACCTTGGCCTTGTCATATGGCTGGTTTTTTGTACTTGGTCTGTTATGTGACCGTTAACGCACCTTGGCCTGTCATATGGCTGGTTTTTTGTGCTTGGTCTGTTATGTGACCGTTAAAGCACCTTGGCCTGTCATATGGCTGGTTTTTTGTGCTTGGTCTGTTATGTGACCGTTAACGCACCTTGGCCTGTCATATGGCTGGTTTTTTGTGCTTGGTACGTTATGTGACCGTTAACGCACCTTGGCTCGTCATATGGCTGTTTAATAATTAATATTAACCGACACGCAATCCATTAATATATATAAACAATAGGACAATTCATGGAATGCTAGCAGTGTTTTGTATTATCTGTAATAAAAAGGTGGCTCTTGGCCGATTACATTCGAAAAAATTAAACATAATATTTCTTCAAGACACTAGCGTTCCAACAATTTTTGAGCTCCTTGTCGTCCATGCCTTTGAGAATGAACGAACCAGGGGCAATTTTCTTAGTGATGACGTATGGGCCTTCCCAATTGGCGGTTAGCTTTCCATCAACATGGGCCTTACCTGTGGCTGCCGTTCTGCGAAGGACTAGGTCTCCCACTTCCAATGGCCTCTCCAAGACTTTCTTGTTGTAAGCCTTGCTAATTCTGTCTTTATAGGCAGCCGCCTTTAATTCCGCCATCAACCTTACTTCCGGCAAGAAGTCTAGGTTTTCCTTGAGCACCTGATCATTCATTCCTGGATTTTGGTGCTTAATCCGGTAAGAGGGCAAACCCACCTCTACTGGTAACACTACTTCTGTACCAAAAGCTAGCTTAAAAGGGCTCTCCCCCGTCGCTTCTTTTTCGGTTGTTCTGTTTGACCATAGTACTGCCGGCACCATATCAGCCCATCCGCCTTTGAACTCATCTAGCTTTTTCTTTAATGCATTCAAGATCTGTTTGTTCGCGCCTCCGCTTGTCCGTTGCTCTGGGGATGGCAAACGGCTGAGTATGCAAACTTCACTCGAAATTCCGTTAAAAAAGCTTGTATAGGACGGCAATCGAACTGGACGCCATGGTCAAAAACAATAGCCATGGGAATCCCAAACCTTGTCATGATATTTTGCCAGATGATTTTTTTTACTTGATTTGCCTTGATCTTTGCTGCCGGCTCAGCCTCTATCCACTTTGTAAAATAATCAATGCCCACTATTAGGAATCTCCTCCCTCCGGTTGCTGTGGTGAACGGTCCCAGAATGTCCATTCCCCACTGCGCGAATGGAATCGGACACGGGATAGGTCTAAATCGTTGGCTGGTCGGTTAATGACAGGAGCATATCTCTGGCACTTGTCACATTTCCTGACGTAGGCTTGTGCGTCTGCCAACATGCTTGGCCAGTAGAAACCTGCTCTCAGTGCCTTGAGTGCCAAGGCTTTTCCGCCAATATGGTTGCCGCATATACCTTCATGTATTTCTTCAAGTATCTTCGTGGATTCCCATGCGGTCGCACATTTAAGCAGAGGCATGCTAAATGATTTTTTGTACAACTCATTTTGATATATGACGTACCAGCTCGCTTGTTGTTTTAATTTCTTGGCGGACGAAGGATTACCGGGAAGTATCCCTGTCAACTTATATGCCACCAGTTCGCTAAACCATTCCCCTTGCTGGTCTATGCTGTTAACGGTCACAATTTCTTCCGCTATGCTTTTCTCTTTCAAGATGTCTACTGTGACGGACCTTTCAATTCTGAATGAGTCGGAACTTGCCAATTTGGATAATGCGTCCGCTTTTGTGTTCTCGGCCCTAGGTATAGCTTGAATCTGAAAATCATCCAATTGAGCTATCAACTCCTTGGCCTTTTCCACATATTTTTGCATATTGGCCTCTCTAACTTCGAACTCTCCCCTCAATTGACCACTGACCAGCTGTGAGTCCGTTTTTACAAGTACCCTCTTAGCACCCGCCGCCAAGCACATCCTCAAACCCGCAATCGCTGCTTCATATTCTGCTTCATTGTTTGACGCTGGGAAAGCGAACTTGATGGCGTACTGGTATGAATTTCCTTCTGGGCTAGTCATTACTATGCCTGCTCCGGACCCGCTAACTGCGGAAGATCCGTCGACGTCCAGCAGCCAAGCTCCCTTTTGCTCCACTTCTTCTTCCTCATACGAGGCCTCCACAATGAAATCTGCCAGGGCCTGGGCTTTAATGGCGGTCCTGGGCTTATATTGTATATCGTACTCTGATAGTTCAACGGCCCATTTCAACAAGCGGCCTGAGCTATCCATCTTCTGCAACGCTTTCTCTAGCGGTTGATTGGTTAAAACTTGGATGGGATGACAGTCAAAATATGGTATGAGCTTCCTGGCGGCTATTATCACGGCCAAGGCCATTTTTTCTACCAGCTTGTAACGACTTTCCGGACCGTTAAGGATATGGTTGACGAAATAAATTGGCTGCTGCCTCTTCTCCTTTTCCACCAACAACACAGCCGCGACTGTCTTTTTTGAGGCCGAGATATATAGTTGCAATGTGTCTCCAGTCTCGGGCCTTGTAATGGTGGGCAGCTTCTTCAAATGCTCTTTAACCGCCAGGAATGCTTGGCTTTGTTCCTCTCCCCACTCGAACCTCTTATTTCCCCTTAGCAAGGTCAAAGAAAGGCAAGGCTTTGTCTGCCGACTTTGAAATGAACCGAGTGAGGGCCGCCATTCTCCCCGTGTCGGCCTTTGAATGTCCTTGACGCTTTTCGGCTCAGGCAGGTCGACAATGGCCTGGACTTTGTCTGGGTTTGCATCAATTCCCCTTTTGCTTACTAAAAAGCCTAGGAACTTCCCTGCTCTCACCCCAAAAACACATTTCTTCGGATTGAGCTTCATCTTATATTTCCTCAATGTTCTGAAGGTTTCTTCCAAATCGCCTAGGTGTTCACGGTCAGTTTTACTTTTGACGATAGAGTCGTCCACATATGCCTCAATATTTCTCCCCCTTTGATCCGCGAACACTTTATCGACCAGCTTCTGGTAAGTTGCCCCAGCATTACGGAGTCCGAATGGCATTGCCTTGTAGTTGTATACACCACAATCCGTGATGAATGCTGCCTTCTTTCTATCGGCCTCTAGTAAACTGATCTGATGATAGCCAGAGAACGCATCCATAAAGCTGAGCAGTGCGTGACCGCTAGTTGAGTCCACTAGCTGGTCAATTCTGGGTAAGGGATAGCAGTCCTTTGGGCAAGCTCTATTGAGGTCCGTAAAATCTACACACATCCTCCATTGGCCGTTAGCTTTTTTCACCATGACAACATTGGCCAACCACTCTGGGTAGTCGCATGGCTCAATGAAGTCGGCAGCCAGCAGCTTATCAACCTCCTCCTTGATGGCCTTGTTCTTTTCGGTCGAGAAATTTCGTTTCTTTTGTTTAATAGGTCGGACAGCACTGTCCACATTTAGACGATGTACCATCACGGCCGGGTCTATTCCCGGCATCTCATCCGCCGAGAACGCGAAAATATCCGCGTTTTCTCCTAGGAGAGTCACCAAGTTGATCCTGACCTTTGGGTCCATGTCTATTCCAACAGCTACCGTCCTTGCCGGATCTTCCGCCAGCATTTCCTGTTTTGTTTCTCCTTCCGGTTCGGGCCTTGTCATGCCGTCAGGTCTAGATTCTAATTCTTCCATAAGAACATCCATCTCCTCATCCCCTTTCTCGAACTCTTCTTCATTCGCCCGAGCTCTCCTCTGAGCTCGCCTTTGTTTCCGCGTTGGCGGATTTAAATCTTCTACCGGAATTCTCCTTGCCGGCTGTTTCAATGCTGTTAGATAGCATGACTTTGCCATCTCTTGATTTCCTCTCAACTTTGATGTCGTCCCTAGATTGGAAACGTACAACATAGTCAAATGATAAGTTCACACCACTCCTTGGACGTCATGGATGAAAGGGCGCCCAATAATTGCGTTGTAAGCTCCAGGTACGTCAACAACCAGAAATTCTGCCATTACATCCCTGGCATCTTTATCTTCTCCTACCCTGACTGGTAAGGTTATCAAACCTTCGGGAATCACTGATGCACCCGTGAAGCCGATTACCGAGTAACGGACGGGCTTCAAATGTTCTCGGCCAATCATCAACTTCTCAAAAGTTGAGTAATACAAAATGTTAGCGGTGCTTCCTCCGTCTACCAGGATTCTGTGAATCAAACAGTTTGACACTTTCAGCGTGACTACCAGAGGGTCATCGTGAGGGTAGACGACATGCTTTGCATCTTCAACCGTGAAAGACATGGCGGGCATGACTGGTGGCCTCCTCCACTGCATGCTCTCATTGAAATTGACCTGGTGTCTGAATTCCTTCAGACTTGCTTTGGCTCCATTGACGCTACCGCCATGAATTGGACCGCCGCTAATAACATGGATTTCACTGATCCGTGAATGAACGTTCCGGTTGGCTGTTTTTACCAGGTCCCCATCCTTAGTCTGAGCTTTGTATTGGTTGAAGTAGCCTCTTCTTATTAAATCTTCTAGGTTATCCTTCAAATGACGACAATCTTCAGTCAAGTGCCCGTGATCTCCGTGAAAATCGCACCACTTGGTCTTGTCGCGGTTTTTGTGGAACATTTGCTTTGGACGCTGCCATTTATCGCTGTCCCTGTTCATCAGGTATATCTGACTCCTGGAGGTGGTGAGTTGGGTATACGCGTCAAACTTTTCTTTGCGTTCACCCTTTTCGCGGTCCCCCCTTTCACGATCGTTTCCTCTTTCTCGGTCGCTTCCTCTCTTGACAACATTAGATTCTTGCCTTCTTTCATCTCGGCCGCGATCACCTTCTCGACCTTTGTCTTTCTTTTGCTTCCCTTCCCTTTTCTTTTCTGGTTCACGGTACTGATTTCCCGCGGCCTTGTCGAACTCTTCTCCTCTTATGAAATCATTTGCTTTGCCAAGCACTGGCCCCAGCGACGTGAAAGATTTTCGGCCGAGATAACTTCTAAACGCAGTTCCTTCCCTTAATCCCGACATCAATGCTAAAACCGCTACATCCTGCTGCAGCCTGGGAATAGATTCAGCCTCTACATTGAAGCGCCTGATGTAATCTCGGAGGGATTCAGTCTCTCCCTGCCTGACCGACAATAATTCTCCAGTAGTGCGCTCACGGCGCCTGTTGCTTACGAAGTGAGTACTGAACATGGATTAGAGTTGAGAGAAGCTGGATACGTTACCAGGCTTGAGGTTCTTAAACCACGTCTGAGCTATGCCGGTTAGTGTGGACGGGAAGACCTTACACCAGATGGCGTCAATCTGCGTGTACAAGTACATGTGTCCCTCATAGGCTGCTACATGGTCGTCGAGGTGTCGTGTGCCGTCAAACTTGCACGATGGCATCTTAATTCTCGGCATCGGATAATTAAGAACTTCCGGAACAAATGGGGAGAGCTTCGGCTTGATTAACGAGATGTCCGCCACCCGAATAGTTACTAACACTGCGGTGCTTTGTACTCTCGGTCCATGCGGCGGTGATGCTCTTACCGAGTTGTTAAGATCCTCATTTTCCGGATCGATTTCCTCGTGCCCTGCGTTACCCATCTCTTCCTCCCTTTGGCGATCTTCCGATGCTAATGTACGCATCCTTCTCACTGGCGTACCGTCAACGTTTCTACCGGCCATGGCCAGTGATCGTTTACGGTCTTTGAACGCCTCTTGTGTTAGGAGCGAGGAATGTTATTAGGCCGAGGAGTGCCTTGTAGTAGTTGGATGAAGGATGCGACAGTTTGTAGCTGATCTGGGGTAAATTGGCTCAACTGAGCTAAATTGAAAGGGACGATACCAGGGTTCACCTGAGTTACATTGTCCTCAGGAGTAAACTGATCGTTGTTGCCCTCTGGCATGCTGGGTTGGAACTGAGGTGCACCGACAGATCTAGTAATTGCAGGACGAGAGGACCCTTGGCCGATCTCCAGTCCAGGTGGACCGCGACTTGCATCGTTTGCTTTTTCCATGACTGCTTCACAAGAATAGGAGGCCCCTCCTTCTAGCGCCAAATTGTTTCGGTGTTGAAACGGTTGGCGGTCTTGAAATAAGTCCGCCAAAGATTAGAGTTAGCGTCCACTGGTGAATAGCTGCACAAGAAGCAAACGTGAACTACCCTCGGGGGGGATGCGAGGAAACCCCCTCCGACGCTCAAGTCAGCACGTGTCCAAATCGGATTTAGAGAGAGAGAGTAGAGAGAGAAAGATAAGAATTCTGAGTGTGAGAGAATGTACTTGCAAACTAGTACTATTTGGCTATTTATAGAAGTACTATTCACCTGACAAGGTGCGTAATCCTTTTACACGTGTACGGCTGCGATGCTCACGACAGCTGGGAAGATACCCTTATTTTGTCTTGTTAGGCGACCGCCAACGTTGTCGGACCATGTTGATGTACTGACTTGATAGAGCTGCGGGCGACATAAAGTATTTGCGTCCGGTAAGGTGTTCGCGGATCCATTACTGGGGTCCGCCAACATACTTGGGGTTATACCCATACACTTGCATTTGCAACGATATCCCAATTCATACTTTGGATCATAACAATCTGCGTTGTGCTTACACAAGCAGTTCCCGTCTGCTCTGGCCACTGAACAATTCTTTCTCCCGATGGCCCAATTGAATACTACAGGGAGCTTGATGTCTCGGTAGTAACCTATATTCTGAATCTTTCTTTTGGTAAAACCGGAAAGCATCTTTTGCCACCGGAAATGCGACACTGCACGGGTTAAACTGATACACTGAACTGTGGTTTGAAAAACTACGTGCTTTGTAAGTGACATTGTTAATGCCACTAGGAATGGAGGCTTCGCAACAACCAATCCCGGTGCATTCCCCGTCAACAACATCTTCTGGCTCGACGCATTCAGCCATGCAACCAGTGGAGTAATTTTTTCCACTTCGGGACCCTCTAAACCACGCGTAGGTGTCGCAGCCAATGGCAACTAACACGTTTTTTGAGCTAGATAGTGTAAACGTTACCAGGTTGAACGAGTTAAACCGGTCTTTGACATACCCGCTTTCATTGTAACAGTTGTAAGAAATATCTATTCTGGAGAGGAATTCGCCCTCTGCTACTGAAATGTTCAGTAACTCAAAATTGCTACCAAAAACTGGGGTTGGACTAGTTCTCTGATTAGTACAGTTAATTCTGAAGAGGGGAAAAGTTTTGTTATTGTTTTCTTTAAAGTAACAGCCCTCCTCAATACCAAATGGATACGGAATACTTATGTTTCTGTTGCGAACCATGCTTCAAAGTAGAGGATGTGTGTGGGTCTTTAATTAATTCAAGTCAGTTGTTAGTGGTTTAGTAAGTCTAAGTTGTTAAGCAAGTTAGTGGCATATTATTAGGAAGTAATAGTTAGTGGGTCAATGGTCATAGGTGTTAGTAGCTGGGGACGTGGTTTTCTGTTTTGCATAAGTTTAGGTGAGTTGGTTATTATTGTTTTGCTATAAATATTCAACCTGTACTTCATTATTTAGTAAGGGAATGCAATAAATCAGTGTGTTTGTTTTTCTTCAGCAATTCTCATCTTCTCTTCTCAAATATATTATTAAAATCAAAATGGTATTAGAGCTAATTCAGGTTCGATCCTAAGCCATATAATTATATAAAAAAAAAGTCGTGAGTTTTTTAGCGTGAAACACAGTGACCATAAGTATGGCAGTCAATGGTGTTAACCAAAATTTCCAACCATCAATTCCAGTTTTTAAGGGTGAAAAATATCACCTTTGGAGCACCAAAATGCAAACGATGTTCAAATCACAAGAGTTGTGGGATATAGTCGAAGGTGGGTATGTCGAATCGACCGAGCCGTCGATGGAACCTAACCAAAAGTTGCGTGAAAATCGTAAGAAGGATGCAAAAGCATTGTTTTTCATCCAATCGACAGTTGTTGACGATATCCTTCCTCGAATTTCCTCCGCCAAGACATCAAAACGTGCTTGGGAAATCTTAAAAACAGAATATAGGGGTGATAGCAAGGTAATTTCGGTTAAGTTACAAAATCTTAGGCGTAATTTTGAATCACTTAAAATGAAAGAAAAAGAGTCTGTACAAGAGTATTTGTCTAGGGTATCTAGTATTGTTAATCAAATGAGATCATTTGGTGAAAAATAGTAGTGACTCAACTGTTGTGCGTAAAGTTTTGAGGAGCCTTAATAAAAGCTTTAACCATGTTGTTACTGCTATTGAGGAGTCTAAAGACATGTCCACTTATAGTTTTGATGAGTTAATGGGTTCTCTTTTAACCCATGAGGATAGAATTTCAAAGTCCAATGAAAATGAGGAAGTTGAAGAAAAAGCGTTTCAAGTTAAGGGACACATGTCAAATGAATGGCATTATGAGGGTGGTTATAGTAGTTGTGGTCGCGGAAGAGGTGTTTGTGGTCGTGGTAATGGTCGAGGTGGTCGCTGTCGTGGTCGCGGTCGTGAAGAAGGTGGAGGGCGTGGTCAATCCGAAGGACAACGTTCACCTATGAGTAGCATCCAATGCTACTATTGCAAGAGGTATGGTCACAAAGAAGACCGGTGTTGGGATAAGCAAAGAGACGAGCAAGGTGGTGATCAAAACAACTATGCTCAAAAGGTCGAAGATGAAGAGAAGCTCTTCTAAAGTTGAGTGTGCGGTTAAGTGTTTATGTTGAGATCAAAATATGTCGAGTTCAAGTCAAAGTCCATCGCAATATGGAAGTCGGGTGTCTAGCAAGAAGGTCAAGCTAAACTAATGACTTTGAGGCAAGGGGGTGTGTTGGGAACCATGCTTCAAAGTAGAGGATGTGCGTGGGTCTTTAATTAATTCAAGTCAGTTGTTAGTGGTTTAGTAAGTCTAAGTTGTTAAGCAAGTTAGTGGCATATTATTAGGAAGTAATAGTTAGTGGGTCAATGCTCATAGGTGTTAGTAGCTAGGGACGTGGTTTTCTGTTTTGCATAAGTTTAGGTGAGTTGGTTATTATTGTTTTGTTATAAATATTCAACGTGTACTTCGTTATTTAGTAAGGGAAAGCAATAAATCAGTGTGTTTGTTTTTCTTCAGCAATTCTCATCTTCTCTTCTCATTTATATATTATTAAAATCAACCGTTTCCACACTTATCTAAACAGTGTGGGGCGATTACTTGGGCTGTGATGAGTGGTAACAACACGCAACACGCCATAATCAATATTGCAATAATAAGCGAACAACTCATGCTTATAGAGGAGTCTAATCTCGAGGTAATTCAAATTTCGAGGTGAAAATGAATTTATGAGAGAGTTTGAGCAAAGAGGAATGTATGACAATTCAAGGTATTTTGTGCTTTGTATTGTCTTAGCCAGGCCCGGTCCTGACAATTTTTAGGCCCGGGGCGACATAATAAATGAGGGCCCTTTGTTTTGTATACATATATATTTTATATTTGTTTTACCCTCTACTGCCTACAACCCTATAATCTACACTATGTCACTATCATTCCCAATAGAATCTATTTTATAAAAACCAAATTTATCAATGACTTATTGTTGTGATTTTGTATTTCATTTAAACATTTTCTCTTTTTCTTTGTTCAATTCCAGACAAAGATATTGTAGACATCTTCTTGACAATAACAACACAAAACTTAAAATATATTCAAATGAAGTAAAGAAAAAACACCACCATAAACCATTAAAAGAATTATAAACCTTTGGACTTTTTTGCAAGTTGCAGACACATATTAACCTTTGCACTACATTAATAACAGATCGCAGCCTTGATCATAGCAGGTTCAAATTTTCAATTCCTAAAGATAATACTCCTTACACAATGGCTGAGCATATTTAGTGTCTAACAACACTTCGTAAGTAAGAAAAAGAAAACACTTAACATTCATATGTGGAAAATAAAGATGAATCAACAATTACCTTGTGTAAAAACAAAATCCACAAACACAAAGACAAAACAGAAAGAATCTATCTTAAATCAATTAATAAATACCTCAAATATGAAACAAAAACTCATCAAAAACCCAAAAACACATGAAAAACGTTTTTTCTCAAAATTCCAGAGGAGAGAGAAAATATACCCAGCTTTCTTCTTTTTTGTGGGGTTTCGATTTCGAATTCGGCTTCACTCAGTGGTGAGATTGAAGGAACCCATTTTCTTAAGGTCATCACCATTTATGCAATTTTTTTTTTCTTTCTCTTGTTTTTTTTCTGGAGAGACGTGTGTTAATGGAGAAAGAAAGAAAGGAATTGTGGAGGGTTTGTGTCAGTTTAAGAGGTGATTGAGATTTGAGAGGGCCCAAAGAAGAAGGAAACTCAAGGTCTTACTGGTATTATCTCAAAACCTTTATCTGATAGTTTTACTTCTAACTCTTTGGACTTTTTTTGCAAAAATGGGGCCCCTCATTTTACTGGACCCTGGGCAACCGCCCCTTTAAACAGCCCTCAGGGTCGGCCCTGGTCTTAGCAGCCATAGCAGGAGCTTAGAACCTATATATATATAGAGAAGAGATCTATCCGAACTAACAACCACCCCACAATTTTTTTTTTTTAAAATATTGAGATATTCAGGGAAAAAATATTCTAATAATAAGTAGCTAGCTATCTTCATTTTACAAGAAATTTTAGATAATTACTAATTATGTTCAATAAAGTAATTTAGTTAAGATTATGAATTGATTATGAATATTAGATATTGAAATATTCAAATTTAATCGATAAGAAAACATATAATATATGTCGAGCTAAACACGGGCCAACAACTAGTTTGTACTATTAATATGCGTGATCACGCATTATAGTCCTCTGCGTGTCGGCTCATACCACATGCTGATACAATGTCATTGTATCTCTGACATGACAAGTTTCTATCTATGCATATGGTATATCACATTATTATACCTTTATCGTGATTTTCTTTAGTATTTCAAAAAGCATATATAAGAATTTAGTAGATGAGTAATTATTTGATAGAATATTTAGAATAATATAAAACCAATTTTGGGGTTCAAACTATGAACTTGAGCTTCTGATTGAGTTGGTATTCTGACATTGTATCGGAGGCAACTGTTCCGGTATGGAATAAGTGGAAGGAATGAACCGGTATCCTCTTTGCGTAGCGAGCCGGTTTGAGATCCTGCAAAACAGGTAAACTAACCTCGGGGGTTGATCCGAGGAACGCCCCTCCGATGCCTAAGTCAGTAAAGGATAAAGACGGGATGTCTCAAGTATAATGTGTTGGTGTTTGTGAACGTACCTTATGACTCAGGTCAGGGGGGTATTTATAGGAGCCGGCAGTGTCCTTAGCGAGGTAGGACTCTGCTCCCATTGGTTAGATACATTTCTATCCTCTTATGATACTTATCTTTAGGCCCAGAGGCGCATTAAGTCAATACTCGATCAATCCAGGCCCATTCAGCCAATGGCCCATGTGATGAATACCGATAAGGTCTGCTGATGTAGCTGGTATGTCGGATACGGCCGTATCCGATACGATTATACCCCACTAAGGGGTTCCTCAGACTGAGTTGACCATAACGGTCAAGAGCGGTTGGAACAGACCGGTAGGGACTGGTTCAGCCCCCATACAACTAGCCCCCAAGCCGGTATGACTGATACGGGGATATCCGGCTTAATTAGAGTTGAGCCGTTATGGATGATGAAAATCATGTTTCCATCCTGAAACCGCCTAGAGACATCCGGATAATAGAGTCAGCTAGCGGAAAATGAATCGTCACCTCGAGCCCTGTGCTGATTTGACTAGGGTGTCAGTAGCTGATCACAGCTGTTTCTGAGCTCGGGGTACACGTGGCATGATCGGGACGGGAAGACGAAACGTCGCCCAATCTGAGCCATGAAGCTAAATATAAATAGTGCTTCTCTTCGCACAGTTTCACATTACTTTCAAACCTTCAAGCAATCAGTCCACCCGAGACCTAGCGTTCTTTCGGTTCTTAGGTCTTTCGTCGTGACATTCCAGTCGTGACCGAACTCTCTTACCGGCTATTTTCAGTGCCAGCTATCACTCTTTTCCTTCTTTCCAGGTATTTTACCAGACTTCTTCTTAATTTCTTCAAGTAATCATGTCTTCTCAATCTGACTCACAAAACCTTTCTGAAAGTCCCCACTCTGTGACCGATAGCGACTTTAACTCTGATAGTAAATCTGCCAGTCCTACCATGTCCAGTAATTCACCGGTAGTAAACCGCCCTTATGAACATAGGAGTAAGTTTGGCCATGACTGTAGTACTTCCGGTAGGGCCCCTGAGGACTCAACACTACATGCCTCCCCCCTAACGGCCATTAGGGCCTTTGGAGAAGTCGTAGGGGTACCAGTATCAGGTCAATACGGGACCATGCTGGGAATAGCAGAACGGTCCTCAGTACTCTTTCCCCCTGTGGCCGGTACGTCCGCGGGTCCTCCTTCTGGAACCTCCTCTGTTGCTTCGAAAGATGTTGATAGCGTCTTACGCGATATGATGTCGGACGAGGACGAGGAGTCGGCATCTCTGGAAGCTGACTCCGACGAAGAGCCGGCAGAAATCATCCCCGAGGACGACGACGAAACGTTGGAGGACTTATACATGCCTCCTTGCGAGGCCGGCAGCCCGTCATTCATTCAGATCGACAAGAACTGGAGAAGAACGGCACTGAGTAACAATTTTTGCCGGAAAGGCGCTGAGTATTTTGCCTTCCCCGAAGGGTATGGGCTGGTTATGCCGTCTGAGGGATGCCGGGTAACAGATTGCCCGCCTGGGCACGTAGCAGTCTATGCCCATATGCTAGACTTTGGGTTGAGATTTCCCTTGGACCCCTTCATAGTAAAGATTTTCATCGCCTGGAATATCTGCTTATCCCAGCTAACGCCGCTATCCTGGCGTAATTTAATATGCTATGCCTGGACCATCCGATTCAAGAGGTTTCCGGAGACTCTGAATCTGTTCCGGAAGTTACATTGGATTAAAGAGGATGGCTCCGCGAAGGGTAAAGGGAAGGGTAAAAGGAAACAGTCACAGGCCGAGGGGGAACTCGGCCAAGGTGGCTGGATGTCTATGTACACCCGGCCCAAGAAGCTGACGGTGTATCCGAAACTGACATCCCTGAAGAACTGGCAGCCCCGCTTCTTCTGGGTACGGGTGCCGGCTGATTTTCCCCTGCACCGGTACTGGACGAAGCCTCGTCCAAGGATGGAACACATCCCTGACAGGAGGTTAACCCGCCGGGAAGTGGAGGCTTTCAATTTCTTTGAGGCCTCTTCCCAACCAGGCCCCAAAGGAGGGAAGCACGTTCCCGTGCCCCTCAACTGGTTACCTCATGCCGGTTATATTTTAGGCAACGCCCCACTTTCCGCTTTGGGCTTTTGTCAGTCTGAACCCACTGGTAATTAAGTCTGATGTCGGTATGTTTATATTCTACCATTTTGTTTGTTGCTAACGTTCTTTTACTCCTCTGAATGTAGGTCGGGAGCACTTGATCCGGCAAGCTCTTCACCTCAACTCAAACTTCATTCCAATCAGCAACATGCCTCCGAAGCCGGCCAGGAAATTTACGTCAATTCCCCCCAGCGTTGGAGGCCGGGGTGGTAAGACTCGCGGCGCTGGCCGTGGTGAATCTGGCGCCGCCGCTCCTGGAGAGACTGTCCAGCCTCCTCCCAAAAAGGTTACCTCAGCCCCTGTCAAGAGGAAGGCCGAGGGGAAGCTGAGACATCCAAACGGCCCCAATCTAAGGCTCCCAGGAAAGAGCGTGCTGAAGAGATTGCTGCCGGTGAGAGGGAGCCAAAAAGACTACTATCCGGGAGGGTATCTGAGGTCGGCACCTCCTCCCTGAGGCCCAAAATTTACAAGCAACTGACCTTGCCAGCTATGATTCCTGAGCTAGAACATTTTGCTCAGCCGCGCAAGTCAGGCTTCATAGAGGAGGCCGAGATCGAGGTGCCGGAAATCCTCCGGAAACGATGGACCCGGTCTCCGGTTCGAGATGGGGCTCACTTCCAGCCCAAGCTTAACGTCCTGGATGATGAGTCTCTGCTGCTGGACCATCCTCTCGATGGCGGTAACCTGGGGTACCGGCTCCTGAAAGGGCTCCAGCTGAAGTATGACATGCCTGTAGATCAGGTACAGGCTCCTGCTGCTGTTCACGCGCATAATTTGGCCGTGGTAAGTTTTTCAGAATTGACGGTGTAATTGCACGTTCCTTTCGTTTACTCCCCTTGTCTAACTTTATTTTTCATCTGTTGCAGGCGGCTCATTCCGGTAAAGAACTTTGCGATCTTTACCGGTATTTCCAGGGCGCCTATTATGGCGAAGTGAAAGATCACGAAGCCACCCAAGACCAACTTACCGCGAAGAATGCGGAGTTGGTAAATGTCGGCAATGAGCAGAAGAAGCTGAAGACTGCTCTGGATAAGGCCAACTCAGACCTTCAGAGCGCTAAGACGGTAGCCTCCAGCAGTAAGCTTTTACTGAAAAATAAAGAAGTCGAGCTGACGAAAGTAAAGGAGGAGCTGACTGCCGCAAAGGGCCGGGAAGCCAACGCTGTGGCTGAGTACCGGCGGTCCATCGACTTTGTACACCGGTTAGCTAATCGGTACAATGGAAGTTGGGCCGCCGCTATGCGGTGCACCAGGCACACTTTCCCTGACCTGGACTGGAGTCGTGTGGAAGATGCCCACAGTCGACGAGCATTCGAGGTCCCGGTGGAGGGCGAGGATCTGGACCTTGGGGTGACTGAGGCTGACATCGCCAATGCCGATCCTCGAGTCGAGTTCGAGGAAGCCGAGCCCGAAGCTGCCGGCGAACAGGCTGATCCAGGAGTTACTGATGCCCCAACTGATGGCGCTGTCGTCCCGTCTGACAGCGTGGTCATTTTGGACAAGAGTCCTACCGGCTCTGCTCCTGAATCGGCCTTGGATGGCGGCAGAGCTCCTGCCTCTGATGCTGCCGAGGTTGCTTAGTTTAGGTCTTCGTTTTCCTTCTTCTGCTTCTGATCCGGCAGCTTGTCGCTGGCCTGACTTTTTTTGTTAGAATAGGATGTAACCCATTTTATTATTAGTGAATATATTTTTTTACACCTGTGTCGGTTTTTTCTTATTTAAGTGCTTTCTCGTTCTATTATTTCCGTTATTCCGGCAGATCCGCTATGGCTCATAGACCGGCAAATAGTTTTAAATTACTATTTCATTCCGGTAGATCCTATAGGGTCATTGACCGGTTATGAGGTGGGGTGTTCCCGCCGGCATTGGACTCGCTGGGTTGGCAGATCCTCTTGGGTCGTTGACCATCCCAGTCCTCGAACAGTTAGTTCCTCTTGACGGCAGATCCACGCAGGTCATTGAACGTCAAGAGACCCTCTTCCCTTGTGACAGCAGATCCTTTGGTCATTGACTGTCTTTAAACAAGAGATTCTTTGGTCGTACTATAGACCGCCATAAATACAGAAACAATTTGTATAAGTAATACCGGAAATTGATCTTATTAGAAATAGGCAATTATTTGTTCCAACAATTACGAAATCGGCAACAATGCCCTACAACTATTGCTATGAATTTAAAATTAATTAATCATTAAACAAAATATTTCTTAAGTACGCTAGCGTTCCAGCTGTTCTTAAGTTGTTTGCCGGCCATATCTTACAGCCGATAAGCACCTGGGACTATTTCTTCCTTTACAAGGTATGGTCCCTCCCAATTTGCCGTAAGCTTGCCATTTGTATGAGCTTTACCGGTAGCAGCGGTGCGCCTGAGTACCAAGTCGCCTTTCTCGATTGGCCGGCTTCTTACCCTCTTGTTGTAGGCTTTGCTTATCCGATCCTTGTATGTTGCTGATCGTAATTCCGCCGCTAGCCTGATTTCCGGCAAAAGATCAAGTTCTTCTCTGTGCAAACTGTTGTTCAATTCGGGGTCGTAGTTTAGAATCCGCCAGTTCGGCTGTCCAACTTCGACCGGTAGCACTGCCTCTGCCCCGAATGCCAGTCTAAAAGGAGTTTCTCCTGTCGCCTCCTTCTCAGTGGTTCTATTAGACCACAATACCTCGGGAACCATATCGGCCCAGGCGCCTTTCAAGTCATCTAGCTTCTTTTTGAGAGCGTTGAGAATATGTTTGTTGGCGGCCTCGGCCTGACCATTGCTCTGGGGGTGGCACACAGAGGAGTATGCAAATTTGATGCCGTATGGGCTTAAGAAGTTCTTTATCGGCCCGCAATCGAACTGTACGCCGTGATCCATGACAATTCCTATAGGAATCCCAAACCTTGTGATGAGGTTTTGCCAGATGAACTTCCTAACCTAATTAGCCGTTATTTTTGCAGTCGGCTCGGCTTCAATCCACTTCGTGAAGTAGTCTATTCCTACTATCAGGAACTTCCTTCCTCCTGATGCCGGCGTGAATGGCCCAATAATATCCATCCCCTATTGAGCGAAGGGGATTGGATTTAGGATCGGTTGCAAATCATTTGCCGGTTGATGGATGACTGGTGCAAACCTCTGGCACTTGTCGCATTTCTTGACGTATGCCTGTGCGTCCATTAACATTGTCGGCCAGTAGAAACCGGCCCTTAAAGCTTTTAAAGCCAGCGTTTTCCCACCAATATGATTTCCACATACTCCTTCGTGTATTTCCTCTATTATTTTTGTGGCCTCATGGGCCGTTACACATCTCAGGAGTGGCAGTGAAAAACTCTTCTTGTACAGTTGGCCTTGGAAAACACAAAACTAGGGAGCTTCTCGCTTCAGCTTTCTTGCCGCCATCTTATCAATGGGCAAATTTCCCGTCATCTTGAATGCCAGTATGCCGTCGTACCATTCGCTCTTTTGAGCGACTTCGTTCACCTCTGCCTGGGCAACCTCTATACTTCTCTCCAGTAATGTTTCTACCATCACACTCCGTTTGATATCTGTTGTGCTTGAACTTGCCAACTTTGACAGGGCGTCGGCCGCCATGTTCTCCACGCGAGGGACCAGCACTATTTCAAAGCTTTGCAGCGGAGCCGTTATCTGCTTCACCTTCTGCAGGTACTTCTGCATTACCGATTCCCTGGCTTCGTAGGTACCTACGATCTGGCTTGATAGAAGCTGGGAATCTGTTGTCATGCGTATTTTCTTTGCCCCAGACGCTATGCACAGACTTATCCCTGCTATTGCAGCTCCATACTCAGCCTCGTTGTTGGATGCTTTGAACCCAAATCGGACGGCATATTCAAAAATGTCCCCTTCAGGAGATGTCATGACCACTCCTGCGCCTGCCCCAGTTTGGGCCGCTGAGCCGTCTACCGATATTTGCCAAGTGCCGGCTGATCCTTCGACTTCCCCGCAGGTGGTCTCGACTATGAAGTCGGCCAGAGCCTGCGCCTTGATAGCTGTTCTTGGCCGATATTCTATGTCGAATTCGGACAGTTCTATCGCCCATTTGAGTAGCCTGCCGGTCGTATCTAGCTTATGCAGCGCTTTCTCCAAAGGCTGGTTCGTGAGTACCTGGATGGTGTGCGAATCGAAATATGGCCGCAACTTCCTGGCCGCTATCGAGACAAAGATAAGCCATTTTCTCCAAAGAACTCGTACCTCGTTCAGCTCAAGCCAAGACATGGCTCACAAAGTAGATAGGATGCTGCTGCTTGCTCTTTTCTACTAACAGTACCGCCGCTACCGTCTTGGCCGACACCGAGACATATAATTGCAGCTTATCTCCCACCTCGGGTCGGGTAATAGTTGGTAGCCTCTTGAAATGTTCCTTAACGGCCTCAAAGGCCTGTTTCTGCTCATCTCCCCATTCGAACTTCTTGTTTCCTCTTAGAACTTTGAAGAACGGCAATGCTTTTTCCGCTGACTTGGAGACAAATCTCGTTAACGCCGTCATCTTGCCGGTCAGCTTCTGTATATCCCGGATACTCTTTGGTTCCGGCAGATCGTTTATTGCCTTGATTTTGTCAGGATTGGCGTCTATTCCCCTCTCGCTGACCATGAAACCAAGGAATTTTCCAGATCTTACCCCAAATACGCACTTTTTGGGGTTAAGCTTCATTCGATATTCTCGCAAAGTTGCAAAGGTTTCTTCAAGGTCCGTGATGTGGGCCTCTTCCGTCAAGCTTTTAACGATGCTGTCGTCAACATAGACCTCCACATTCCGGCCTTTTTGCTTCGCGAATATTTTGTCCACCAGTTTTTGGTAAGTGGCTCCCGCATTCTTTAGGCCGAACGGCATGGCCTTGTATGCGTACACCCCGGCCTCTGTGATGAAGGCCGCCTTGTTCCTGTCCGCTTCCAGGAGGCTGATTTGATGGTACCCAGAGAAGGCGTCCATGAAACTCAGCAGCGCATGGCCGCTGGTAGAGTCAACCAGCTGATCGATCCTGGGCAACGGGTAGCAATCTTTCGGGCAGGCTTTGTTGAGGTCAGTGAAATCTACACACATCCGCCAAGTCCCATTAGCTTTTTTAACCATTACCACGTTTGCCGCCCATTCCGGATAATCACATGGTTCGATAAAGTCCGCCGCTAGCAATTTGCTCACTTCCTCCTTGATGGCTGCGTTTTTCTCGGAAGAGAAATTTCGCTTCTTCTGCTTCACCGGCCTTACATCTTCATTCACGTTCAGCCGGTGCACCATGAACGCGGGATCTATTCCCGGCATCTCATCCGCTGAGAAGGCAAAGACGTCAGCATTGCTCCGCAGCAGGCTAATCAAGTTCACTTTGACGTTGTCGGCCAGGTCAGCCCCTATTTTGACTGTCCTTTCGGGCCTTTCTAGCTCTAGGCTAACTTCCTCAGTTTCTCCTTCTGGGCTAGGTCTCGGCAAATCTGCCGGCCTTCCCTCAAAGTTTTCCATCGATAAATCCCGGTTTGCCTTGTTCTCAATCCGTCTCCTTTTTCGCTCCGATGGCGGAGATTCTGCCGGCCTTTTGTGATTAGAGTTCTTCAGAGCCGTCAGATAACAAGCTCTTACCGACTCTTGGTTACCTTTCAGCCTCTCCGGCCTTCCACTATTTGATGTATAGATCATCGTCAAATGATAGGTTGATACCACGGCCTGAGCGTCGTGGATCAATGGCCTTCCAATGATGGCATTATAAGCTGCGGGGACATCGACCACCAGGAATTCCACCATGAGATCTCATGACTGAGATCCTTCTCCCAACTTCACCGGTAGCTTAATGGTACCTTCAGGAACGACCGATGCTCCGGTAAAACCGATTATCGGATATGAAACCGGCTTCAGACAAGATCTTCCTAGCCCCATCTTATCGAATGTAGGCATGAAGAGTATGTTAGTAGAGCTACCGCCATCCACCAGGATGCGGTGGACCATTGCCGTTGAAATTTGCAGAGATACTACCAGGGGATCATCGTGGGGGTAGATAATTCCCCTAGCGTCCTCCGCTGTGAATGAGACGGATGGCATAATTGGTGGTGCCGGCCACTTGCCGGTATTGTGATAATTCACTTGGTGCCTTACCTCTTTAAGGCTTGCTTTGGCACCGTGAATACTGCCGCCATGAACTGGACCGCCGGATATAACGTGTATCTCCGTTATTCTTTCTTTAACGGGTTTTCTCTTCCCGTCCTCTTCTCTGGGGGACCCTTCACGGTGATCCGTCCTCGTCTGATACTGCTTGAAATAGCCTCTTCGTATCAGATCTTCAATGCCGTCCCTCAGGTCCTTACAGTCTTCAGTTATATGACCGTGATCCTTGTGGAAGTCACACCACTTGGACCTGTCCCAGCCTTTATAAAACATCTTCCTGGGCCGTTGCCACTTATCATCTTGCTTGTGCAACTCATATATTTCGGCCCTGGATTTCGTTAAGGGAGTGTAATTGTGATAGCGGTCTGGCCGTCTTTCCTGGCCCTTCTTGACCTCGTTGCTTTCCTCCCGTCTTCCGGAGTTATCGGACCTTTTGTCCTTCCGGCTCTTATCCTTCTCTTTCTCCTTTTCCCTTTCTTTCTCCTTGCCATCTCCATCAGACCTCTTCGAGGTTGCCGCCTTATCAAACTCTTCTCCTCGAATAAACTCGTTAGCTTTTCCAAGGACTTCAGTTAGGCTAGTCAGTTTCTTACGACCCAGGTAACTTCTGAAGGCCGTTCCTTCCTTCAAACCGGTCATCAGTGCCAACACTGCGACCTCTTGCTGCAGGCTGGGGATTGTAACGGCTTCAGTGTTAAAACGGCCGATGTAATCCCTCAGGCTCTCCTTCTCCCCCTGCTTGATCGACATCAGCTCTCCAGTGGTCTTTTCCCTTCGCTTATTACTAACGAAGTGTGTATCGAACATGGATGTGAGCTGGCGGAAGTCAAAAATTGTTGCCGGGGGTATGCTTTTGTACCACGTTTGCGCCAAGCCGGCCAAAGTTGAAGGGAACACCTTACACCACACCGAATCGGTTTCGGTGTATAGCAAAGA
Source organism: Beta lomatogona (assembly GCA_947646795.1). NCBI lineage: Eukaryota > Viridiplantae > Streptophyta > Magnoliopsida > Caryophyllales > Amaranthaceae > Beta > Beta lomatogona. The sequence goes on along the minus strand of CANSNZ010000949.1, from coordinate 6,716,475 downwards.
TATGTCCCTCGTAGGCCGAGATGTGGTCTTCGTGGGTCGGACCTCCCGTCATACTTGCAAGTTGGCATTTTAATCTTCTCCATAGGCTCTTGCAGTATGGCGGTGGAGAAAGGAGAGTTCCGAAGCGATACCGGTGCTCTGCGCCGGACGAATTCACTCTCTCTCCTGTATCGGGATGACTGTTGAATCTCAGTCTCTTGGCGATCTTCCAAACCTTCTTCCTCCACTGGCTCTGTCGGAGTCCTTGAGTTCTCCTCCTGATCCTGATCATGCCGGCTTGGAGCACCCTGTCGGCCGGGCCGTGAGAGAACGCATCTTTCTCACCGGACTGTGTGGCTCGCTCGGGGGCGCTTGCCAGGCATGACCCGGTCGGTGGAGTCTCGATTCGCCATAGCACGGAAGACTTCGGCAAGACTCCGAAGTTGCTCAGGACTGAACATATTTTGCAACGCTGCAAATACATTATGCTGAGGGGTTTCAGTGGTCCCCTTCCCCTTGTCAGCTGGTGGTTGGGAGGACCCAACCGCCGGTTGAAGAGTGTTAAAATCGGGAGGCCCGCCTCCCACAGGTACGTTATTTTCGCTTGTTTCCGGCCTCCCGAAGGTCTGCTTAGGATCCATGAGGCGAATGAGCAGGCTGGATCGATTACGGCTTAAGACCAAAGTAGAGTTCACCCCTCCTTCTAGCGCCAATTGTTCCGGTATGGAATAAGTGGAAGGAATGAACCGGTATCCTCTTTTCGTAGCGAGCCGGTTTGAGATCCTGCAAAACAGGTAAACTAACCTCGGGGGTTGATCCGAGGAACGCCCCTCCGATGCCTAAGTCAGTAAAGGATAAAGACGGGATGTCTCAAGTATAATGTGTTGGTGTTTGTGAACGTACCTTATGACTCAGGTCAGGGGGGTATTTATAGGAGCCGGCAATGTCCTTAGCGAGGTAGGATTCTGCTCCCATTGGTTAGATACATTTCTATCCTCTTATGATACTTATCTTTAGGCCCAGAGGCGCATTAAGTCAATACTGGATCAATCCAGGCCCATTCAGCCAATGGCCCATGTGATGAATACCGATAAGGTCTGCTGATGTAGCCGGTATGTCGGATACGGCCGTATCCGATACGATTATACCCCACTAAGGGGTTCCTCAGACTGAGTTGACCATAACGGTCAAGAGCGGTTGGAACAGACCGGTAGGGACTGGTTCAGCCCCCATACAGCAACAATCAACATAATAAGAAGGTATCAAGGTAACATGTTTGAATCTTATTTACTCATCCTTTTCGAAGTGGAATATATAATATATTTAACATTTGGTATGAGAGAACCTGATTATGAATAATTCCAACCAAAAGTTGATGTTTAGAGTCCAATGTTTTAGGACCTCAACTTTACACTAACATCGTTGAAAGGTAGTTGATGTCGACTTTGATACATTATATCTTTTGAATAGTTCACCAACGTGGAAGATACTGGGCACGTAAGACTAGAAATACCACTCGATTATTGTACTGTACCTTCATACAGGTTTCGCTAGAATGCAGAAGACCTTGACGTAGTTGACGCAGGACTTGAGTCTTCTTAACGTATGGGACTCGGCCAAGATTTCTCGTGTTACAATCGTGAATTAAAGTTTGATAATTACTTCTCATAGAGAATAATATTCTCTGTATATTCTGTTAACTATATTATTTTGATCAGTGGCGGAGTTAGGATTACTAAAGTGGGGGGACAAATTACGAACGTTGGGCATTCGGATAAAAAATTTAGAAAAAAAACACTACAACACACATTGTTTAATGCTTAACATTTTACATCAGAAATTCCAAAATGCTTATAGTTTTACAATCCACATAGAAATGAAAAACAAATACAAGATGTTTCTTGGGATTTCATTCTTTTAAACATAAATTATCGATCTTGTAAAAAGTAGCTCAACCATAGGTCCATAATAAAATTTGTAAGATGATATAATAAATAAACCCATTGTATAAATATGGAAACTATTAGGTTGTAAATCCTATATACTTCTTCCGTCCTTTTTTAATTGCAACATTTGCATTTTCACATTTGCCGAGGCATAATTTTAGCATTAATAACTTTAGTTATGTATTTGTAAAAATTATGCAAATGAGATATTAAAAAACTACACATTGAAACGAATCAAATAATATATCATATGACTATGTTTATCATTGTGTATAGATCACTATACACGGTCAAAGTGTGATTTATGAATAATTAAAAAGTTAAAATGTTGTAATAAAAAAAACGGAAGAAGTATGTTCAATCAATGAGAATACTTCATAAGGAGAATTACACATTAATTAACAAGTTTTAAACTTATAAAGTTTAGTTATGCACATGTTATGCAATGTTGCATGGAAACTTTATGAAAGTTGGGGTGTTTGCTGATGAAAGTTAATCTAGAAAATTCTAGGTGAGTACTATAAAATTTAGGAGAAAAGTCTAATGTATTAAGTAGTCTAGAAAAATCTTGTATTAAGTGGAAAAATCAAGTAGTGATGTAATTCTAGAAAAATCTCACTAATATAGGATCAATGATTTGCATCGGATGCCAGACACCCATTTGCGTCGGACATGGGTTCGACGCTATAGGCCTCGACGCAAATTTGGGAGAGATGATCTGCGTCGGTTTAGACTTGATGCAGATATTAAGCTATTTACGTCGGATGGTAAGCAAGGTCCGACGCACATGACCCTTTGACTTTACGCTTTTTGTAGATGATAGGCATCTGCGTTGGATGCTTAACAATGTACGATGCAGATGATCCTCGCCACATCAGCTTAGCATGAGCAGTGTGCGTCAGATGTGAGTAATGTGCGACGCAAATAATCCTCCCAGCACCACAAACATTTTTCTCAATGTGCATAAGATCAAGACAATGTCTGACTTCTAAACATTCCCAATATGGGAGGTCCCAGAACTTAGACCTTTTCTTGTATAAGTTTTTTGAGACACTTCTAATGGGATTACCAAACACTGTTTCAATATCCTTTATCCGCTTAGAAACCTCTTTTCCACGTAAGGGTACAAGGGCTTTTCTCATCTCTACTTTCCCGTTGAACACCTTTTTTCTTCTTACGAAATGGATGATCTAAAAGAAGTCATATACGATAATGCAGGTATACATTTTTCCCACAATGATGTAACCGCTCATCAATATATCCTCATCACAAATAGGGCATGCCTTTGCTCCTTTAACTGTATATCCTGACAAATTCCCATAAGGCGGGAAATCCTTAATCTTACAAAATATCATGGCATGTAATGTGAAGTCAGTTTTCGCATATGCATCGAAGGTCGAAACACCTTCATCCCACAACAATTTCAGATCTTGAAGGAGTGGGTCAAGATACACATCTATGTCATTTCCGGGTTGTTTAGGACCCGAAATATGAAGCGATAGCATAATAAATTTACGCTTCATACATAGCCATGGGGCAGATTATAAATGGTCAGTAGAACCGGCTAAGTGCTATGCAGGGTACCTAGTGTGCCAAATAAGAAATGGGTCAAGATACACATCTATGTCATTTCCGGGTTGTTTGAGACCCGAAATGGGAAGCGATAGCATAATAAATTTACGCTTCATACATAACCATGGGGCAGATTATAAATGGTCAGTAGAACAGGCTAAGCGATATGCTGGGTACCTAGTGTGCCAAATGGGTTCATCCCATCTATACAAAGTTCAAGGCTAAGATTTCGAGGTTCTTTACCAAAATCGAAAAACTTTCAGTCAATATTTCTCCATTGCGGAGAATCGGCCGGATGTCTAAACATCCCATATTTTTTCCTCTCATCCGCATGCCACCTTAATAATTTAGCATTATTCTCATCCGAAAATAAACGCCTAAATCTCGGAATGATTGGAAGATACCAAAGAACCTTGGCTGAATTTTCTGTCTTTCTCACCCCCTCATCATTCTCCTTTATCTTGTAACTAGACACTCCACACCTTGGACACTCACGCAAATCCTTGTACTCATTTCGATATAGCACACAATTATTTTGACATGCATGTATCTTCTTATATTCCACACCCAAGGGACACAATAATTTCTTTGCCTCATAGGTAGAGTTGAAAATTTCATTCCCTTTAGATAGCAATTCTTGTAAAAAGTGAACAACTCACTTAGACTTTTATCTGTCCAACTATGCTTCGATTTCATATTGAATAATGTGAGGATACCAGAAAGTTTAGTGAAATTCTTACACCCCAGATATATTTCACTTAAAATACTATTATGCATATGAGGACGATCGGTTCCTTCATCCTCCAAATTGTGCAACATCTCGTCTACCCTATCATTCTCATTATCACCCTCTCCTTTTTCGATGTCAACCTCGATCTCTTCACCAATGGGATCAACATGCAAATCATCACATAATCTAGTGGAGCTCATACCCTGATCATAAAACTCTCCATGCCATGTCCACCTAGTATAATTACTCTAAAATCCATGACGAATCAAATGATCCTTAATTTGATCTACATCACTATACCCCCTAGAGTTATTGCAATCACAACAATGACGCATGACTAATTTTGGTCCATTCTGCGATTGATGTTCTAACGCAACCTTGATAAATTCATCAACCCCTTGTAGAAATGTTGCCGAAATCCGATTACTATACATCCAATTTCGATCCATATATTCATACACTAGAGACACCAAACAAGAACATAATCGATCACATAATTCAAAGTGTCTTATCAAATGCAGTCATGAACATTTGGGTCCTTATTATCACTCCAACATAACCCATCCTTGAGTTTCTCATCTCACTAGTGAATGGACGTCTGGTTTTCAATTCTAAGAGAAATCCGACAGCACTTCCCTACAGTTCTATAAGTACACGATGAAGATAGTAGATAAATTTATTACACCAGACGAACCCTCTCACAATCTTTCACTTGTCATATCACTACATAATCCTGACTTATAAAGTATACTGGTATTATAGACATACCAATACCACAGTAAGAGGTTGAGCCCAAATTTACTACCACAAGATAGATTAATTAAAAATAGCACATAAAGCAACAAGTAATTGTATAGTCGCTTGGACCGGTTCCACATGTTATTACAAATTAAACTTAACTAACTACTAATTACAAATTATACGAATAGGGCATTAGTTTCCAATCACTTTCAACCATAGGAAAAGTCCGAAAGGATATATATTACAGATATGAGTTTGCACAAAAACATAAAATCTACAGATGTACACAATCGACTTCAAATTATGTCATCCTTTACCAACACTTTAGTTTCGGAATTACCTGCCACTTCCTAGAGGTGAATGTGGATTATATAAGTCTGAGTCAATGCCACTGCTACAACCACCAGTACCTGATCCTGAATTTTCTCCAAGCAACAATTGACAATCTTCTTCAAATTGTGCGTCGTTGTTATTCCACGGATGTGACCCCTTTCTTTTGATTGTCTCTAGCTCAATGGAAACTTCCTTCATGGTAGGCCTATCTTCTCCTTTTAACATTAAACACCCTTTGGCTAGATTAGCCACTTGTTGTATTTGCTCAATAGTATATTCATTTGCTATGTTTTTGTCAAGAATGTCCAACAAGCGGCCTTCTTTCATCTTAAGAAGGAAGTGCATTGCAAGACATTTCTCAGTTTCCGGTCTTAAATTGGAAATTGCCTTTTTCCTTGTTAAAAGCTCCACCAAGACAACACCGAAACTATAAACATCACTCTTTTCTGTTAGATCACTCGTTTGCATATATTCAGGATCCAAGTACCCCCAAGTTCCTATCACCATCGTAGCCAATTGGCCTTGGTCCAACGGAACCAACCTTGAAGCTCCAAAGTCTGTTACTTTAGCAATGTAACTTTCATCTAACATTATGTTCATCGACTTCATATCTCTATGAATGATCTGTGGTGAGACTGTGTTGTGTAGATACGATAGCACATCGGCAACATCTAATGCTATCTTTAAGCGCATAGGCCACGTTAAAATGGATGCCCTTACTGCTTCATGTAAGTGCTCATATAAAGTCCCATTGCTGATGAACTCGTACACCAATAATGGTACTTCATCTTCTAGACAACAACCTATTAACTTGACCACATTTCTGTTGTTGATTTTTGACAATACAAGAACTTCATTGACGAATTGCTCAGCTTGTTTAGGATCCACCTTGATGGATTTCTTTATTGCCACAACTTGATTATTCGGCATAGTACCCTTGTAAACAATACCAAAGCCTCCTCGTCCAATTATATTTACGTTGCTATAGTTATCGGTAGCTTTTTCAAGATCTTCTATAGTAAAAATTTTTAGGATATCATCATCTTGTCCAGAGAGTTTTTGATGTAAAAGCAAGCCACCGTTTTCCCGAAAAAGTTTTTCTCGCATTCTCTTGAGTTCTCTCTTCCCATGTTGCCAATGCAAGAGAAACACAGTCACAAGCAAAGCTATGATGCCACCACCAGCGCCTAAAAGAAAATATATACCGTAATTATTGATAAAACCTTGAGTCACTAGAATAAACTGAACTTGTTGATAAGACCTTGAGTCACTAGAATAAATCTACTTTAAGAAATTAACTTTATATTTGAAAGAAAAAAATCCTTCTTATTAATACAAAAATTGTAGTCCAGTACTTAATTTGAATATGAAACAAAAAATTTCCCTATCCCCTACACGTAGAATCAAATATGTCAACTACTAGTAATTTATGCACGTGATACGTGCTTGGATTTTTTTCGAGACAAAAACTCAAGTTATTTTGGCATAAATAAGAGTAAAATTTGAAAATTAGACATAGGAAGTATTATATTTTTTTAATTGCAAAATTTAATTGGTTTAGTCTCTATCACTTAAGTCTCCAGTTAGTATTTTTTCTTTTTCTTTTTAAAGTTAAATTCGATAAACAAAAAAGAAATTTTATTGAATTTGTATATAATTTCTTATTTTATAATAGTTTGAGTTGATTTTTAAATTAAGTACACTACTTCTAAGTTTTAATGTAATATGGAATACTTGATTGTGTATTAATTGATAAAATATTTTACTTTGTCAGTATGAATGCTATAATACTTGTAGACAATTGGTTTCATTTATGATGACTAAGTTATTATATAATTGTGTTCAATATTTTTGTTAATTTTTTAATCCTATATTTGAGTTTGATTTTTTTTTTTTTTTGCAAAGTAGTTAATTTATTAATGAGGATAATAAAGTAATTTTTTAAGGGAATACCATAACTCCTCCCTTCCTTTATATAATAGAGACCACTAGCTAACATAGGCAACCCTATCAATATCTAGTTTATGGCTTTAAGACTTTATACCTCATATATATATGATAAAGTTTTATAATGTAATCATAAATAACTTATTCTAATCATGTTTATTTCAAAGGAAAAATTTCATAAAGCTAACTTTTATAATCAACTTTTTTTCAAAAAACTACCTTTTAAAAATTTTCTTTCAAAAAACTACCTTATATAACAAATTTCTTTCAAGATACTACCATTTTACTGTTAATGAGGTTTAACCACCAATAATACGATCATCACAAAATGCTTTTCTCTTCTCCCCTCTTGTTTCCCTCATCTTTACTCGCTACCCCACTAGCATCAACTCTTAAAGGCGGTAGTCATTTAATGATTAATACTAGATATAAACTTAGAATGGTAGTATACTTAAAGAAGTTTGTTATATAAGATAGGTTTTTTTAAAAAAATTAAAAGGTAATTTTTTGAAAAAAGTTGGTTATAAAAGGTAGTTTTTTAAAAATTTTGCCTATTTTAAATAATGGCAACAAAATATTCAAAACTACTTTTTAGTCTCTGCATTGCTATTTAATTAGTTTCAAAAAAATTATTCCTGAAAAAAATTTACAATGTAGAGATCTTGATTTAGCGGTATCAACATAAATAGAACCACTATACCACTATCCCAGTTAGCAGTCGGACATAACTACATCTACCGACTGGGTGGATTACCCACTCCTAATAGCTCATTAAAACATAATTGTTGATGTTGAGTTTGATTTCACCTTACATTAAATTTTATAAGTAGTGGGTAATTTACCCACTGGTTCAACCAAGTTTTATCCCTGTTAAGAGGGTTGTTGTAATAAGAGTAAAATTAACTACTCCATGTGTCCCAGTTTACAGAGTTTGTTTCTTATTGGAATTAAGGAAACTATAATTTGTTTTAAATATTTATAGTACTTGTATTGGAAAGATAACTGTTTCCATTGAATATAAATATCGAATGTACGTAGCTGCAACTTTCAATGTAAAAGTATAAATATTAAATGTAAGTCATGTGGCTACAATTTTGCATGTAGATACCAAAAAAAAAAAAAGAGGAATAACAATTGTTTAATGAGGGAATTTTGGAAATAAAGTACCATTTTGAAAATAGAAACATGAAGAGCATTTTGTACACCCAAAACAGAATACAAGCACTATAAAGTGGGATGGAGGGAGTATTAAATAAGTACAAACAACAATATACTCCATCTGCCTACATTTACTTGCTACATACATTTCATTTTGCACAATTTCCAAAAAACTTTTTGATTGTAATCATTTAATTCTAGTAAAAATTATTATAATTTGATAATATGAAATATATCGAGAAGCATCTAAAAGGATCACACATGATTATAGTTTTTACTTATAAAAAAATAAAATAATCAATCAAGTAAATATAAATAGAAGGAATAATAAATTACTCCCGTCATCCCAAAAAAAAATGAAATTAGTGACTAGACAACATTTGTAATAATTAATTTCCTCCGTTCCAAAATAGTGTGAACACTTTCTTTTTATGTTTGTCCTAAATTAATTTATACACTTCGATTTTTTTGGCATGGTTCTACTATTACTATATTATTTCTTTTATATTCCATTAGCCCACATTCTACCTTTATATATCAGTAAAAGGTTACCCAGTTTTTTCTCTTCTCCAATAAAAAATATCCTAACAACTTCTATCACATCTACTTTTTTAATATAATAACATTTGATAGTGACACTATAACTTATCACCTAAAACTATGTTTGCCAACAAGTGTTTAAATCTTTCTGGAACGGAAGGAGTAAGTACTTTACCTGCATTGACGAAAACCGGTGTGAGCCAAGCTTTTCTATTAGAAACGCAACGATCAGTCTTCGTCCCATTCCCTTGGTGGCCCTTTGGACATTGACATTTATAGCCTCCAATAATGTTGATACAATAATCCGGTTTCTCACATTCATTTTGAGTACTGCACTCATCAACATCTGAAGAAAGATTCAATAAATATAAATCTATCATATTCATATAAGACAGAAAACCACCAATGAAAAACTATCGTCGGGTTAACAGAACAGGATGTCTCTTTTTTTTAAAAAGAAACTAATGAACTACGATTAAGCCCCTCTATTGCTATTCAAATAAATTAATAATAGGATGAAATATGAATCCTCACCAAAAATAAAATGAAAAGAAGATATGGGATAAACGTTTACCAGTAATACTGTAGAAATATTATATAAGCGATAATTGTTTATCGACAAAGATGCACAAATGCTACATATAATAGGAGTATCAACGAAGAGCCTCATGTTAACTACGAAGAATAAAACATACTTTTAGGCCATGTCTTTTTTTACAGTGTTTATTTTAGTGAATGAATCCTTAATTTTTCTCTTTCCATCCTCCATGTTGTATCTAGGTCAAGCGAAAATGAATGCATCCCCTTTTTGTCCTTTTTCCTCTAAATTCCCATAATGAAACAAACTGGAACAAACAAACTATTAGCTGCTAAAATCTAGGCATTATAAGAGTTATTCTTTAACATTTGGGTAGGTGCAAATTACTCCATCTAAGAAAATTTAAATATAAATTGCCGTTTTAATTTTAAGGTTCAATATCGTTACCTATGCAATGGCTGACATCGACAATGCAATTAAGGATCGAGGACTTACAATAATCTACAACTAGTATTTTTTGCACGCGATGCGTGCGTGAACATTGCGGTGAGCCGGTGATATTGTACATGTTTCTTTTATTTTCAAAAATATGGAAGTTGTTTTCACAAAAAAAAATGTGGTAGTTTTTTTTGGGGGGGAAATCTAGTAGTTACAATAGAGCTTTTTTTTGCCCTCATTAGTTATCCTGGAAGAATAAAAATATAAAGGGTATTTTAGGGAACTCAGGTGGACACCAAAGTCCTCAAGAGTTCCCATATATAATAGAGATAAATAAATTTTGATCCACAACTAAAATTTGGAAAAAAACTTAACTTCCAACTGAATAATTGTAATTAGAAATTAGTTATTAGGCCCGGGCTATGCCCCGGGTAATAAAAAATTTCATTTATTAATATTGTACATTAAAATAATAACACTAAATACAACTTGGTCTAGTGGTTAAAACTTTAGTATTTGAACTTGAGGTTATGGGATCAAAACCTATACTATGCAATTTCTAATTTTTTTTATTGTACATGGATTACCTGAACTAAAACTCCCTAGGGAGAGCACCACATGGCACAGTTGCTTGTTTAGCAACGCCTTTTAATATATTTACTAGTGTTTAGGCCCGGGCGATACCCCGGGTTTTCTCTGTGCTACAATTTAGTAGTAGTTATATAAGTCATCTCATACTCATTTAAAAAAGTCATGTCATTCATTATATGGATTTTTCAAAAGTTTTCTTTTCATATATCATCGTTAATTTTGATTAAATAAGCAATAATAGTATGGTGGAGTGATTGTTGAATCTCTTTTTTTCATACTTGAGGTTGTGGGTTCGAATGCTCACGTTCACAATGCTTCTTTTTTTTTACTACATGAGAAAGGCGTGGATATAATGTTACTGAATGGGGGATGGTGACACGTGGCACATATACGTTCTTAGGAACGCTTTTTAATATATTAGACTGCTCTTCAAATGGTATCATGCATACATAATTAATTTTAATGAACATGCAAATTTATTTATTTATCTTTAAGGATGCAAGGGCTATGTTTAATAACATTAACTAATTACAACACATATATGTAATTTTGTGGAAACATGGATCACTAAAAGAAGTGAGATTAGATGGCGATTCTTTGGAAATCCTTACATAAGGTCAGGGGTTCGAGCCCAGGCTTCAGCATATTTATTTTTTAAATAATGACCACTTGACTTTGTTGGTTAATCTACATGTGGCAAAATTCTGGTGGGAGGAGGAGGGTGCCACGTGGCGCATGGACGTTGTTAAGCACGCCTTTTAATATATTTGTATAGATATAGATTAGTCTATAATTAGGAAATTTTCTGTTTCGATGGAGTGAAGAATGAATAACAGGGCTAAAACACTTTTAAATTTTTAGAAGCTCGTCTAGATCTCGTTTATCTTGAGTTCTCTATACTACTATTGGATGTGAAAGATGGGGGAAATTGGAGGGAATCTGACAACAAAAAAGCTCGAAACTAGAGGAACAGGAAAGAATCCTAAATTTTGCATAAGAAACAAAATTGATCAGAATATTACCTGTGCAACCTTGAGAAAGGTAAGGATTTCCGGAATAGCCATGTTTGCACTTGCAACGGTATCCAATTTCATGCTCTGTATCATAACATTCTGTGTTATCTGTACACATGTAACTCCTGTTGTCTGCTTTAGCAACTGAACAACTGTTTCTTCCAACTGTCCAATTGAAGATTATTGGCAGCTTTATCTCATTATTAAGGAAGTAGTTTGAGTCCTGAGTCAAATTCCTTCGGTAAAATTTGAATGTTTCTCTCTCAACAGGAAACGCAGAACTACAAGGATTAAAAGGCACCAGACTGTGATTTGAAAAACTTTGAACTTTAATTGTCATGTTGGAAACTCCACCAGGAAGTGTGGTTTCACAACAACCAATCCCATTGCAAGCACCATCAATAACATCGTCTAGGGAGCTACATTGAGTCATGCAACCTATCTCATACGGTCTTCCTTGTCGAAACCCAGAAAACCAGACATAGGTGTCACAGCCGATTGCAATAAAAACGTTTTTTGTGCTAGAAACAGTAAACCTCACCAGGTTTACCCAGTTCCAAAATCTGTTATTAAGGAGCTGGCCTTGGCTTGAGTTATTGTAACAATCAAAAGAAACGTAATTATTAATGGTTAGTTCACCTTCTAGTGAAACTTTCAACACCTCCAAATTTGTACCAAGTATTAGTCTTGGTGGAGTACAAGTATCATTACAAACGAATTTGTAATGATATTTATTATCCTCAAAGTAGCACCCATCTTCAATGCCAAATGGATATGGAATGCTAACGTTTCCACAAGTGTGTGAACAGTATGGCTTGAGGACTTGCCGTGGTACAACTTCATCTCCTAAGACGAATGGTGTTAAAACCCAAAGTACTACAATTGTAAGAAGTGTATTGCTTGAATGATCCATGAGATGCGTTAAAATCATTGGAATTGCGTATTGAGCAGGATGGATCAGCCTGTTGAATGGTGATGTATGTTTAATTTGGCTTCAGACGTCGTGAAGGACCAAAAGCTCTAAAAATTAATTAGTTTGTCTGAACACACTGATGGTATAGTTACTTTGAATTTTCAAAGCAAACGCTACTGTCGCAAGCCTGGAAGACGGGAGTTGAAGATGACCTTGATTCTGTCTTAAATGCTATATTATATGGCTGGGTAAAAATATCACCGCAATAAATAATACTTGCCGCTTCTATCACTCAAGATTTATCCAATACTCCCTCCGTTTCATTTTAATAGTTACACTTACCCTTTTTACGCATGTCAATGCAAAACTTTGAGGATATATATCTCTAGTTTTGTATTTGTAAAAATTATAAAAAGTACATATTAATAAAATACATACTAAGACGAATCTAACAAGATCCCACATGACTATGTTTTTATTCATGTATAAATCACAAATGATGGTCAAAGTGCAACTTGTGAATAGTGTAAAATGTCAAATTGTAACAATTAAAATGAAAAGGAGGGAGTATTATATATAAACAAAAAAAGAACTCCTACCACTGTATATTTGTCAAGTTGTCAACATTTATGTGACGTTGTGCCTATGCAGGCCAGGAACGGCCCTTGCGCCTAAATGAGTCGAAGTTTGTAGGTTTTTGGCAAAGGTGGTAGAGGTGTCAATTCAGTTCAACAGTTCAGTTACGGTTATATCCAAATAGTTCCGTTCATATCAGTTTGGTTTACAACAGTTAAAATTATTAACAGTTCAGTTCAGTTAACAAACTTTTCAGTTCAGTTTAATTCAGTTATTTTTCTTTTCAGTTTCAGTTCAGTTCAGTTGCAGTTTAAACTTTTTTTACCTGAATAGTTAAACCAACCAACGGTTGAATCCATAACAGTTAAAGCACATTGCAGTTATTTTCAGTTTTGTTTCAGTTTATTTCAGTTATTGACGAAAATCACATATGTTTGACAATAATAGCATCGGTTCGGGTAGAAGTTAGTCACATTCTTGTATTTGTTAGGGAAAAATGAACTTCATGTCGGGTTTTTGCCAAAACAATTTCGGGTTCGTTTAAAATTAACGTGGCAAATAAGTGTGGTCCGGCACTTGCTTCGAAAAAAACCAGTTGTACTTCCCAAAAAAGTGTATGAAAGTGACATTGATATATGTGTACTTTACTGATATATTCGACAAATTGGAATAAGACAATTTTATATAAGTCGATATTCAAACTTTTAGTTGTATGCAAATCACATCCTGTTTGGTTAAACGTCTCATATCAGTATAAATTCTTATAAACTTTCTCGAAAGACGAGTTAGACATTTCTTAAAAAGCCGGTTATAACAATGTCTTACTATAATTATATTAGATCAATGGATTAATATAACTATACTAGTCATTAAGCTCTATGCATTTGAAAACTGAAAACATATAATCGGCGTAAAATAAGTTAATATTGGATTTGATCAAGGTATCTATGTGAATCACAAAGTTAAATCAAGATAACAATACTCCATTAAATTAATCGTTAACAAGTTATATTCAATTTGAAACTCATATATCTTAACCAAATTGAAAGAAATTGATATTAGATTAGATGATTGTATCAACATAAGTCGATAAAGTAATTCAAACTCAAAAGTTTTACTTGAATTGAAATATGTTGTTATTAGAATGAGTGTATCAATGTCAGTAGATAAAGTAATTCAAGATAATAACAACAATGTACTTAAGTTAATCATCTTTAAGCTGAATTCATTTCATAACCAGAAGCATATAATTTAGTTGCAACAAATGTAGAACAATGTAACTGGTTCAATATAACAATGATCCACTTAAGTTAATCGTCTTTAAGTTAAATTCATATTGAAACTCAAAACATCTAATTTGAACTGAAACAAGTTGATATTGGATTATATCGATGTATCAATTTAAGTTGATAAGCTAATTCAAGATGACATAAGTTCGTTTTAAGATAATTGTCATTATGTTGTATTCATTTCGAAACTCAACAGACAATTGAATTAAAATGAGTTGTTATTGGATAAGATTAATGAATGTATCAATGTAAGTTAATTAATTAAGTTAATTGAAGATAACAATACTCTAAAGGAATAGTCTTTAAGTTCAACTCGTTTCAAAACTCAAATCATCTAATTGAATTGAAAATAAGTAGTTAATTATTGGTACTATATCGTATTAAACCTTATTGCTTATTAGCAAGATCCTGATATGAAACGAAAATTCGTATATGTAGTAAACTATAAGGTTTATTACCGACCAAGACTTGTTATAACTTATACAGCTTCACTTAAGTGAATACAATCAAATTATTATATAGCTGAGTAATTATTTGATAACATTAATGTATCGATGTAAGTCGATAAGGTAATTGAAGAATCCAAAACACTATTTAGTTCATTTTCTCTATGTGGATTTCATTTCAAATTAATAAACATCTAATTGAACTGAAACAATTCCTTCTTTAGATAAGATAAATGTATCAATGTAAGCAGATAAGATGGTTCAAGATAATAATACTCAATTTAAGTTATTTGTCTTTATGTGAAGTGTATTTCGAAAATAAAAACATCTTATTAAACTGAAGTAAGATGTAATTCGCACAGGATTAGTGTATCAATGTTAGTAATAAGCTTATTCAAGATAACATTACTCTATTTAAGGTAATCATCATTAAGCTATAGTCATTTCAAAACTTTGAATATCTACTTGAATTGAAAGAAGTTATTATTGGATTAAACGAATGTATGAATGTAACTCGAAAGACTATTGTAAGATAATAATACTTCATTTAAGAAGCTAATAGTCTTTAAGTTATATTCAATCCGAAACTCAAAACATCTACTTGAATTGAAACAAAATATTATTAGATCAGATCAACGCATCAAATGTAAGTTAATAGAATAAAAAGAAATAAACAAAAAATTAGGTTAATTGTCATAAAGCTAACTTAACTTTAGAATTTAAAACTTATAGTTGAATTCAAACTAGTTGTTATTATAATAGATCAATGTATTAATTTGATTTGTAACAATAGTATGTAACAGTATTAATGATAGTAATAAAGATAATTATAATAGTATTTGTAATACCCCGAACTTTAATATCGTTTTATTAGCTATTAATTATGTTTATTAGCTTAATTGCTTCTTAAATTTTCCGAAATGATCATGGTTAAGTTATTTTCTATACAATTAGTCGAGTTGTATTTATCCGTTTAGGAAGTTGAAGTCGGTTTGCCATTTCTTTTGCTTGTCGGTTTATTTGGGTGAAATAAGACCCTAAAGCTCCTTTCTCTCTCATGATTTTCCTCACCAAAGAGAAACCAAACCCCCCCCCCCTTATCTTTCTCTCTCTGTTATTTTATCTCACCCAAGGAAACCACAAAACTCCTTCTTCCTCCTTCCCCGTGAGAGACCCCAAAACCCCAACCCAATCTCCCTCCTTTTCTCTCTCGTCCTTCCTTCTCGCCGGCGTTCCCGAGCTCGCCGGAGTTTCCCCAGCCCTCTTTCTTCTCCCCTGCTCGCACGGTGCTGCTGCTGTGCATCGTTGTTGTTGCTTGGTCGTTGTGTTGTTGCGGTGTGGTTGTTGCTCGCGCCGGAGTTGTCGTGGTGGTGTTGTAGTTGTTGTTGTTCTGTTGTTGTTGGTGCTGTTGCTTGTTGTCGTTGTGTTACTGCTGCTGCTCGTTGTTGTTGGACGTTGCTGCTGTCGTGGTGCCACTGCTCGCCGCCGACCTCCCGTACCGCCGCCTGGGCCGTTGCCGGAGCTCCGTCTCCCTCCCCTGTGTTCGTCCCTGCTCACTTGAGCAGAGGTATAATAAGACCTCTTGTCTACGTTCTTCTTGAATTTCAGAATTTGGGGATTAAGTAATTTGAGCTCAATTTACCCATTGATAGTTAGCATTAGTTTGGGCCTAAATATGAGTTGCTTAAGTTAAACTATGTTAATTAGTTAATTGATAGTTACTTGGTTAAACTATGTAGTTAGTTGATTGGGCTAATCTTGTAATAAGACTTAAACTAAGAAAGTTATGATTAAACTAATCTGAATTTTTAGTAATAGTAAAAGACGTTTGATTGAATTCCTAAAGCCTATAGAAATTAGGGGCGATTAAGGAATAAATATTTATTAGTGGGTAGTTTCTATTATGGATTTTATTTATTTCCGAGTTGTGACTTTATGGAGATTATGTATGACGGTTCTTGGAGGTTAAATTATGGCGATACTTAAGGAGTAAGGAAAGGAGTTAGCGTACGAGGTAACCTTTCATGTCCAGCACCCTATGTGAATGCCCGTATGTGTTATATGTGATGTTTTACATGTACTCAAATGCGTGAATGCAATTATATGATGTTGATTATGTGATATGACTATGTGTTACAATTTATGTGGCATGATGAAATACGATATGATCATTCAATGATGTCTATGTATACTATGAACGATGATGTTATGACTTATGGAATCTGGATATCATGATTTATGGGTGTTGTTCGAAGATATGAATATATGCAAGTTTGTAAAAGTGGATGGTTCTGCTGGTTTGGAGTCATGAACTGATCCGGTAAATGGGCGAGTCACAGGTGGAGGAATTATGTTACGATGAACGATACGGAGCAAAATGGTCACATGTTAATGTTACGAATTACGAAAGTTATGCTATGTCCAAAACCTGTACTTGCCAATGAACTAAAGTCACGTAAATGGTCCGTGCCAGCAGACTATTCCATGATGAGGTTATCTATTAGTATTTCCGAGCAATTGCCAATATGATGTGACATATGTCTATGCATGAAAATGTTTACAAACTAAAGCTGTTTTTACGGGCTGGAGTGAAGTTACTGAGTTTTCAACTCATTTTAGGTTATTTTCTGTGTTTCTCTTTTCCCTATTTTATGAAATTATTCAGGTATTCTGAAGATAGGCGCAGGATCGGTTATGTCAGCAATGTTCCGGAAAGATTAAGTTGAAGCGACTCTGTATATATTTGGGATATTTAGAACCCTCTGTATTAAGGATAATCATTATGAATTGTTATCGATCATTTGTATGTTTAAGAGGCCGTTTTAGGCTATTATCTTATTAGTGGGCCATAACCCACAGGTTTAAGTTGTACTTCCGCTGACGATTAAGGTTATGTATTTCCGGGGCGTTACAGTATTAGTAATAATAATAATAAAAAGTAGTAATAATAATAATAGTCGTAGTAGTCTTAATAATAATAATAATAATAATAATAATAATAATAATAATAATAATAATAATAATAATAATAATAATAATAATAATTTATTAGGATAGTTTGTCTTCTTAAGGCAAAATCCAAAACCAACTAATGTGCAAAATCTAAACATAAGTCATCACAATCAAAGGCAAACAAGAGAACAACACAAAGCACATGGATCATAGATATTAGCCATTGAATACAAACCATAAAACAAGCTGAACCATTAGATCGTCATTTAATCTCTCAAGTCTCACCTTCTTCACCATCTTTCTCCTTCACACCCATCTCCCACCCAAACCCTACTAAAACTCCCACTCTTAAAATCCTCTCTTTCTCTCATTGCTCCTTCCTGCATCTTCGTTTCCGGCTCACTCCGCCGAAATTCGACCACCACCACGCTAGCCTTCTCCCTAGCACGTCTCCCTATGTCGCTGCTCTCTCTCTCCTGCTCCCGTTGCAGCCTTACATCGCGCCACCATCGCAATCGTGCCACTACCGTAGCCCTACTCTTTTATCATTACTTCTTTGCTAGATCTGAGATTTTTGGTTGTTTTTCTTTGATTTTAGGATCTAATTTGAGTGGTTTGATTCAAGAGTTTTGTATTTCTCATTTTTGTCTGTCCCACTTTTGGTAAAATAAATCATTTGTATTTGTATTAGAGAAGAAAATTTAGTTTTCCATAAGAGAGAGTAGGTAGGTTCGATTTCTAGGAATTTTCGCTTGTTTAGTTTGATTTTTTTTTTGTCCTTTTTTTGCTCTATAATCTATAATCAGTATAAACTTTGGTCCTTGTTTTGCTCTAGAATCCTGTGAGATTGTTTCATGGCAACTCGTGTTCTTTTCGAATATGTTCTTATTTCCTCAACCCCAGAAAAAACCAAGCTCCAGGCAGCAGCGAGACGGAGTGCACGAGAGAAAGAAGACAAAAGAAGCAGGGCGGCAGGTTTGTGGTCGAAGGCAGCGGCGATAGGTGCAGTTGGTGCACTAATGATGCGCCTGTAGTGCTTGGTGGTGCTATGGCGATTCCGAGCAGAGAAAATGAAGATGAAGTTTTGATTTTTGCTGATTTTGTTGTGAATTTGTGAGGGATTTCCATGGCTATTTATAGCCAAACTTAGGAGAACAAGGTCAGAGAAGAAGAGGAGATGAGTAGTAGGTTGGGTCCTTAGGCAGCAAGGTGTCTTTGGGCATCCGTCGTTTTGGGGGGGAAAATACTTGTTTTATTTTGCAAACTTTACACTAATTCATCACTTGTTAATTTTATTAATCTTATTTCCTACCATGTAACTTATTAATAGTTTGGTTTATTTAGAAGCTCAAAATAATTCAAAACTGAACTTACTTAACTAACTAATTATTAAACGAAAAATTAACTTTCTTCATTACGTTATAAACATGTTTAAAGTTTCGGAAAATTATAGTATAAGAACTGCTTAAGCAATCAGAAGGCGCCTATAAATACGTGTCAAGTTATCGAGGTTGAGAGGGACGGTTGATAGCATACACTTATGGCTTTGTTAGGAGGTAGTAGATAGAAATCGTGTTCATGTAAATGTGTAATATCTCTTGTTCTTAGGAACATCCTATCATGGGTATTTATTACCAATCAATACTTTATCTGTATAGGATTGTGAATCCAAGCCAAATTTTCATTGAATTAAAGAAAAAGTTATGAAAGAAACAAAAATATAATTGAAATAAATAAACTTATCACCGAAATAAAGTTGTATCTCATATTTTTGTAAAAGTTTGATGGATTTGAAAATGTCAATTTATCACGAAATAAAGCTATATCGTCATAAATTTATATATTAATAATAAAAATATCATGATAAATTTACTTGTGAAAGTAATAATACAAAATTATCACGATAAAATTTGTGAATCGAAGTACTTTCATGAATTTGGGTAATATATAAATTTGGTTCGGGTACAGTTAAAAACTAGTTTTAAACAGTTTCAGTTTAAATCGGTTTCATATCAGTTCAGTTCCAGTTTCAGTTTGAAACAGTTCAGTTAATTCAGTTAAATATTCAGTTCAGTTGATCGATCAACTTTTCAGTTTTTCACAGTTATTTTCAGTTACAGTGTTTCAGTTCAGTTTTGGTTTTTCATTTACAGTTTATTTCCGTTTCAGTTCAGCATTTTTCAGTTGATTTCAGTTACAGTTACTCCTAGTTCAGTTTAATTCAATTCAAATTTCAGTTGTTTCAGTTCAACCAGCAGTTCATTAACCAAACTGACAGCTCTAAAAGGTGGTATGAGTTGAGTCGGGCTTGAGCTTGGGGTTGCTCAGCGTAATTCTAATTTCACTTACATTTCAGCTCGAGTTGGTGCTTGTAATTATTAACGTTTTTTTAGTCATTTTATAGTGGCTTTCAACATATACTCCCTTCAATTTTCATTAATTTACCAACTTTTTCCGGCACAAAGTTTTAGGATAAATGGGTCATAGAAGGAAAGATAAATAATTAATGTATTGGCATATTATATTGAAGTTAATATTGTGGGCCAATAAAAATTCAGTGAGAAGTCAAAGATATTAATAAACAATTGATGGACCATTTCAACTGGAAAAAAAAGTGGGTAAACTAATAACAGACAATCCAAAAAGGAAAGTGGATAAACTAATAAAAATCATAGGGAGTAATAAACGGACTCCATATTCTATTTATGGGTAAGTAAAATTTAGTTATGTGAAATCTTGCTTGTTAAATTCATCTTTGTATATATTATCAAAAAATTCAATTTTTATAATTTTTACGTATAAATAATAAAGAATACTAATGTTTAAAGTTGTGCGTTAACAATATCACAAAATCCTATCGATACAATCCATTGAACTCGTATAAATTAATTAATTTGTAACTTATTTGCTTTTGTTTTTATCAAATAAAATTATGTGCCCTGATGAGTGTAAATGTAATGTAAAATGCAGGGATGCCTTTCATTAATCCGTAGTATACGGTATTATCTTGGTTTATTACAAACTTAATCCTCAAGATATATATTTTATAGGAAAAATTGACAGAATTAATCCCAACTATGACCGGTC
Organism: Beta lomatogona; assembly: GCA_947646795.1. NCBI lineage: Eukaryota > Viridiplantae > Streptophyta > Magnoliopsida > Caryophyllales > Amaranthaceae > Beta > Beta lomatogona. The sequence continues at coordinate 6,695,686 of CANSNZ010000949.1, read as the reverse complement.
CGCTCAAAATAATCCCAACTTTGGGTTATTCTGGAATAATCCAAACTATTTGGGGTACCTTCCCAAAATAATCCAAACTTTTATTTTTCTTACCTTCAATGATCCCTTTTAGGTCTATTATATATAGGATAATTAAAAGTTTGGATTATTTTGAGAAAGTACTCCCAATAGTTTGGATTATTCTAGAATAATCCATAGTTGGGATTATTTTGAGCGGAACGGTGATAGTTTGGATTATTCTTGTCAATTTTTCCTATTTTATATAAGTAGAAAAATATACATATTTCTAAATAACTAATACGCACAAGCGATGATGACTTAAGTATGATATGTGGTGATGAAACAGAAACCCATGAGCATATATTCTTTAGCTGTTATTACAGCTCCATATGTTTAACGAAGATTAAATAATGGTCTGGCATCAATTTTTCCTCGATTAATTGGCAACAGCAAGTTATGTGGCTGGTGAAGAGATTAAGAAGGAGCAGATTTAGAAGATCAGTTCAAATTGTGGCTCTTGAAGCATTCATATACTTTATTTGTAAAATAAGGAATGAAGCTTTTTTCGGTGAAAACAGAAACCCATGAGCATATATTCTTTAGCTGTTATTACAGCTCCATATGTTTAACGAAGATTAAATAATGGTCTGGCATCAATTTTTCCTCGATATATTGGCAACAGCAAGTTATGTGGCTGGTGAAGAGATTAAGAAGGAGCAGATTTAGAAGATCAGTTCAAATTGTGGCTCTTGAAGCATTCATATACTTTATTTGTAAGATAAGGAATGAAGCTTTTTTCGGTGCAAAAAGTTGATATCATTGAACATACTATACAGAATATCCAAAGAATTGTAAAGAAGAGAGTTTACAGTTGTTCACCTAGGAAAATAAGTAATAGTGGCTTGAAAATTTGTAATAGCTTGTGTGGGCTCTGTCTTTTCCCCTGCTAGGGGTGGGATGTAGGTTGTAAATAGTTTTTCCGTATGAAATTTATTACTCATCTTACCTATCAAAAAAAAAACGCACAAGCAAGAATCAAAGTTTTCTACCCCTAGCTAATTTGTGTATCGTGTATCACTTTGTATACTACTCCCTTTGTCTTAATTTATAGTGCTTGTTTCTCATTTGGCAGGGAAATTAAGGAAATAATCATTTGCTTTAAATATTTGTAATACTTGCACGGGAAAGATAAGTATTTGCAACGAAAAGTACAAATATTAAATGTGGCTACAACTTTCGATGTAAAAATGAGGACAAATACTATATGTGAATTATGTGGCTACAACTTTCCATATAAAAATAAGGACAAAAAAGGAATAAAATTTGTTTGATGAGAGAATTTAAGGAATAAATATCATTTCAAAACGGTCTTTGATCACCAGTACCCTTGAGGTTTGCTTAAATTTACAGAGTACCCTCTTACTTTCAAAAATGCACTAGGTAACCCTGAGGTTTATACTAATGCATCAAAATAGCCTTAAAGACTAATGGTAATTGTAGGCATATTTTATTGCCTATGTCGGATGAGCGTGGAATTGACTACCTCATTGTAAAGGGTTTTTAGTTTTGTAATTCCTTTTAAAAAGAAGTCGCCAACAAGTCTTTAAAGGAACACACAAAAATCTAATTGGATGGGCAAAATAAAGATTTGATTAGCAAAAGATCGTCCTAAAGAGAGAAACGCTGCCTTCTCTCTAGGATTGAATGGAACAGTAACCTTGATACTTTTCTACTAAATTTCTTCTCAATACTCTGTATTGTTGCCATGGCAAGGAAATCGAGTGGAGGCATTGAGGCTTTAGATTTTGGTTTGGGGATTGGTCAACCAATGACACCTGAATCATCACTAAATGAGATCAGAGCTCAGTCTGAAATCCGACACACCTTCAATGAATGGCTTCAATCCATTCATAGGAGTGCTGAAAATGTTAGAACTCAAACTGTTTGAGGAAATGCCGCAGAGAAAGGTATTTTTCAGTGCCTATTTTACAGCAGTGTGATGATGAATTAGAGTTGATTAATGTCAATGATGAATTGGAGAAGGATAATGATGAGCTGGTTGATGATGAGATTGAAAAGGAGATCATGAATGTTAATCATCCCATTCAATCTGAACATGTTTCTATTGAGATGGATGATATACAAGAGGAGATAGGTTTTTAGAATTCATCATTAATATGCTATGTTCTCGGAGCAAATCCTCCAATTCACGTTATGGAAGGTTATTTGCGAAGAGTATGGAAAGCTCATAGGGTGGATAAGATAGCAGTGGTGAAGAGAGGTATGTTTTTGGTAAGATTTAGGGCGATGGATGCTAGAGATCAGGTTTTAGCAAGCCATTACTTCTTTGACAGGAAACCATTGATAATGAAACCATGAAATTCTGAAATGGACTTTGAGAAGGAGGATCTTAAAACTGTACCAGTTTGGGTACAACTGAAGTTGAATGTGAAATATTGGGGAGAGAATTCCTTGCATAAAATTGGTTCTCAAATTGGTGATCAAATCAAGAGGGATGAAGCTACCAGAAATCGTGACAAGTTACAATATGCACACATATCTTAATTGAGGTTAAGATGGATCAACAACTTCCTGAATGTGTACAATTTTGGAATGAAAAAGGAGAGCTCATAGAGGTGCATGTAGTGTTTGAATGGAAACCTGTGCAATGTAATCATTAGGTTTTTGGTCATGCATCTACTGAATGTAAATTGAGGAAGACAAGTCAAGTGTTGAGGCCTAAGGAAGCTCAAGTGGAAGCTCCAGCAGTGGAAAGTATTACTATCACAACAGTAGTACCAGAGAAGGTTGCTCAAGTTGAAATTGATCCGGATGGATTTCAATAGGCCTTAAGGCCTATAAGAGTGAGGAGTTCAATGGGAACTCCCACTAACATCCAGAATACATTTCAAGCTTTAATTTCAGAAGATGGTAATATTGCAAGCAATGTAGCTAAAGAGGTTGAATAACATAAAGGAGGGGGAGAACCTCCTATCTTGAATGGATAGAGTCCTCTGCTGGAATGTAAGAGGACTCAATAACACCATGAAGTAGTTGGAAGTGAAGAATTATGTTCACAAGACTGCAGCAGGTGTTGTTGGCCTCTTAGAGGCCAAGGTAAAAGCTCAAAACCTTGGTAGAGTTTATCAAAAGATATTTAGTGGCTGGTGTTTTACTTCTAATTCATGCTTGAATGATAGAGGTAGAATTTTGATAGCATGGAAACCTAATAGTTTCATTTGAACATTTGTAAATGCTCTGAGCAATTTATTCATTGTTACATTAAGCCTGTGAATGGAAGTCTGGGTTTCTATGTTACTTTCATTTATGGATTTAATGAAAAGAATAGAAGATTGGCTTTATGGGATGATTTAAAGTCTGTTAATACTGCTGACTCATGGGTGTTATGTGGGGATTTTAATTGTGTAATCAGTACTGAGGAGAGAATAGGTGCTCCTGTAAGGGAAGCAGAAATGGTCGATCTGACAGAATGCATGATATTTTGTGGATTGCAAGATATAAAATGTTCAGGTAACTTCTATACCTGGAACAACAAACAAGAGGGCAGCCATAGAGTATTTTCCAAGCTTGATAGGATGATTGCAAATCAGGCATGGATAGATGGTTTTCCTTCAGCTGAAATCTCTTTTCAGAATGAAGGTGATTTTGATCATACACCTGCCTTACTTTCTGGTTATCCAGCTGATAATACTGGTAAGAAGCCTTTCAAGTACTTCACCATGTGGAGGAACTCTCCTAAGTTCCTGGATATTATTAGGAGAGTTTGGAGCATTGAGATACAGGGTACAAAGATGTATCAAGTAATGAAGAAATTAAAGGCTATTAAAGTAGAGCTGAAAGTGCTGAATAGGGAAGGCTATTATGATGTTCAAGCAGCAGACATCCAAGCATATAACAACATGAAGAGTGCTCAACAAAAGTTGCATGAAAATTCGAGGGATATGTAGTGTGCTGAGGAGGAATTAGTAGCTACTCAGATATACAGAGACAAGCATCAGGCTTATGTGGAATTTCTTTCACAAAAAGCCAAAGCCAGTTGGATCAATGATGGTGATGAGAACACATCCTTGTTCCATCAGAGTATAAGAGCTAGGAGAATGCATAATCAGATATATAGCATATATGATGCTACTGGGACATGGTGTGATGATCCAAATTCTGTCTCCCAAGCTTTCTTAACTTACTACCAGTCACTTCTTGGTGGTAATGTTACAAACAGGAAGCCAGTCATACAACAGATAATTTAAGAGGGTCTTGTTATCACAGATGATCATAGGGCTATTTTAACTGCTCCATATACTGTGGAGGAGATTAAAAAAGCTTTATTCTCTATCCCAGGCTGTAAAGCACCAGGCACATATGGTTTTGGCTCTTATTTCTATAGAGATGCATGGCCAGTCATTGGAGATGAAGTGGTTGTTGATGTCTTGGATGCACTCCAAAGTGGAAAAATCTTGAAAGAGGTAAACACCACTATAATTACATTAATTCCCAAGACTAAATTCCCTAAGAATGTTACAGAATTTAGACCAATCTCATGTTGTAACACATTATATAAATGTGTTACTAAGGTCTTATGTAACAGATTAAGGCAGGTGTTACCTAACTTGAACATGGAAAATCAGGGTGGATTTGTCCATGGGAGATACATAATACATAATATCATGGTGATTCAGGATTTAGTTAAACACTATGGTAGGAAACAAGTTCAACCTAGTTGTTTACTAAAGATTGATTTACAAAAGGCATATGACACAGTTAATTGGAACTTTCTTAGGGAAATGCTAGATGCCTTAGGTTTCCCATTACAGTTTAGAGTGTTGATTATGGAATGTGTAACAACATCTAAATTTTCATTGATTATAAATGGAGTTATGAAAGGCTTTTTTAGTTCCACTAGAGGACTGAGGCAAGGGGACCTAATTTCTCCTCTTTTCTTTGTTCTTTGTATGGAATATCTTTGTTCTCTTTGTTCATTATCATCCAAGGTGTAAGGAAGTGAAGCTTACATATATGTGTTTTGCTAATGACTTAATTATGTGCTACAAAGGAGGGTTTGCTTCTGCTTATCTACTTTTGAGAGATTTTAAGCTATTTTATGAGACACTGGGTTGAAAGCTAATGTAGATAAGTCTGCTATATATACATGTGGAATGAGCAATAGAGAACAGCAAAGAATTGTAGATGTGTTTGGGTTCATACACCAAACTCTACCATTCAAATATTTGGGTGTTCCAATCTGTGCAAAAAGAATCAATGCTACACAATGTGAAGCTTAGATAGAAAAAATGATAGCCAAGATAAGAATATGGAGTTCCAAAAATTTGTCATACACAACCAGGATGCAATTGATTAATTTAGTTCTACTGAGTCTTCATCAATATTGGGCGCAAGTGTTTGTGTTACCTCAGCAAGTTTTGAAGAAAATTACTCAGATCTGTAGGTCTTTCCTATGGAGTGGGCAACATTTCACTCTTAAATCAGGGAATGTTGCATGGGATAGGATTTATACTCCCAAGAATACATGAGGTCTGGGATTCAGGGATGTGTTCAAATGGAACATAGCCTGTCTTGCCAAGTATGTATGGGCAATTTCTACCAAACAGGACAGTGTTTGGTTAAAATGGGTACATTCTGTCTATATTAAGAATGATGATTGGTGGGGATATGTTCCTAAAGCAAGTTCTAGCTGGTATTCGAGGAAGCTCTGTCATGTCAAGGAACAAATTAAACAAGTATACTCTCATGCTGAATTTAGCAACATGTCTCACTACTCTGTGAAGGCTGTGTATGACAAGCTGGTTGGTGAACAAGTAAGAATTACTTGGGATAAAACAGCACGAAATAGATTAAACCTCCCTAAACATAGGTCTATCCTATTGTTAGCTGTACAAGAGAAGTTACAGACCATAGCAAGGCTGGCAACAATTGGAGTAAGGAGTAGTGACTTATGTTTACTTTGTGCACAATCAAGAGAAGACCATTAGCATTTATTTTTTAGATGCCAATTCAGCTCAGCATGTTTGAAGCATCTTAAAACTTGGATGAAATGCTCAGCACAATCTGATGATTTGCAACAATTGATTAGATGGACTTAGAATTAGAAGAAATAAATTTCAGAAACAAGTGTTTATAGCAGGAGTTGCAGCATTGGTTTACCTAATCTGGTAGAGTAGAAATAAGGTATATTGGGAACAATGTGTGACTAATATCACAGTAATTTGTAAACAAATAGAGAGCATTGTTAAAGCAAGAGTTAGTGCAGTATTGCCTCAAAAACTTTCGAGGAAGGATAGTAATTGGTTTCACAGTTTGTAATGGGAGTAGCTATGTTGGGATGCTTGTAAACTACTCCCTCTGTTTCTTTTTAATCTACACACTTTCCATTTTGATATGTTTCTTTTTAATCTACACACTGTTGATTTTTCTATTTTTGGCAACATGTCACATCTACTTTCTCCTATTTTTCCACCCATGACATCTACTTTTTAATATTTCCCACTTTTTAATTTTATCTCTCTCACTTTTCAATTTCTCTCTCCACTTTTTCAGTTTCTCTCACATATTTTTACACTTTCTCCTTGGTTCTCCCCCGAAGTGAAGTGAGTAAATTAAAATGAAACGGAGGGAGTATATGCTTTGTACTATTCTTAGGGTGAGGGGGTCCAACCTGGTTGGTTTGCCTCCCTTTTGATTGGTTTAGGTTGTAAATTGTGGTTTCATCCATCAGATTTCTTACTTGCTTAGCAAACAAAAAAAAATTCTAATTAGATTTTTTGGAAAACATAGGGACATCTTAGGGACTTATCCAATGTAGATTTCCCCATCATGACTTCATAATCGGTAGGAAGATTTGCCCCTTGTTGGCATATATTTAATACTATTCATATCTAGTTTTATGCAAACAAACAACCAAGTAATTAATTGATTTCAATGTTCTAAAATTTAATGTACGTTGGTTCAATAAACACATAAAAGACTAATTTTTTGGGACATGTTCATTAGCAATCATATTATTGGGATCCTAAACTAATTGTCCAAATTATTTGATTAGGTGTTAGAACATTCACTTAGGTCGTGTAATTAGGAATAATAAGCATGTGCGGTGATGAAAGCATTAAACAGGCATGCGTATGATATATAGAAAAATAAAAAAAAATAGAGAAGAGAAATTAGAATATACAAAAGAGCATGAATTGTTTGAGAATCTACTTCATGAAAGACAGATTGTTAGCATAATAAGAAATAAATTGGAATTGACCCTCAAAATCTATATCTTTGCCGCCTAGGTCGTGAATAACGATCTGCAGGAGGAGCAATCTTGAAGCTTGAATGGAGATTGAATGAAAATGAAAGTGTTTGAATATATGTGTTTGAAATATTTGAGAGTGTTTAAAAAGAGGGATTTTGTAATATGAAGGCGTATGGAGGTCCATCCTGAAACTAAACAGAACGAGGTCTATTTATAGGGAAAATTAGAGAAAAAAGATAAAATATGCATTGTGTGGCGCGCAGGCCGGTTGCGTGACACGCATTTGTGATGCGCAGCACGCGCTGACCTTTGTGTGTCAGTGTGTGTATGTTTTGCTGACTATCTGAATGTTGCGCTTGCGCACTTTCATGTGCAGGATGCATCATTAGACTATGCGTCGCGCCACACCAAATCTGACCGGGTTTTATTTGTTATCCATAATTAAAAGATTCTATTTAGCTTTGATTACATAATATCATTTGAATTCGGAAATCTCTTAGATAAATTGTAAAAATCTTATATTCATAATATTCTTTAATACTAGAAAATATTTATTTTAAAAATGCAATTAATTATCAAGAATAATTTATTAGGCTTTTCGAATATGGGCTTCTAAAATACAATTAATTATCATGAATATTTAATTGTGTTTTTAAAATTGGGTTAGAAAAGAATACATAGACTTGTCATTCCTAAAACATTTTTGGGCTTAGCTCTTCAGATTTCTCTTCCTTTACCTAGACAATTAGGACGATGGTATGTTTCATTATTAGGTAGTAAAATGGTGAGAGATAATTATGTGTCTATAGCCATCACCTCCGTTAGTCATTATGTCCAAATCAACTAAATTAACCAAAATAACCCCTAATTAATGCTAATTAAATCCTAACCCCTAATTAATACTAATTAAATCCTAATTAACTCTAGTTAAAGCCTAATTAATCCTAATTAATTAATTCGTTTCTTACCCCTCCCCCTTTGTTTCTTACTATAGCTTCCATGGAAGCCACTAATTAACCAAGCATCTCCGACGGAAACTCAAACTGGTGAGAGAGAAGTAATACATCACTGGGGTGGCTTTGGTAGACCTAGTCGTGGTGGTCACACTGGGGATTCGTGGTGAGAGAGAAACTTCGTGCGAATTAAAGAGAGGATTTTGGGGTTTTGCTTTTTCAATAAATATAATTAAAGGCTTGGTTTTTCTTGGATATGTTCTTAATTACAGTTTTTTTGGTGATGAAGATGATGATGAATGATACTTTTGGTGGTGATTTATGAGTTTTTTTATTTTTATTTTTTTTTGCTATGGTGACTCTTTTCTTTTTCCTTTTCCTGAAATTGCTGTCTATTATTGATTTTCTAATGATTTTGTTTTCCATTTTTGTTGATTTTCAAGTTTTACAGCTCCTAGAAGAGTTTTGTACTTTATTTTAGGAAAATTCTACATAGTGATCTCGTGTTTTTGAATTTCTATACGGTTGCCGGAAACAAAGATTTAACATTCTCTCAAATGACATTGTGTTATTCTTTACAAAAAAAAAAGGGATTTTTTGTCAAAAACTACCTATTAATTGTAACTTTTTGAAAACAACTACCTAATAAGTCTAATTTTTAAAACAACTACCTTTTATTATGTTTTTTTTTGTTAGCACTACCAAAAAACGGTATTTTTTAACGTTTAGCGTGTATGGGTAGTGCTAACAAAAAAAAAGATAAAAGGTAGTTATTTTCAAAAAGTTGCAATTAATAGGTAGTTTTTGACAAAAAAAACCATAAATTTATATCTTTTAAAATGGAGGGAATTGTCAAATGGGGCCCACCAGACGGAATTACTAACGTTTACCGTGTATTGTAGTGCTAACGAAAAAAAAAATGATAAAAGGTAGTTGTTTAAAAAATTAGACTTATTAGGTAGTTGTTTTCAAAAAGTTGCAATTAATAGGTAGTTTTTGACAAAAAATCCCAAAAAAAATGTGGCATTAATGAGATTTTCATTCCAATTTTATGCTAATTAGTTTTAAATAAAAAAGAGAAAAAATTAAATCCTCCTTTCCCTCCTCCCTCCTGCTGAACTAGCACCTTTGACCTGTCCCACTCCCAATCCCATTTGCGCCACCCCCACCCTCCCCCCGCAACTGTCCTCGACCCAGCCACTCACCCCTCTCTGTTCTTCCTGTAGGAATATATAGATGCATATAGCGGAATTTCAGGAAACAATTTCCTAACATCTATCATAGGATTGCAAACATAATCAAACATATGAATCATTCAATAGGGATTAAATATCAAACCTTTGTAGCGTGATTTCCCTGTTGTATGCAAGCTTTGAAGATCCGAGAGCCCCAAGTGTTGCTCCTCTAATCAGTCCACGAGCACCAGTTGAACACCAACGTTTGCTAGAACGGAAGAGAAGAAATCTCTTGCTTTTAGGTGGTATAGGCGCCGGTTAGGGAGAATAGATTAGGATTTCAATTCTCTCTCTCTTGTGAAAAGAAACTGATTATTCAAGTGATCACCTAAACCCTAATATTATATCCTATATATAATAGAAGAGTCATAGGCTAGTTAGGAGAACCAGTTCTCCTCCAATTCCCCTTTGGACCGGCCCAATCCTAATCCTAAATGGATTTGGATTGCTTTGTCCAACTTGTGCTACAATGTGTGACCTCATAGGATTAATCTATTTTAGTTATAGGCCTAATCAATATTGTCCTATTAATCATATTTATTCTCTAGCAAGTAAATACGATTACTAAAATAATTAACTTTATTATCTTCATAATATAAATCCTATTTATATTTAGTAATTGCGGGGATGTCTAAGGACATATTCCTTCAATCTCCCACTTGTCCGAAGACAAGAGCGCAATGTTAAATTCCTTAAGTCACTTAATGTCAAATTTGATAACACAATGTTATTCTCAAATTTTGTTCCTTGATCGTCGCTGAGTTCGAACTGCTCAAATAAGGATTAACTCTTTAATCCTATTCCGCATGGCCATGCAATTTTCCAGTTCTAGCTCATCAAGAGGCCCAGACACCATTCCTATTTAATAGGAGGACTTATCCACTCTTGTATGACCATAACTCCCACTCAATTCTTAGCCCACCTGATCACTGCCTTTATAACCTCCTTTTACGGCGCGGCGTTTAACAGTGTCAAAGTTAAACTAATTATATTGTGGTTATTAAGACATACTCATGTCTAAGGAATCCACTAAATATAGTAGTTTGATTCTACTTAGAATCTAATTAGGTCAAGTCTCAATGCATCAACTATACATCCATATAATCAATTAGACATCTCTATGTCTCCATAGCCCATGGAACTGCGCTATCAATTAATTATATACTAGTCTTTTAAATAAATCACTTATGTCCAATTTAGTGATTTAGGCTAGGGACTTTAAATAAATTGTGATTTCAGTTCACTTTATAGGGTTCCATTATCAAAACGTTTTCGATAATCCTATTTGAAAATTCAAATTATTTGGACATTTTATTTAATACTAAACCAAACAATTAAATAAGAAAAGAATTTTTATTGATAAACATTCAAAGCATAATAAATGTCTTTACAATTGCAAACATGAAGTAAACAACCTAAAGCCATTCTCCCATATGCTTAAGCCCCATAGACCTAGTATGACACTCATGCTTAGGTTGAGCAAGCGGTTTAGTCAGAGGATCTGCAATATTATCCTCAGTATGAACCTTGCTTACTTTCACATCCTCTCTTCCAACGATCTCTCGAATGAGATGGAATTTCCTGAGCACATGTTTAGACCTTTGATGCGATCTGGGTTCCTTAGACTGAGCAATGGCACCATTGTTGTCACAATACAACTCAATGTCATTCTCAATGCTAGGAACTACACCAAGCTCACCAATGAACTTTTTTATCCAAACAACATCCTTTGCTGCATCAGCTGCTGCAATATACTCAGCCTCTGTTGTAGAATCCACGATCGTACTCTGCTTAGAGCTCTTCCAGCTCACAGCCACTCCATTGAGACAAAATATGAAACCAGATTGAGATCGGAAATCATCTTTGTCACTCTGGAAGCTTGCATCGGTGTATCCAGTAACAACCAACTCACTATCTCCACCATAAACCAAAAACTATCCTTAGTCCTTCGCAAGTACTTAAGGATGTTTTTCGCTGCAATCCAGTGCGCATCTCCTGGATTTGACTGGTATCTACTGCATATACTCAAAGCATATGCAACATCCGGTCGAGTGCATATCATGACATACATAATGGATCCTACTGCAGAAGCATAGGGAACATTACTCATACGCTTGACTTCATCAGGACTCAAAGGACACTGAGTCTTGCCAAGTGTTATGCCATGTTGCATGGGAATGAAACCTCTCTTGGAGTTTTCCAGCTTAAACCTTGCATGAACCTTATCTATATAAGTCTCTTGACTAAGTTCAATCAGCCTTTTTGACCTATCTCTATAGATCATTATTCCCAATATGTACTCAGCCTCTCCTAGGTCTTTCATAGAGAAATAATTTTTAAGCCATTCCTTGACTGACTCAAGCATGGTTTTATCATTTCCTATGAGAAGTATGTCATCCACATACAAGACCAGAAAAGTAATACTACTCCCACTTAACTTCTTGTATACACAAGATTCCTCTTCATTTCTGAGAAAGCCAAATTTCTTGACTGCCTCATCAAATTCGAGGTTCCAACTCCTTGATGCTTGCTTTAGTCCATAAATGGACTTCTTAAGCTTGCATACCCTCCCTGGATTTTCTAGATCTTCAAAACCTTGAGGTTGTGTCATGTACACATCCTCTTTTAAGAACTCATTCAAGAAAGCGGTTTTGACATCCATCTGCCATATTTCATAGTCATGAAAGGCAGCAATCACAAGGATTATCCTAATGGAATTCAGCATGGCTACTGGTGAGAAGGTTTCATCATAGTCAATACCATGAATTTGTTTGAAACCTTTCGCCACCAACCTTGCTTTGAAAACACTAATGTTTCCATCCTTGTCTGTTTTCAACTTGAAAATCCATTTGCATTCAATGGGTTTTACCCCATCAGGCAAATCAACCAAGTCCCATACTTGATTTTCAGACATGGAATCCATTTCAGATTTCATGGCCTTAAGCCATCTTTCGGAGTCTTGACTATCCAAAGCATCTTTGTAGCTAGTAGGCTCTTCTGATTCTAAAATCGTTATTTCAGAACTTTCAGTCAAAAGGAAATCAATATATCTCTTTGACGGAATGATGGTCCTACTAGACCTACGTTGGGGAACAACATAAGAAGTTTCTACCTCACTAGGTTGAGTGACTTCGCATGGAGTATCTCCAAGTGGGACGGTAGGAGGTACGTGAATTGAATGCACCACCTCCTGAGCATTTTCATGTCGGGCCGCCTCTGATGAGGTGTTAACCTCATCCATTTGTTGCTCATCTCGAACTTCTTCGAGATATACATTTCTCCCACTTGTTTTTCTGGAAATAAACTCCTTTTCCAGAAAGACACCATTACGAGCAACAAACATTTTGTTTTCGCTTTGGTTGTAAAAGTAGTATGCCTTAGTCTCTTTTGGGTAACCCACAAAAAGACATTTATCGGATTTGGGTGAAAGCTTATCAGAAAGTAAACGTTTTACATAAGCTTCACAACCCCATATCCTTAGAAAATACAATTTTGGAACGTTTCCTGTCCACATTTCATATGGTGTCTTTTCCACTACTTTGGATAGTGCTCTGTTAAGTGTGAATGCTGTTGTTTCAAGCGCAAATCCCCAGAATGAAATAGGAAGATCAGCAAGAATCATCATGGATCGAACCATATCAAGTAGAGTTCGATTCCTTCTTTCAGAAACGCCATTTAACTGTGGTGTTCCTGGTGGAGTCCATTGTGAAAGTATTCCACAATCCTTCAAATGATCACCAAATTCTTGAGATAAATATTCACCACCACGATCGGATCGTAATGCCTTAACTTTCTTCCCAAGTTGGTTTTGTACTTCATTCTAGAATTCCTTAAATTTTTCAAAGGATTCCGACTTATGCCGCATGAAGTAAACATATCCAAATCTGCTCACATAATCGGTAAAAGTAATGAAGTAATTGTACCCTCCCCTAGCCAACGTACTCATAGGTCCACACACATCCGTATGTATGAGGGCTAAAAGGTCATTGGCCCTTTCACTTGAACCTGTGAAAGGAGACTTTGTCATTTTCCCCGTCAAGCAAAACTCACAAGTATCAAATGATACAAAATCAAATGATTTGAGAATTCCATCTTTATGAAGTTTCTCAATGCGCTTTGAGCTTATGTGGCCTAATCGACAATGCCATAGGTATGTAGGGTTTGAATCATTTGCTTTATGTTTCTTGTTGTCTATGTTATAGATGTGGGTTTCTAAGTCTAGCACATATAAACCATTTGATAATTTAGCAGAGACATAGAACATATCATTCAAATACGCAGAACAACAATTGTTCTTTATTGTAGATGAATAACCTTCGGAATCCAAAACAGGAATCGAAATAATGTTCTTTGTGATAGCAGGAACATAATAACAATTATTAAGTTCTAAAACTAATCATGAAGGTAAAAGTAGACTATATACTCCCACTGCCAACGTAGCAACTCGTGCTCCATTGCCAACGCGAAGATCTACTTCTTCCTTTCCCAATGTTCTACTTCTTTTGAGGCCTTGCATATTACAAATAATGTGCGAACCACAAGCGGTATCAAATACCCAAGAAGCAGAAGTTGCTAAGTTAACTTCTATAACATACATATCTGAACTAGAAACTCCTTTCTTTTGATCCTTCAGATACTTGGGGCAACTACTTTTCCAATGACCAACCTTGTTACAGGTGTAACAAAAGTGCTCAGCAGCAACTTTTGGTTTTGGTGTAACGATTCCCATATCCCTTTCACTTGCAATGAAACGTTCAACATTCAATTTGTCCTTCGAAAGGACGGAGCGCAAATTACTAGTAGAATTGTTGGTGTTGATATTGTTGTTACTAGACATAATTACTACATCAAATAATGAAGCAAGATTCAATCAATGTTTATCAAAAAAGCAATAATTAAACAAATATTAATTACCCCTTTATTCAAAATGAAAGTCCCCTATTAAATAAAGAAATAACCAAGATCCCCTCCTACTACAATCAAACGGACTTTGGCCCTGCCTTCAATTTATAGTAGTTGAGGTAAGTAAACACTTTACTAATTATAACTAATTATAATTCTTGGTAGACAGGTTAACAACTCCTTGTTTACTCCTATCTCTTAGCTTCAAAACCCAAAACTTTGTCTTTTGATGATTTTGTTGAGTTAAACCAAACATTAACATGTAAGTTTCAAAAACCTACCCTACTATCCCCGGAACTATGAGCAACACCCTGCTTTGGCAGAACCTATTACTCATGATCTAAGGCTTTATAGGTGTTGTTTGGAAAAGCAATTGAACTCAATATTACTTTTGGGGACCTAAGTTTACTAATATGGTCAATTAATAGTGAACACATGAATCAATTAACCACAAACAAACTTAGAAGCAAGCATTTAAACAAAATAAATGCAAGAGAATTATTATAAGCAATAACTAAATGATCTAGTATGGCCCCTATACTTAGGAAAATAACTATTCTTCATGAATCCTCCCTTGAATCTCCATGGATCACCATCCTTGAAACTCCTTGGATCCTCATGCTTTGATTACATAATTTGAATTAAATAAATAACAAAAATTTAAAGTTACAAAAATAAAAAATGATTCGCATATCATATTTAATTTACATTCAAATATAACGATTCGCAGATTGTATTTACTATCCTAATTTGGGCCATACTAGTCATATCATGCAAAATATAATATCATACATATTACATTAAACATCCACGCATTTATAATATTAAATAAAATAAACACAAACTATTTACTTATTAACAATTAATAAGCAAATACAACTTTCCATAATAATTATAAAACTTAGCAAATTTAAACTAGAAATTATTTAGGAAACTTTATTATTTTAATTAAATTACTTATCCAGATATGGCAATAATCTTTATTATTCACAAATTTGCACAATAGGAAACTTTTGGATTTATGCTCTTCTTTGGAAAATCAAATTTTCCTAAAAAACATTTTTTTTTATTGGAGGTTTGACTAGCAGCCAAGCTGCCAGTCAAACCCCTCTCTTCCACATCCACGCTGGGTTATCGCACAACACCGCACACACAGCCCACGACCTCCAGCCAGCAGCCCAGCAGGACGGCCGGCTGGAAACCAAGATGCGCCGCCACTGAAATCACCGGTCAGCCCAGACGCGTCGCTCGCCGACAGTATAAAGCGACTAGCACCGCCGGAAGCGTGCGAGGAAAGCTAAGCTCCGCATGTCGAACGCGCGCCGCCCACCTTGCCCCACCAGCGCCGCCCCTTTCCGCCTCTTGTCCGGTTCCCATTCCGCCAGCCACCGTGGCACCACCTTCACCAGTGGTCCACCCAGCCATGGTTGGCTTCCTCTTTAATTTTTGTAACAATTACATTTAAATTAAAGATATCTTTATTTAACAATTAATTAAAGATTTAGGAGATGATTAGGTTATAAAATCCGAAAAATCATGGCAGAAATTATGAATCACTTAACAAACTCAAAAAAAAATTTAGATTTGTTAAGATTAGATTTTCAATGCTTAATCTATATTAAACATTAAATCTAACAAAAAATTCAAAATTTGGGCAAAAATCAAATTATCTCCAAAAATTCGAAAATAATTTTTAGGGTGATCTACTGAATTATCTTAACAAATAAAATCAAATATTTTGATTGTTATCCTTAATTCTATGAAAAATCAAATTAAACATAAAATTTAACCAAAATTCATAAATAATATGATAAAATTCGAAAATTAGTGGGAAAAATAATCAAATTATTTTCAGCCATCATATTATTCTAGATCTATGTGGGTGATGAACATTATATTTATTTAACAAATTTAAAATCAAATCTTTAATTGTTAACAAATTATTTCAATGATTAATCGAATTAAACATAAATAATTTTAAATCTAACAAATTTTTTTTATAAAAATCCGAAAATTTTAGAGTGAATCAAACAATTTATTTCGTCCCTCATACAAAAAATTCGGACCTTAATAAAAATATTTGAGCATAAATCACAATTAAATCAATTATTTAATATTTCCAATCAATTAATATCAAATATCAATTATGCAAATTCAAGTCATAAATAAATCCTCCCTTAATTGAATAAAAATAATAATTTGCATACAATTATATGATCATATGAATATTATTAATTAGGCAAAACTGATACCACTGTAGGAATATATAGATGCATATAGCGGAATTTCAGGAAACAATTTCCTAACATCTATCATAGGATCGCAAACATAATCAAACATATGAATCATTCAATAGGGATTAAATATCAAACCTTTGTAGCGTGATTTCCCTGTTGTATGCAAGCTTTGAAGATCCGAGAGCCCCAAGTGTTGCTTCTCTAATCAGTCCACGAGCACCAGTTGAACACCAACGTTTGCTAGAACGGAAGAGAAGAAATCTCTTGCTTTTAGGTGGTATAGGCGCCGGTTAGGGAGAATAGATTTGAGTTTCAATTCTCTCTCTCCTGTGAAAAGAAACTGATTAATCAATTGATCACCTAAACCCTAATATTATATCCTATATATAATAGAAGAGTCATAGGCTAGTTAGGAGAACCAATTCTCCTCCTATTCCCCTTTGAACCGGCCCAATCCTAATCCTAAATAGATTTGAATTGCTTTGTCCAACTTGTGCTACAATGTGTAACCTCATAGGATTAATCTATTTTAGTTATAGGCCCAATCAATATTGTCCTATTAATCATATTTATTTTCTAGCAAGTAAATACGATTACTAAAATAATTAACTTTATTATCTTCATAATATAAATCCTATTTATATTTAGTAATTATCGGGATGTCTAAGGACATATTCCTTCACTTCCTCCCAAATCACCCCCACAACCTCCCCTATCTGTGAGGCTGCCCTAAAACTGATTAACCTAGACACCACTACTAGCATCGCCTCTGTCTCGCACCCACGACACCGACCACCACCAGCCACACCTCGTTCCTCCTCTTCTCTCTCTGTCCAGTCTCCTGCGAAACCACTACCAACAACCGCACCTCCTTCCTCTCTCTCTCTCGAAATATTTCGTTGTATGGTGTTTGTTGGCATTTTTGCAGGTGTTGCTCTTATCGGCGTTCTGTTGTCTCTGCATTGCAGCCATCTCTGTCCTTCCTCGTCCCTATCTTTTTCTCTCTCTCCTATGTGCTGCTGGTTGTTCTTCTATTTTTGCTGTCGTCTCTCTGTAGTTGTTGCTCCAACCGTGGATTAATAGGTGCTGGTGGTCGTCGGTGCTATTCCGGTTACGTGGTGTTCCCCAAGTCTTGATCTGTGCGGTTTGGTGAGGGAGGAGGAGTAGAGGTGAAGGGGTGGTCGGGTTGGGACTTGGGAGGGGTGGTGCTAGTTAAGGAGCATGGACGAAGCAAAGGAGAATTTTTTTTTTTTTTTTTTTTTTTTTTCCTTTTTTTTCTAAATTAGTTAACAGAAAGTTGGATGAAACGTTAGTAATATCACTTTTTTCTTTTGTAAAACAATACCATAATAGGATCACCTTATAAAATCCAATTTTTTCTCTTTCCACCGTACCATATAGAACTTTCTATAGTTAAGGGCCACCAGGTAGAATTTCTCTTTTTTTAAGATGGGTCATTTTTTTTTCAATCTCTGCTTTTAAAAAAATTTATAATCTCTCCATTATTCTGTTTTTTTTTGCAAAATCTTGTTGTTTCTCCTTGTTGCTGTTGATTTTGAAATATAACCAATTTTTTTGTTAACGTTTTGCGAAGTTATATGTAATCGTTATGCGTCTGTTATATAAGTTACAACAATATCCCATCTTCTTGATGTTAATATTGATTGTTAACAGATTTGTGTGATTTTGATTTTTCGCTTTGCTATTGTTTGTTTGCTTGTTCTATAATTTTTTCTTCGAAATCTCTGACTTTTTTTTTTTTTTTGCTAAGTAATTGAGAAATATATTAACAACAAACAACTTTACAACCTAAAACCCAAAACTAGGGAGGAACAAACCAACTAGGTTGGACCACTCCTCCTTAGCTAGGCCACAAAAACGAATTACAAAACTTTCAACCAAAAAACTATACAAATAGCTCTATAGAGTATAAAACCAATTCAAATCCCACCTAGCCACCTTATTTGGTAAAACAAGAAAAATCCTGCGCCTAACATTCTCTCTAATCCATCTAACCATGTATTGCACAGTAGGAAATATTTTATTCCACTTACTATTATTTCTAGCTTGCCAAATCCCATAGACAACCCCTGCTACTGCTGCATTGCATGCTACTTTCTGAAATTTAGACCTTCTGCAGTTTGAAATCCATCTCACCAATCTGGACAAGTCCTCCACAGATGAAGTAATTTCCATCCACTCTATGATCTTAGTCAGAATTTGCTTGCTGTAACAGCATTGAAACAAAAGATGCTCCTGAATTTCAGTTTCCGAACCACATAACCAACACTCAGTAGGGGATGTGCTGTCATAAACAACTTTGACAGCTGTGTGGAGTCTTCCTCTCATGGCTAACCAGTTGATAAATTTATACTTTGTCACACTCAGCCTATTCCAGATATAACCATCCCAGTACACGTGCCATCTTGTGCAAAACATCCTTGACTTAGTATCTTTGAATGTTCTGAAACTCATTTCTACTATAAAGCTGCTTCATTTGTTCCTTTACTGCACAAAGTCTATTCCAATACCAGCTACTTCCATTTGTAGATGATAAATATCTGACTTATGCTTCTAGCTTACTGTTTAGCTGTTGTTTGTTGAGAATTGATTCAAATTCTTGGCTATTAACTACTATTGTTGATTTGTTAGTTACAAAATTTAAAGTGTTTAATTAGGATTCATAAGTGGGTGACATTTCAAATTCCTAGCTGGGTCAGTTATGTTTTTCTAGTCCTATAAATGTCATGGTTGTACTTCAGTTTCATGGTGTGAGTGAATATAAAAGCTTTCGCAAAATATTGTTGCTTCTTAATTTTGCACTACATTGTTGACGAGTGACGACGATGATCTAAAGTTACATTTCTTTTTTTTACCGGTTGATTATCATTGTTGATCTGCACGTTGTTTGTAGAATCAATCCTTCTCCAGGTGCTGAGACTAGGGGCAAGTCATGGAAAAAATAGAGATATGAAATCAAAAGGATATTTGGTGAATTAAGATTGTAACGGAAACTTGTTGTTAGGGGCAAGTCTGATAATGTTAAAATCCTCAGGAGTACCTGGTGCATTTTCAAAAACACGAGGGTACCCTGTGGATTTAAGCCGACCTCGGGGGTACTTGGTGAAACATCCAATTTCAAAAACAAAAATATGAGAAACAAGAACAAATTTTGGGACACACAAAATGAACGACAAGTACTGTTTTTTTTATTTGATATATAATTTAGAAGTTTCATTAATGTGTCAAAGGTAATGATACATGAGGTGTTATGGCATCCTATATTTTAGGCAATAGAATACCATCTATTATGATGGAGGGAGTACATTATTTTATTGATCATTATTATTACTATAGATCATAATATTAATATTTAAATTTAAATCTTATTATGTTCACCAATAAGAACAAAATGATATACAAAATTTTAAATCATACTGCGTAAGAGTTGTTTCTAACTTTATTTTATTGATTGTTTTTCGTTTGATAAGTAATTTGATTACTCATAAACTTAGTTACAACCTAAACCATCTTAAGACATCTACAAACCAACTAGGTTGGACCATAGATAATCAAAGGAGGTAAACTGCTTGTTACATCAATAGATTACAATGTTAAAACCAATTGTAATCACTCCTACTCAATTTCTTTGGTAATAAAGTACCAATTCTTATTCTCACCAACTCCTTAATCTGCCCTACAGTGTAAGCTATGCTTGGACTACAGTACTGCATAGGGGTTAAAGTTATTCGGATAAAATCCAAAATCCAATCCAATCCAATCCGAATTAGTAATTCGGTTCGGATTCAAACGGTGTTCGGATTGGATTCGGACTGAGATTTTTTGAAAAATTGGATTTTCGGATCGGATTGGATTGAGCGTAATTGGATCCAAAAATCCAATATAACCGAATAGTAATATGCCTTGTATTATGTATATGGATTGGGATTAAGTGCTTAACTGTTTTTTTTTTTAAAAATGCCTAGTCCATAGCCCAATAGGCGTAACACTTCAACCCTTCCCCTAAAACCCTAACAGCACTTAATTCCTCATTTCCTAAATCTGATAGGCTGCTGTTGTACTTAATTTATTTCATCGAAAAACTAGAGTTTTAAAAAATCGGATTTTCGGATCGGATCCAATCTAGAGTATGAAAATTCGGATTGGATTGGATCGGATTCAAACTCTAATTGGTTTGGATTCAGATTGGAAAATTAAAATCCAAATTTTGTTCGGATCGGATTGGATTAGGCCGTAATCCAAACCGTACACCGAACTTTCACCCCTAGTACAACATCCAAAAAAATTGTTTCTGCCTTGCTAAACATAATATACCATAGCTGTTAATCCTACACATATGACTTGCTTCTTGAACTTTGTTTTCCTACAATTTCTCACCCATCTGATAAGTTCTTGCAATGTTACATAACTTGCTTGAATATCTAGCCATCTCTTGATCTCAGAAAGACACTCCTTGCTATATGGACATTGAAAAAACAAATGTTCATGGGACTCTGTACTTACATTACAATTCTTGCTCACTCCAATTCTTGCCAATTTTGATGTAGTTTGCAGCTTCTTCTAAACTGCTAACCATATTATAAACCAGTGTTTAGGAATAGTAAGTTTATTCCGTACCACCTTATCCCAGGGAACATTATCTTTATCACCTCTCAATTTCTCATATATATTCTGTATAGAATATACATAAAAAGAGCTAAACTCTTCTTTAGTAAAATGATTCTTCAATTGCTCTTTAATATGACAGATTTTATTCGAAAACTAGGTCCCTCCTGATTTGGGACAGTAATCCCGCCAATTTTCACCTTGAATGTATACTGAGTGCACCCATTTGATGCATACATTATCTTGTTTGGATGCAATAGCCCACACATATATCCCTAAGCAAGCAACATTCCATATTCTCACATCTCTAAAACCAAGACCACCACTACTTTTACTCCAGCATAAATCCTTCCATGCTATTGCTCCTGGTTTCTGTCTAAAAGATTGACCACTCCACTGGAATGCTCTACACACTTTTATCACCTCATTCAATACACTTCTAGGTATAATAAATACATGTGCCTAGTATATATTCAAACTCAGCAAGACAAAGTATAAGAAAGATTTCTTGTGCTCCAAATTCAAATTCTTGTTGTCATCTTTTCTATAATTATATCACATTGAGCTTGAGTAATCTTTTTGGAGAAGATTGGAACTCCTAAATACTTGAATGGTAACTAACTTCTAGTAAATCCTAAAGCAACAACCATCATTTGAACCTCCTCTTCTGGCATCCTACAAGTGCATATAGCACACTTGTGAATATTTGCTTTTAAGCCTGATGTCTCTGAAAATAAGTTGAAAGCTCTCAGTAACAAATATATTATTGAAGCAAACTCACCTTTACTACACAAGATAAGGTCATCTGCATAACACATGTGAGTTAATTTCACCTCTTTGCACCTTGGGTGGAACTAAAACTGTTCTAACTCACTCAATCTATGAAGAATCCTTGAAAGATACTCCATACAAATAACAAATAATAATGGATACATTGGATCTCTCAGTCTCAATCCTCTTGATGACTTGAAATAGCCCTCTATACTTCCATTAATCAGCAATGAGAACATAGGAGTAGACACACATGTCATCACTAGTCTTGTGAATTCTTCTGGAAATCCTAAATGATTCAACATTTCTTGTAGAAATTCCAAGTCACTCTATCATACTGCAAATCTATTTTCAGCATAAAACTTGGCTTCACATTCTTTCTTTCATAGTGCTTCACCATATCTTGTATTATTATTATATTGTGCACAATGAATCTGCCCTGCACAAAAGCACCCTGATTTTCTATAATAATGTCTGGTAATACTCTCTTAAGTCTGCCACAAAGTACCTTAGTAACACATTTGTAAAGAGTGTTACAACATGAAATGGGCCTAAATACTGTCACATTACTTGGACACCTAGTTTTAGGAATCAAAGCAATGGTAGTGTTATTCAATTCCTTCAGCACTCCTCCACTATTCAGTGTATCTAACACAACATTAATAATATCATCACCAACTACACTCCAAGCATCTCTATAAAAGAAAGATCCAAATCCATCAGGCCTAGGTGCTTTTCACCCTGGGATAGAGAATAAGGCACCCTTCACTTTATCAGCAGTATATGGAGCATTCAGTATATTCCTATGTTCATCTGTAATCATAGGACCAGCTTGCACAAGTTGTTGTATTATTCCTTTTCTATTCATCACATTATTCCCTATTAGCTATTTATAATAATCCAAAAAAGCTCCTGAAACTCCTTCAGGCTTATCTTGCCAAACTCCTTGTCATCATTGATACTGTATATGTGATTTTGCTCTCTTCTTGCTTTAATGGACTTATGAAATAGTTTTGTATTTTCATCACCATCTCTGAGCCAATCTAATTTGCCTTATCTCTCAGAAATTCCAAATATGCCTCATGCTTCTCTTTATACTCCTTAATAGCAATCATTTCTGCTTCAGCTAAATCTTGATTACTAGGATTCAGATGCATTGGTTTGTGTGCTTCAATCATAGATTGTTGTGCTTTAACTTCAGCTACTTGTAGCTCAGAGAAACCATCTTTATTCAATGCCTTAAGAACATGTTTCACTGCTTTCAACCTGGTCAGCACTCTAAACATTTCAGAGCCCATCACTAGAGTAGACCAAGCCTATCTGGCTATCTCCAAATACTGTGTAGCACCTCTCCACATTGTAAAATACCTAAAAGGTTTTTTACCACCCTTCTCAATAGGAAATACAGTGAGTATAGCTGGAGAATGATCAAAATCCCCTTCACACTGAAAATTCACTTCAATAGTAGGAAATTTATCTTGCCATGCCTGATTTGCTACCATTCTATCAAGCTTTGAAAATACTCTAGTTGATCCTTACTGCTTATTATTCCAGGTAAAGAAATTCCCAGAACACTTAATATCAACAACACCACAATCAACTATACATTCTCTCATAGGAGCAATTTCTATTTCTCTAACCAATGAACCAATCCTCTCATCAGTGTTCATGACACTATTGAAATCACCACATATTAACCAAGGGTTCTGTGCATACCACTGCCTTAAATCACTCCATAACTCCTTTCTCCTAGCTTTCTCTTTAAAAGCATGTACAAAGGTACAAAAAAATCCATCTACCCTACTCATAGGCTTGGTGAAACAGAGTAGAAGTTGATTTGTACCTTTAAGGATGTCCATTGTGAAGCTCCATGGCTTCCATGCGATGATAATTCTGCCACTACCATGGTAACTTGCATTAGATGAGAAGCACCACCCTGTAAGACTCTCTGGTAAGCCCACCTAAGTTAAATGTCTTCACCTTTGTTTCCAAGAGGCCAACCATACCAACTGCAAATCTGTGAATAAAATCTTTCATACATCCTTCTGCTTCTTGATATTATTGACCCCTCGGATATTCCAGCATAAAACTCTATCCATTTTGGATAGGGAAAGTCCTCTTCCCTTGTCATGCTTCTAGTGCAGCCTTCTCTTGATTTCCTTGCTCACCAGCACCTGCCTCTTTCTCTACTACTTCTTGTATAAGAGTCTGAAATGAGTCACCAGTACTTGTTACTTTAGTACTGCTAAGCATTCTGCTTCTCAGTATTGTGCTGATTAGTCTACTTAGGCCTCCATTATTGCCTTATCTTCACCACTCTACACTCCTTTCCTTCATGTCCATGCTTACCACAGTTGGTGCATTTGGTAGGCATCCACTCATATTCCACATTCATTCTCACCTTCTCACCATATCCATTCAACAAAAAAATATGGTCTGGAAATGTTTGTTCAGTTTTCATCTCCACCAAAATTCTTGCAAACTGTAGCTTATCTCTATTACATGTAGTTTCATCTCTTTTGATAGGGTCTCCCAATTGAGACATTATATTGTGTAATGTATGTTCACCCCAATATTTCAATGGCAATCTAAATTGAACCCATACTGGAAGAGTTTTAATATCCTCTTTAGTAAAATCAACATCGGGTGACCAAGGTTTCATGATCAAAGGTTTTATTGATTATTATTATCAATATAATCGTCCACTTTTTGATAAAATATTTTAGTACATATTTTAATCAACCAATAATAAACGTAGCACACACGGGACATACTACATATGGTAGCATAGAAGTTTTGAATAAATTACACATAAAGAATAGGAATGAAGACCTCAGTTCCACACCATTGCAATTTGCATACAAATATATCGTAAATACTATTCCGATAAGGTGGTAATAGTATTTTAGTTTTAGATTCACAATAGGCAAACACATTAATGGTAATTACCTCCCACCTATTTCTAGAGTTGAAACCAATCGTGGATCATATAAGTCTGACTCAACACCACTACTACAACCACCCGTATCTGTTCTTTGAAATCCTCCGAGCAAAGATTCATCATCTTCCGATGGTCTATCGTTATAATTCCACGGATGCGAACCCTTTTTCTTTATGTTCTCCAGTTCAATAGCAACTTCCTTCATTGTAGGCCTATCTTCTCCTTTTAACATCAAGCACCACTTAGCTAGATTAGCCACTGGTTGTATCTGTTCAATTGTTTCCTCCCTCAGAATACTTTTGTCAAGAATGTTCAACAAGCGACCTTCTTTCATCGTAACAAGGAAGTGCATAGCTAGACATCTCTCGTTTTCAGGCCCATCATTAGCAATTGCCTTCTTTCTAGTTAATAACTCCAGCAAAACAACACCGTAACTATAAACATCGCTCTTTTCAGTTAATTCACTTGTTTGCATATATTCAGGATCTAGATACCCTCGTGTTCCTAACACCATTGTAGCTAACTGACCTTGATCCTCTGGAACCAACCTTGAAGCGCCAAAGTCTGCTACCTTTGCAGTGTAGTTTTGATCTAAGAGTATATTCATCGACTTTATATCTCTATGAATAATTGGTATTAAGATTGTGCTATGCAAATATGATAGCACATCAGCAATGTCTGATGCTATCCTTAGGCGCATAGACCATGTAAGGATGGAGGCTTTTACTGCATCATCTAAATGATCATATAGGGTGCCGTTTGTGATGTATTCATAAACTAATAGTGGTACTTCAGTCTCCAGACAACAACCTATCAACTTAACCACATTTTTGTTGTTGATTTGTGATAGAACTATAACTTCATTGATAAATTGTTCAACTTGGCTAGGATCCACCTTTAGTGATCTTTTGATGGCAATGTGTTGGTTATTGGGTAAAATTCCTTTATAAACAATGCCAAAACCTCCTCTTCCAACTATAAATTTATCACTATAATTGTTTGTTGCAATTTCAAGATCTTGTGCCGTGAAAACTTTTAGCGCATCCATGTTTCGTCCAGAAAGTTTTTGATGTAGAAGTAAACCACCATTTTGTTTGAAAAAGTTTTCCCGCATTGCCCTAAGTTGCCTTTTCCCATGTTTCAGATGCAAGATAAATGCAATCCCAAGCAAAACAATGATACCTCCACCTCCACCTATCAGAAAATTTGGCAATCTTAGAATTTTCCATTATATGAATACACACATTATAAGAAACTATGTGATGCCAGAGCAATGCTCAGCTTTTTAAACTAATGATAGAAAGGAGTTCAGTTCAAGGAACCTTTTTTGACTAAATCCAATGCAATAATCTACTAATTACTACTCCCTCCATTTTTTACTTGCTACATTTTTCATATATGGGTGTTTATTTTTACTTGCTACATTTCCTTATTTGGGGTACTAGCCCACCATAAAGCATTACTATTATATTTGTTTGTCTTTTTTTCCACCCAAAAGTACTACTTTTTCACCTTTCCCCATTATTTTACATTCAATGGCTTAAAAAGTACCCTCCCAAAAGCTTGAAAGTGACATTGCCTTAATCGTTGTGCATTATCAAATGTATCAAGTAAAAACAAACGGAGGGAGTACCTCCGTTCCTTTTTAATAATTACACTAACACTTTTCACGAATGCCGATGCACTACTTTGAGCCTTTATATCTCTAATTTTGTATTTGTAAAAATATAAAAAGTCGATATTCTAAAAGTACATATCGAGACGAATCAAACAAGACCCCACATGACTATATTTTCTCTTAACCATAAATCACAAAGGATAGTCAAAGGAAAATTTGTGAATATTATCTTATCTTATCTTATCATATCTTATAAGATAGTTTATTGTGTGTGTCTAACATCTTATTTATTTTATCTGATCTGATCTTATCTTATTTTATCTTATCTGATCTGATCTTATCTTATCTTATCTTATATAAGTTAAAATAAGTTGAATAGAACGGACCCTAAAAATGGACCCAATCATATATACTTAGAGTGTTTCCCCGATTAAATATATAAAACATTTCAATTTAAAGACTGCGTATCTAGGATAAATTTTTTAGTGATCCCTTTGATTCAGAAAAAGAATAAAGAGAAACAGTGGCCTTTGTTCTAGTTTTTTCTAGTAGTGCATAGAATATTGATCATATTGAATTTGTAGATATACCTAACCATGGATAACATGGATTACTCACACTAGTAGGAGCTTAATTGAAATGTAAAATTGGGCTATTATTTGAGATACGACGAGGAACAAATACCTGCAGTTATAATGACCGGTTTCAGCCAAGCGTTTGTATTAGAGACGCACTTATCAGTCTTTGTTCCCTCTCCACGGTAGCCCTTTGGGCACTGGCAGTGGTAGCCTCCAATATCGTTGACACAATATTCTGATTTTTCACAATCGTTATCCCTCTTGCACTCATCGACGTCTAGTGATATATGAACGCAAAATCCAATTATACATTAGTAAATATATACAAAAGCAGATTATTTTTTTTATTTAATTTGTAAGGAGAAGTGCCCTTACTTGTAGTAAACCAATGTTTGTCTTTTTTGAATCGGAGTATATTAAAAAAAACAAATTTTAGTTTATCAAATTCTTTTTGACTAATTATTACTCATATTTAAAGGAATATAATTGCCTCCTTATTTCCATTGCTACAGTAACATAATATACAAAGTTTACAACGTAAACTAAGGCTATAAATTAGGCTACAAACTAGGAAGTAATAAGACTAACCTAGAATAAGAGATTATACAATATTTTCCAAATATTTACATAATCTATCACACCCCCCGCAGTCGAAACGGGAGGTTGACGAACGCTGAGACTGTCCCGAAAATCTTCAAAGAGCACTTGGGCAGTCCTTTTGTGAAAATGTCGGTGATCTGATATCAGGATGGAATATAAAGGACATGAACCTAACCACGCGCCACCTTTTCACGAACAAAAAGAATGTCCATTTCAATGTGCTTGGTGCGTTGGTGTTGAATAGGATTGCCAGACAGGTAAATAGCGCACACATTATCGCAATAGACCATAGTAGCTTTATGAACCGGACAATGGAGCTCCAAAAGGAGATTACGAATCCAGCAAGATTCAAAAACAACATTAGCAACCCCCCTATATTCAGCTTCCGCACTAGAGCGAGAGAGGGTAGGTTGCCGCTTCGAGGACAAAGAAATTAAGTTATCCCCCAAAAACACACGATACCCTGACGTGGAGCGGTGGGTGTCAGGACATCCACCCCAGTCAGCATCAGTATAAGACACCAAATCAGTGATGGAAGAGGGGTAAAGATGTAAACCATGATCAAGAGTGCCCTGAACGTACCTAATAATCCGTTTGAGAGCAAGCATATGCACGTGAATAGGAGCATGCATATGAAGACAAATCTACTGAACAACATAAGATATATCCGGTCGAGTGAAAGTAAGGTACTATAGAGCTCCAGCCAGACTCCGAAAAAGAGTTGGATCCGCATATGGATCACCAGAAGAGGCACTGACCTTGGGTTTAGTATCAACGGGAGTAGAAGAGGGCTTACAAGATGACATCCCTGCTCGTTCAATAATTTCCTCAGCATATTTGCGCGTTGTGAAAGAAACATCCCCCCTTTGTGACGAGTCACAGCAATGCCAAGAAAATAATTCAAAGGACCTAAGTCCTTCATTGCCAATTC
This sequence comes from Beta lomatogona, assembly GCA_947646795.1. NCBI lineage: Eukaryota > Viridiplantae > Streptophyta > Magnoliopsida > Caryophyllales > Amaranthaceae > Beta > Beta lomatogona. The sequence goes on along the minus strand of CANSNZ010000949.1, from coordinate 6,667,021 downwards.
CGAACCAAGAAGAGTCATAATAGAACGACGAAGAGCATCTGAAGAAGCAGTAAGAATAATGTCATCCACATAGAGTAACAGATAAGCCGTGTCACGGCCGTGTCTGTATATGAACAAAGAGTTATCAGATCTGCTGTTAGAAAAACCAATTGAGGAAACAAAATCAGCAAATCTTTTGTACCAAGCCCGTGGTGCTTGCTTAAGCCCATATAAGGACTTAGGCAACAAACACACATAATCAGGATGAGAATGATCCCTATAACCCATGGGCTGATGCATATACACTGTCTCTTTTATATCACCATGAAGAAAAGCATTCTTCACATCTAGCTGATGAATGGGCCAATTTTTGGAGAGAGAGAGACTCAAAACAGTGCGAATAGTGGCCGGTTTAACAACCGGGCTAAAGGTCTCACCACAATCAATGCCCACCTGCTGGGTTTTGCCATCACCTACAAGACGGGCTTTATGCCTCTCAAAATCACCATTAGCCTTTTCTTTATGAGTAAATATCCACATAGAACGAATAACATTCACATTAGGTGGACAGGGCACCAAATCCCACGTCTTATTTTTAATAAGAGCATCATATTCATCATCCATTACCATTTTCCAATTCGGGTCACGAAGAGCATCTACCAGTTATGGGGTAAAAGGGACTTTGGAACTGTGGTATGCAAGTTAAAAGGGTGTTTGGGTTGAAAAACCCCACGCTGACTTCGAGTGACCATGCGAGTGGAAGGAATGGGTGTTTGGACATGAGGAGAATGATTTGTAGGTGGGGGGTTACCCGGCTGGGCCTGAGGAGAGGAGAGGCCCAAAGAAGAGGGGGAGGGTGAGGGGACACGCGGCCCAGGAGAAAGAGGGGAAGAGACTAGAGGGGAGGGCGGCCCATACATAGGAAGAAGCAGCTGGTTGGACCAGCGTGGGACACGGCCCAACAGTGGGCAAGGAACTGGGTCCAGCAGTGGAAGTGGAACGCGGCCCAGCAGATGGCATGGAGCCCAGCGAAGGAGGGCTGGGAAGCCTAGGGGAAGACCGTGGCTGGTCTTGTGGGCCACGAGTGAGATGGTGGACCAAATATGGGGATGGGCCATTATCTAAAAAATCATAGGTGGAGTTTGTGGGTGTGTGAAGAGTGGAAAATGGGAATTTCGTCTCATCAAACAAAACATGACGACAAATAATGATTTGATTAGATGATAAATCAAAATACTTGTAGCCACGATGGTTAGGGGGATATCCCAAAAAGACACAAGGAGTAGACCGAGGTTGTAACTTGTGAATTGTAGTAGACGGAAGTTGCCATTTGTAATGCATGATGCCAAAAAGATGGAGGAAGGGAGGCATGAGCAAGAAGAGTTCGGATGATATTATTAATGGAACGAATTTTTGTTTCAGCTTTCCCATTTTGAGATGAGGTGTATGGAGAAGAAAGGCGAAAAGACATCCCATTAGACTCACAAAATTTTCCGAATTGACCATTATCATATTCCCTCCCATTATCACATTGGACATTTTTGATAGGACGTTCAAATTGAGTATGAACTTGAGCCTTAAAAGCTAAGAATTTGGCATAAACATCAGATTTTCGAGCCAAAGGAAAAGTCCATAAATAATTTGTGAAATCATCCAAAAACAATACTTAATAGCGATGTCCCATAGAACTCAAAATACGAGAGGTCCACAAATCACTATGAATAATATCAAATGGCAACAAAGTTTCGGAATTTGAACTATCAAAAGGCAACTTAACATGTTTACCAAGAATGCAAGAATGACAAATAGTAGTAGAGCTAGGACTATTACATTCAATGCAATTATTTTTCTTAAGAAAATCCAAAATAGAAGCACTCGGGTGACCCAAACGATCATGCCAAAGTGTAGAAGACAAGGCAGCAAAAGTTGATGGAGAATGAATGGTATTGGTGGTGGTAGATAAAGGATAAAGATCACCCCGACTATCACATCTCATGAGAGTCGTCCCCGTCCGCAAATCCTTCACAGAAAACCCATATGGATCAAATTCAACACTGACAGAATTATCGGTAGTAAACTTATGAACAGAGACTAAATTTTTAATGAGTTTAGGGGCATAAAAGGACATTTTTTAAAGATAATGAAGGATGTGGGGAAGATAAGGTAGCATTACCACAACCACGATTGGAATTGAATGACCATTACCAACAATAATACCATTAATATGATTGCTCAAATTAAAATAAGACTAGAGATTACCATTTGTAGATGTCATATGAGAGGTTGCGCCGGTGTCCATGTACCAGTTTGGGTCAGGTGGGCTCAACGTCATAGTGTGTAGAGCATTTTCAACATTAGTAGGCACATAGGGAGAAACTGATTGGGCTGCAGCATAGGCTTGAGGAGGCCTGGAGCCCAATATTCCTTGAAAATTCAGAAACCGAGTTGGGCCAGAGGTGGGACGAGCCCACTGATTTGCGGGAAACGGGCAAGGGGGGGGGGAGCCCACTGTGGCATCCAACCCCACTGCCATGGAGTTCCAGCAGTCGGCCATGGCTGCTGCACCTGGCCCTGTTGTGCGTCACCGGACCCGCGACCACCATCGCGGCGGTCACCGCCACCGCCGCGGGTACCGCGGCCACCGCCAACACCATGCTTTTTCCCGCCTTTATTATTTTTGTGATGATGTTTGTTACGACCATGATGAGATTGAACGCGAGTACCTGGAGAAGCCGATTCATCAAGGTCGTGGTGGGAAGCAACCACCATAGCCGCCGGCGAATCTTCACTCATTTCGGCCAATGCTTTTTCGTCAAGGCACAAACTTGATCGAGCCTCAGAAAAAGAAGGAAGAGGCTTACTTTGGCGGAGAAGTGTGCCCATGTTCTTGTTGGCGTTAGTGAGGCGGGCCACCAACTGAAGGACGAGGCGGTTGTGAATCACGGGCGTGCCGACCTTCTTAAGCTGACCAGCCAACGTCTTTAAGCGTTGGCAATATGCCGAGGTGGAGGAGAAATCACGCATCTTGACGTGAGAGAAATCATCTTCGAGGGCAACAACTCGTGAAGATTTGTTGTCCTGAAACAAATCGTGAAGCCGATCCCAGGCCTCCTTTGCCGATAGATCTTCAGCAATGATAGTGTGTAGCAAATCGGTGGAGATTGTAGCATACACCCATTGAAGCACGGTGGCATCCAACGTGGACCACAACTCTTTTTCTTCATCCATGGAAGGAGCGTTGTCCTTCGCAGTCGGCAAGATATGCGAGAGGACACGATGGGATCGTGCATGAAGCTTAAATAACTCGGCCCAAGCCGAATAATGATCCGTTTCCATCTCAAGAGTGATAGGGATATGATTCTTGATATTTGAGACAGCCAAAGCACGATGAAATTTGGAGTCTGCCGTTGATGGAAGCTTCGACGGATCAAGGAAGAAGATGAGAACTAGGGCAGCGGAAGAGAAGGGAATAGAGAGAGAAAAGAACCCTAGTATCAGATACCATAAAGGAATATAATTGCCTCCTTATTTCCATTGCTACAGTAACATAATATACAAAGTTTACAACGTAGACTAAGGCTACAAATTAGGCTACAAACTAGGAAATAATAAGACTAACCTAGAATAAAAGATTATACAATATTTTCCAAATATTTACATAATCTATCAATATTTGATCATCAAACCCGATTCTCGATCATATATATATAGTTTTTTTAGGGAACATGTATATAGATTTTGTAAGCCAAAAAGAACGCACAATGGCTAACTATTACTCCCTCCGTCATTTTTTAATTGCTACATTTTCCTATTAAGCTTGCCATATGGTTAAATATTGTATTTACCAATCTTATCATCCTCTTTGGCATTTTCCCATTTACATCTACCTGTTTGTTTACCTTTTTTTTTTGTAATCTACCAATTATAATAATATGATCCCCAACACCTTCGTATGAATCTCCTATTTTTTTTTTTCCTGGTTGCTAAGGAGAAGTACCCTACTGGATCGAAGCCTCGCACCAATTAACACGGTCAAGTTATACAAGCAAGACCCATTGAAGAGTGAGAGGGAAGGTAAGAGAATTTCCTAAATTCTTTGTGAGAATAGTGTTTTATATGAGAAGTCGGAACAAATGTCAGTCCTTGGATTGGCACGTTTAACTGCCTAGATTAATGGGAAATAGTTAAACAAAAATTTTCAAAGCAAATGTCGCGCGTCAAATTTGGGCCTAACATTATCATTTTCTCTTTCATCTTGTCTCTCTAGAAGTTCCTGGAACAAGTTTAAGCGTGACTCATTTTCTATCTCTTCCCTCTTTTCGTCATCTCTTTGGCCGCCGTTTATCTTCAACTCGAACTTTCTACCATTACATCTCTCAAGATGTTCCCTCCCTCAAATTTATTGTGTTTTTTTTTCTATCTCTAGAAGGTCAATACACGCCATTTTTGCTCCATATACATTAAGTTGGGGTGCATTTTGCTTCAGGTTGGTTTAATTTGTTTTAGTTTTTGGATTTTGCTTCAATTTTAATTTTTGTCTTTAAAACAATTAGTTGGTTTTTAATGTATTTAGCTATAAGTCTATTTAGTAATTGTTATAACTCTACACAAATATTGGGGTAATTCTAATCAGTACTTCTTATGACTTTAAATAAATATTGGTGTAACTCTAATTAGTACTTCCTATAACTTTAAAAAAATATTGGTGTAACTCTAATGAAGACTTTCTGGAACTCTAAATAAATATTGGTGTTACTCTAATCAGTACTTCTTGTAACTCTAAACAAATATTGGTGTGACTATAACGAGTACTTCCTATAACTCTAACCAAATATTGGTGCAACTCTATTCGGTACTTACTATAACTCTGAACAGGGACATTGGAAAAGAAGAAAACATGTGAGAAGTGAGAACCGAGAAGAGAAGGGAAGAAGGCAAGAAAATTCTTTGTTGTGCTTATGGTATTTGGTGTTTAATTAGCAGAGGAGAGATATTTAATAAAGTTTCAAGTTTGAAGAGAGGAGTGATATATGAGGTGTGGTGATGAACTAGAAATCAAGCACCTGACACCGAGGTTGAAGTTTGATTCAGTGTGGAAAGAAAACATGTGTAGATGCTGCAGACCATGTCTGTCTATACTACTTAATCTAGTGGCTCAAAATCTTTCTCATTTCTCATTTAAATAAATTTTCACATTGATATTGCCCCACCAATTAGAGGTGTAAGGGCCTGTTCTCCCCAACTTATTTTCAGTTCAGTTCAATTTAGTTCAGTTTAGTTCAGTTCAGTTCCTAAATGATAATCATTACTATTAATTAGTTATAATTTAATTCAGTTCAGTTAAGTTAAGTTCAGTTCAGTTCAATTCAGTTCAATTCAATTCAGTTCAATTCAATTGTTTTATGCCGAAGAGAACATGCCCTAAGTGGACTGCAAAAAGTCCATATTCCAATCCAGTCCAGTCCAAACTTGTCGGACTACACTGGACTGAAAAATGTTTGGACTGGACGCGGACTCAAATATTCGAGTCCATATATATTCGGACTGGATTTTGGACTCACTCCTTTGGAGTCCAATAAGTCCAATCCAGTCCAAAAATTATTTAAGCATGAAGTATATATATAATGTATATTTAAAAAATTCTTTTAAATTTTTGTTGCAATTTTGGACTATTTAACATTCCCGTTCTAAATTCTTTTACCTAGCGCCAAAATTTTTAACTACCCACCAAAAGTCCAAAGTGAGAACTCAAAAGGCAAAAGTTACTTTAACCCTTTTTAGCGCCTTTTATATTTTGCATTTTATAAGACCTAAAAAATGTAACTTATTTTATGGAATGAATGTAATTAGTCTGATTTTTTGAATTTCACTGATTCAATCATGAGAAAATATTGTGAACCTAAATAAGAAACATAATTAATATATTATATAATAAACGGATTGGACTGGATTCAGACTCAAGAAAAAAGTTTCGGACTGGACTGGACTGTACTCAAAAAAAATTTGGATCGGATTTGGACTCAATTTCTCGAGTCCAAAAAACTTTGGACTGGATTTGGATTTGGCAAAGTCCAATCCAGTCCAATCCACTTACACCCCTACCACCAATTTTTTCAATAGCACAATGATTTTTTTTGACAACATCAACTTTACTCAATCTCACTAGTCACTACAGTCACACGTCTATTCCAAAAACTAAAGGCCTGTTCTTTTCGATATAAAACAACTGAACTGAACTAAATTGAACTGAACTGAATTAAATTATAACCAATTAATAGTAATGATAATAATTTAAGAATTGAACTGAAAATAAGCTAGAAAGAACATGTCCTAGATCCCATTACCCACACGTTATGATCTGTGAGAGCATGATATATGATTGCGGGTTCTCGTTGGATATGATAGTTGCACCCCGAGATCAATGTATCCCGATCCAATTTATATGATCCGGATATACTGAAACCAATTAAATAACAACCCCACATTTCATTACGTATGGCCGAACAGAGTTGACAAAGGTATGTATATCATGAACTAAGTGTGTAATATATGTAATTTGGGGTAATTTAGTTTTTCTTGTTTTTACTAATCCAACAACTAATTTCCTTAACCGTATATAAGTATCGAATTTCTAATAACTAACATTTAACAACTCATAGATTGTCAAATACGTAAGAACGTAACAACTACAGTGACCTAACCATTATTACAACTAGTGGTGTGCAGCTGTCTAGGACCGAAACGGACCGGATCGGAACCGGTTGGACCGATGGACAGGAATCTAAAACTTCTGTGGTCCGAGATCGTACCGGAATATTCCGGTTCGGTCCCGGTACGAACGGGATTTTTCCAGTCCGGTCCGGTTTTTTGGATCAGAATCTTTATTTTTTAAAAAGATATTTTTTGCTTAGATTTAGACATATTTTTAAATTCGATACACTTAAATTTAAGAATTCTAAAAGCAATAATCCTAAAGGCAGCAAAGACTATGTTTTATTCTTTCTAACTTTTAAACTTTTTTAACATATAATTTTTTTTTTTGACTAAAAGAGCAGAAATTTCGGTCCACTAGTTCAGACCGGAAAATTCTGGGTTTGGACCGGACCGGAAACTCGAAATGATAAATTTTTACCGACCGGAGACTGGAAAAGAAAATTTTCCGATCCGGTCCATTCCAGTTCGGTTCTTGTCCGAATTCCGGTCCCGGTCCAAAACTGCACACCCCTATTTTTTTGGTGAAATTGTTTTTATTTTTATTTTTTGAAAGGGTACTATAATGTATCATATCGTATGACACGCACAAATTGAAATGGTCCAAATTTTTTTATTTCAAAAAAAAAAAAAAAAAAAAAATTTTACTCACTTTGTTCTTAAGTTGCTTCACAAAAATTTACTCACTTTATTTTAACCATCTACTCTCACATGCCTTACGTTTTCTCTCATCTCTATTTACTTATTTATGTTCTTCCAAAAACCTTTCAACATTAGTTATTGATAGTGAATGGAATTCTCTTCCTGATGTATTTGTTATAAGATATATTCTGTGAAAAATATCCTATCAGTTATTCCGAAAGTAAAGCGAGTCCATTAAAATGAAACTGAGGAAATATGTATGTTAAGACATCATAAAATGAGAAATAGTTATTACCAGTACAGCCTTGTGGGTGATATGGGTTCCCAAAATAGCCGTCTCCACATTTGCAAACATATCCTGTTTGATTCTTTGGTTCGTAACAAACGGTATTCCTCTTACACAAGCAGCTCCCGCTCGCTTGAGCGGCTGAACAACTCTCCGTCCCGATCGACCAATCGATGACGATGGGAACCCATCTGAACTCAAATCCTTGATCTTCTTGCGGACGATATGCTCGTAAACTCAGATTGTTTTTATGAAATCTGAACTCATCTTTTTCCACTGCAAACCCCATACTACATGGATTAAAACTCTCAACCTCACTATGGTTCCCAAAACTCGATGCTTCGATTACGAGGTTGTTCGCTGCCTCGGGTATTGGAAGTTGGCAACAACCAACTCCATTGCAATTCCCATCAACAGTATCATCAAGGTCCTCGCATTTGGTCATGCAACCTATGGAATATGGCCTGCTCGAATCGTATCGAAAGCCAGTAAACCAGGCATAGGTGTCGCACCCTATTGCAACAAAAATATTTTTGCTGCTAGAAAGGGTGAATCTACCGGCACGGATCCAATTCGTAAAATTTAAAGTAAGCTGGCCTTGGGAGTAACAGCTGAAAGAGATGTCATGTTTGAAGCGGATTTCACTCGTCTCTACTGTAATATTTACTATTCCTAGAGCACTTGTATCCAAAAATGGTACTGGAGGATCAAAAGTATCATTACAAACGACTTTGTAGTAGTTGAAGCCCGATTTATCATCAATGGCTTGATCTTTGTAGTAGCATTCCTCTTCGATGCCAAAAGGGTAAGGGATGTTGACGTTGCCGCACTTGTCTGTACAGGTTGGCGCGAGGACTTGGGGTGATGGTACATCGTTTCCTGTGATGAATGGTGTTAGCATGGAAAACACGACGAACATTAGACGCACAACAGTCGCATGATCCATGTATAAATATTTCCCTAGCTACTTTCGTGAAATTGAGTAAAAATGACGATCTTTAATGTGTATGAAGATATGGTCATTAAGATATAAGATTATGAAGATATGTATAAATATTTCCCATTCGTGTATTGCTTCAAAGGAGATCATTTAGATTATGATATATAGCTGACTTTTCTATTGGTGACCAAAAAAAAAAGTCAGATTGGGGTTGGAAACGAAATAATCTCAAGTTTATAAGCACGGAATTAAACAAGTAGGTTATAAAATATATAATATTTTGGAAACAAGGAAGCCTCCTCTCTCAAGGGTTTTGTGCTTCGTATATATATACCCAATAACATATCAGCAAGATGTGCACGTCGTGGAGAGCATATAGTTGACTTTAGCTTGAACCATTCTATTTGACTTGTTCGCTTATATATAAAGCAGGATTGACAATGGCTAGAATGTTTAAGAAACTCATATATACTAATATATTACAGCAAATGGTACACTGATCAATGTCTTTTCCCATGGCGTTATCATGTGTTTATAGCAGTTTTACTCATTCAACAAGATGAAAAAGCTGGGAACAAGCTGAGTTTGAAAGAATCATTCTTGTTGATTTGTTGACATATCAAAATGATAATTAGAAGGGAAATTATCTTATATGATCTCGACTTTCAGGCCCTTTTTCCAAAATAACCCTCACATCTTTAGCTCTATCATGGATAATCCTAAACTTGTATTTTGTGATTTAAACTAATGGGATTTCTAACGGCGTTGACTATTTTAAAACAATAATTTGTACTTTTTAAAATAAAAAAGCCCAAATAATCTATAGTTGACCCACTAAAACCTCATCCAACCCCTGAAATAATAATCTACAGTTGACCCACTAAAACCTCATCCAACCCCTGAAATCACCACCTGAGCCATCGAAAAGCCATCCTTGTCCTGAAACCACCACTGTCTTCATTACCTCGAGATTGCGTCTAGTTAGAGGTGATTTAACGTTCCACTACTACAGAATTCACGATTTGAGTCTGATTATTTGCGTCGCACGAGAGAGAAACTGACGCAAATGATGTATGTGCGTCGGATCCTACAGAACATCCGACGCAAATAGCCTAGCAAAATTATACAGGCCTGTTGTGCGTCGCACGTATACCTGCAAACGACGCAAATAGGGACGCTATGTGCGTCGTATTAAGATACCATGTGACGCAAATAAGTCCGCAAAATGCAAATGTTAATCTGCGTCGGACCATAGACTCATCCGACGCAGATGACGTTTAGTATTTTTTGTATCCAGCCCAGCCAAATAATTTTATTAATTAGTCATCTGCGTCGGACCATAGACCCATCCGACGTAGATGACGCTTTGTAATTTTTGTATCCTGCCCAGCCACGTAATAATTTTATTAATTAGTCATCTGTGTCGGACCATATACCCATTCGACGCAGATGACGCTTTGTAATTTTAATTTGTATTGCTCTGGGATTAAACGAGTCATCTGCGTCGGATCTGACATCCCGTCCGACGCAGATGACTCTTATTTAGTTTTTAATTTTTCGTATCCCGCCCAGTTGGGCCAATTCGCACAAACACTAATCGCACTTCTCTCTCTCACATGCGAATTCCCACAAACTCACTCACTCTCACTCCCCCGTCGCACCGCCGCTGCTCCAGCATCTCTTCTCGCCGGCTCACCCTTTCATCTCGCCGGCGACGCCTGTCCGGTGAACTCCTCTTTCTCTCACTCACTCTCTCTCTCTCTCTCTCTCTTGCACTCCTCTTTCTCTCACTCACTCACTCTCACTCACCGCTGCTGAACGTCGCTCCCCCGTCGCGCCGCCTCTGCTCTCTGTCGCATGCAGTGCCATATGCGACGCAGATAGTGCTTCTTGGACTGCTGTGGGTGTTGTGGGTGCAGTGCTATATGCGACGCATGTTTGTTGTGTCCGACGCAAATATTCGATTAACTGCGTCGTGTCTTATCTGACGCAGATGGTTGTCTTCCCATCTGCGAAGAGACCTGTGCCGTCGGACCAAGGTCCGACACAAATGGGGGTCCCAGGTCCGACGCAAATTGTCATTTCTCTACTAGTGTTCGTCAAGTTCAAATCTATTCACCGTGTTAGGAGGTATTGTATGATAAGAACTCTTCTTATCTTAGTAGTCTAAATATTATCCCTTTATGGATTAGGATTTCTTTATTTCATAGGACTCTTGTACTATATATTGTTATTCACATCAATGATAACACATCACAAATTTATCACTAATCATATTTTACATGGTATCGGACCAAGATTAATTTTTTTTCCTCCTCATCTTTCTCATGGCAGGCGACTGTGAAGCAAACCCACCGCCCCCACCACCCCCTCCTCCGGCACATCAGCCACATCTTAATATTGCCTCCCTGTTCTACCTCGGAACGGGTGATAGACCGGGTGATTTTATCACCCATACACGCCTAAAAACCAATAATTATGACGAGTGGTCGGCAGATTTCCAACTCGCCCTTGAAGCCCGCCGAAATTTTGGATTTTTAGATGGCACACTCATGGCTGCTGAGCTACCTTTCACTGCTTCTGACTGGATTACGGTCAACAACATGCTTGTCACGTGGATTATGAACAATATTGATCCCGAGGTTAAAGTTACGTTAACTAAATATCGCGAGTCTAAGCGACTTTGGGACCATCTTAAAACCCGTTTTGCTACCATTAATGGCCCTCGTATTCAACAAATTTGTTCTTCAATTGCTCGTTGTGAACAACCTAAATCTATGCCTGTTTCTATTTATTATGGAAAACTCAATGCTTTGTGGGAGGAATTATTTCATCATGTTCCTTTAATTTCTTGCACTTGTTGTTATCAATATACTGTTGGCTCTATTCATGAAACAAGACGTGAAACTGAAAGACTCCATGATTTTCTCTTGGGCTTAAATTCTGAATATTATTCGCGCATTCGCACGCAAGTTCTTTCCTCTGAACCTCTTCCCACTTTGGATCGTACCTACCAACTTGTTTCTCAAGACGAACGAGTTCGTCTCGCTAAGCCCGACATCACACAGCCGAGTGATGCTCTTAGTTTTGTGGCTCGCACTAATCAGTTAAGTGGGCGTGGCCCCTCTAATAGGCCCACTTGCACTTTCTGCCATAAACCAGACCACGATGCCTCTCTCTGCCGGTCCAAGCTGCTGTGTTATAACTGTAACAAAATAGGACACGAGGTCCAAACATGATATGAGTTAGTGGGCTATCCCGAGAATGGGCCTAATGCATCTTGGTGTAGTCGTGGGGGCGCGCATTAGCAAGCCGTGGCAGAGATCCTGCTAAGACCAATGTCATGGCTACTTCCCCTCTTGCCGCACCCTCCTCGTCCTCGGCGCCTACAACTCTCTTCACTGCCGATCAATGGAAGGCCTTTGTCGGGCTTCTCGGCAATGCCCAATTGCCTCCCGAACGACTTAATGGTATGTATTGACTCTAATTCGTGGATTATTGACACATGTGCTACTCATCATGTCACTTGTGAGGAATATTGGTTTACTGAATAGGTTGATATTGATCTTTGTCCTATTGATCTTCCCAATGATGATTCGGTGGTTGCTATCAAAAAGGGTTACGTGTACTTGTCTCCCACTATTACTCTCTCTAATGTATTATTGGTGCCTCAATTTGGTTACAATTTGCTTTTTATTTCTTAGCTCACTAATGATTTGCACTGTATTGTTCAATTTTCCTCTTTTATGTGTATTATACAGGACCAACTGAGATGCTGATTGGAACGGGACGTAGAAAGGATGGACTTTACTACTTTGATGGAAGCGGTCACGTGGCTCCTAAAGCTTCTGTTAATGCCGTTGATTCTGAGTTCGAGTTATGGCATCGCCGGATGGGTAGTCACCCTTCTGAGAAAGTAATGAAGTTACTCCCTCCTTTATGTGGCCACAAGGGTAATCTAGATCATAATTGTGAGATTTGTTTTCGTGCAAAGCATCCTAGAGACAATTTTCCTATTAGTATTAATAAAGCTTCTCGAATTTTTGAGAAAATACATTGTGACTTATGGGGTCCTTACAGGCATCTATCTTCTTGTGGCGCCCGTTATTTTTTAACCATTGTTGATGACTTTTCTAAAACTATTTGGATTTATTTAATGGAAGATAAAACAGAATTTTTTCGTATGTTCATGAATTTTGTTGCCATGGTTGATCTTCAGTTTGCCTCTACCATTAAAATTGTTCAAAGTGATAATGGCATTGAATTTAATTGCATGCTTGATTATTTTAATGCTACTGGCGTTCTCTTTCAAACCTCTTGTGTGGCCACTCCTTAACAAAATGGTCGTGTTGAACGTAAGCATCAACATATTTTGAATGTTAGTAGGGCCTTACTTTTTCAAGCCAATTTTCCTGTTTATTTTTTGGGGGAAAGTGTCCTCACTGCAGCCCATCTCATCAATAGAACTCCCTCACCTCTCTTGAATAAACAATTTCCTTTTGAAATCCACCATGTTTCTTTACCTGCTTATGAGGCCATCAAAACTTTTGGGTGTCTTTGCTTTGCTCACAATCACAAAACTAACCCTTTTGGCAAGAAGGGATTGAAATTATTTGATTTGGATACTAAGGAATTTTTCGTGCCTTAAGATGTTAAAATTTTTTGAGGATGTTTTTCCTTTTCTTACACCTGAAGAAGTAAATATTGACCCCTATTCCTTGGTTCCTCATACTGATGTCCCTATTCATGATGAATATTTATTTCTGGAATATCATTATCCTTCTACTTCAGCTACACTTACTAATCCTCCTAACCCCAGCCCTCCACCTAAATCCTGTTTTCTTGGGCCCAGCCCCCCAATTCCTCCTCCTCACAAACACGTAGCCTCCGCTCCACTTAATCAGACCCAAATGCCTTCTCCCTCCTCACAGTGCACACCCCAGCCTTCCCCGCCTCACACTCTCCAGGCCCACAAACCCCCACTCTCTCAAACTACCTCCCAGCCCCAAAATCTCCCCCCTGTCCACACGGAACCCGCGTTCAATCAGCCCCCTGACTCTGTTGGGCCCGCGTCCTTGGACGCTTCCTCTCCTGCTCTGGGTCCTCATTCTACTTCTGCTTTGGGCTCTAATTCTAAGCCTCCTATGGGTCGAAGCTTGAGGGAAAAACATCCATCTGTTTTACAAAAAGACTGTGACTAATTTTGTTCAAGTGGATTTTCCATCCTCCTCTACTGCTCCTTCCTCAGCATCTTCAGGTACTCCTTATCCCATATCTCATCATATAAATTGTGCAAATTATTCTGTGAAATATAGAAAGTTTTTTGCTGCTGTTCTAACCAATACAGAACCCAAATCATTTAAAGAGGCCATGAAGGATGATAGGTAAAAAGAGTCTATGCAGGATGAGATTCGTGCTCTTGAAGACAATGACACTTAGACCTTGGAACCTTTACTCTCTGGTAAGCGTGCCCTAGGGAGTCAGTGGGTGTATCGTATAAAGTATTTGGCTAATGGTGAGGTGGAAAGACTAAAATTTCGTCTAGTTATTTTTGGTAATAATCAGGAAGCTGGTATTAAATAAAATGAAACTTTTGCTCCTATTGCAAAAATGACTACTGTGCGTGCTTTTCTTACTATAGCTGCTTCCAAAAATTGGGAGCTTCATCAAATGGATGTTCATAAAGGCTTTTTCCATGGCGATCTCGAAGAAGAAGTTTATATGAAACCCCCTCCTGGCTTTGCAGGCACTAATTCATATCTTGTCTGTAGATTACAAAAATCTTTATATGGTCTCAAATAGGCTTCTCGTTGTTGGTTTGCCAAACTTGCCACAGCATTGAAAAAGTATGGCTTCATTCAATCCTATTCTGATTACTCTTTATTCACTTATACTCATAAAACGGTGTGGATAAATATTTTAGTATATGTTGATGATCTTAGTATTTCTAGGAATGAATCCGCTGCGTTACATACCTTCAAGATATAATTGAGCACTTGTTTTAAAGTGAAAGATATGGGTTCTCTGAAACATTTCTAGGGCATTGAAGTTGCCTGGAGTGACATGGATCTTTTTGTTTATCAGCAGAAATATACTCTTGACATTAATTCTGAAGCTGGTTATTGGGGCCAAGCCGAGCAGCTTCCCATAGAATAAAATCATCACTTGGCGCAAGCAACATGCGCTCCTCTTACTGATGCTGCGGCGTATCGCCGTCTTGTAGGCCGCTTGATTTATTTGGCAGTCACTAGACCTGATCTAGCTCATTCTGTTCATGTCCTTTCTCAGTTTATGCAGGCCCCTCGCCAAGAGCATTGGGAGGCTGCCTTGCGCGTTGTTCGATATATTAAAGGCACTCCTGATCAAGGTACTCTTTTACGTGCTGACAGTGAACTTTCTCTCCAAGGGTGGTGTGATTCTGATTGGGCAGCTTGCCCTCTTACTAGACGATCCTTGACTGGTTGGATTGTGTTCCTTGGTCATTCACATGTTTCATGGAAAACAAAGAAACAACATATAGTTTCTCGTTCTTTTGCAGAGGTTGAGTATCGTTCTATGGCTTCTGTTACTTGTGAATTAAAACGGTTGAAAGCTTTATTATTAAGCTTAGGAGTAAATAATCCAAAGGCTATTCCATTGTTTTGTGATAGTCAATCTGCTTTGCATATTGCAAATAATCCTGTCTTCTATGAGAGAACAAAGCACATTGAGGTTGATTGTCACTTTGTTCGTGATGCTAATATTGATGGTCTCATTGCTCCATCTTATGTCTCCACGAAGGCACAGTTAGCTGACATCTTCATCAAAGCCCTTGCAAACAACGGTTTGAATTTCTTATTTCCAAGTTGGGCATTCTAGATCCTTCCCATGCCCAACTTGAGGGGGGTGTTAGGAAGTATTGTATGATAAGAACTTTTCTTATCTTATTAGTCTAAATATTATTTATTTATGGATTAGGATTTCTTTATTTCATAGGACTCTTGTACTATATATTGTTATTCACATCAATGATAACACATTACAAATTTATCCCTAATCATATTTTACTCACCACTTCAATTGCAGCATCGAGGCATTTATGTCCAATGATTGAGTTTCAATGGGTAAAGTGGTGGTTTCCGATGGGAGACTGTTTTTTTTTTTTTTTTTTTTTGCTATATGCGGTTTTAGGCTAGGTGGGGTTTCAAAGAGAAATAGGAGAGAGATGATTTGGGCTTTTTTATTTTAAAAATATACAAATTATTTTTGTTTTAAAATAGTTAATACCGTTAGTCATTCCATCAGTTTTAATGACAAGATATAAGTTTAGGGTTATCCATAATAGAGGTGAAAATGCTAGCGTTATTTGGAAAAATGGTCTAAAACCTAAGGTCATTTGAGATAATATCCAAATTAAAACATAAAGATGTTATAGAAACAATGTTTGTTTGTGGGTATTAGAGAACGAGCCATTACTTCTCCAACATTATTTGTGTTACTCATTATATTGCTTCACGTTTAATACAGTTTTTTTTTTCTTTTTTTAGGTAAAGAAGTTTGGTTAAATTTAATGATGCAAACCAATAATAATTATGAATGACAATATATATCCGGGTCGTTTTAAAAAGTTTCGAGGCCCTGTACAATTGTAAGAACATGCCCCTAGAAAAAGCTAAAGGTTAAAATAAATATTGTGATATGTTTTGATTTCTTTACCCTTACTCGATATAATTGAGAATAAGCAATTCTTTGGAACTGATATATTTTCAATATATATAATTTAATATTCTCTACAACTTGAAATACTATTATACAAACTATGACGTATCCTTTTAATTAAAGAGAACAATCTTAACATTTTTTACAGAAAAATCATGAATTAAATGTTCATAATTAACTATCTCCAATAATCATAATCTATTAAATTGGTAAGAGAAACAATACAAGAAGGGTTACAAGTAATAATATTGATAACAACAAATGAAACTATTCAACAGTAAAAATCATATCCCTGTACTTGGAATAAAAACCATGATTCAATTAAAACTAGATCAATATCACATTTAATCAAGGAAAATTTGTCAGAAACAACCTTTTATAAGACACTTTTTGTCATAAACAACCTTTTAATTTTTTTTTGTCAAGACAAACCTTAAACCAAAATATTTTTGTCACATTAAACCTTTGGCAGGAAAATGACCCTTGACTTAGTTTTCAGGCGTTGACCATCCCAGCCCCACCCCACGAAATCAGCCCCATCGCTTTCCCCTACCCTCGAAACCACCACTTTCTTCCCCCCACCCTCAAAACCACCAACCCTCACTTCCCCCCACCCCGAAACCACCTCTTCCTTTTTCTTCGTTAGGGTTTAGGTTTGTTCGGGTGGGGAATTAGGGTTTGAGGGGCACGATTGAGGGTGGGGGGCGGGGTCGGGGGTCGTTTTGAGGTGGAAAGATAGGAGGGGGCGTTCAGGGCTGGGGGAAAACGATACGGAGGTGGTGGGTAATTGGAATGGAGGAAAAGGAGCGAGGGTGGGGAAAGGGGAGTAGTAGGGTCTTATGGTGGGGGGCTAAGGTGTCGGGTTAGGGTCACCGACGTGGGAGGCCTGGGGTAGGGGTGTCTGGGACTGTAGGGGAAGCTGCCGTGAAAAGGGAGGGTGATTTTGGGGAAGAGGGAAGGGTGGCTGCCGCGAAAGGGATGTAGTTAGGGTTGTCAACATCGTGAAAGGGCGGTTTCTTGGGTGGGTTTGGGAAGTGGGGCGGTTTCGTGGGTGGGGCTAGGGTTGTCAACGCTTGAAAACAAAGTCAATGGTCTTTTTTCCGGCCAAAGGTGTGTTCTCAAAAAAAATTTAACTTTAAGGTTTGTTTTGACAAAAAATATTATAAAAGGATGTTTCTGACAAAAAGTGTCTTATAAAAGGTTGTTTCTGACAAATTTTCCTTTAATCAACATATAAGAGTAGAACAAAGTGGGTTAGAGATTTAAGGTGAGCAAGAGCAATGCACCAGCTAATAGCCGGCTCTAACACATACGTACATTGTAATATCTATATAATAAAAGGCGTTCATAAACAAGGAACTGCGCCACGTGTTGCTATCCCTTATAGTGTTTACTTCATTTACTCCACATACAATAAAAAATTGAAAAATAATAAAAATATATGGTATAAGATTTTGACTTCAAACTTATCTCTATTATAAGCCAAGAGAGGAGGTGTGGTCCCCCCTTTGAAATAACAAGAATACTCTCTAATAATTTATAACGACTTTTTCTTTTTATAAAAAAAATGAGAATCAATGCAACTTGCCATATGCAATAAATCAAAAATAGAATATGCAATCACCATTAATAACTTGACAAATTAGATTGACACAATCAAATAGCGAAATTAATTACAATCTTCAATCAAAAAAAGGTAGCGATATAGCCTGACAACATAATACTTCGTATTTACAAAGTTCAAACAATATGGTTTATGATCATTTACAGTCGTTAAAGAACTATACTAAAGCCGCTGACAAAAAATTATTAGATCATCGACTAAATTTTCCAGTGACGGTAAACAGTTAAAAATCGGTCATCTTCAATTTAAAAAGATAATAACATCTACAAAAGAACCTCAATAATTTTCATCACTACTAAAATAATTTTAAATTTAAAAAATATATCCATTCGTACATATAGCTATACATAAGGCTGTTGACGCACGTATCGCCTGCATATACGACTAGTATACTAAAGTTTTAACCACTAAACCAAGTAATGTTTAGTGTTATAATTTTTGTTTTTTTACCAGATGCCCCCGAGTTTTCAAAAAATTCACCTGGTACCCTCCATGTTTTCAAAATTCACCAGGTATCCCTCAGTATCGAAATAATACATCGACATGCCCCTAATGACTAACGGCGGTTAACGCCGTTAGCCTTAAACCTCATTAAACTCTAATTAGGCCTAATTAACCTAACTAAACCCTAACATCTTAGTTCTAACCCTACCCTAACCCTAACCCCTAATTTCAAATCCTAACCCTAACCCCATTACCACCCAACCACCACCCCCTCCCCTCCACCCACCCCACCCTCCCTCCCCCACGCCCGCAACCTCGCCATCCCCATCCCCCACCTATTCAATTTTCGAAATCTCACCCTCCCCCTGCCCGCGCCCCACACACAGCTCTGCTTCCATTTTCGCACCCCTCCCCCACCCCCGTAGCACCATCCTCCTCCAATTTGGGTGAAACACAAAGTACCGAGATTGCGAAAAAACGAGAGGGAAGAAGAAAATACGGGGGTTGCGGGTGACGCGGGTGGCGGGTGGGGGGGTGGGATGCGAAAATGGAAGGGCGTGGTGCTGTGGGGGGCGCGGGGGGGGGGGAGGGCGGGGGCGCGATGGTGAGGGAGAGGTGGGGGACTACCGAACCGAATCAAGTGGGGGAGGGGACGGCGCGGGGGTAGGGGAGGGGTGGGGACTGCCGAACCGAACTAGGTGGGGGAGGGGGCGGCACGAGGGGGGGGGCTGCTGGGGTGGGGGGGAGGGGCTGGGGTGGGGGGAGTGGGCCGGGGGTGGTAGGAGGGTGGGGGGAGTGGGCCGGGGGTGGTAGGAGGGTGGGGGAGTGGGTGGGGGAGTGGGTGGTGGGCTAGGGTTAGGGTTAGGGTTTGGGGTTAGGGTTAGGATTAGGGTTAACATTAGGGGGTTAATTATGTTTTAAAACAGGAAATTAGGGTTAATGACTAACGGTGGTTAACGTCGTTAGTCATTAAGGGTATCTGAGTGTATTAGTTCGAAACTAAGGGGTACCTGGTGAATTTTGAAAACATGGAGGGTACCAGGTGAATTTTTGGAAAACTCGGGGGTATCAGGTGAAAAAACCGTATAATTTTAAAGTAAAATATTAATAAATGAAAATTATAATTACCCGAGGCATTACCCGGGCCTAAAAACTAGTTGGTACATGATATAGTGGAACATAAAATTTGGGCTCTGAAATAACTAGTGACTTAGACGCGACCTGGCCATACTAGTTTCAGATATATAGGCCCAAAAAACTAACCAGCTAAACCAAGTTATTTTAACAAATTAGATGAAAGGAAAAAATTGTACTTATATTAGACTCACGCCGTCTTCAAATAATTGTCTTATTTGACCTTTTGGATCAAATAAGTAAATATTTGGCCGTAAATACTCACGAGTGTACAAATCAAGGGAAAAAAAAATCTCTTCTGCCACGCACTTATTTGAACCATTGCATTACCTGTACTATTCAATCTTATTGGTTGATTAGTTGATGTCAACTGAAATACCCCCAAGCTCCTATTTTCTTAGTTAGCCCTCTTTCTTTCCTCGATTCTTGGTACCTAGACAATTGTAAATCAGGGCTAGGTTCCTTAACATCCTTCTTTTTTGAGTTAGATTCCGTTCTTGGGAATAAGTAAGGGTTCCTCTGAAAGGACCTTTTTTTAGTAGCAGTCGGCTACCTTTAAAGAGAAAAGTCTCCTTTATCTGAAGATCTTTCATTTGAGGTTTAATAAGATAGGTCCACGCTGATGATTTGTGCTTGTGGGTTGGGGTGAATATTGCAGACCAGCGAATCTGGTAGTCGACAATCTTTCAAACTTGGTAAAGGTTGTTGCGGCATATTACAAATATTCGGGGACAAGGGGCGGAACGACCTCTCGATCTACTTACTGCAGCCCAGGAAGAAAAACATTCTCCCTTTTGTGGGCGGCTAATTGCCGTTTGTTTTTCTTGGTGGATTTGAAACCTAACCCAATATCCGAAATCACTGATAGCGTGATATCCGAGTAAAGTAGCAAGAAAGTGTCTAGAACTTCTGGCTTTCTTTGGGACTGATTTCTCACGGAGACTAGTGTCCAATCAATCTTTTGTAGCTGCTCGAACTGTCTTCTCTAAAGCGAAAGGGAGTTCAGCTAAATAGAGTTATGTTACGACTTCGATCTTCTTTCATCAGCTGTTCTTGCTAACTAGACGTATCAAACCAAAATAAGATCTCAGATTGATATCTTGATATACTAATTTACCATAATAATAATCATTAAACTAACTTGAATCTGAACTACGATTCAGATCAAGTCTTACTGAAATCGGATTTCCTTTTTGTGTCCAGGCGTGTCGCGCCGAAAAAAGTGAAATCCCTTCCCGTATGCTTAGCAGCGCCTATCGCCAAATAAAAGGCAGACTAAAAGGAATCGAAACAAGATGAAAATCCTTTTTATGCCAGAAATTCAGAATTAGAAGCGTCTCTCAAAAGAATGAAATTCTCTTTTTCTTGCTTTAAGGGAATTCCCGCTTGCCTCAAACCCTGCTTTTGAAGTAAGAGATACTAAAGGCTGGGAAAAAGCATTAGGATTTCTTTCACATTGGCAGGGAGAATCCAACACCAGTAAGGGTCTACTTCTTGCTTGAAGTCAAGTGAAGATGTGGCATCAGAGTCCTCCTTCCTACCTATAGTGTGCGTGTGTGGGTCTATCTTCTACTAGTGATTAACGTGCAAAAGCTTATTCGAGCTTGCCTGCTTTTTAACCGTAGGCATCTTGCCAGGAAGTTGGTGGGCTCATCATGAATTAGGTCGGGGTGGCTAGTGGTTTCGGGATCCCGTAGAAAATGGTTCTTTTATTGACTGACCCTATCATGATTGAATGACTGAGCTATGCCATGAAGGAAGTCTTTCTCTGAGCATGCCGTGGAAGAACTACCTATTCTTTGCCTTAATTATTTTTTTATATATAAGAAGTTTGTTAAATATAATGATTTAGACCAAATACTTTTGAGTGGCACATATAATGGTACAAAAGAGCAGGATATAAGATCTAGACTCATAAATCAAATTACTTCTTACGTTTTTTTGTATTGCAAGTTTTTTAATTTTATGGTAAAACTTGATAAACTTTGACCATATATTTTATTCAGAAGTAATCAATATTCAATTATCAAGTGAAATATTGTTAGATGTGTCTCGTATTTTCCAAATATTTTACTACTTATATGTAATTTAACGATATTAATGGTCAAAATTTTCATAGAGTCCGTGAAATAGATATGCTGCAATTAATAAATAAAAAGGAGGAAGTATGACTTAACACAATTCAATTTACCAAAATTATATAAATTTACCAATATCGTGTCATTCTTGCAATACTTTACTCATAAGCTTTCCATGGTCTTTGACCATTAACATCTTTAGCTACTTAAGAAATTACAAAAAGTTAATAATTTGAAATTTCACATTGAATTGCATCTAATAGGATCCCACATGATATTATATATGTTAGTGAAAACATACAATTAAAGTTGATGAACTTTGACTTTAAAATAATTAAACAAAGGATAAAGTATGACAAGAAAAGTGGAGTATGTAAAGTATGACAAATGGGTAAAGTATGTCCACGAGGTTTTCTGTTTATTTTTGTCTTATTTTTCTAGTCTTGTTATGTTAGGATTAATTTTTTAGAGATTGTTTATTTCCTAATGGATTGCAAATGTATTAGGATGATAAATAATTAGTTTCCCAAGTCTAGTTAGATTAAGCCTTGTTAGATGTTAATGCTACTAGGGGTAAGACTCCATCCTCTATATAAGGGGGATTAGTATCATTATTTTGTATACTCATAATGGGTAAGATTACAAAGACTCTTAAGTTTCTAGCTGTTGTTTGGTTCTAGTTTGGTTTGATTTGATATTTTATGATGATTGAGACTTATTTATTAATGCTTGATAACTCCTATGTGGATCCTAATTGAGCTGGAAGAGCTGTTAGTTACTCTCCACTGATTGTGGATGTTTATTGATATATTTTGCAGGTTAATAGGTTGCCCTTCTGGTTTATGTCATGGGTTGTGAGAGATACCGATGAGCTTAGTTAGGAGGATAGATTACTTGTTTCTTTTCTTTGCTTTATTTATGGGATTTTGAGATCATGTTATCTCGTTATAGATACTTTTTTATTAATGTTCTTTGGCATTTATTTTGATGTTGTTTAAAATTTTATTTGAACGTTAGAGTGACACTGTCCGTCTTGACGATATTTTCGCTATCGTTTATTATTTAATAAATCTTCTATTTGTTTATTCATTGCTTGTGAATGGACGGAGTGTTACATATCTCTTGATTTCCGTACGGTTTTCGAACAGTTTTTCCACACAACACTTCGAATTTTATAGCTTTCACACTTTACGAACACCTTCGAAAACCTCTCTACAAAACTCGTATTTTCTAACAAAACACAAACACTTACATTCAAACCTACACAAGTTCAGATCTTCAGGCTTCACGATTGCTCGTCCCGAAGGTTGTCAATCTATCAAACCACTGATTTTCAAAAGTGGATTCATTCATATATTAAGAGGTGGATGGCTATACATGCAAACTGATTTTTTTATTTTTCTAAAACAAACAAAACAATCTTTAGTTGGTTGAGCATATTAGGAGTCTACGACTCAACAAAGCAAGAGAAATACAAGCTTTTATCTAGCTTAAATGATAAGAAGGTTTGATTAAACCAATTGCATATACCAATTCATATAACAATTAAAGATCAAGTCATGTAAACGTACCTTGATAATTCACGAAACAAGAAAATCAACTAGTAAGAGAATGCTCACGAACGAAATCCTCCTAGCAATTATAGACTAATTCTAATCAAAACAATGAACAATATATGAACTCTAAAAAAATTTATGCTAAACTAACTAATTCTAAACATGATTCATGCTCAAACAATAAAAACATGTTTTTATAGAACTCAAAAAGATAAAAACTAGGAATTAAAACAAACTTGAAAAAGAGTACTTACAAAACTTCCCGCTAAAACTCCTCGGTGAAGAACAAAAACTACTAGCAAGCACTCACTTTAGAGAAAACTTTATTAAGAACTCTCAAGATTCTTGGTGAAGAGAAAGTAAAAGATTAGAGGGGTATTTATAGTGTAAACTAAGGTACGAAATGAGGTAAAAACTTTTCTAAATCATTAAAATTAGGGCAAAACATTGCTAAAGCATTTCTTACATAATTCAAAGCTGTCGTGCAGTTGTAGATGCAGCAAGATTTTTTTTTTCCCTTCATTTATAGAAATTCTTTCCTAAAATCAATTTTACTTGATTTTAAAGAGATTGTTAGATCTTCCCAAATCAACTAAAATCCCATACTTTCTAACTCAATATAAATTTCATAAAATCTGATTTTCATAAGTTTTAACAAAATATTATAC
This sequence comes from Beta lomatogona, assembly GCA_947646795.1. Classification (NCBI taxonomy): domain Eukaryota; kingdom Viridiplantae; phylum Streptophyta; class Magnoliopsida; order Caryophyllales; family Amaranthaceae; genus Beta; species Beta lomatogona. The sequence continues at coordinate 6,643,261 of CANSNZ010000949.1, read as the reverse complement.
ATATTTAAAGTTTTCGGTTTTATTTAAAAGAAACCGGTTCTTTTCAAAACAACACTTAAAAAAAATCCAAAAATTACATATTAAAATGTATAATCTGATTTTATTACCCAAAAATGAATTTATCAAATATTTGTTTAAGCAATTAATTAAATAAATAAGATAATGACAAGAGCAACTATTGTTAAAAAAAATAACCTTTAGAAATCAAACTATATTTCTCTCCAAATGATTCCCTCTAAAGTGATTTTGAAATAATTTAAAATGAGTTTTGAAGATAAAATTTAAAATTTTTTTAAATAATTTCAATAAATGCATAAAAATACGGAGTATTACAGCTGGACTTTGAAGCACGCCCTACATGACATGGTTGAAAATGGTAGAATACCCATTCCGCCTGCAGCAAAAGTCATCAACAACAGCAACCCCTTCGGCAGTGCTTAAATAATGTCAGGGCCTAGTTTTCTAGGTTGAGTCGGAGAGTCCCTCCTCTAGCTCCTTTATTTCCTTTCCTGTCGAGTCTATGTCATTTAGGATTTTGTTTTTAAATAAGCCTTGTTCTATTTCTAATCAATAAAATAATCGCATTTTCCTTTCATTATCGTTGGCCTTCCATCATTTTATTTATGCGTTTAATTCAATGATGAAACTTAAATCACCTAATGATCTTGAGTAATAAACAAATCTGGAAAAAAAAAAGAGAAAAATGAAAAAAGGACATACTTTGGATTAAGAGTTATTCCCTTCTCCCCTCCATCATTCCAATAAGCCATCACCTTCAATAAACCAACCTCATCCATGCAAACCAAGAAAAATAAAAAGAAATCCAATAAATCATCATCTCTATTAGCCAAATAATCCCTTTCAAAATCAAAGCTCCACATATATATCCTTCAAGCCTTCCAATACCCAAAACCATAAAAACTTGTGTGCAAGCCTTACTACATAAAAAAAGGTCAATGCTAGGCAAAACAAAATAAAGTGAAAAAAATTCAAAGTGCAAAAAAAAAGCAAAAGAAAACGCACAGGACAAAAAAGAAAAAAAATTGCAAAAAAGAAAAAGCCAAAGGCAAAGAAATAAAAAAAAAGTCAAGCTAGGGAGTTTGCACAGAAGTTCTACCCCTCATCCTTGATTCCATCAAAACCCTAACCATATAATTCAAATCCATGGTCCTACCTTAGCCTTAAATCTTTCAACCTTCCATATTCAACCCTAACTCCTTTTTCAAGATATGTCTAAGCCCACTAGGTTGAAACCCAAAAGGGCGGCCTAGGCAAAAGTTAGGGCACAAAAAAATCAGATCCAGAACTACGAATGGTCTGATTCCGCAAGGATACGTAGGAATCCTTATATCAGATCCGCTTTAATAAAATTAATTAAAAAAGGTCTAATGATTTGACTTTCTAGAATTCATGAGCATATTCTTTTTAGATCCCGACATAGACTCGAGTCTAAACCCAGCTACGTCAAAGCCTTTTCCCACCTACATTTATTTAAGTAATAAATTTAAGCTTTTATTTTTCAATCCAAACTCTCCTTTTCCTTGAATGACTCTCCGACAATTCCATTGTTATTGGCGATATTTGACTTTGCCTGTGTCAACTTCTCAAAGAAGAATTCCTAATGAAAATCTTTGAATACTTAAGATAGATCAAGTACATTTCAATCAAGGCTCGGAATGCCTAATTCAAGACAAGCTCACCCAAAGTGGGGGCTTCCTATTTATGTGGTGGTTCCTCCAAATGAAGTCAAACTCCCCAAAAGTTGTAATCTGCATACCTCATTTATGGACCCCAACTATTTGCTAAAACAGTTTTCAAAAATCACTCTATCCACTTCTTATCACCTTATCATTCTACATATACGATCTCCTAGCCTTGCAAAACTCTGACCTTGCATTGCATTACATACAGCGGCGGATCCAAGAATTTGCAAATGGTTGGTCACACCACCGTCCGGTGTATGGCGTCTGCCAACCACATTACAACTAATAAGGCAATAACTAATGCATAATTAAAACCTTCCTAAAATGTTCCATTTCAAAAGCAATAAATATTCTTTTTAACCAAACACTATATAGAGATTATTACAATTGTTCTCGACGACTTTTCATGTTTTGATATTGTTTTTTCATGCTGAAATTTAAATTAGATTAAATGCTCTCTATATCTTTCATGTTAGATTGTTTTTTTCTTATTTTTTGATCTTATGTAAGCAACTGAGTCACCAATTAGCATAAAAAACACATCTCTTAAGCAAAAACTAATTTATCAAGGAACTCAGACCCATCCTAGAGTTATTCAATCCAAATTGAACTGTACATGAAGATCTGAATTGAAAGTAACCATATCCCCAACTAGTCAACTACGATTCAAAATCATTGTGATTTAATAATATCAAATTTATCATAACAAGCTAATTAAATGCTTAGAAGTTCACTAATCTTGTGACTGCCATCACAATGCCTTTGAGTTTCTTTTTCCTTTCATCATCATCGTTACCTAACACCTTTAATTTCCAAAGCAATAAACAAATTATTTTCCGTCGCTCCATTTTTCTCATTATCATCAACCAGATCTTGGATAAGCAACCAAAGCTTGGAAAAAATGGGAAAAATTGAAACCCTAAAAAATCCATGAGAAATTAAATCTTAATTCTAAGAAAATTCAAAAAAGTATCACAAGATCTGAAACAAATAGAAAATAAACCCATAATCTAACTAAAAAGAATTGAAATTTCATGGAAATTAAAGATTAGAGATAAAATTGAATAACCCTTGAAATTTAAAGTGAAGAGTCGAGCAAATTGTAAACCTCGACGGTGTAGATCCAACGCCGGCGAGAGTGGTGGAGATGGTGTCGATCCAACTGCGGCGAAAGTAGGCGTCGGTCAGGTTAGCGTGGTGGAGTTTCGTCTTCGTTGGCCGCTGCCCCCTGCTGCCGGTTGAAGATTGTTTTTTTTTTTAATAGAAGATAATGGTTGGTCCTGTGACCAACCAGGACCAAGGCTGCATCCGCCACTGATTACATACATCCTAGTCTTGCATAACCCTGACCTTGAATGACAATTTTTTTTTTGGCAAGTAAGAATTATATTAATAACAAACAAACAACAAAACAACCTAAACAGAGAAATCCCAAACAACTATACACAACAACTAACCACCACACCAGACCACAACATCTCAACACGACCACTATAGCTTTGCGTAACCTTAATCATTGCATAGCGTCTTATGCATCCTTAGAGAGTCTAAGTTTGCGTTATTTACATCATTATGTGCCTTATTTGAGTTGTTTGCACCTTTCTGCTAACGTCTTTCTCTGAAGGTAATTAGATTACTTGTAGTTATTGTCCTGCATACTAACTTTGTTTTGCAGAGATCGGCGTATATGGATCAGTTCTAAACTGCAGAGCGTTTAGAATCGTTCTCCGTCCCGACACCGTATACTTTGATTATCGGTTTCCTAAACCTCAGTCAAAGTGGGGGCTTTTGTAGACCAAAATCGTGTCTCATCATTTAAGGGCCCAATGATGAAACATACCGCGATCTTAATTGGTCCGACCCAAGGGTAGAGCAGCCCGAAGAGCCATCCCAAAACTATTACGAAAAGTGTTAAAGTCCTATTTTGAAGCCCAATCAATTATTCATGATAATTAATAATATTTTAAGCCAAATCCTTTGAAAAGCCCAATTAATTATTCATTGATAATTCATTGTTTTATTTTAAATAAAATATATATTTTCAAAGTATTTTTTTTATAGTAAAAACGGATTTTATCCCGTAAAATCAAATTTCCAGAGTTAAAGGATAAAAGAAAATTTTTAAAACGCGTTTTATAAAAAATAAAGTTGTCAAAAGTATGGTGGTGCACTTAGCGCACAGTAGTGCGCCAAGCGCACAAGCCTGCCACGTAGACCTGTGTGTCACACAGAGTCGCGTCAAGCTGTCAATTCTATCTTCTTTAAAGCGTGTGCCACGTGGGCACTGTTGATTGGTCATGCCGCGTCACGCGCACCAATGTATGCCTGACACGTGTGATTGTGCGTCACACAGCCGCCTGCTTGGAGCACCTGGTGCGTACGGTTTTCGTACGGTTTTTCCACACAACACTTCGACTTTTATATCTTTCACAATTGACGAACACCTACAAAAACCTCTATACAAAGCTCATATTTCCTGACAAAACACATACATTCAGATCTACACAAGTTCAGATCTTCAAGCTTCACGATTGCTCGTCCCAAAGGTTGTCAATCTCTCACACCCAAGCCACTGTATAATCCTGAGGGTCCTTGAATAAATCTATCAATTTTAATATTGAAGTTACTCACTATTTCTTTCCTGATGTAGATCTTTAATATAAAAATCGCTCTTTTGTACATTCTTCTCCTTCTTTTCATTTATTTTTATATATTATTATATGCTTGCTTGATTGTCCTATTATGCTTTTTATCACCCACATGTTATTATTTGCTAATCAAAGAACTAAAGAATTGTTCTAACATTAATCAGATAATTTGGACAACTTGTTAGGTTACTTGTAATTTTGATTGCTTAATAACATATCACTAAAAATAGTCTTTTATGTGTATCCTGAACCAACCTAGACTAAATTATTTTTAGGGTGCATGAAAATATTATTTGGTTATTTTATTGCATAAAAATTGACGTGAATCGATATTTAGTAGAGGCCAACAATGGGCGAATGTGGTTCATTATGACCGTGTTCGTACTCTCACCCCCAAACTCAATCTATGGTCCATTGACCATCTATGGAGTCGGGATCGGGAAATCTACATTGGATAAGTCCCTAATTTGTCCCTACGATTTCCCAATATCCAATTAGGTTTATGAGTTTTCCTTTTAAGACTTGTTGGCGACTTCGAAAACAATTTTCAATAAAACCTTAACAATAGTAGTCAGATACGCGCTCACACCGCGTAGGCGAAATAAAAACACACCTACAGGAACGAACCCAATGAACTTTGTACCCCAATCCCTAAAAAATGAAGCGAAAAAAGAAGCCCATAACAAATTAGACACTAGTGGAAAAAACCTTAAATAACACAAACTAAATGATCCGGTCTCCCCAAAATCTGATCAGTAAATTAAATTTTTTTGAATGCAATTTTTGGGCCAATTAAAGTAACCCCAAATCCAACCACCCTTCTCCTCTCTCATTCCACCACCCATCACCCTCGATCTCTCTCTCCTCCTCTGAGCCCTACGATCAGCCGCCGCCGTTTCTTCGTTCGTGGATCGCCTCCAAATAAACCTCGTCAAGAACCGCCACGAATTTGTTTTCCGATCTCACGAATCCAACCAATTTCGTTGACCACAAACAGCCACAAACCGCCACGAATCGCCACTGGATCTCTAAACCCTCCTCTTTCATCATCAGCGAAGCGAAGAATCAACCCTCCTCTCTTTCTCATTGCCGGCGAAGCAACGAAATATGAAGAAAGAAGGCGAAGAGAAGTCAGATCTAAGACGATTGAGTTTTTTCGTTTATTTTCTTTAGTTTTTTCGTTTAATTTATTTTTTCGTTTTCTTGTAATTTATTTTCGTTTATGTTCATTGTTTTGTAATTGCAATTTGATTTTCGTTTATCTTATTTTTTTTGTGTGATTTTTTGTTTTTTATTTTCTTTATTGATTTCGTTCATACTTATCTTGTAATGTGAGTTCATTTCGTTCGTATATTCTTTATTAATTTGCATTGGGTATGTTAATTTTTTTTGGATTCATTGCTATGTTGATGTCAATTTCCTCCTGGTTGTGAATGGCGTTTTTGTTCTGGACCATACCTAGCATTTATTGATCTATGTTAATTTTCTTTGGTTTTGTGTTGATGTTAATTTCCTACGGGTTGGGAATGACGTTTTTTTAACCTAACTAGCATTTACCGATCCGGTTCTTTATGAAAACGGGATCAGTTCACAACTTACTGATCCGGATTTTACAAAAAACCGGACCAGTTAACAATAAATTGGCCCCGTTTTTTGGCGAAAACCGGATCAGTAAGTTGTGAACTGATCCGATTTTCAACCGGAGTGGTTGACAACGAGCCCATCTGATTTGGCCGAAAACCGAACCAGTAACCTTGGTTCTGATCGGATCCGATGATGATTTTTTTCACTAGTGAGATATAAGCTCAATCTAACATTTTTTTTTTGCTACGTAAGTAAGTAGATTAATGAAATCAACCTTTTACAACCAAAAAAACCTAAAAAGTCTCACTAATAATTCAACTAGAATACTAATCTTAACAGTCAATTTTCCATATTTATAGCTAGTCTACCATTTTCATATCACATTAATTATAGTCATTTAATAGGATAGTAACAATTGGATACAAAAACATAAGGACACCAACACTTCGACAATAATAGTGTACTAACTTATATTATAATACAATAAGACACCAACACTTAGACACAAGCAGACACAATTGGACATTTTTTTAAGCTTCATGGTGGTTGCTGAGGCACAGGAAAGGGAGTTAGGTTCGGGTTGGGTCGGTTGCGGGTCACTTTCAAGTTGTGTAGGTCTGGTTCGGGTTATCTTCGGGCACGAGCTAGTCATATCCGAATCTAGCTATATTCGGGTCGGATTCTTTCAGGTTTCCGATTCTATTTCGGGTGGTTACTTTTGGATTAAAAAGGGTCTCGGGTTCGGTATTTCGTGTTGGGCAAACAGGTACGGATCTGTTTTGCCAGCCTACAGTCATACCTCAATAACCCAATTATCGACTCTTGACATTGGCCTCGACTTCACTGTAAGCTTAAAATCCATGTTTTTTTGTAGATAAAATGTAATTTTTCGCTTTGTGCTTCACTATAATCGTCATATCGTTGTGTATGCATCCTCTTAAGACCCAAGTTATAAATTTAGTGTTCTCTGGGGTGTAGGGGCGAAGCTAGACTTGTTAAGGAGGAGGGCCAAGTATACTTCCCTTTTTTTATTATTACATTGTGAGGGGCCACTTTACTAGAATTCCTAATTACCTCTTAGGCCCCTTATATGCTTCACCCCTGTTGGGGTGTTGGGATATTGTTGCTCAGTACATTATCCATTCCACCGCCTATAAGCATCTTCAACTTTTGTAATTTTTTTTTTTTTTTTGGATTTCTGTCAATTCATAGAAAATTGGGTCATATATGAGTAACCTTAAATTCTTTTTTTGTGTTATTAAATTTCTCTTTGATATGGGATTTTTAGCTAGGATTGCGAATTGAAAATGGTTTATTCATACTACATTTGATGGGTTTGGTGAGTAGTTGTATGAATTTGGATAATTATTGGCTTATAATGTTGCGTTATTATTGGAAATTAATCTCTAATAATGTGTTTAATTTATAAATGCTAGAAGTGGAAGATCAAAAACAAAAGTTTAGAATTATTGCGGAATTTTTATGTTATAACGGATGTGAGAAAGAACAAATAATGAATGCAAAAACAATAAAAACAACACACAGATTTAACGTGGTTCACCAACGATGTGTTGGCTACATCCACGGGTAGGACAGAGAATAGCTTTATTGATCTTAAGGAATTCCAGAATTACAGAAGTGATTAATTTCTAATCGCGGCTTAAACGAATTAGGTTAAAACTATATGATAACCCGATACAAAATCCCGCGTCCCGCGTTAAAAGCCCCATCGCCCGGTTGCCCAGGCCATACCGCCTGGTCGGCCGCGCAAGCTAAATTTGACGTGGAGCTGAACCTCGCTCGCCCAGGCAGGCCAATCCAGACGGCCGCCCGGTCGACCGGGCGAGCCCACAAACTTCGCCTTCTGCCTAGATTCAAGGCATATCTTACAAATCTCCACCTTGACTTGAATTCTCTCACAACGATCCAGATAACCAGATGCATTGTTCACAATGCCTAGATCCTCCCTGCAACCAGATTTGTCCCGAAAGACAACCAGACCAGATTTGTCCCTGAAGGACACCAGATTAACCCCTAAGGGCCCCATACTTTCCCCAAAGGGCAACTAACAACCTGGAACATTGAGCAAGTCCAAACAATGTTGAAACTTACTCTGCGGAACCGGCTTGGTGAACATATCAGCAGGATTGTCAGCTGTACCTACCTTATTCCCCTTAACTCTTGTCTCACTTCTTAGGAAATGATACCTGATATCAATGTGTTTAGTTCTCTCATGATGTACCTGATCCTTGGCCAAGCATATCGCACTCAAGCTATCACAATACACTATCGCCTGATCATGATGTAGACCCAGATCACTAACTAGCCCCTTTAACCAGATCCCCTCCTTGGCTACTTCTGTCAGGGCCATATACTCTGGTTCAGTGGTTAACAAAGTCACTATAGGCTGCAAAGTAGCTTTCCAACTAACAATAGAACCACTAAGAGTGAAAATATAAGCAGCCATAGATCTTCTACCATCCACATCCCCAGCATAATCAGAATTTGAGAAATATGTGAGTAAGCATGTCTCATCACTACCATAAATAAGACCAATATCTGACGTACCTCTAAGATACCGAAAAATCCTCTTGATTGCCTGCCAATGCTCCTTACCAGGATCACCCATGAACCTAATAACGACACTGACTGCATGTCCAAGATCCGGCCTAGTGCAGACCATGGCATACATCAAGCTCCCTACTACACTAGCATAAGGAACCCGAGACATGTGCTCCTTCTCCTCAGCAGACTTAGGCGCAAAAGCAACCGACAAATGACTATTGGTCGCACTTGGAGTATCTATAGGCTTTGCGGTTGACATGCCAAACCTTGACAACATCTTCTCTATGTTACCTTTCTGTGACAAGAAAAGCTTCTTTTGAGTCCTCTCCCTATAAATTTCCATGCCCAATATTTTCCGAGCCGCACCCAAATCCTTTATGTCAAACTCAGCACTGAGAAGCTCCTTCAACTTCTAAACATCAGACTTGTTCTTTGCTGCTATCAACATATCATCTACATACAGAACTAAATAGATGAAAGACCCATTTGTCAGCTTGTTGTGATAGACACAACAATCATATGAACTCATGTTGTCTCTTAGCTCCATCATGTAGCTATCGAACCTCTTGTACCACTGCCTCGGAGGCTACTTTAGCCCATATAAGGACTTCTTCAACTTGCAAACATAATTATCTTTCCCCGGAACCTGAAAACCATCCGGCTGGACCATGTATATTTCCTCTTCAAACTCTCCATGTAGAAAAGTTGTTTTCACATCTAGTTGCTCAAGCTCAAGATGTGCAACTATTGCTAGTAGCACCCTGATAGAAGTGTGTCTGAGGTGGAAAAAATCTCATTGTAGTCTACTCCCTCTCTTTGTGTGAACCCTCTTGATCCCCTCTACATAAGTCATGCCTTCCTTTTTCTTGAAAACCCATTTACATGTAATAATTTTTCTCCCTGTAGGCCTAGGAACAAGATCCCAAGTCTCGTTCTTTTGAAGTGACTCCGTTTCATCTCCCATTGCAGCAAGCCAATGGTTAGACCCCGTACATATAACTGCGAACCTGTAAGTAGATGGCTCACAGACATCCACCTCTTCAGCAACCTCCAGTGCGTAAGCCACCATATCTTCAAAACCATACCTGTTTGGGGTTTCCAAAAATTCATCCTCATATGACGCTCCCGAGCAAGACTAGGCTCATCTTCACTTGGTGTTGAAAGAAGCGATGCTTCAGAATTTCTGTGTTGATTCTCTTCATGTGTTTCATCACCCTCATCATGAGCGACTTGCTGCTCCACCTGCACTTCAACGCTAACACTATCTGCTGCAACAATGGACTTCACAGTAGGATTAACCATAAAATTTTCATCAAATACTACATATCTACTAAGTATAACCCTATTATTCGATGGGGACCAAATTCTATAACCTTTTACCTCATCTCCATATCCTACAAACACTCCCCTTTTGGCTCTTGGCTCCAACTTACCCTCATTTACATGATAGTAAACACTACAACCAAAAGCCCTCATATTTGAGTAATCTACAGGCTTACCTAACCACATCTCATATGGTGTTTTGAGATTGATTCCAGATTGAGGTCCACGGTTGATCAGATAGCAAGCTGTACTGAAGGCTTCTCCACAAAACCTTCTAATCATCCCAGCATTAGAGAGCGTGCACCGAACTCTCTCCAGAAGTGTCTGATTCATTCGTTCTGCTACACCATTCTATTGTGGTGTATCCCTGACAGTATGATGTCTAGCAATCCCTTCATTCTTGCAGAACTCATCGAACTCAGACAAACAGAACTCTAGACCATTATCAGTTCGTAGCCTTTTGATCTTCTTCCTAGTTTGACTCTCCACCAACGCCTTCCTCTGCTTAAAGTTCTTGAAAGCTTCACCTTTTGACTTCATTATGATCACCCAAGTCATCCTTGAAAAATCATCAATGAAAGATACAAAATTCATGTGACCTCACAAAGATTCAACAAGTGAAGGACCTCAACAGTCAAAGTGGATATAATCATGAGTATCTTTTGTTCAATGAATGCCCTTAGGAAACTTGCTACGATGTAGTTTTTAGAAGTCACAGAGCTCACAAAACTCAAGGTTTGTGACCTTGTGGCCACCCAGAAGATCTGCCTTGGAGAGGATTTGCATACCTCTCTCACTCATATGCTCAAGTCTCATGTGTCATAGCTTGGTCATATCGTCCTTTTGGATTTCAGATGAAGCAACAAAAGCTGAACTTGAGAGAGTAGAACCGTGCAAGATATACAAAGTTCCACACTTGACACCCTTCAGCACATCCTTTGAACCCTTGCAGACATACACAACTCCACCTCCACCTCTGAAACTGAACCCCTTACTGTCTAGCAGACTAAGCGAAATCAGATTCTTGGTCATCAATGGAACATGTCTAACATTGTTCAATGTGCAAAATGTACCATCATGTGTTCGGATCTTGATGGAGCCAATTCCAACTGTCTTGTAGACTACACTATTAGCCATTGAAATATATTCCTCAACTACCTGCTCATTGGTAGTAAACCACTACCTACATGGACTCATATGATACGATGATCCAGAGTCAAGAACCCACACATCATTGCAATATGATTGTTCATTTGCAACTAGAGCAAGGTCATCCTCCGAATTCGAATTTTCTGCTACAATAGCAGCAGAACCATGCCTAGATCTATCCTGATGCTTCTTCTTAGGACATTCCTTCTTCCAATGTCCCTTGTCCTTACAGTAATTACAGACATCATTAGGCTTAGGACCCCCATTAGAACATCCGGGTTTCCTGAAATTCTCCCAGAATTCTCATGTCCCTTACTACTACTGGCCACTAATTCAGAGGCCTGATTGTTTGTACATGTACTACCAGATGCCTTATGGCGCAATTCCCTAGTATGAAGAGATGATATGACCTCTTCTAGGGAGACATAATCTTTTACCAACAATGAAAGATTGCACAAAATTTTCATACGACAGTGGTAAAGAAACAAGCAGAATTAAAGCGGCATCCTCATTCTCCAGCTTAACATCAATATTAGTACTTCTAACAAAGTTGTATTTAATTGATCAAGGTGATCCCTAAGAGGTGTACCTTCATTCATGCGTAGACTGAACAGACGTTACTTCAGAAGCAACTTGTTGGTTAAAGACTTTGTCATGTACACGCTCTCCAATTTCAACCACAGTCCAGATGCGGTTTCCTCCTCAGTGACTTCAGTAATGATATCGTCGGCAAGACACAACATGATCATTGAATGTGCATTCTCCTCCAGAACGGCCATCTCAGCAGTAACCGGATCCGATGACTTCTTTGCCAACGGTGCCCACAATCCTTGTTGTTTTAGTAGAGCATTGACTAAAACTATTTCTCCCATTGAATTTATCGATTTTCACATTCAACCCAGACATCTCTCTCACTCAGATCAAACCCTAGCTCTTGATACCAATTTGTTACAATGGATGTGAGAAAGAACAAATAATGAATGCAAAAAAAATAAAAACAACACACAGATTTAACGTAGTTCACCAACGATGTGTTGGCTACGTCCACGGGCAGGAGAGATAATAGCTTTATTGATTTTGAGGAATTCCAGAATTACAGAAGTGATTATGTTCTAATCACGTCTAATCACGGCTTAAACGAATTAGGTTAAACTATATAATAACCCGATACAAAATCCCTCGTCAAAAGCCTCGTCGCCCGGTCAGGCGCGCAAATTTGACGCGAAGCTAAATCTCGCTCGCCCGGGCGGGCCAATCCAGACGCCCGGCCGCGCGAGCTTGCCCGGTCAACCTGGCGAGCCCACGAACTTGGCCTTCTGCCCAAATTCAAGGCATATCTTACATTTTATTTATTTCAAATTTATGTATTCCGGTCGCTTTGAATTAGTTGTAACTTAAATCGTTTAATGAATATTGACATTGTATTTTGAGTCGTATTTAAATCTTGTATTATACTCTATTTTATTTAATTTTACGTTATCCATACCGTATTCCATAGTTTCTGGATCCGCCAATCCCACTGTCCACATTGATGCCCCATGTGTCTCAGATATGCAGTCAAAATTTGAGCATATTTGACCGCAAATGATCTTTCATGATGAGCAGTATTTTCTGAAGTTGGGTATTGAAAAACGTATATGGGGTCAGTGGCGGATTTACAGGGTGTGCAGTGGGTACAACTGTGCCCTCATTCCGCAAATTTTTTTTTGAAGAAAATAGAAGCAAAAAGGAAGAAAAAAAAATTATGTTGATGAAGGGGAAGAAGAAGAAGTTTTGAAGAAGGCAGAGGAGTGAGAAAGAGAGGAAGAAGAAAGTGGTATAAGTGGGTGGGGCTTTTATGGACCACATGCCTATTTGTACTTGTATTTTGCAGCTTGCAGCCTTGCATGCAAATCCAAAATAACTTATTCCTCCTAAAAAAAGAAAAATGAAATTTTAATATCAAAGCTTTTATGGGCCATGTATTTTTTTCCGCCCTTTTTTGCTTTTGCATGGTTTGGCATATGTGATTTGTATTTGCCTTTCCTTCTGATCTTTTTAATTAGTCCTTTGTTTAACTTTTAATCTTGTATCTGAATTCTGATATTTTTAGGATGTAATCAGGTTATCAGAAATTGGAAATCAAGATTTCAGATTTTTTTCTTATTGCATTTTAATTTCAGCTTCTAAATTCATTGAAAAAAAATCAGTAAAAAATGATCCAACGTTCCCGATTCACCCAAGGTAGCGTTTCATGTACCCGTATCTGTACCACGTTTCGCATCGACTCTCGTTCCTTATATCATTGGTGTGAACTGTGAATTGATATTTTGAATTGAAATAAGAAATTATGAAAATGAAATTTAAATGTTGTGCAATTGCGAAATATGAAAATTGAGATTACTTGAATCGAAATTTTAGTCGTAAATCAACTCCAGTATTGTATTTTGTTGTATTTGATTTATTCTCATCCGTACCCCCATCTCATAATTCCTGGATACGCCAGTGTATGGGGTTATTCTTGTTTTCTTCTTCGCACTCTGATCCCTTCACTAGGACCAACAAATGCATACTCAGTGCCCATTTCAACTCACCCTGTCACCCACGTTGCCCATTTCAAATCACACACGTTAGTTACCACAAAGTCAACGAACTTCTTTTAGAAGTTAAAATCCCTGAGAGTTGAGGGTCAAACAATGCTTCAGCTGTCCCAGGAATTTAATACAAAGACATATGGGCTTTCTCCACATGCGAAGGGACCCATAGCCGAACTGCCGAACGATATTTACGTGTTATCATTAAAAAATGTCCTTCCTTCGTTTTTTATTACTTGGATCTTTTTTACTTTTGAAAAATTCTTTATTACTTACGTCGTTTATATGTTTGGCAATTTGCTATCTAGATCTTTCTTTGTTCTAGCATATGAGGTTCTTTCTTTATCTCTCTCTTCACTTTGGTCCTTGTACAAAAAGAAACGATGCAAGCAATAAAAATCAGAGGAAATATAAGTAAACTGCTACCTAGTGTAGCTATTCCCTCTGATCTATACTAATCGACACAGTTTGACCAATATAGAGGTTTAGGAGCTTTTAATTGACTTCTTTATTTTAATGTTAGTAGTTGGTAGTGAGGTTTTTATTTTATTGTCGTTAGTGGAGCGTTGGGCTTCAATTTTTGGAAGTAAGAGTGTGGTTGATATTTCTTTATTGTCGTTGTGTTTTCCACAAAGAGAGAATTTGTGTGACCATACCATTTTAGAAATGTATCAATTATTGTGAAAATGGATGAAAAGAAAAAGTGCATCGATCAATATGCGACAAAGAGAATGGTTTTGTGTAAAATTTGCTGAAGTGATAGTATGTTACTCAAATGTATCATTAAATATGTTACTCAAGGTTTGCTTGTTGCTTTAAATTATTCTCACTTGCTTTCTTATTGTTTTTTTATGGCGGATGACTAGTTAATTTAAAGTTTTGACACAGCTCAAATGCTTCAAACACAGCCCACAAGTTCGAAAGTCGAACCGTATTGTAGCACTAAATTTTCGTAAGGCTATATATGTTTGAATTTCTTTTGGCAACATGTTTCAAATTTAATACTAGCAGCAATTTTATTAAAGATGCAAAACGTACAACTTATATCATTATTCTTTATAGATCTTTATATACAGAGGGAAAAAATCAAAAACGATTTTACAAATTGGAACATTGAGGAGATATTTAAAGATTGCTAGATTTGGATATATGAGATCAATATCATGCAGCAGAACTTTATTTGTAATCAGTTTGTGCCACCAAATACCTTCTTGAGCTTCTTCACTTGTGCATGATCGAGCAAAGTGATCTTCTCAACAATTTCTGAGGGTAGACTGCTTTGGAACAAAGCAGCGGAAAGAATTTGGACTCCAGGATTTTCACTTGGAAAGGTTGCATATACAACTGATGGAGTTGATCCTACGTTGACTTGAAAGTGAAGTAGTATTGGTGGTAAGATCATAACTTCCCCTTTGTTTAAAGTTTTATAAAATGCGGTGTTATTTGTGTCGATAAATCCTGCAAGTATAGTTCCTTCAACTACGATGATCAATTCTGACACTCGATGTGTGTGGATTGGTACGACTCCACCTACATCCATATCTGATCGAACCATAGAAATTCCCATACCATTCAAACCTGGAAACTGATTTACAAGTGCTGTGGTTGCACCGAATTTAAACATATTTGCTGTGTTTCCAGGAACACGCAAATTAGAAGAAACAAAATCATTTACCGTGACTGTAGTTGGATCCTTACATGAGTATCCTGCTGGTCCACTTGGCAAGCTTAAATCACCAACACAATAGTCGAAAAGAATATTAGCGCAAGAGTGGGAAACTAAGACTGAAAAGGTGAAGAAAATAGGAAGAATCATCTTCATAACACAAAATTAGAATCCGCTGGTTTTTGTGGAATGCTAAAAATTGGTTTTGTGATTTTGTCTTTGGGTTCTTGCATATCTATTGAAGGATTTTAGCTTTTATATATACACTCGTATAGTCATACAATAAATTGTATGCGCTGAATTGTTGACTTTTGTACGTGGAGAGGAGGTTGCCACGAAGTGGGAATCAATTATTGTCGATACTAGTATTCCACAAAACTGAGCAATCCTTTATAAAATTATAAGACTACGAGGACTTCTTTCCTCATATATTCTAATATATCGATAAACCTTAACTTATTTCCTGAATTATCTTTCTCACATAGTAATATAGTATTACTTTTAGAAAATGGTACACGCAACTGCCCAAGTTTTTTTTTTAACTGCTTAAACCTTAATTTATTTTTGGTAGTTGGTGTTTTAATCAATTAAAGAGCAAAAAAGAAATGTACGACATAAATGATCCACACCTTATTTTGTCTTCTTTCTATAATCCTATATTTATATTATATTAAATGGAAATAATGTTTAAGTTTTGAATGTCTTTTTAAATAGGTCGGCTGTCTACAATAATTGGTTTTGTAAGTTACAATTTCACGTGTCACTGTCATCATTGATCATACGTCCATTACTTGAGAGTTGAGTGTATATAAATTACTAAATACAATAGTATTCGAGTCTTGATTTAAGCAAATAATCTTGTTGGTTATATTCAGCAAGTTTTTGCTTTAATTCAAAAGCCATTGACTCTGGTACACTGGTGGTGAAATAAAAGATAAATGTTAAAAATATCTCGGCATAAGGTTTTAGAAAAATAATTTCAAAATATTGATCACCACGCTACGACTAACGTCCATAGTAAATGATAAAAGAAAAGAGGATCGAAGAGAGGTCTTCTTCATTTGGTTTCGGTACTTTTATTTTGAATTTCACATTTGTGAATGCGTAAATTTTACTATAACTAGTAGGGCTGGTTAGGAGTGCATTCATCGTACACCCGGGTGCACCATGCACATGGTACACCCAAAGCTATTTTTTACTCATTTACTCATCTGGAGTTGTACCTATTATGTGATTATTATTAAATAGGCAAAATTTCAAAAAACTACCTTTTATAACTAACTTTTTTCAAAAAACTACCTTTTATAATTTTTCTTTCAAAAAACTACCTTATATAACAAATTCATTTCAATATACTACCATGTTACGTTTATATTTAATAATAATCGATAAATGACAATCGTCGTAGGTGTTGCTGTCGGTGGGGTAGTAAGAAAAGTAGAAAGAAACGAGAGGAGAAGAAAGAAAAGCAATTTATGGTGACTCAATTATTAGTGATTAAACCCCATTAACGGTAAAATGGTAGTATATTGAAAGGAAACTTGTTATATAAGGTAGTTTTTTGAAAGAAAATTTTTAAAAGGTAGTTTTATGAAAATTTTCCTATTAAATATAATGTAAATAAATTTTGCATCTTTGTAAAATAGGAAGTCAATATTCTGTTTCCTAAGTTTTAGCCTTCTAGCATGCTACTGTTTCTCATATTAGGCGTAATGCATGCTGGTCTTTCTGTATATATAGTTTTGTATGTTAATAATATTACTTGAGGAAAATATTCTATTATGGTATCAGATTTTCTAGGGTAATCTTTCTTCTCTTCCGCAGCACCCTACTGTTACTCTCTTTCTATCTTTCTGTCTTTCTTCTTCATCTCACCACCATGACTGAGAACAAAAGCTCATTTCATCCGGCCCTCGCGGTGTCTAACATCCGCAACCATATTTCCATTACTCTTGAAATGGAAAATGTTCAATATTCGACATGGGCGGAGCTTTTTAAAATTACCGCACGTTGTCACAAGGTCCTTCATCATATTATTCCTCTTGAAAAGCCGAAGGTCCCAAGTACTGAGGATGAAAAGGAATTATGGTCGACTCTTGATGCTACGGTTCTTTCTTGGATTTATACTACCATTTCTAATGATCTCTTGCACACCATAATTGAACCTGATGTTACGACCATGGAAGCTTGGAATCGACTCCTAGACATCTTCCAAGACAACAAGAATTCCCGTGTGGTAAGTCTTGAATCCGAGTTCTCCAATACCAAAATGGAGAATTTCCCTAATGTCTCGGCTTATTGCCAACGTCTCAAGTCTCTTGTTGATCAGTTGAAGAATGTTGGTGCACCGGTGTCGGAAAGTCGTCTTGTGATCCAATTAGTTTTGGGCCTTACACGTGCATACCGAGGCGTCGGCACTTTGATCCGACAAAGTGATCTGTTGCCTCCTTTCTATCAGGCTCGGTCTATGCTAACACTTGAGGAAGTTGGGTTCGCTAAAGAGGCTGCCACGGGGTCCGACTCGGCCATGGTGGCCACCTTGCCATCCGAGGAAATTTTTCCTCCCAAACAGCACTCAGATCACACGCATAACCGAGGCAAAAATTCCGGCCACCGGAAAACTGGCCGAAAGTCTGTCGAGGGTGGAGGTCGTGGCTCCGGTAGGGGTCACGGTGGCAGCAGTGGGGGCTGTGGCGGCTCACAGCAGCAGCAGCAGGGGATCGTTCCTCCTTGGGGTATGCAGCGGTGGGGTTATTCCCCTCCTTGGGGTTGGGTTCCTCAATGGGCCTCCCCCCTCTGTCCATATCCCACCCAAGGTTGGGCCTGTGGTAGCCTTCCTAACAAGCAGCAGCAGGGGAGTATCCTTGGGCCTAGTCCACAACAACAACAACAACAACAACAACAACAAGTTTTTGTTGCTTCACCAAGTGGGCAGTCCACCTCCTATTGTCCAACTGACATTGCTTCAGCTATGCACACAATGACTCTCACTCCACCTGATCTGTCTTGGTACATGGACACCGGTGCTACGTCTCACATGACGTCTTCCAATGGTAATTTCTCGTCTTATTTTAAAATGAGCAATCATTCTAGTGGTATTATTGTCGGAAATGGTCATACTATTCCAATTAGTGGTTACGGTCACACCTCCTTACCTTCCCCTAACCCCTCCCCCCCATTGTCCTTGAAAAATGTTCTTCATGCTCCCAAAATTATTAAAAATCTTATTTTTGTTCGCAAGTTTACCACTGATAATTATGTGACGGTCGAATTTGATCCTTTTGGGTTTTCTGTGAAGGATTTTCAGACGGGGAGACCAATAATGAGATGTGACAGTTAGGGTGACCTATATCCTCTCACCACTCCCACCAACAATCAAGCTCTTCATTCTACCTTTGCCGCCATCTCGTCTTCTCTCTGGCATGATCGTTTAGGTCATCCAGGAGCTTTAGTTTTAGATGTTCTTAGGCACAATAAAAGCATTGATTGTACTCGTACTTCTTCATGTATTTGTCGCTCTTTTGTTTTTGGCAAACATGTTAGATTACCATTTGTATCTCCAAATTCGAGTACTTGTATGCCGTTTGACATTATTCATAGTGATCTTTGGACTTCTCCTATTTTGAGTTCTATGGGGCATAAATATTATGTTTTATTCTTGGATGATTATTCTAATTATCTATGGAAATTTCCCTTAGCTAAGAAATCGGATGTCTATGACAAGTTCTTAGTTTTTAAGGCTCATATTCTCACCCAATTTGAATGTAATATTAAAAATGTGCAATGTGATAATGGGCGAGAATTTGATAATCGCCAATTTTGGGATTTTTGTAAAACTCATGGCATGTCCTTCCGTCTCTCTTGCCCTCATACCTCTCCACAAAATGGAAAAGCCGAGCGCAAAATACGTACTATCAATAATGTCACTCGTACTCTTTTAGCTCATGCCTCTCTTCCTCCTTTTTGGCATCATGCTTTACAAATGGCTACTTATCTTCTCAATATTCTTCCAAGCAAGCTTTTGGGTGATATGTCCCCTCTTCAAATCTTGTATCAAAGGGTTCCCTCCTATTCTCACATTCGAGTTTTTGGTTGATTGTGTTATCCTCTCATTCCCTCCACAAATATCAATAAATTGCAACCTAGGTCTACTCCTTGTGTATTTTTAGGATACCCTTCGAATCATCGTGGCTACAAGTGTTATGATTTATCATCTCATAAAATTATAATTTGTCGCCATGTTTTATTTGATGAGCATATTTTCCCTTTCGCAAAATTGCATACCCCATCTTCCTCTACTTATGAGTTTTTATGTGATGAGCTTTCTCCTTATACTATGCATCACCTAAAACAACTAGCTAGTGCTGATTCCCATCAGCCTAACCCGTTCCAGCCAGAACCGACCCACATAAATTATCCTCCTCCCACTTCCAGGTCACCCCTTGCTGGCCCATCTCCCTCTCCCTCTCCCTCTCCCTCTCCCTCTCCCTCTATGAGCCAAGTACTGCCAGCTCTTCTCCCTCGTTACACGCCCAGCGTGCCTCCCCCCTTGCTGGCCCATTCACACCCCTCCTGTGAGCCTAATTCCCGCCAGCCTTATTCCTCCTTTACCAACCCAGCCTGCTTTCACGAGTCCACAGAATAACAGCCCCCCCAATTCCCCTTCACCTCCGTGTAGCTGTCCCACCTATCCCACGGCCCACAATGGTCACCAGAAGTCAAAAGGGTATTTTTAAGCCAAACAAAAAATATTCCCTTGCCGCTACAGTTACTCGATCCCCTTTACCTCGTAACCCTGTTACTGCCCTTCATGACCCAAATTGGAAAATGGCCATGGATGATGAGTATGATGCTCTTATTAAAAATAAGACGTGGGAGTTGGTGCCCCGTCCGTCTAATGTTAATGTTATTCGTTCCATGTGGATTTTTACTCATAAAGAAAAAGCTGACGGTGTGTTTGAGAGGCATAAAGCCCGTCTTGTAGGTGATGGAAAAACTCAGCAGGTTGGCATTGATTGTGGCGAAACATTTAGTCCGGTGGTTAAACCGGCCACAATTCGCACGGTTCTTTCTTTTTCTCTCTCAAAAGCATGGCCTATTCATCAGTTGGATGTCAAAAATGCTTTTCTACATGGTGAGCTCCAAGAAACAGTGTATATGCATCAACAGTTGGGTTACAGGGATCGGAATCATCCAGGTTATGAATGCCTTTTGCGTAAGTCATTATATGGTCTTAAGCAGGCACCCCGTGCATGGTATAAGCGTTTTGCTGATTATGTCATTTCTCTTGGTTTCACTAATAGCATGTGTGAGTGTGTGACAACTCTTTGTTTGTTTTTCGCAAGGGATCTGACGTGGCTTATATCTTATTATATGTTGATGATATAATTCTCATTGCTTCTTCTCATGCTCTCCGTTTGTCTATTATGGATCTTCTTAGCTCGGAGTTTGCTATGAAAGATCTTGGTCCCTTGAATTATTTCCTTGGCGTTGCAGTTTCTCGACATAAGGGTGGTATGTTTCTTTCACAACGTAAATATGCCGAGCAAATAATTGAGCGAGCAGGCATGTCTTCTTGTAAGTCTTCTCCTACACATGTTGACACAAAAGAAAAGCTTAGTGCTACTTCTAGTACTCCCTTTGAGGATCCTACGTTATATCGGAGTCTTAACGAGGCCCTTCAATATCTTACCTTCACCCGTCCGGATATTTCTTATGCGGTTCAACAAGTGTGTGTTTACATATGCATGATCCGAGAGTTGACCATATGCAGGCCCTCAAGCGCATTATCCGTTATATTCAAGGTACACTTAATCATGGCCTCCATCTTTATTCATCCCAGTTTCCTCACTAGTTTCTTATACTGATGCTGATTGGGGTGGTTGCCCGGATACTCGACGTTCTACGTCTGGCTATTGTGTGTTTTTGGGTGATAATTTAATTTCATGGTCGTCCAAGAGACAACCTACTCTTTCTCGATCGAGTGCCGAAGCTGAGTATCGGGGTGTGGCAAATGTTGTATCTGAATCATGTTGGTTACGAAATTTATTGTTAGAATTACATTGTCCCATGAAAAAGGCTACCCTTGTTTATTGCGACAATGTGAGTGCAATCTATTTATCAGGTAATCCAGTGCAACATCAACGGACTAAGCATATTGAGATGGATATACATTTTGTCCGTGAAAAAGTTGCTCGTGGCCAGGTTCGTGTTCTCCATGTTCCTTCTTGATATCAAATCGCGGATATTTTTACCAAGGGTCTTCCACAAGTACTTTTTGAAGATTTCTGAGACAGTCTCAGTGTCCGCCAACCTCCCACTTCGACTGAGGGGGTGTGTTAAATATAATGTAAATATATTTTGCATCTTTGTAAAATAGGAAGTCAATATTTAGTTTCCTAAGTTTTAGCCTCCTAGCATGCTACTGTTTCTCATATTAGGCGTGATGCATGCTGGTCTTTCTGTATATATAGTTTTGTATGTTAACAATATTACTTGAGGAAAATATTCTATTAATTATGCTCATTTTGAGGTTTTAAATTACCAATGAGCAATAAAATAGCACTGGGTGTACCATGAGTATGTTACACTCGGGTGTATGATATAAATACTCGGCTGTTTAGAGTATGGTCTGAACCATACCAAAACGTAATCCAACCTGTTTTCTCGCGCTACAAGTTGGTTTGCGGTTTTAAAATTATGGGTTGGTTTGTGATTTCAAGCAAACAACTATTTGCGGTTTGGGTTGTGTTCGAATCTTTCTAAAATCAAATCGCACCGTAAACTGCAAAAACTATTTAGATAAATATTTTTTTAATAAAAAAAATTTATCAATTTTGATTTTTTTTAGAAAATACACTAGACAAAAGGTATAAAATTAGATTAGGGTAGGGTTTATTAACTTCTTTTTGGTCTTCCTTATATTTTTTGCTCCTATCGTGGATGAAATAATAATCTTTATTCTTAGATTATAAAAATCATATCGCAGATGAAAAAATAATGGTTAAATCACACCGCATCAAACCATTTTGTGTGGTGCAGTTTGGGTTGGAAAAATATCAAACAGTATATTTGCGGTTTGGTTTGAGTTACTTCCCAAACCGTACCAACCCAACCCACGAATAGTCCTAGCGGCATGCTGCCCAGTGCAGCAAAAACGAGTTATTCTTCTTTTTGTTTTCGCAATCCATTTTTAAAAAAAGTTTAATATGTGCAATATCAGCCAAAAAATAAATACAGACACTTTTGCGTATAAATTAATTTAATTATGCACATCACAAACTTCATGGAATAAGAACTGTAAAGCACACAATTATTTCCTAAAAGCTTAATAATCTAATTATTAAGAAATTTTGAAATTAATAATAATAATAATTAAACAATCAAGAATTTGAAATATACAGTGATCAAATATATCAAAAGAAAATTTATAGTTGTATAAACAATTCACACCCATTAGTACGAATGAAATTATCACCATATTGACAATGGTCGAATTACATATAAACAAATTTTATGATACAATTTTAGTCCAAATTTTAATATTAACAAGATTAAATACTATTCATCAAATAGCATAATTAGGGAGACGATTCATTAATAGGATTTACGATGCGAAAATATAAACAATTTATACAAATTCTATTCTCAAGAATACGCTAAAATATATATTAATCTACAAAGGAGAATGAAGTAATTATATCTTTGAAGCGTGCCTCGTTGATGTTTAATTAGAATCTCAAATGAAATTTCTTCACAAAGTCCACCACTAAAAGTTGATTAACCTTTGGTTTACTAGAACCTTGAAACAACATTTGTTTTGATTTAATTCTCTTGTAAAATAAAGAACACAATTTCCTCACTTTTCATTGATAGTTCACGGATACTACTAACTTAGAGAGGAGAAGTCCTAGCTTCTAGGGATGTTAGTGGGGAGGGTCGTACCCTGCCTGCCCCGTCCCCCCATCCCCTATCCCCTCCCGCCCTACCTCGTCCCTGCCCGTCCCCCTTTTCCTCCATAGACATATCCTCCTATCTATTAAACATACATATTATATATAAGAGAATTTATCATAAGAATCCATGTTATATTATTAATTATCTTATTTAATTTACAAATTGTATTATGGGCTTTGAGCCTTTGATCCATAGTTGAAGACTCAAGACTAATGCAGTGGGTATGAAGCGGGTGTGAGTACCCACACTGGTGGTAGGGTGGGTATAAAGTGGATGTGAGTACTCATGCGAGTGGTGAGGGGGTAGTTTTAAATACGTATCCGCTGGGCGTGGATGGGTATGAAAATTTCCCCCGCGATGGGTGATGGGGCGGGGATGGAGATGAGATTTTTAGACGGGTGCATGTATGGAGGGACCATCTTCGCACCGCCCCCCCCCTCCCCAAATTGCCATCCCTACTAGCTTCTTATACTTCTCCTACGTACACCAATACAACCAGCAACCTGTTACAGAATAAAGTTAGGATTTTTCCTTTCCTTAATCGATTTTCTAAATCAACTATCCTATAATTGATTTTTTATCCGAAAATAAGATATAACCCATACCATATCTATATTATTTAGCAAAAGAATATCATGGCATTATCATGTATTATATGTCTCTAAATGACTAATTAATCAAAGTTTAGTTTATGTGTGATCTTGTAGGTCCAACATATAGTTTAGTAGTAAATATTAATCATTTATTAATATTTAATGTCAAGATTGGCTTCTAGCAAAGCATCATGACTATCCAAACCATACTTAGATTCATATAATTATTTATAACATTGAGTTATACACTTGATCGTAGCCTGTAGGACATACTCCAACAACCTCAACATCTACATGGTGAAGACAGAAAGAATTAATAAAAACAATAACGTTTTGCCACCGAAACCCAATGCCTCCCTATTTTCCCACACTACTAGCACAAATCCCATGGACAAAACCACACTTATTGCCAATTTTCCCTAATATCTAGCATCAATCTTTGTCTCCTTTAAAAAGACAATATCCCGCCTATCTTCCAACACCTGTCTCAGAGGGTAGTAATTATCCTAGGGTTGCCAAGCCCTAGGTAGTTCCAACTTAATATTTTCATGGCTCTTCGCAAGGTGGTGTAAAAAGCCACCTCCGCTACTTTAGAATCAATGCGAGAGCGGGTGGGAGGGGAGAGGGAGCCGGGGGGAGGGAGGGACTAGGGAGAGGGGGGAGGGGGGTGGGGGCGGGGGAAGGAGAGGGGGGGAGAGATGGGGCCGGGGGGAGGGGGGAGGGAGAGAGGGGCATGAGCAACACCAAGAGGTCTACTTTGGGTCTGTTTCCATCGTCATCAGCCTCCATCATCATCGCATCAAATCCATCATCCTCGTAATCTTTTCTTAGGGCCTTTCAATTTTTTTGTTGGAAGAGCAACTCTACCAATAGAACTGCATTAGGGAATTCATCTCCACATTCGAATTTTGTAAAATATTTTCAGCCAAAGGTAAATCAGGTATAACACTTTCACCTCTTATCTCCCAAACCTTGAGCTATGTGCTTCTCTTGTCTTTTCTCAAGGGCTACAGAACTTTCTAATGATGCATCACTATTCTCCTCATCTACATTACTAGGAAAAGGTGCTTTCCTACGTGCCTGCATTAAACCATCAAGGGATTCTACCAACATATTGCAACTGTGATCTAGACATGCATCAAAGAGGCAATTCTTCTCTCTCCTGCTTTTCCCTTGCGAAGGGGAAGCTTTTAACCAAACACCCCACCCAAAATCACATTCATTCTTGTCATCTGATACATTAGGACAATCCTTTTAACTACGCCCTATGATCCCACGTAAGAATCATAAAAAAAGTAGTCGTTCATATTTAAACTTAATTTTAATGCATTGAGTCCTACGTATAGATTTACGAACATCAATCACTACTTTAACCCTTCTATATTTTCCAAGACCAAATCATCCACATTCAATATCCACAGCATTCCCAATACCAGACGTTATTCATGAATGTCGGCATCATATCGGCAATAGAAGGGAAAATTATAGATACGCACCCAGAAGGCCGAGAATGGTATAGGGGCAACTGAGATGGTTTTTATCAGCAGTGATTTTCTAAAGGACCAATAGACTATTCTCAAAACACCATGTGGTCTGTTCTCCTATACTCTCCAAATCCCGCCAATGGAAGAATTAAAAAAACAAATAGATTCGGTAAAATAACATGAATTACAACTTTCTTGGAAACAATGCAAGCTTGCAACATCGTTCACTTAAAAGCTTCAATGTTGTAATTTTGGTTTGTAACCAATCGGCCAACAAGCATAAAAACAGTGTCATGTTTCGAATAAATTCGAAGCTAATATAATCACATTCTTATGAATGCAAAATATGATTTACAAGATTTGTAACTGCATTTGGATCTCTAACCTTATTTACAATTCAACTAGTATAGAAACTCACAAGAATTCATCAAATTTTAGTTCATAGTCACAAAAAATGGAAGGCAGCAAGCAAACTTTACAAAGTCCTGCACACCAGAAACAGTGAGCGTATGCATACTTCCAGGTTCCTATATATGTACTATTCTCCTCTTCTCTTGTAAGGAATCAACAATCTCACCCATCTCTTTTAAAGTCTCAGTAACTGCGTCTTGAAGATCCCTTGGACAAGACTCTAGCACCGTTTCACAACCTTCCACAGCTTCATTCAGTTCCTCCCACTCCGCCCTGCATCTGATCAAATAAACTACAACCTATCACCAAAAATAAGCAAGGAGATCAGATAATTACGTCAATCATTAATTAATCACGAAGATATGATAATTAAGTCAATCTTTAAATATAAATTTGTCAATATTTTCATCAGTACGTCATAATTAAGCACACGCTACAATTGTACCATTTCTTTTTTGGCATTATTCATCAACTAACTTTGTCGGGTCTTGTTAGATTCGTCTCAATGCAAGGATTCCAAATACCAAATTCTTATAATTCTTACTTATACGTAATTAGAGATATTGACATTCAAAGAAGTGTGTCGTTAAAAGTGGAAATATATATATGGTGCAATAAAAAAACAGAGGAAGTATTAATAGGACCATTCCATTAATATCTTCATCACTCAATCTCATTAGTAAATAAAAGGTATAATGGTAAAATTGATCACAAACCATTATCATTTTAGGAAATGTGAAAGCTTTCTCCGCGTCTCCTAAACTGGTAAATGTGACTAATATTCTCGAAGGAGGGACTATCAGAATTCTATAGTTTGACAAATGACCCAGAGAGATTGTCAAGGGTACGAAGAAGCAAACAAGACAAATCTGTAGTAAAACTGTAAAAAGTAATGAGTAGGTCAGAACACAAGACCACACAAAAATGTACCTCTGTATGTGCATGTATGGCAGCTATCTGCAAAGGAAATTGACCAATTTTGTTACGGGCATCGATCACAGCCCCATATTTAATGAGCAATTCGCACAGCTCTAAGTTTCCTATGCAAGCTGCATGATGCAATGGCATGTTTCCTTGCTGAGATATTCCAAGCATTAACCACCGTTCAACATAGGTAACGTAAACAAGCTAAACACAACAAACTGAACAAAGTGATCTAGGGATGTGATACTTCATAGCATGTGCAGGTTCTTAAAGTAGGTTACGAACCTCGTCCCTAGCATTGACATATGCACTATTATAAACCGAAAATTTAGCAATATCCACCGATCCCTTCTCAGCAGCACAGTGAAGAGCAGTTTTACCATCAATATCTGCTATGTTGACATCAGCTCCTACACACAATTTCAGAATAATTTTGAAAGCAAACACTGGGCTAACAAGTACATCGAGCAACAGAAACATGAAACAGCAGAGCAAAGAATACATCGTGTGTTAAAATTTGCAGGTAAAACAACAATCTCCTTACCCCTTCAGTATGGATACTATCTCAGGTGCGGTTCTACTTTTGGGAAGTCAAGCTGTAAATAAGAAAGCACCGTACCCAAGCCAAAAAGGCGGATAAAAAAACTTAACAGTATACATCAAATTTGAAGATAATCCAAGTTTCAAATATATGTTAATTGAAATAGAAATTCTAGTAACACCCTTCTTTGTTCCCAAAAACATTATGTGTGATACCTGGTATCTGTATTCAAGAAATCTAAAAGAAGGTACACAGTAAACAGCTTAGAGAGACTTACATCAAAAGCAATGGATATATGAAAAGAAAAATGCCGACACATCCTCAATTTACACTGGAGTGCTTTAAACATGTCAATTGCAAGTCTTGGCTCATTGCTATTATACGAACTGTTCTCTCTAATCTTCCACTCTCATCTCATCCCAGCAAGGCATATTCAAGCCCCATAATACCTCTCTATAGGTGGTGCTGGAGCACTTCTTTTCCATTCAAGTTTATAATGACCAAATTCCAACTGAAATGCATTTGCTTCTTGTGAAACCACCATGGTTTGAAAGCAAATGTTACAGAACTACTACTGGTGGGTTGACAGCCAGCTTCATATCCGTGTTATCAAGGATTTCCATTATTTCTAGTATTGAATGAGTCAGTCATTCCCTTTGGTATCTTATTGAACAAATGGTGATATCGTTCCTCCATTTATCAAGAATTTCAATTTTGGAAAGAATATCACAGGAGTTGAATCGCATTCAACCGTCTCAATGTCACCTCTCTGGCAAGTAGCATCTATCAGTTAAGAGTATATGATTATAACTAGGGTACTCCTACAAGAGGCATGATCCTCCTACAAAAATTAACAGTGACCAGGTGCTAATTTTGGAAGCAATGGTGCAACAGATTAGGTAAAAGGGCGCCATAGAATGGGAACTGGAAACGTAATATCTGATTTTTTGTGTAGGTAATAACAGGACTTTAAGCAAATATAAATAACAATATAATGAGAACAATACAAATCGTACTCACATAGTTATTCAACTACAATTTTGAAGAAGTCAAGGCAATCTATATCTTGACAAAAATGACACCTCCTCCACTTGTAGAATTTACACTCCAAGTCCAATACTCCCACGAAATCTATAAAATCGCCTCAAGTTTGATATTAGCTTAGTAAAGAAACCACAACCACTCTGGAAGAAGTGGGATAAGATTATTCATGCATATACACCTAATCAAAAGACCCTAAGATAATTAGTTCACTCCAACCTCCAAAAATTGATACCAGAGTCTCCATCACAACTTGCCTAAGGGCCTCTAGAAGCTACACAGACAAAGTGAGAAAAGGAAAAAACAGCAAAGGCGTAATCATGGCAAGTTCCCTCAAAAGCTCAGGTCATATAGGATGTCAAATGAAACCATGTTGGGATCTTCAGTAGCTTCTAAACTACAGATACTTGATACTTGAGAGAGTCTTGGAAAGAACTACTTTACTGATCTCTGCAGGTTTTATAAAGGGATGGCGGGTGAAGTTGGAATATAGTTACTCTTCTTGTCAGAGACTAGAATATCCAAGCGAAATACGTTTAGTACTCATCCCCTCTCAGAAGTCAAACCTATTAAACTGTCTATCAATAAACTTCACAAAATTTTCTGGCTGATCCTATTTGCAGAAGAAATTCCTTTTGCAGAACCAAAAGATAGGTTGCAAATTTAGTTTATTCTGCTGACAGTTTCTTTTCACTTCCTTATCTATCTATCTGACATAAGGAAAAGGAAAGCAGAACTCACACCCAACCATTGCATCTTTCCACAAACTTCCTCACCCTGGAACACAACTAACACTGCCACCAATTTTGTTGCCACTGTACCACCCCAACCCATTTGGGAAAGGCCCTCAAAAGGATTCTGCTATGCTGTAGAGCAATGCTAATTAACTCTTATATACTTCTTGCTTTCTGAGGAACATGCATGGGTCATACTGAACTATATAATCAGAAACCTTCAATTGAATTACCCAAGTACCAAATGCATGACTCAAACATACTACTCACCACTCTCTGAATCAAACATCGACACACCCAATGTTAAGAAAATGTAGATTATAGAAGCTAACTGTAATTGGAGTTCATGTTCATCAATATGTCATTAAAACCAAAACCAAGGAATCACCCAATAAAACAAGAAGCAAACCGAGAAAAGGAAAAAACAGCTAAGGCATAATCATGGCAAGTTCCCTCCAAAGCTCGAGGTCATATAAGATGTCAAACGGAACCATGTTTACTTTTTGAGAGAGTCTTGTAAAGAACTACATAACTGGTCTATTCAGGTCTTACAAAGGGAGGGAGAAGAAGTTGGGATATAGTTACTCTTCTTGTTAGTAGTCACAACACTCAAGCGAACTACATTTAGTACTCACCTCTCAGAAGTCACACCTACCCACCAATAAACTTTACAGTTCTTTATCTCGCTGATTCTGTTTGCAGAAGAAAATTCCTTTTGTAGAACCAAAAGATGGTTGGAAATTTAGTTTATTCTGCTGGCAATTCACACTTTGCAGCCTTAAGCCCTTAACACCAATCTTTTCACTTCCTTATCTATCTAACTAACATAAGGAAGGGAAAAACTGAAGTCATCCCCTCACACATTGCATCTCCCACAAACTTCCTCCCCTTTGTTGCCATTGTACTACCCCAACCCATTTGGGAATTTTGCTATGTTCTAGAACAATGCTAATCAACTCTCATATAATGTGAGTTGTGACTTCTAGAAATTCGGGTAATTTTTACGCCTCAAGCCGGATTCTGCCAGGCCTTGACAGAGAATTCCAGCCTGAAACCAACCTTTATTTTTGGGCAAAGCCCGCCGCGATCATGATGAACTCTAAATCCACAATATACTGAATTACATAATCAAACCTCCCAAAACCCATGACTCAAACACATTACTCAACCCTCCCTGCGACCCGCCAAATGCAAAGAGAATGTATATAGTAATTATTGTAGCAAAATCACAAGCTAATCATGATTTGAACTTCATTTTGATGAATATATCATTTAACCAAAATCAAGAAATCACCCAATAAAACAAAAACCAATAAATGATCCCTTCATCATAATTGACAAAAAAGATGTAAAAGTGAATCAAAGAAATGCTAACCATTTTCGATTAGTAAACGAAAAATATCTGCATTGCCACTTCTGGATGCCAAATGCATAGGAGTCTGACCAAGTTGGTCCTCGTGATCGATCAAATAATACGAATATTTATTCTTAACTAGAATTTTCACCACCTAAACTAACATATATATTTGATGACAAAGAAAACGACCCAAGTTAAAGAAATGCAAACAAGAACATAACAAACTTAACAATGGTCAATGGAATAATGGCGAGTACAGTACCTCAGTGTGACCGTTGATAACTGCCAGGTGGAGGAGAGAGAGACCAGTCTTGTCTCGGTGTTTGGTAGCCTTCCGAAGTTGTTTTCTTGTGAGAGAGTAAAAGAATGTAGTATTACCCACAATTGCGGATTCTTCAAGCTTCTTCTTTAACTTGCGTTTACTCAAAATTGGTGATGCTGATGCATCCATTTTGTTATCCGCTTTATTACTACTGTTAGAAAACTAGTTTTTGGATTCTGTACGATATAACTTTTTATGTCGATAGTGTATCATGTATTCATGTTACATGTATGTACTTCCAAATAGTTACAATTTTTGTGGGGAAGGGGGTTGGGGGCTTGGTTGGAACTCTAGGTGAGGGGATTGTTAAACATCGCCCCCAAATTACTTAAAATCGCCCCAACTCCCCTCTTAAAATACCATTATACCATTAGGATTTTTGTTTTGATTTTTACTCCAACTTAACTCCTCCCCTAATTCATATTATCTCTCATCTTCACCATCACCACCGCCAACCACCACCGCCAACCACTGCCGACGAGCACAAACTTCCGACGAATTTTTTTTTAAACGAAATTTTTTTTTTTAACGAATTTCATGGGGCCAACGTGTGGCCTGCACGTTGGCCCCATGGGGCACAACGTCTTGCCTGCACGTTGTGCCCTATGGGGCCAACGTGTAGGCCACACGTTGGCCCCATGGGGCACAACGTCCAGGCCAACGTGCAGGCCACACGTTGGCCCCATGAAATTCATTAAAAAAAAAAAATTACTTGTCGGAATTACTCGTCGGTGGTGATAGTCGGTGGGTCGGAGAGGTAGCGATTGGTGGTTAGTGATTTTAGGTGGTGGTGGAGAGAGAGTTGTAAAAACAGCCAAGGGTATAATGGTATTTTTAGAAGGGAGTTCGGGCGATTTTAAGTAATTTGGGGGCGACGTTTAGAAGTTCAGCTAGGTGAGTGTGTTGTACGAGGGTAGCATATAGGAAAATTCTTCTTATCATAGAGTTACTGAAACGGGGTCCCAAAAAAATGTACTGCTTACATACTAGTAATACGTACTTAGTTACTAATCAAGAATCCCTAAACAAAAATTTATTAATGAAGATATATTTTTTTAATTTGCTAACTTAGCTTATCTGAAAAAAGATGAGCAAGATGTGTGATTGATCTTAGATTAGCTATTGATTTAGCATTATTGGTTGTTTAATCCCATTATGGAAATGTGCATGCAACTCATGTAGTTTTACTTATCATCACCCGTATTCATGTGTTTTTATGCTCTCTAAAAACTAGTTTGTGTGTTTAACTAGAGTATATTTTCTTGTTTGATCACTTATACTTGTTTATTAGAAGAGTTCACTTAATGCAAAATTTGTAAGTATAAAAGGCATTAAGAATTTAAAAGTGACTCACAAGTGTCATTTAACTATCCAAAAATAAAAAGGACATCCTTTGGAGCGCTGGACACAAATTAGGGTTTGTCCAATATATATGTCAAACGCAATATATATCTCCTACATGAAATATTCGTATAACCTAGCTTGTGATAGGCATAGGCATTTCGTCACCTCTCTGGGGTCCATTCTTTATCACTTCCAACTTTTACTCTTCCAAGGGAGAGTATATATCTATACTTGAAATAGGACCTTGAGTTCTAATATGGCATTAGAACCAAAAAAAAATCAAAATGTAAAATTGGGTTAAATATGTTTGTTTAAATCTAATTGACTTCATTCATTATATACCTTACTTGCTCAAAGAGTCAAAGATGTTTGAAGATAAAAGGGGGGAAAGACCATCCATGGAAGAGGTTGCACCCGAATTGGATAGGATCAAAAGAATGACGATTGTCACATTCATGGTTTAGAAGTGACATGGTGCGGGCAGATAGCAATGTATAATTGAATATGTCTCTTCTAATAGCCATATTGATGGTTCTTTGTTTTGTCGTTGGTATACAGAAGATGAACATGCTCTTATCGCATACTCTCTCTGCGTAAAAATTAGTATGTCATAACTTATATAAGTTGATTTCATCATATATATGCAACTCCATGATTTCTCAGTATGAACATGGTTGATTGGTTGTCCTAAAAAAAGCATGCAATAAAATGAAGTCACATTAGATTCAAGGATACTACGAGCATATTTTTAGTCGTCATCAACTAAAGTTGATTTTCTGTTTTGAAGGGTCATCACTTAGGCTGCTCGTGCAAAAAGAGGTAAGCCTTAGGCTCATACCACTACATTAATGGAGATTTTGTAATAAGACATTAAAGAAGACACACTTCAATGAGAGCAAAACCAAAAAAATTGAATTGGGTGAGGTATATTCAGAAAATTCAATTCAATTAATTAAACAACAGAAAGGCAAGATATAGCAAGGTTAACCCCCAGCCCCAGCTGCGACTGCACTTTGTTCCTTGATAACTTTGTCATAGAATTGCCAGGACAAGCTTCTCTCAGTGATAGCGCTCTGGCCAAACGGATGTTGCTCTATATATTCCTGTATATTGTCAGCCACAGCTAACTTTTCCAGATACGCTCGGATATTACCTTCTGGACCTGTCAATTACAATATCCCCCTGCTTAGGTTACAAATTCTAACAACTTACAATTCGAAAACTTTGAGGGAGCCTATTCACTGTTATGTTACAAGAAAGTATGTATATAAATTGACCACGCAAGACAAATCCCTTCCCAAGCTCTTTCCGTTACAGTCTTGTAACTTAAAAAAATAAAAGAGGGGGGGGAGAGGGGAGCAAAACTAACTTATTTTTCCCTTGTCTGGACTTACTTTTCTAAAAACCTTTTCTTTTAATGGAAAAATAAAAGCTCTACTTCAAGAAAATCCGGGAACATGAACAAATGCTTTTATTTTAGTGACTTGACATTTCATTATTGTACTACAAATGGAGTATGGACAGTTGCACACCTCTTTTGACCAATTTCTTTTACTAATATATTAATCATAACATTTATCATGTGAGATCTTGTTAAATCTGTTTCAATGTGTACTTTTAGAATATCAACTTTTCATGATTTATACTATGATGGACTCAACTATATTTATGGTCAAAGGAGCACATTGAGACCGTGAAAAAGGCATTGCACTAACATGTGAATAGAAGAGGTATATCAGTATATGCATAATCCAAGATATCATACAAGACAATATAGCAATACACAAGTGATTGAAGGAACATTATCATATGGCACCAGGTGAATCATACCAATTGAATCATCTGAATGATTTTTGAAGTTGTATGAGTATGGAAAGATCGCAGAATGAGGCTGTGCAAAGATCACAAGTTTAAGAGAATTAGTGCAATAATTTTTTATGTAGGTTACATCAACCAAACATTCACTTAAAATGGTGGTCAACTTACAGGATTGAGCAATGCCTTGTAAGGAGTATCATCCAGCAAAAACGTATTTGATTCATTGAATTCACCTTTCTTCCATGGAAGGTCAGGATCATAATTCTCCCAGACTTTTCTAAGCTCTTTAAAAACCAATGCCTTATGCTTATTCTCCAAGGTTCTGAAGTTCGACTCAGTGCAATATGACAGATCCTGCAGTTAAGCAATGCAAATCTTGAAGCTCGTGGTCATAGACGTACATATTAGTCAAATTTCTGCAGAACCCGCGATATAGCAGAGTGTTCATCAGGATAAGCTATTTGTAATTTTGTATGCTTTCCCTAATTTATAGCTTGTCTAACCTAATATGTGGAAATGCTATTCTCATCACTGTTACCACTAATCCACACTGTTCTAACAACTCCATGCCTTGCAAATTGAAAACTTATTTTCAATCCTAGATAAGGAAAAGGAACACTTACCCAGCAGAAAATCAATTTGTCTTTCCTATCTCCCATCAAGTAGTTGACTAATCTATCAATAATTTTCCTGCAAAATAAATAAAAAAAACACTTCGTCATACACGGCTTCATTGAGTAGAATGGTGAAAATATGATATCAATCAGTTCTAAAAGTTGAAAACCCATAAGTGATAGAGGTGGCCACTTACTGCACAACAAAAGCATATGCACTTTAATATCAAATATCTTCCCCCTCTTTCTCCTCCTCGCTTATGTACAAAGACAACAACTAGGAAACTACTGATTTGAGTTTCATTTTTCTTTTAAATAGAAAATTTATTAGAAAACAAAATATTCATCATATGGATTTAGAAAATCATGAAAAGCAACACTTAGGGATGAAAATCATATCAAGTGGAAGCGCATGAAGAAAAGCGAGAGCCTGATGTGTCTTCGAAGGATTGTTGCAGTTATCCTGATAACGACAATTGCTGACTTCAGTGATTTGTCCAACTTAAACAATTTCCCTAAAGAAAAATGGGAAACATTCATACATTGACAGAGAGGGGGAGACAGACTCACAGACCACATAAGTCCCCTTAACACATAAAATCTTCTCCATGCTCTTCAACATATCCTCCACTTTTTCCAAACTATCATTCCATACTCATAAAACAACTTCCAAGTACAGGTCCCCCACTTCTATCTATACTCTCTTGTCTTCATGAATCATGTGCAATTTTGAACACCGGTGGCATCATTAACTTTAACTTATCCCTTGGTTCTACCTTTATTGATTAACCAGCTGTCACTCCTTTCTCCTTCCTTTGTTACGATCTATTTTTCCTTCACTATCAACACATGAATTTGCTAAGAACTAGCTTAACTTAGGACAGATTTCAGCAAGGTTATATGGATATTAAGTAAAGATGATGAAGTTTGATTGGTAGATACTCCCTCTAGTTCTTTTAGTTTACCCACTTTCCTCTTTGGGTTGTCCCTTATTAGTTTACCCACTTCTTTTTTCTATTTCTGGAATGGTCCCCACAAATTATTTATTTATTATCTTTACCTTCTCACTCTACTTTTATTGGCCCACAACATTAACTTCAATACAATATACCAATAAATAATATTTTTTCTTTCTATGACCCACATAGCTATTTCTCCTAAAATTTTGTGCCCAAAGAGGTGGGTAAACTATAAAAACCCGGAGGGAGTAACTAGAAAACATCAATAATAAAGGATATTCAAGCTTTATAGAGGTTTGATTCTCTCCCAATTAACTCTCAATAGTTAAACAAAACAGTTCACAACATTTAGCATGCCTCTCTCTAATTTGCTCTCTTTCTAGAGTTCTTCCGTAATAATCTACCTAATCTAACTAACAAATAAAGATAGTGCCTAAAATACCCTCTCTAAAATATCAGTTCATAGCAAAATTAACCCCATTTTCACAGAGGGTTCATCTAAAGCTCCAGCTTCTCATCTTCAATGCACAAGTTGCAAGTGAATTCATGATGGCTTATTAGAAGTATCAAGCAACTGACCACTAAAATCAACTATTGTGGTAGTAAAAACATCCTCCAGAAACACTAACATCTCCTCCATCTTAATGTGGTTCACCAGCACCCTGCCGTTATGGACCAAAGATTTTACAGGTATATATATAGTATACTCCCACAAGAATGGTGTAGATTCCTTGTTCATATTGTGTTCTTTAATTTCATCTTCAATTTGATTGATATGTTCACAGGACAAGTGTAATTGGACGGATTTGCCGATATAAACTCCAACAAGGATGGTGTAGATTCCTTTTTATTTGAATTCACGATTTGGACCTGAAATCTAAATGTAGCTCATCCTTAAACGTATATGAGTACTCCAAACAATCTACATTACAATGAATTGAGGATTTGCAGATGCAACAAGAACATGTGAACAAAGTGATTATAGTTGTTCATCATGAAATTAGACAATAGATTCATAGTAAGTAGTAGATAAGAAAAGACAAGCAATTATCATCTTTGCTAATTTCATAGTCCCCAAATTCTTCTCTCCCGTTTTGTTTCATTTTCAGCTTATACTTTCTAGTTCTAGAAGTGCTACTTGTATTCCTCGACTATAAATATAAAACTTGTACCATTAGAGACAAGTTGCGTTCTTCATTCTATTCTAAATAATGATTCGTATCAGAGAGTATATTTTTTAAGCTCGAAATTTCATATAATGTTGCAAGAGTTAAGAAAAAATAGCACCAAAGACACACAACTCTGACACATTGGTAACCAAATTCAAAAGAAGGCTCTTTTCGTGAGAAGGGAGGGGGGGGGGGGGGGGAGGCTAAAGTCTATTAGATATTTACCTTGATCTTGATGACCAGATAGCCACATTGAATCTCTCAAGACAAAAGTTCAAGAAATCAGAGCAGAAGGGTCTAGTGAAAACTGCACATATAAGCGGGAAGAAAATATATTCAGATGGATATGATATTGGCCGAAAAACGAGAACAAGGTAACTGCACATCACTACAAACCTGCTCGTCCTGCAATTTTAGTGTCTGCCCTGTACCCCTTTGGAGGAGGATAAACTATATCTGCCAATATGCCATTGATATCAAGGATAAGAAGCTTCTTTCTTGAGCTAACAGTGGGAGCTTTTTGTGGAAAATAATTTAATAGATTCAAAAGGCTACTATTTCGACTGACATTAGTCAAAGAGAAAGGATCATTGACACTCAGATTCGATAACAAACGCTCATGTTCCCTCAGGCTTTCCAGGAATGACGGCTCTTTTTCATGTTTCTGAGAGAGAGATGCAGCTCCTGATATGGCTATCACATTCTCTGACATGACCATTGACTTACTAGAATCATCTCTTCTAGAATTGGAAATCTTACTTTTAGAGCTCATTACAAATGATTCAGTGTCCTCAGGTCTCTTGTCTGAAGTCTCTAGAGGAGCTCCAAGAGCAAAGAAGCTGTCTTCGCAAGGATCTAAAGGAGCCCTTTGATCAAGTTTAGAATCTGAGGAAGGCAATTGCATCAACTCCTCGGAAGCAAAAGCTAGTGATGCTTTAGAACTTTTTCCTTTAGCTGGTTCAAGTCCTTGAGGGGTACCATTTAACTGCTTACACTTCTCTAGTGAAAGGCTATGAGTTGAACAATTGCTTTTTTTCTTTGGACAAGACGTATAAGTATAACCTTCCTCACTTTGTTTAACAAGAAGATTATGGCTCTTTAGATCATGTGTTGCCTTCTTTGTCATCTTGCATGACACTTCCATATCCTTCTTCATCAAAGGGCCCATTTGTCCCACAATTTGGGCAGTTCCGACATCTGCCCTTACAAGTAGATTGACTGAAAGATGAAGAGTTGAAGCCAGCTCTGATATATTGATAATATCCTGCTTTCTTCCAAGTGTCATGTTATGCAACTTGGAAAGGATACATTGTCATTTGTTGCATAAAGTTGTCTGTACCTCAACTCCTCAAGACACTGTCATTCTTGTCTTCACCAAATCTATTAGTTCCCTCCTCCAATTTAATTTAGCGCTGTTAAAATTAGGATATACAAAAATGAAATCAGATTCTAACACTCAATCACACTAAATAAGAGAAAAAGTCTCACTAAATCTCGTACCGGAATCTGTGATTTAAATTCCATCACAGCAATCTTTCATATACATCTCAGCCGTAATAGCTACACAGAAAAGTATTACTTTAGACAGTGCACATGGGATTGAGTGTCCACACTAGAAGTTTCATATCATGGCTGCACACCACAAAAATGCAAGAATGTCTGCACCAAGATCGACCCTGAGAGCATTTTAACAATTTTTGGACAAGTAACTACATAGGACTTCTTTGAGTAATAGTATGTTCCATGGACGAGTCTTAACTTAAAGATGAAAACCCATTTCTAATTGATAGAGTGTGCATGAAAGTTAAGCACACTTAGCTTTCCTTTCACCGATAGAACATGGAACACTCTTTACAAAGAAGGACATTAAATTCCCTATACATCACACACTATAAACACAAATAGTGTTTTAGACAACGTTATTAGAGAGTTGCATTACATCTCTATGAGGAAAACAGAGGAGCCAGTGAGCCTGGCAGTATAATCCTACCCTTTGTCGACTTCTCAGAACACGAGGGTCAGCAACAAGTTAAGGGGCAGCACAAGAGCATCAAAAAACAACACTAGACTAGGCAAAACAATCATTCAGGTCCGACAATTTTGGGTTCGGCATTTCCAGGTCAAGTCATTAGCAATATCCGGTCCAAAATCCCTTGACCATGACACAAAGTGTCCGATTTCAAGTCGAGTCAACTGGTTCAATGCACCTTTTTTGCCTTCATTTTAGGCATACATTATACTAACCATACTTCACAGTTCAACAGTTCAACAGTTCACAGTTAACAGTTCACATTTTGCATCATACAATAGCAATGAATAGATAATAATATCTTACATATTTCTTCTTCTTACATAACGAATAAATAAATTACATAATAACAATCCATCCTAATCAAACAAACAATAGTTTAACAAAAATGACATGAATTTACATTATCACTTACCAATGAAATTAATAAAGTCCTCATTTTTCTTGCTAAAGAATGTGTAAGATACAAATTTATAAATCTTTCTTGAATAAAAAGTACTCATAAACAAACCTTCAGAATTTTGGAAGCTCAAATTTGCAGTCTCGTCGGAAAAAAAAAGTAGAATTTCGCCGCAAATCTTCTTATCTGAATTAGGGTATGCGAATTTGATGGTGGAAATTAGAAATTGTGTGTGAAAATTTTAAGATGGAAAGGTTAAATTTAGAAAGGGAGTTGTGAATTGTAATCGAGAATTAGGGCTAGTGGTGGAAGGATGGGTAGTTGATATCCAACATGAACACATATGTTCATAGCAGGGGCAACTTTGTAATTATCGAAAAGGAACGTGGATGAGGTTCTAAATATTGGTAATGGAAGATTAGCTGACGGAGTGCAAGCCGGAAGGGAGTAGATTTGTAGGAGTGCTCTACTTGAAAGAAAATAAAATTAAGGGGATAAAAATAGAGAGAGAAGAATGGTGATGATTTTTTGACTTTTTTTTTTTTGACATGATATTTGACATTATTATTATTATTATTATTATTTTTATAATTATTATTATTGGTTTTATCACAAATTATAAGAATAGACGGCTTAATTCTAACACAAGCCTATATTCTTCTAATAAATCTATTTCATCTCAGTTTAATCTAACATTATTATAGACATCTCGCACCAACCTAGTTGTCCCTTCTCTTCCTCTTCCTTTTCTCCCTTTAAAATTCGAACTACAACAAACAATTTTAAGAAAGAAACCTGGTACTCTTATTAAATAGATCAAGCTAGTTACTAGATGGATTAAACTCACAGTAAATGGATTAAATAATGTGATTACTGACTGGATTAAACTGGTAAATAGATTAACTAGTCAATGTATTCAGAAAGGTGGCTTCTTAATATTTGGCTTGGATCGTTGCCTAATTTTAAATTACAAGTATGTGGTTTCTTACAAAACCAATTGTACTTTTATTAGCCTACTTTTACATATGAGATGAACAAATCTATAGTTCTATACTAAAACGTGTGAGGAGCTCTAAAAAGTTATTTAAGAAGTTTTGATGCCATGACCATTTACTAGTGTCATCATTCTACCACCAAAACGCAAATCTTTTCTTTGTAAATAATTCCAAATTTATCTTGAAATGTGTATTTATATTTTTTTTTTGAAAGAGAAATTTCATTAATTGAAGGCCAAACGACATCTGCAATAGGTACTAAAGAAAAACAAGATACAATCAAAGAAGGTTAAATGAAATTCTTCTTCGAAGAAACTACAATGAGCCAGATCGAGCAATACAGCTCAACCCCCTTGTATTTGCTGAATCAAGCAGCTATTGATGAGGAAGTCTATCATTCTGACATAGTTTGGGAAGAGCATTCTTGATCGAGCCATGTTGACCGCATCCGAGATTTCAATACTTTCATGTTGAATCTCGAACTTCAACAAATGAGAACAATCTCTCATAGAAAGGCTAGGGTTTGAGAGAAAAAAAAAAAGAGAGGGGGCGGCTAGGTACTATATTTTTGTTTGTACTAAACATTGTTCCTTGTTATAAATGTGTATTTATATAATGTTTTCAAAAGCATTTATAAGAAAGTTCATTTGTCATATGCCACGCTCAATCATCCAATAGATCTCATTACATGTCGTTCATGTACATATAACAAATTAGTAATATGATTTGTACAATATGAGATTTGGACCCATGACCTCGTGTTTGTGCATTAAGGTCTTAATCATTGACCTACATAATATTATAGGAAAAATTGATTTAATCAGTCCCAACTTTGGGCGTCCTGACAAAAACAGCCCCAACTTTCATTTTTTATTGTTCAGTCCCAACTTTTAGGGAAAATTTACACGCGTGGACCTAGCAGGTTACCAACCTGCTAATGCAGGTAAACACTAGTCACGTGCCTCCACGTGACTTTTTAAGTTGACAAAACCCAGAATTTGCAATTCTCCCATGGCAGCACATTCTCCTTCTACAGTTCTACCTAGTACCTACCATATGCGGTCCTCCCATGGCATCACAACATTCACCAGGTTCCTCCTCTTCTTCTCTACTCTTTCCTTCTTCCTTGCGCCCTCCTTTGCCACCCCTACAACCTTCCCCCCTCCCCTGCCACCCCGAAACAACCCCTTCCCATACTCGTCCCTTACCACTTGACCACCCTTCCCCTGCCACTCAAAAACCCTCCCCTGCCACCTCGAAAATTGCACTTATTGTCAAGGACGATCGCATCATCGACGCGGTGAGTTTGTGGATCTTTAACTTCGATCCGCATAAATTTTTTCTTCGTCTTTTAATTTTCGATGTTCAATGTGAATTACTGGTAAATCGTATGAATAATATAAAATGTTCCTTATCACTTTTTTTTTCTCTGTAAATCAAAGAAATATTGTTTGAACATTGAGAATTTGTCGATTATAGATGTGAATTGCAAATTTAGAGTGTTGAGTTGATTTTGATCAATGATTGATGATTTGATCTGCAAATTTGACGGTGATATGGTGAAAGAGACGTCGGGAGTGGAGGAGAGAGTGTTTTCGGCGGCGGCTGTGGTGGTGGTTGTTGTTGCGACGCAACAGATGTTGTTGTCTATGTTGATGTTGTTGGGATTGGAGAAAGCGGTTCATGAATCGATCACCATTGTTGTTGAGGTAGTTGTTGTTGGCGGAAGATGATGAGTCGCCGGAAAATTGAGGAATTACATATTGCAATTGGACATGGGAAATTGAAATGGTGTATTTAATTGAGGAAGTAGTAGAGGAAGGGTTGGTGGAGGTGAAATGGTGTGGGAGGAGGTGGAGTGATGGGGGTGACGGGAGAGGGAAGGGATGAGAGTGGCAGGGGAGGAAGGTGAGAGACATAAAGAGTAAAAATTTGAAAAGAAAAAGGAAAACGAGGGGTTTATTTTTTTTACAGGTTTAGCAGGTAACCTGTCACCCTGGACCACGTGCGTAAAGGACCCCCTAAAGTTGGGACTGAACAATAAAAAACGAAAGTTGGGACTGTTTTTGTCAGGACGCCCATAGTTGGGACTGATTAAATCAATTTTTTCAATATTATATGTTATCATTTCGTAACAAAACATAATAAATATCAACAAAACTAAGAAAATTTAATGGAAAAACAATCCAATTATGAATTTCATTTATAATAGATTATAAAATATAGTTCTTTACATAATTATCTCGGGGATCGTCCGAGGCCAGACACTTGTTATGTGAATTAATTAAATGATATTTTAATAAAAATGTCATTGATATATAGTTGTAAAAGTTAAATATAGGGTTCATTTCTTCAACTTATTTTTTATCTTTAACTTATTAAAATGTATTACACCTTGTGCGACTTATATAAACTTTGTAGACCTTATTTGTAAATGTGTCAAACTTTACTTTTACTGAACATAACTTATTTGAACTTATTTTCTCTTTAAAGGACTAAAAATAAGGTGAAAAGAACAAACCCATTCTTTTTTATTAGGAGAGATAATTGGCCAGAGTACAAACTCCTACTAGGCTACTAGCCTACAAGATGACACCGGCCAGCTCAGAGGTTGGGCATAAGGCTTAATAGCCAGAAAACAACAGGCTCAGAGGCCCACTGCTACCATAAGAGAGAAATTCCCAACTTATTTGTTGGATAGATTTGAACCTTGGGTAAAGCCTTCCAATAAAGAGTGACTAGCTAGTCTTATATGCACGCGATGCGTGCGAAAATACGTAGAATATTAAAGTAATTGTTAATTACATCTAATAAATCGGGGATTTTTAATAAGTTTTTCCCACTAAATCATAGATTTTTAAATATTTTCAAAAATTGAGTTGAGAGGGAAATAACTAACTGTGTTTTTACTTACTGTGTTGTAGATCTTCACCGTTTTCTTTTTGTTGTGCCTTTTTTATCTTTTTATTTTTTTAAAATTAATTAGGTAGTTACATCCCCTTTTATTTTTATTTTCCTTTTTCTATTTTTCTTGTTCCACCCCTGTTGCCATATATAATAGAGATAGATACTCCACTGAGCTGACACCTGTTCCTTGAAAAGAACATACCTATAGAGTTGTGATTTTATTTTTTTATAAAGGTAAAGAATTTTACTTTAGTTTTATAAATATATATAGTCAAACAATCTATATAAGCAAACGTAGTTGTTGAATATGCAACCAAAGATTTAAAAGTTTCCTTTTATTTTAACTCAAATTGGAGATGAACTGCATATCCTATAATTATCACTAAAGTCACTAATTAACTTACTTAAATAAGTTTATTATTGCCTCTTTACTTAATGAGTGATACTATTTAGCTAATTAACTCTTTGTCTCATGAGTATAGTGATTGCATTTTAGCAATTATATTTTTATTTTATCTTAACTTGGGCTTGCGTTCCCTAATCTCTTTCTGTATCACACGGGGTCCACTTATTTCCCTTTATTTATCCTTTTTCTTCTGCTTTTTAGTCATGAAAGAACGTTAAGTTTATTATAAAATAACATTTTATTTAATGAATAACTTATTTAGAACTTACTAAATTGTTTGATGCATGTGACTAGACCTATCTGACGGATAGGGAGGGCCGATTTAAGGATCAATAAACACATGTTAGTTTAAATACGTAAATTTGGGTCAGATCAAGTTAGTAGTTATGGGTGGGTTGAGGTCAAGATAGGGGTTAGTGATACCTTATTATCAAGGTTTATTTTCTTTCCTATTTTTTCATATAAAATGATGAGTATTTTTTGTCTACATAACTACTATTTTATCTTTAGTATGATATAGCGATTACATTATTAACCTACATAAGAATTGAACCAATAAAATTGGTAAAATTTATATCATAATGTAAATATAAATGATTTTCCATCATAATAAATCTAAGATAT
Source organism: Beta lomatogona (assembly GCA_947646795.1). Classification (NCBI taxonomy): domain Eukaryota; kingdom Viridiplantae; phylum Streptophyta; class Magnoliopsida; order Caryophyllales; family Amaranthaceae; genus Beta; species Beta lomatogona. The sequence continues at coordinate 6,599,422 of CANSNZ010000949.1, read as the reverse complement.
TGAAGTTGATGTGAAAGTATATATATATATATATATATATATATATATATATATATATATATATATATATATATATATATATATATATATATATATATATATATTATATATATACATATATATACTATTAAAATATATTATTCTTTAATATATGATTAGAAATTTCGAGTTAATCTAGTCGAGTTGGGTCGGATAAAACCCTAACCTTAACCCGAAAATTTTAGGGTTTATTAGGTTTGGAACATTTCGAGTTTTAGGTCAAAATCTCCTGCTCAAAACCCCAAAACTTAGGTCGGATGTGATTATCGGGTTGGGTTCTTTTTGGACAGGTTTACATGGAACACATCAATACATGCAGAACTCATAACAAGTACTGTTGAATAAACTAACACATTGATTACTCCACTATTCGTCCCAAAATCATTATAATAGTTTGACTTTTACGTTATTCATATGTACCACTTTGATTAACCATATTTTATTAACGTATTAATATATGGCAACAAATGTTAGTATACAAGACATTTGTCGATTTGTATCAAATTATATTTTTAAAATATCAACTTTTTTTTTATAACTCTTACTAATAGGTTATTAAAGATATATTAATATTCAAAGTTGTGCATTGATAAGTATAAAAACCATATATGTTATTGCAATTATTTGGGATAGATGGAGTATATTTGAAAATCAAGCCAATTTTTTTTTATAAATAATGCTAAATTATTGATAAGTCAAAGACACCCTAGTACTTCAAGATTAGAGTGTCTTAAGGATGTACCCTTGAAGGTTATTGATCCCATAATAATGTACTAGAAAATCTTATAATAATATTAGTCTTAATTACTACTCCCTCCGTCACATAATATAGTGTTGACTTCTTAATTTTCACGGGAATTAAGGTAAACGGAAGGAGTAGTAGGATTTCCCAAAAAATTATATTTAAGGAAGTGGTTTTTGGTACTTTTGTCTTGGAACTAGTTTCTTATATGATTTTTCCTTTTAAAAAAATTCAAAAACCAATAAATTTTCCTTGGAATGGTATAAACACAATAAATAGTACAAATTTTAAAAGAAATGCAGAGGATATTTTGGAAAGTTTGTGTAGGAATTAAGGATAATTTAGTCAAAACAACTACCAAGCTTGCTTAGTGGAGGCGGTGGGAACACACCTTGTGACTTTGAGGTCACAAGTTCGAACCCCACTACCTACTTGTGCTTGGGAATAGGGATTCCCTTATATACCCCTACTCTCAAGCGTTGACCTGTGTAGCTGGGCTGGCTGACCTATGAGAGATGCTGGTCCAGTAGGGTCCTTCTTCTTACCAATGGGTTCCTAGTGGGGGCCCCGAAAAATAAAATTTAGTCAAAACAGATTGATAAAAAACGAAATAGGCACAACAATTTGGGACACTAAAAAAAGGAATGTGAGCACTATATTATGAGACGGATGGGGTATAAAAACAAGTTATTGTGATGCTACCCCGAAAACTACAGAATTCAAAAATAACAGCAGTAAGGCCCTATTCTCTCCAGCTTATTTTCAGTTCAGTTCAGTTCCTAAATTATTATCATTATTGATTAGTTATAATTTAATTCAGTTCAGTTGTTTTATGCCGAAGAGAACAGACCCTAAATTGATGCAGTTATTGTAATGTTGGGCTTTTTATTTAGGCCTTCATTTTGGAATAATCTGATCCATTGTATTGTTCGACATAACAAGCTTTTTTAGTCTATCATAACATATTTGTTGCAAATGTCTTGGTTTTTCATAGTGATAGTTTAGAAAAAATGTATTGAAATCAAAATATAGCATCTATTAGAGTTTTACTTGTCATGTTCGAACATATAGGTATGTAATAATTGTGATGAGATGCTTGGTCTTGGATCTACAAAATACCTCCAAAACCATAGCATGATAGCATCATTATAATAGTATAACTCATAACACACATTGTGTTTTAAACAACAAAGCTTGAGCACATAATTAACTAACCGCTAGGTGTTATTTGTAAGTTGACTATATACAAAAGTGTAGAACGAAATAAAAGAATTGCCTGCCCAATAAAAAAAAAATATTAAAAGAATCAATATTTTTAGTAAGACACTAATTATTCTAATTAACTCTAATATCTCATAAATCATTATCAATGACCCCCACCGCCACCACTTGGACCTGATGCTAGACGTTGGAACAAGTGCTCCATCGTAGACCTCGCCCTCATATACATTGCATCATAGCTATCACGAGCAACACCATCTTCAGACAATAGTCTTATAGCATGCACCGAAGTAGCAAGGCTTGAGAACGCTAGCAAGAGTACCAATGTAATCAGAACAAACCTCATGTTACAATTCATCATCATGTATGTTCTTTGTTTGTTTATAAGTTTCTCCTGCAGAATTTGGGTATTGTTTGGCAAAAAAAAAAGTTTCTTGTGATCTTTGAGACTCTTTTTGTATTTGTGTTTGGTGAAATTTGGGTGTCACTTTGATAGTATTTATAGTGTGTTAGGTTTTGTAGTTGGTGATACGAATTGGACTTCACAAGTCATAAGATGGCGGCATTTCCTTGTTGACCAAGAATCAGTCCAATTTCATATGTTTGGATTGTCGTTGGTAGACTTTTTATGAGTTGCCTGATCAAAGCTATGAGGTCAGTTCATGCGGGAGTGGGACCGGGGATAGGGCGACATCGTTGCTTACTTCTTAAATTTTACCAGTTGTGTATCTTTACAAGTTACATATTTCTCACAGAACGGATTGACCCAAGAAATTACAGGCCTAAACAAGAACCCAACAATAGCAAAGGCCCAAATTATGTAGAAAAGTTTTTGGCTTATAATAATAAAATTAAAGAGTTTGTTTCATTTAGGCCAATTTGATTATTGTTTTAGGCATGTTCTTTTGGACATAACTGATCTAAACTGAACCGAAAAGGAAAAATATCCAATAAAATAATATTCTTATTATCAATAATAATGATAATAATTAATAATATTAATATAAATAATAATGATTAGTTCATTAAATTAATATTAATAATTATATCAATCAGACACTTGTTTTAATGACAATAGTAATATTAACTATATGTATAATAATTAATAATATTCTTATTCAATAATATATTTTATGCTAAAAAAATATAAACTCAACAAAAAAACACTTCTACTATCTATTTTGTTTGTTTTATAAGGCCTTCACATTTATCCATGTGGGATGGGAAGGGAGTGCTTATGATGTTACAGTGTGGAGGGATGCTTTATTAACTAGTTCAAAATACGTTTTTCCTCATCCAACGCTACGTATGTGTGTGGATTTTTCCTCCCACAATTTAACAATCATGGAACCTAATGCAGTTCTTGTTATAATGTTAGGAAAATATTATTTGATTGTCTCGGGATATTCAAATATTGTTGGATATATGTCTATGGTTCGCTTAATTAGATACCACATGCTAATTTGAATAACTGTCAAACTGGATGATGCACATTGAAGATGGTGGTGAAGACAATAATGAAGTCAGGTGAAAGAAAATGAAGAAGTGGGAGTCGTATGGAAGAAAAAAAATTAGGAAATTTTAGAATAATTATAAGTAGAAGATGATTTTTTTAAGTTGGAGAATGTAACGTACTTGTATTATTATTAGTATTATATTCTTCCGAGCCAATTCGCAAAAAATTATATTGGTATAATAATAATAATAATAATAATAATAATAATAATAATAATAATAACAATAATAATAACAATAATAATAATAGTAATAGTAATAGTAATAGTAATAATAATAATAATAATAATAATAATAATAATAATAATAATAATAATAATAATAATAAAAAAAACAACAAAAACGACGACGACGACGATGATGATGAGGAGGAGGAGGAGGAGGAGTATGATAATGTCTAATAAGTAAAACGATAAATATAAAAATATCGTTTATAATATTAAAGAATAATTATAATAGTAATATTAATAATAATGAGTATAATAATGTCTAATAAGTAAAATGATAATAATAAAAATATTGATAATAATATTAAAGAACATAATTGAAAATTAGAAAAAATTAGAATTTAAATTTTAATAAAAGAAAAATTTATAACGATAATAATACATTAAGAAGAATATCAAGGATGATAATAAAAGTATTGATAATAACACTAAACTGAATTCAACTGAATTTTCATTAATTTAATCCAAAAGAACAAGGCCCTAATCATGCCGATCACGACAACAACATAAACTAATATTTTAATTGAGTTTTTTTTGGTTCTTTAGAGGACTACATTAGAGTTGAGAGTGCTATGAGGATTTGAACTTCAATCCAAATTAAAAGTAAGCAAACGATTAATAGTTATGGTGGTTTCTTTTAATATTTTATAAAGAAAATTTGTGGAAAACTACCTTATTATAAAATATACTTTTTGGGAAAAACTACATAATATAAAAAATTAAGAGACAAAAGTACCTTATAAATCTTTTTGTGTGGCAAAAAAGTACTAACGACCAGATTTCAGTGAATTTGGACTTTGTTTTACGAAAAGAGGTAAAAGAAACATAAATGGAACATGAGAAAGGTAAAGGAACCAGAATGGGAAAAATAAATATTCAATGCGGGAAAATAAAGTTAATTCACCGAAATATTGTCATTGATACATACATTCTTGCCAAAAAATGTATAAGGTTGTTTACTTGTTTTGTGCCTCTTTTTTCCTTAGGTAGTTTACCTGCAAAAGCGCATCTCATGATGTATATGTGGCAAATATTTCATTTTATATATAAATAGTCTAACACAAACTAGTATGTGCCTAGCCACACAGTGTGGCCGCACGCGCACGAGTCAGCTTTGCCAACTCATTTTCAAAAGGCTATACACACACACACACACACACACACACACACACACTCGTTATTCATCGAAATTGAGCTTTTGACTAAGTGTTCGAAAGCTATGGAACCAATATTCTCATCTCCAACTTGAAGCTTCCCAAGACGCATGACGAGTATGCTGTGAGAATTTTCCATTTACAGTTGACCCAATTGTTCATAAGAGTAAACTGATTAGTATCTTCTTATGTTATAAAAGTAACCCAATTTGTTTTAAGAGTAACCTCATCTGTCAGAGATAACCAAATTTAATCATACGAGTAACACTTCATTCGTTCATAAGACTAAGCTCATTAGTATGCACTTTTGTGTATAAAAGTAACACCATAACATTTATATTGATTTTTTTTGGATAAAACACCCTTAGATTTTCTCATTTTTAAAACAATCCCCTTTTTTTTTTTTTGTAAATGAACCTCCAAACGTTTTATAAAAATTCAGGTTGCACCCCCAAACCAAAACTTCTGTTAAATCTAAACGTTTGTGGGGCCCTTTTTTCATTTTCCCTCCTAATTGTTGTGTGAAATGATTTGTGTATCCTTGGGTAATTAAAACTCTTCAACAAACCCTTCATCTCTCTCATTCAAATTCTTACTCTCATTTCATCTCTCTCTCACACTCAGTAAATTCATCTCTCTCTTATCATCATCTATACCTTTTCATCTTCTCTTTCAGTCTCTCTCATCCAGCTGGGGTTGCAACACACACACACACACACTCTCTCTCTCTCTCGTCATCATAGAGCATTCTACAATGACAGAACAGGGGAAGCTTTTACGGACGGTAAAACAAGAGCATGGTGCCAAAAATAGGCAACTCACTGTGCTTTGGGTAAAATTACCTTAATTTTCATTAAATTATATTTTTTTATTGCTGGTTTGTTGGATTACTGTAATGGTGCTTAGAAGCCCTAATTTTTAATTGTTTGTTGATGTTAAAAATTGATTCTTTAACAATGTGCTTGTTATTGGTAACCTAACTCTAAATTGTACGGTCTTTTGGTTAAAACTGAACATTTGTGCCATTATTAAACTCATTTGACTTTAGTAGTTCAACCCCAATTTGGTAATTGTTGATTTGTTGTTGCTCAAACATTCTAGGTTTAGTCCCACTCCTTTGTTGCTAGTTGTGCTTTTGGGTGGTAAATTTCAATTGGTTGATGATAAATCTGTATATGTGGGGGTCAAATTTGTATGAGGGAAGGTGTGTGCTTTAAAGAGTTAAACATGGCAACAATAAGATGTTATTTCATGCAATCACAAAAAAAACTGAATCTAACAAGTGGTGAAACTTTCAGTTTGTGGTATAAGAATCCTAGAATGGAAATGACAAATGGCAGGAAAAAAATTGAGAGTGAAAGTGATTTTGAGCAGTTTTACCAAAGTAGGGACATTCATGATAGACTGGTGTTGTGTGTGATAGATGAACCTAAACCACAATTACGTGTGCCATCATTTAGGAGCAAATATGTCTTTTACTCACCACCAAAGCCTATGTCTAATACATCCCAAATGTTCCTCAAGTCCTTCTCACAACCCATGCCCACACTGAATTTGCTGCCTGGTAGCTCATCACAGCCCATGCCCAAACCTAAACCCATGCCTGGTAGCTCATCACAACCCATGCCAAAACCCAAACCCATCCCTCCTCCCAACTCAAAGCCACATTTTAGGTCTCCAACTAGGAGAAGCCCACTATTAAATGACCCATAAGTTTGGTTCTTAGGGACCTCTCAATCACCACCTCCCTTATCAAACAATAGCCCTAATACTTACCCTTCCACTGTGATATCTCCACCAAAAACATTTCTACATACAACACCAACTGAGAAGATATCCACACCTAGGGTGAAATAGGAAGCTAGGAAGAAGAAAAGTAAAGAAAAGGGGGAAAAGGGAAAGGGAAGGTAAGTGAAGAAAAAGAAGGCAAAAGGAAAGAGAAGAAAGGTACTAAGAATAAGGGATGCAGGAAGAGGAGTAAGGCAAGCAAGAAGCTATTTGAGGATGAAGAAGATTTGAGTGGGGATGGAGAATGTAGCTTTGGGTCTGAGCTAAGTGATACATATAAGTATTTTGATGAAGGTGAGGAAGATAGGAGTGAAAAAGTTGTAAATGAACTTTTTTCCAGCTCTGTAGTAAATGAGGAGGCAGGGGAGTTGTTGAGGCAAGCTGAAGGTTTGTTTAAGCAGCAAGGGGAGAGTAAGAAGGAGGGAAACTGGGCAGAAGAGCAGTATGTGCTTGAGACTGTACAGGAGGTTGAGTATGACTCAGATGAACTGAGGAGCTTGGATGGATCAGAAGAAGAGGTTGACACTTACCCAACCTTTAACATTGAGAAGGGTTTGAAAAGGAAGGTAAATCTGACCTATGGCTTAAAGTTTAATAGTATTTATGATTTGAGAAAGACATTGCAACATCATAGCATTCAGAATAGGTATGACTACTACTTTATACATAATGAGACTGGTAGATTAACTGTGCAGTGTAGATATAAGTGCAACTGTCCTTGGAACAAAAAGAAAGGCAAGTTCAGAAAGTGTAGTTGTACTAAAGAGGAACTTAAGTGTAGATTCAAGGTTCATGTTGTGCAACTCAAAATGTCACAGACTTACCAGATTAAGACAATTAGGTTAGAGCATGAATGTGGGTTTTACTATTCAACTAGTAAGGTCACTGCTGCATATTTAGCTGAAAAGTACTTGGATGAGTGGAAATCAAACCCTAATTGGAAGTTAACCAAGTTTATTGACAGAGTTTATAGAGATTTAGGAATCAGAATTAAGTACTACAAAGCATGGTTTGCTAAGGCTATGGCAAAAAATATATATTCTGTATGGGGATGCTAAAGAACAATATGCAAAAGTATATGAGTATGCCTTTGCACTGCTCAAGTACAACTCTGATTCCTCAACCCTTATTTCTGTTGAAAATTTTGAAAGTCCACCAGTCCATTTCCAGAGGTTTTATGTATGTCTTGAAGCTTGCAAAGTGGGCTATAAGCAGGGGTGCAGACTCATCATAAGAGTCGTTGATGGGTGTCACCTTAAAGGGGCTTACCCAGGAATGATTTTGTTGGCTGTCAGTAAGGATGGAAACAATAATATCTACCCCATTGCATGGGCTATAGTTGAGGTTGAGAATACTACAAACTGGATTTGGTTTTTTGAGCAGCTAATGCATGATGTAGGACATGTCAGAGGTGAAGGTATGATCTTGATGTCAGATAGGTGAAAGGTGATGGCATCTTAGCTTTAAGTCTTTGTTTTGATTCTGTGTATCTGATGTTTATGCTAATAATTTGGTTTTTTTGTTGATATGCAGGGGTTGTTGGAAGCCATAGCCTTAGTAGCTAGTAAGGCTGATGTCAGATTCTGTGTTATACACATTTGGGCTAACTCTAAGCTCAAATTTGCCTGCATAGTGTTCAAGGAACACTTTTGGAAAGCAGCCAAAGCAAAAACCAAGGTACACACATTGTTCAACACTACTTCAACCTTTCTTCCATGTTAATAGTTGTACTAAAATTATTTCTCACTTATTTTGTGTGTGCATAAAACTACTTTCACAGAGTGGATTCACCAAAGAGCTACAAAACATCAAATTCTTAGATGGAGTTGCATACAACAACCTTGAATCAATCTCATCTAAGCACAGGTCTAGACACTCTTTTACCACAACAGCAAAGTCAAACATGTTAACAAACAACATGTGTGAAATTATGAATGCTGTAATAAAAGAGGCTAGGGATAAACCAGTCCTTACTTGTTTGGAGTGGATAAGGAGGTACATTATGAAGAGCTATGATGATAAATGGGAGGGGATAGAGAGTTACACTGACAAATTTATGCCATATGTAGGGAAGGTTTTGAATTGGATCAAGGAAGGGGCTAAACACTATATGCTAGTGCATTCTAGGTTAGCTCACTGGGAGGTTGACACACTTGATGATAGGTTCATAGTCAGCATAGGCAATAGATATTGTAGCTGCAATCATTGGATGCTGATTGGAATCCCATGTGCTCATGCTTGGGCATGTATAGTGGCAAAGAAGGAGAGACCAGAAGAGTATGTGGATGAGTGTTACTCAAGGGAGAGGTACATTAAGGCATATCAAGCTCACATCAAACCTATGCCTGGTGCTAAACACAGGGATCCTTGCAATTTTCTAGAGCCTCTACCTCCTGTCATAAAAAGAATGCCTGGAAGGCCAAGCTTGAAGAAAAGAAAGGAGGCAGATGAGGAGGAGGGGGGAAGGAAGAAACAAAAGCAAAGGTGCTCCAACTATGGTATATCAGGTCACAACAAATTGAAGAGCAAAAACCCTACTGTGCCTAAACCTCCACCCAAAAAAGGAGGCAGACCCCAATCAAATGACCCTTTGGTGGTGGTAAAACAAAAAGAAGAAGGAAGCTAGGGCAAATCAGGTACAAGTTGAAGTTGTTTCCTAACAATTCTTTACTTGTTTAAAGTACAAAACTAATCTCCATTTTTTTCAACAGATGAATTTGTTGTTCCTTCTGTGAATGAGGCTGAATTTATGTCACAAAACCACTCATCTCCTCCTCCACAATCAAGTCAAACATCAAGCAACCAAGCTAGAACCACCAACCAAGCAAGGACCCTGCAATATCTTTGTCTCAGTTCTCCAAGCCAGTACCAAGACCCAAGTTGCTAACCAAGTAGATCTAAAATGTCATCGACAAGTAAATGAAAAACACTAAAGCCTTTTTCTTTGTAGATGATCGCATGAATCACATTCAAGCTATCATTTGGAAACAAAAATTTCTAACACTCCATTAGCATTTTCATCGAGTTACTTGTGTAGCAGTGTGGGGTCCACTACCACAAGTGGGGTACAAGTACAACCTAAAGTCCAAGACAGCCAAATTGGGCCACGATTATTCCGTACCAGGCATATGTTTGTCCGAGTTTTGTCGTGGGCTCGTGGCCATTTATAAGGAAGTTGGGAGGTTCATGTGGACCATAATCATGGACTAGCAATGACAACAACATATTAGAAATGCTTCTATAAGACCGTCTGATATTGAATTAATTGTCTGATGGAGCCCAATAGGCCCATTTATACTCAAGCCTAGCATCATCTGTTATCACGCTTCACACACATATATCCCCTACTTCTCTTATATTTATAATTTTGGGGTTAAAAATTATGATTTTTGGGTTAATATTTAAGGTCCTCTGATAGTTATTATTATAGCCTTATAGAGGTAAAAGTCGATTTTGGGATAATAGTTAAGATTCTCTGATAGTTTTTGTTTTGGGGGTAAAAGTTACGATTTTTCGGTTAATAGTTAAGGTTATTTGACGTGACATCAGCCGTTTGACAATAAGCTTATTGTCAGACGATCTGACTAGAGAAATACTATAATAATTTGCTAATAATGTCTTTAAGGTCTTTTATTTTATGATATCATTTAGCAAACAATATCTTCAGGATACTTAGTAGTATTATTTTTTGTGGAAATTGTTCCCTATTTTATTGTTTTTATAATTTGTAAAGATACTCAAGTATTGATGAATAATATGATTAAGTTTTAACGTTCTTCCTAGATTTGCATGGTATCAAGAGGAGGTTAGATTTTAGTATCCCCTGGGGGTAGTTTAAAAAAATTAAACCCACTGGTTGAATTCACGAAACTTTATCCAAAAAATGTTAGGAATTATATATATATATATATATATATATATGTATATATATATATATATATGTATATATATATATATATATGTATATATATATATATATATATATGTATATATATATATATATATGTATATATATATATATATATATCCTAGATATGGGTGTCAAACTGATATATTTGAGGAGAAAAAGCAACTAAAATATGGTTGTATAATACTCCATCCATTTCAAAATGTTATTTTTGTTATTTTTTGTACAATTTTCAATGTACATTTTGAAAATCAATATCTTCGATTATGTATAACTAGAAATTATAGAAAGCTGATAATGTTAAATATATATTGAAAAGAATATAACCAAAGTTATACATGACTATTCTTTTTTATTATATATTAGTAAATATACAAAATTAAAATTTTGGCTCAACTATCGAGACATTCCAAAAGGAAAGAAAAAAACCCGAAGGAATTATAAAATGAGAAACTTGAAAATAAAACTAAAGAAGCAAAACAAGAGCTAAACCAAAACAATAACTAAACCAAAGGAAAAAAAACAAAAAGGAAAAAATAACATATAGTAAACCTGCACCATCTAGCCCCCAGGGCAAAGCACGCTTGTTTGCTTCAATGTTACGCGTAATTTTGGGGAAACCTTGATTAATTAAATAATCTTATTTAAATAGTCTGAGACTATGTCTTTTGAAATTATTGTTTGCTTATTAGAGTCCATTTTTCTTAAACCTCATTACGAAATTCGTGTACCATATATGTAATTCACACATGATTATATACATGAAAATTACAAATAAAAGGAAATGTGGTGTGTGGTGGGTGTTTAAATAGGTCCATTAAGTGACTAGTAACAATTTGTTTTTTGTATTCCAAAGCCTTTTATGGCTAAGTAATGAAATGAACCAAATTATATAAAAAAAAGTGACTAGTAACATTTTTCAAGTTGAAAATCAACTTAGTAAGAAAATAAGAATACGAGACATAATACTAGGTGCCTAGGTGTATACCATCCCTTTTGATTCATTTATATCTTTACTCTTTCACGAGGAAGAAAAACACCACAACAAGGATTCCAAAATTGAGTTGACTAGTATAAGATTATGTTGGAACATTTAGGCCCTGTTCTTTTGAACTTATTTTGGCTGAACTGAATTGAACTTATTTTATTTTTGCTGAACTGAACTTATTTTTGCTGAACTGAACTTATTTTTACTTATTTTTGCTGAACTGAACTTATTTTTACTTATTTTTGCTGAACTGAACTTATTTTGGCTGAATTGAATTTATTTTTGCTGAACGGAACTTATTTTTGCTGAACTGTATTAACATAATATTATCAATACTTATTATTATAATAATTAATAAATATTAACATAATATTATCAATACTTATTATTATTATTTTATTATTTTATAATAATAAATAATAAATAATAAATAATAATAAATAATAATAGTAATAAATAATAAATAATAATAATAATAAATAATAATAATAATAATAATAAATAATAAATAATAAATAATAAATAATAATAGTAATAAATAATAAATAATAATAATAATAAATAATAATAATAATAATAAATAATAAATAATAAATAATAAATAATAAATAATAAATAATAAATAATAAATAATAAATAATAAATAATAAATAATAAATAATAAATAATAAATAATAAATAATAAATAATAAATAATAAATAATAAATAATAAATAATAAATAATAAATAATAAATAATAAATAATAAATAATAAAAATAAATAATAAATAATAAAAATAAATAATAAATAATAAATAATAAATAATAAATAATAAATAATAAATAATAAATAATAAATAATAAATAATAAATAATAAATAATAAATAATAAATAATAAATAATAAATAATAAATAATAAATAATAAATAATAAATAATAAATAATAAATAATAAATAATAAATAATAAATAATAAATAATAAATAATAAATAATAAATAATAAATAATAAATATTAAATAATAAATAATAAATAATAAATAATAAATAATAAATAATAAATAATAAATAATAAATAATAAATAATAAATAATAAATAAAAAATAATAAATAATAAATAATAAATAATAAATAATAAATAATAAATAATAAATAATAAATAATAAATAATAAATAATAAATAATAAATAATAAATAATAAATAATAAATAATAAATAATAATAATAATTAATAACAAATAATAATAATAATAAATAATTAATAATAAATAATAAATAAATAAAAATAAAAAAAATTAAAAATTAAAAAATTAAAAAATTAAAAAAGTAAAAAAAATTAAAAAATTAAAAATAAAAATTCATCGTTATTATAATTATAATATTATTAATAATAACAATATTAATAGTAATATTGAAAATAAAAATAATACTTCCTCCGTCCCAGAAAGATCTGAACATTTGTTGGGACACGTAGTTTAAGGTGATAAGTTGTGGTATGGTTATCAAATGTTTTTTTATTTAAAAAGTAGATGTGATATGAGTTGGTGGGGTATTTTTTATTAGAGTAGAGAGAAAGTTGGGTAACTTTTTATTGATAAAAGGTAGAGTGTGGGCCAAAGATGTGTAAAAGAAATAATACATTAATGGTGGGACCATATCAAGAATGGAAGTGTTCAAACTAATTTGGGAGAAACATAAAAGGAAAGTATTCAGACTATTATGGGACGGAGGTAGCAATTACAACATTAGACAAGACATAACTTATTTTTGCTGAACTGAACTTATTTTTACTTATTTTTGCTGAACTGAACTTATTTTTACTGAACTGGACTTATTTTTACTTGTTTTTGCTGAAAATAAGTCCAAAAGAACAGGGTCTTATAGTGTAATGGGTTTTATAAGCTCATATGGTTCTATACTAGAAGAGGAGGAGGTCTAGTATGCTAAGATTAGAATGCGCAAAAACACGTGAAACAATCAAGCAAAACAGGAGGTTGGTCGCGGGTCGTGACCAGGAGGCCGTCGCGGGTCGCGACCAGCGCGCTGTCGCGTCTCGCGATCTGTATCGCGGGTCGCGACGTGTGTTCTGTTTTGGGGCGTGAAATTTTACGTGGACGGTTTATAACCGTTGTATTGTGTACGTTATCCTTTTAATGACGATTAAGGATTCTTAATCAGGGGATGAAAGGGAGATTATGGCAATAACAGCTCTAATCTATGAAGGTAATATTTATATATGACCTTTGTCATTCTTATGAGTGGATGAAAAATCAGTTTTTCAGATTCCAAAAGACTTGCTTTGCTTGAGAGAAACCTTGCTATTTTCTCTCTAGTGTTCTTCACAAACTACAAACTAAAAGTTCTTGTTGATTCACATAGAAGATCATCTTGTGAATTGTTTTCTCCATTGTATCTCATTAGTTATTTCGTGTTAACCCGGTGATCCTAGAGGGGCGAAATTAACTAATAGGAAAGCATAGTTTCCGTGCCTTGGAGTGGTATATCCGGTTCCCTTGTTTGATCACACTTCTAACAATCTATTAGTTTAATTTCTTCTTTTCGGATATGGCTCAATCACTCAAGGACATGACTATGAACTTCCAAAAGTTGGACAAGTTTGAGGGGGTGGGTTATCGGAGATGGCAAAAGAAGATGCACTTCTTGTTGACAACTTTGAATGTGGTGTATGTTCTTTCAACACCCATGCCACCATTCCCGAAAGATGGAGAGGAAGAGTCCGTGGAGACTACAAGGAAGAGAACAAAGTAGGAGAATGATGACTACATTTGCCGGGGTCACATCCTCAACTCCCTTACCGACACTTTGTTCGATCTTTACCAAAATGTGGAGAGTGCAAAGGAACTTTAGGATGCTCTTGAGGCCAAGTATATTTCGGAAGATGCTTCAAGTAAGAAATTTCTTTTTAGTAATTTTAATTCATTTAAAATGACTAATGATCGGCCTATTGTAGAGCAATGTCATGAAGTTCATCATATTTTGAACCAAATAAGATCACATGGTATGGTGATGGATGAGGCTATTGCGGTTGCCTCAATCATTGATAAATTACCACATTCTTGAAAAGACACTAAGCATTCCCTGAAACATAGGAAGGAAGATATGTCCATGGAGCAATTAGGAACTCATCTTCGTATTGAAGAGGGTATCCGGGCTCAAGATGGGGTTAAGGATACTACTACTAGTATTCCTAAGTCTACCGTGAATATGGTAGAGGTTGGTGGGTCTAGTGGGACTAAGAAATCCAACAATAACAACTCTAAAACCAATTTTGCAAACAAGAAGATGAAGACCCTCACTTGTTGGGTATGCAATGGACCTCATCTCAAGAGGGATTGTCCTTCTAAGAAGAAGAAGAAGACAAAGAATGAACAACCTAGTGTTGTTAAAAACCCAGGTAAAGTTGAGCATGAAAATGTAATTGAAGAAATGAATTTTGTGGCTATGATTTCTGAGATTATGTTTGTGCAGGTTGATGATTTTTTGGTGGATAGATTCGGGGGCTTCTAGACATGTGTGCAATAATAAGCACTTCTTCAAGTCTTTGGAAGAATTGGATGATGGTCCAATCTTGTATATGGGGAATGATTCTACGGTAAAGGCCAAGGGCATAGGCCAAGTAGAATTGTTGTTAACCTCGGGAAAGACTTTAACTCTCCGGGATGTCGTTTATGTACCGGAAGTTAGGAAGAATCTTGTGTCGGGGGGTCTTTTGAATAAATTTGGTTTTAAAGTTGTATTTGAATCGGATAAGTTTATTGCTTCCAAGGGTGGTATTTATGTAGGACAAGGATTTTATTGTAATGGGATGTTTAAATTTAGTATTAATAATGCAATTGATACTAGTTCTATTTACATGCTTGATGTTTCTTCTCTATGGCACAATCGATTATGTCATGTAAACTATCGTAGATTATATGACATGTCTAAGCTAGGTTTAATACCTTCTTTCAATTTAAAGTTAGAGAAGTGTAAGACATGCATGCTAAATAAGATTACAAAGAATCCTTATCCTAGTGAGATTAGACAAACGGTATTGCTAGAATTGGTGCATAGTGACTTGTGTGACTTTCATAGTTCACTTTCTTTGGAAAATAAAAAATATATTATACCTTTTATTGATGATTTTTCAATGTTTTGTTAAATATATTTATTATTTACTAAAGATGAAGCACTAGAAAAGTTTAAGATTTTTAAGACCGAAGTGGAACTTCAAATAAAAGACTTCGGACAGATAGGAGTGGTGAATACTATAATCCTAGTTATTTTAGTTCCATTGGTGTAATTCATGTAACAACCGCACCATACTCAACTCAAAGTAATGGTATAGCAGAAAGGAAAAATAGGGTTCTAAAAGAAATGGTTAACACTATGCTTTCTAATTCGGGTCTTAATGACGGTTTTTAGGGTGATGCAATTAACTGCATGTTATATATTAAATCGGGTTCCAAATAAGAGAAATAAGACTACCCCTTATGAACTTTGGTGTAACAAAAAGTCTAATCTCAATTACCTTAAGGTATGGGGTTGTAGGGCAATTGTCAAATTGACGAAACCTAAAAGGAAAACTTTAGGTGAAAAGGGAATTGATTGCATGTTTATAGGTTATGCGCGCGGTACATAGCAAAGCTTATATGTTTTATGTCATTGAGCCAAATAATATTGTCTCTATCCATACTGTGATAGAGTCAAGGGATGCAATATTTGATGAGACTCGATTCTCATCGATTCCAAGACCAAAGGACATGATACCTAGTACTAGTTCCAATGTTGTGGATGACATTAACAATGATCATGATACTACAACACCGGAAATTAGGAAGGGAGTCTATTGTGACTCAAATTTCATATTGTTGCAATATGGAGGAGGATCCTAGGACCTTTGATGAGGCTATGAAGTCTCATGATTCTGCTTTCTGGAAAGAGGCAGTGAATGGTGAAATGAATTCAATAATGGGAAATCATACTTGGATTTTAGCTAATTTACCTCCCGGCTGCAAATCACTAGGTTGTAAGTGGATTTTCGTAAGGAAAAGGAAGATCGATGGAACCATACTAAAACATAAGGCCCGGTTAGTGGTCCAAGGTTTTAGGCAAAGATATGGTATCGATTATTTTGACACTTATGCTCCGGTTGCTAGAATAGCTACCATTAGACTTTTGATAGCATTGGCTGCGATTCATGGTCTAGTAATTCACCAAATGGATGTCAAAACTGCCTTCCTTAATGGTGAATTGGAGGAGGAAGTGTACATGAATCAACCTGAAGGTTTTGTAGTCAAAGGTCAAGAGACTAAGGTTTGCAAATTAGTTCGATCCTTGTATGGTCTTAAACAAGCACCTAAGCAATGACATCAAAAATTTGATGAGGTCATTTTGTCTAGTGGTTCAAAATAAATCAGTCCGATAAGTGTGTATATAGTAAATTTGATAATAACGGTAATGGAGTTATAATTTGCTTATATGTTGATGATATGCTTATCTTTGGGACTGGTTTGGAACAAGTGGAAAAGACCAAAGTCTTTCTCTCTTCTAGCTTCTCCATGAAATATTTGGGTGAAGTGGATGTTATTCTAGGTATTAGAATAATGAGAGGTAAAGGGTCAATTTCTTTATCACAATCTCATTACATTGAGAAAGTGATCAAGAGGTTTAATGAATCGAACTCGACTCATTTTGCTACTCCGATGGATCCTAGTGTTCACTTGGTTCCGAGTAGTAGTACTCCTATTTCACAATTGGAGTATGCAAGCTTAATTGGAAGCTTGATGTATGCTATGACTAGCACTCGGCCGGATATAGCTTTTGCTATTGGTAAACTCAGTAGATATTTGAATAAAACCTTGGATTATGTCATAACTTACAAAGGAGAACCTTCTATTCTCGAAGGTTACTCGGATGCTAGTTGGATTTCCAATAAGGAAGATTATTCATCCACAAGTGGATGGGTGTTTCTTCTTGGAGCAGGTGCTATTTCATGGGCATCCAAGAAGCAAGCATGTATAACGGATTCAACTATGGCATCGGAATTCATTGCATTGGCTTCTTGTTGCCAAGAAGCGGAATGGCTAAGGAATGTGTTGAGTGAGGTTGCTTGTGGGTCAAACCTATGTCACCTCTTGCTATTCATTGTGATAGTGCATCAACCATAGCTAAAGCTTATAGTGAAGTCTACAATGGCAAGTCAAGGCACATTGGAGTTAGACATAGCTATGTGCGTGAAATGATAAGGAATAGTTGTATAACTATTAATTTTGTTCGGTCTAGTTTGAACTTGGCTGATACGTTTACTAAACCGTTGTCAAGGGAACTAGTGAACAAAATGAACAAAGGGATGGGTCTTAAGCCTATTGAACAACCTATGGTGAAGGAAAACTCAATTTGACGTCTAATACAACGTTAGATCTCGAATTCAATGAGGATAGTACTTCTCTAAAAGGTTGGGAGCACTTGTTTAACACATCCCAAGGTTAGTGCTTGTTTCTACAATGTTAAGAGGTTGAATTTATTTCTTAATAAATCTTTGATAAGTGCTCAATTGTAAGAGCATGTTCGTAAAGATTTACCTATACAAGCTAGAGGTTTGGCCGCTTCACCAAGTCTAAGGCTTGACTTGGAACGCTTATGAATGGATATGGACACCAAGGCTTCATAGGTGTCGGAGGTTAAGAAGCTTAACTAAGTTTATGCTTATGTGTATTAGTATCTTCAATGATTTGTGGTGGTTATATGATTCAAAGCTTTGTCTATCATTATGATCGAAATTATTGTAAAGTTTCTTTTACTAAGCGATTCAATCGTAAGATATTTTCATGATGCATGAGCATGTTTTGTTTGTGATTTATAGCAAGTTGAAAAACTTTTCAACATTGCCCTATAAATGGGAGGAGGATTGTTGGAACATTTATAGTGTAATGGGTTTTATAAGCTCATATGGTTCTATACTAGAAGAGGAGGAGGTCTAGTATGCTAAGATTAGAATGCGTAAAAACATGTGAAACAATCAAGCAAAACAGGAGGTTGGTCGCGGGTCGCGACACCCGTCTCGAGTCGTGACCAGGAGGCCATCGTGGGCGATCTGTATCGCGAGTCGCGACGTGTGTTCTGTTTTGGGGTGTGAAATTTTACGTGGATGGTTTATAACCGTTGTATTGTGTACGTTATCCTTTTAATGACGATTAAGGATTCTTAATCAGGGGATTAAAGGGAGATTATGGCAATAATAGCTCTAATCTATGAAGGTAATATTTACATATGACCTTTGTCATTCTCATAAGTGTGGATGAAAAATCAGTTTTTTAGATTCCAAATGACTTGCTTGGCTTGAGAGAAACCTTGCTATTTTCTCTCTAGTGTTCTTCACAAACTACAAACTAAAAGTTCTTGTTGATTCACATAGAAGATCATCTTGTGAATTGTTTTCTCCATTGTATCTCATTAGTTATTTCGTGTTAACCCGGTGATCCTAGAGGGGCGAAATTAAACTAATAGGAAAGCGTAGTTTCCGTGCCTTGGAGTGGTATATCCGGTTCCCTTGTTTGATCATACTTCTAACAAATTAAGGCTCTGTTTGGCAACACATTTAAATCACCTTAAATGAGTAGGTGCTAAAAGTTTAAGTCACCTAAAATAAATAGTCGTGTTTGGGGTAAGAGCTTAGATAAAATTTAAGCTCAAAAATTGACTGAAATCGAGTTGCCTTCAAATATAACATCTCAATTTATGGTGCTGAAATTTCCAGCTACCTTATAAGTTCAGCTCTTTTTAGCTACCTTATCAGTTTCAACTCTATTTCGGCTTATGTTCCCAAACATAGCCTAAGTATTCTCATAGGACTGATGAAGTTTGGCAGTAATTTGTTGAAAACAAATTGGATTTCGAATCGGATCGTTTTTTTTACATAGGTTTAGCCGTGTAGCAAGTAGCTACAATACAACATCAAGTCACTAACTGCGTAACTCAGTACTGACACGGTCTGAAATTAGAATGCACATAAATTCATATCACAATTACTCGTAGGTACTCCCTTTGTTTTCTTTTAATTGTTACACTTACCCTTTTTACACATGTCCATGCAAACCTTTGAGGACATATATTTTTAGTTTTGTATTTGTAAAAATTATAAAAAGTACATATTAATAAAATAAATGTTAAGACGAATCTAACAAGATCTCACATGGCTATGTTTTTATTCACGTATAAATCACAAACAATAGTCAAAGTGAAATTTGTGTATAATACAAAATGTCAAAATGTAATAATAAAAAAAATGTTAAATTGGAACAATAAAAAAATTGGTAATTTGGTATGCAGTGTTACTGTGGGGCAAAGTTATCAAATGAGCCAAGAAAAACATGTGCGCTAGGGGGCCGCGGCACTTGCCTCATGTCTAGTACTTATTAGACAATTGTTCTATTTTCTCATGTGTACTTGTTTTGCATGTCGAAATTAATAAGTTGTACACTACTAAATTTTTTGGGACCCCACTAGAGAACCCTTTAGTAAGAAGAACTCTACTGGACCAACACCTTTCGCAGATGAGTCAGCCCAGCTACACAGGTCAACGTTGGAGAGTAGGGGATATAAGGGAATCCCTAATCCCAAACACAGAAAGGTGGTGGGGTTCGAACTTATGAGTTCTCCACCACCTCCACCAAGCAAGCTCGGTTGTACACTACTAATATTATTGATATCTATCTTTCATGGTGTATTTATCCAATGAATATATCAAGTTTTTTCTGATTGTAATTTTTCCAGGGTATAGTCTTTTAACTCAAAGCTTCTAACGTACATAAGATGTTAAGAGCATATGTTTAGTACACAAGGTAAGGTACTTACTGCAAATTATATCATCATATTTGATTAATATTAATAGCAGTACATCTTTCAGTAGCTTACACACTTGTTCAAGAGAGCAAATATTTAACAAGGCAAATCAAAATAAAACCGTAATTATATTCCTGTACACTTCTAAATTCATCTATGTATAGCATCAGTTACTCTTAATCAACACTTGCAACGTAGTATAATTTCTTACTTCTCTTAAATAATACTAAGATCTCAATTTCCGAGATCAACTCGAAGAGAAAGCTGATGTTTGAGGTCATCTCCAATATGAAGAGTATGCTCACCCATTTGGATTCTTCTAATCCCAAACTCATCAGCTGTACTAAGATGCTTGCAAACATGTATGTTCATCCTGACTCGCTGTTGCGAACCCGCTAAGACATGGACCTTCTTAAACCCAATAAGATGCTTCTCGGATGACTGGTCTCGACCGGGTGGGGTCGAGAACACGAGGACCGTGTGGGAACCATCGGCCTCGCCGGTGTTTTTCACATCGATGTGAAGGTTTAAGGAAGTTGTGGTGTCACATTTTGTGTGTAACACTCTTACGGCATTGTTGCTCAATGTGGTGGTGTTTGTATTTGTATAGTGGTTGGATAGGGGTACCATGACTTTTGTTGGTGCTTGGGCCAAGGATTGGGAAAACCGGGTGTAACTTAACCCGAATCCAAAGGGGAATACAACCGGCCCCCTATAAAAACGGTAGGTGCGTCCTGGATAACCTCTTACTGGATTGGCTCGCATCGCTAGATCCGTCATTGCAATCTTTGCTACATAGTCTTGAGGATACCATGTCATCGGTAGCTTTCCTCCTAGAAGAATACCGAGATATAGAATTAGACAAATTAGTTAATTTAGCAAATCTAAGTAATCCATTTATAATAATAAGAAAATAGAATAACTTGTTAGTAGTTGTTAACCTGGATTAGTGGTACCAAAGAGGACATCAGCAATAGCAATACCACCAGCTTGACCAGGATAACCAACCCACACAATGGCACTTATTTTTGGGTCAACTTTTGCAAAGGAGACATCCACAGGCCCACCACACATCAAGACCAAAATAGTTGGGCCTCTTGAGGCCCTGGCCACCTTTGAAATTAACTCTTGTTGGTGGCCCGGTAAAAGGACCGATGTCCTATCACGGGCTTCAGCCTCAATTGATTGGTCCAAGCCCATTACTAGCACTGTTGCATCAGCATGAGTTGCTGCTGCAATAGCTGCCCCAAATTGTTGTTTGCTACTACAAGCAACGCCTACACATCCTGCTTGGTGGGTCGTTTTCGCATACCTTGCTATGCCTTGTAAGGGAGATGTGTACCCACATGCAACACCTAGAATCGTATAAACCACGTTATTATCATTTGAGATACGAGAAAACATCGCGAATTTCTAGTAGGCTTTGGATTACCGAGTGATCTATGCAACTATTTTTGCAATTTATAGTTTTAAAATGTGACGACTAGTAAGTCAAGATTTTGTGTAGTACGAAAATCATTACAGGAGATTTACCAGCGTAGTTACCGATCATGGTGACTGTGGCATCGGCATTAGGCCCAATAACAGCAATAGTACGGTGACGGACCGTGGACAAGGGCAGCGACCCGGGCCGGTTTTGGAGAAGAACTATCCCTTGATGGGCAGCCTGAAGGGCCAGTTCTCGATGGGCTGGACTGCAAACATCTCTTGGGCCTAAGTTTCCAAAGGGTTGGGCCGATGGTTCACCATCAAACATGCCTAATCTCATTTGGACAGTGATAGTGTTGGTTAAGGCCTGATTCACATCAGCCTCTGTCATTAGTCCTCTATCTATGGCACCTTCCGTGTGCACTGCTAGGAAAGGCCCACAATCCAAGTCCAAGCCTGCATTTAATAATATAAAAATATTAGCTCCGGGACATTATCTCAAAAGATTTTAATCAACCAAATTGCAAATGAAGATTAATGAAATTTTAGGAAAGACAATATGATGATCAAACCATCATTTTAAAGAAAATAATTTACAAAAAAAAAATAGGAAAAAAGTTATTAGTCATACAAATAAAGTTTAAAAATAATGCGAAATTTATATAATAAAAAATTCAAAATTTAAGAATTTGGGTAAAACGTTAAGTGGACTGAAAATAATCACTTGGTTAAAAACGCCTAATAGAAGACGAACTCTAGATGTACATATGTTTTTAATTTGTTTGCGATTAAAACGACTAACCAGCTTTGATCGTATCGGCTACTGCTTCCTCAGGAGTTTTGGTGTAATGTTTAGAATCATACACTACACCAACTGAATCACAATCAGATACAATATACCTAACAAAAACATCAACAAAATTGATCAATTATAGGAGCATTGATTTGAGAGATGGAAATTGACAAATTTTATGAGAAAGGAAATTTGGTTACTTGCCCATTAAGACGCCACTGGCCACGAATTGTGTTGCGAAGAATATCTGGGTCAGCACAAGTGGGCTTGCCATTGACATGGTTGTAGGAACACATTACACTCGCAACTTTTCCCTCTAGTACACAAGCCTTGAAGGGCACATTATATGTGTCCTCCAAATCTTGCTTGCTCACCTATGCACCCATTTAATATTTTGTTACAAAACTTTCAATTGCACATATAAACATTTTTTTTAATTATTAAAGAACAAAACTAAAACTTCTAGTGAAAAAAAATTATAAATTTTGAATTAACGTAGAAAAACAGAGAATAATTCTAATATGTAGAACTTGGGAGTATTTTTTAGCTATTGAAAAAGGAGATAACTAATGCTTAAGAGAATTAATTCTTTCCATAATGATTAAACCGTGTTCAATTAAAAGGATTTGACGAATATAGTACTCCCTCCGTCCCATAATATAGTGCCTACTTCATTTTTGGTGGGTCAAACTTTACAATCTTTGACCGAATATTCTCATTTATATATATAAAAAAACATATTCATGTGGGATCTTGTTAGATTCGTCTCAATGTGTAGTTTCATTATATCAACTTTTTATATTTTTTATTAATACGAAATTGAAGATATTAAAGGTCAAAGTTACGTCTTGGAGACCGTGTAAAAAAGAAACAAGCACTATATTATGGGACGGAGGGAGTATTAAGAAGGTTGAACATAGTCCTAAGGGTTATGATAAGTAGCTCAAGTAGAAATATGAAACTTTTCATAGAACAACCACACATAATTTTATCATGAACTTCTAAACTTAATACAGTGTTGAAAGGTGTTTTTGATTAATATTCGCCGCAAAACTTTATTATTATCAATATTATTAAGGTGATCATCTATTAAAATCTATGGTTTCCATCCATATATTAGGCTCAAAAGTACTTATTGCTCGACCAATCATTTAAAACAAGATTAATACAATTACTCGTATCTATAATCATGTCTACTTATTTGTTGAAATATTTTTATCTATCTTCTAATTAGAAGTATATGATATCATTGTTTTAGATTGTCATATTTTAACGACACGGAGTTGCGTCCAAGAATTGTACCCAGGTTAGCTCATTATCACAATTATCCATCCACGACATACATGTCTTGCATCAACTCCCATCCTTTTCAAGTACTAGTACCACAAAAATATAGAAGTATTGAACAACTTTAATTTTATTATACGGTTTTTTCACCATATACCCCTAACAAATTTTTTTTTGCACCATATACCCTCACAAGTTTCCAAATTCACCATATACCCCCGACGTTTTAAAAAATACATTCACTTACCCTTATGACTAACGGAAGCCTAACGCCGTTAGTCATTAACCCCTAATCCCTCCTCTAACCCTAATTAACTAACTTAAATCTACCTCTAATCCTAACCCTAACCCCTAATCTAATACCTTAACCTTAACCCTTACTCTTACCACCCCTCACCCCAGTGGCCCACCACCCAGCCCCACCACCCCACTGCCCCACCACCCAGCCAGCCCCCTCCCCTTCCCCACCACCCCGAAGCTACCCTCCCCATGCTTGCCCCACCTCCCCTCCCCCCACCACCCCCCGGAATCCCCCTCCCCACTCCCCGAATCCCCCCACCCCTTCCCCGGCCGACGCGCGACCCTCCCCCTCCCCACAAGAACCCGAAAGATTGATTCTCCTGCAACTCGTTAGAGAATCAATACTCGCAACTCACCGGAGATTTGCTTGTAGATCTCGAAGTGTACATAGTGCTTGGTGGTGGATTTCTTCGGTTGAAAAGCGAATCCTTTATTCTCGAAGAAATCGAAGGTTTGCCATAATTCATACTCCATAATTTGTAGTCCGCAACTCACAATTCTCTTCAATACCCGCCATAATTCATACTCCAGTTTCTTTTTCTTTTTTTTTTTTTTTTTAGTTTTGCTTCGATTTTGTTGTAGAATTGTGAAAATAAGAACCAATGATACAATCGAAGGTCTCGATTGTGAAATTAGGGGGATGGCGGAGAAGCAACGGTGAGGATGCTACATTTTGTTGATGGTGAGAGGGGAGGGGCGGCTTCGGGGTGGTGGGGAAGGGGAGGGGGACTGGCTGGGTGGTGGGGCTGGCTGGGTGGTGGGGCGGGGGGAGGTGGGGGCTGGCTGGGTGGTGGGCCAGTGGGGGGAGGGGTGGTAAGAGTAAGGGTTAGGGTTAGAGGTAGATTTAGGTTAGTTAATTAGGGTTAGAATGGGGGATTAGGGGTTAATGACTAACGGTGTTAGCCTTCCGTTAGTCATAAGGGTAAGTGGATGTATTTTTTAAAACGTCGGGGGTATATGGTGAATTTGGAAACTTGCGAGGGTATATGGTGCAAAAAAAATTGTCAAGGGTATATGGTGAAAAAACCGTTTATTATAAGGTTCTCACTATTCACAATTTTTTTTAGAGAGGTCAGGTCATCACTTCTCATTTCTACTACATCACTTATAGTCTTACATAGTCCAATTTACTTATTGTCCAAATTGTAAGGCGGACTTACATAATACTTATTATACTTATACTAGCAAAACTAAAATCTAACATCTAAAATCTTCTCTTTGAAAACTAATACATTATACTTCGTCTGTTCTTTTTAGATGTAACATTGCACTTTGGCACAATTATGACCTAGCTATAATATCTCTAATTGTATAAAAGTAAAAATTATAAAAAATATATATTTGTAAAGTGTATATCGTGACGAATCAAATTAAATAAGATCTCACATGACTATATATATGTATAAATAACAATTAATTGTCAAAATGTATTGGATGAATAGTATCAAAAGTCAACATGTTACATCTGAAAAAAAAACAGAGTGAGTATATTTTTGGTATGGAAAATCCAAGGGAATCTTTTTTATTATAGATTAATTACGAATGGACCAATTGAAATAAAGGACCACTAAATTATTACAATAAAACGCTATATAACAAGATAATAAATAGGGGAAAAAAAAAAAATCAAAGAAAGCAAGAAAAATAAAAATAGAAAACACTTACTCTTGCATTAAAATGGAAGCGATCAACACCATTCCAATTGTCAAGATCATAAGCTGTATAATGATTGCAACAAGCAGCAACTTTCAACCTGTTCTTGTTATAATTACCTTGAAGCCCTCGAACATAACTTGCTGCATATTTGCCTGCTAAACTGGGGTCTTCTCCAGGAGTTTCTTGACCTCTACCCCACCTTGGGTCACGAAATATATTCACATTTGGACTCCAATATGTTAATCCTCCTGTTCCTCCATTATACATTGCTCTTGCTTCATCTGACACCACCTATATTATTACCAACAAATTTATTATCATTCAAACTCACCTTTTGATGTAGTGCATGTTTATAATCTTGATTCATACTTTTTGTTCTCAATTAGTTGTCATTATCTAATGAATTCCCCATCTTCCTAGCTATAACAAAATTTCACTTGCTTTTTCAAAAGTTAGGCTATGTTCAGTTCACCTTATTTTTGCTTATTTCAGATCAGACCAGATCAGATCAGAAAAAATAAGTTCAGATTAGATAAGTTCAGATTATGCTTATATTTAAAAACTTATTATTATTGTTATTATTATCATGATTATTATGATTATTAGTATTATTAATGCTATTATTGTTATTGTATTATTATCATTGTTATTATTGTTGTTGTTGTTGTTGTTGTTGTTGTTGTTGTTGTTGTTGTAAATATTACTTTATAACTATTACCATTAATATTACTATTTACTAGTACATTTGTTCAAAAAGATTATTATTATTATTATTATTGTCGTTGTTGTACTTATTAATTATTAATATTGGTAATTATTATTAATGTCGTTGCTATTATTATAAATGAATTTTGTTGTTGTTGTTGTTGTTGTTGTTGTTGTTGTTGTTGTTGTAAATATTACTTTATAACTATTACCATTAATATTACTATTTACTAGTACATTTGTTCAAAAAGATTATTATTATTATTATTATTGTCGTTGTTGTACTTATTAATTATTAATATTGGTAATTATTATTAATGTCGTTGCTATTATTATAAATGTCATTCATATCACTATTTGAAGCTATTTGTGTTCAAGAAGAAGAATGCTCTTTTAGCATTTGTACGTGTTCCTTTTATATTTGTTCTAATTAATAATTTTGATATGTGATGTTCTTTTTGATGTTGTACATATAACGAACATGACAATTGTATATGATGTTTATTTTTTAAAATAATTTTGGTAAAATAATATAAATTATATGTTACTGGTTTATATAAAACATGAGTAGCATGAGATAACCTAATGGTGTTGTCATCACGTTCAAAATTTTCCTCACAAAGGATTTCAACTTATCTTTAAAAACAAAGTTTATATAGAACAAGACAACGATATAAGAAGAATATTTAACCATTTTGTTCAAGATCATATGATTATATATATTTATAGGTTTATTTATAATAAAAAAAGAACAATTTCTTGATATAACAAAGAACATGGTTAGTTAAATCCAAACATGTCATCAATTTAAAAATAACATCTATCTTTTATTTTTAAAATGTGTTCTTTAAATAGATTTTGTATGCCCTTTCAGTATATGTTCTTTTTTTAATATCATTATATGTTATTTTCATTACTACCTAAATTCTTATTATTAACGGACCTTGAACATGAACAATATGTTCTCTTTAATTTACCATGAACAATATGTTTTTTTTTCACCAAAAATGTGTGTTCTTTTATTTTAATTTTTTTGGGCCCCTTTCGGGAACCCCGTGGTAAGATGAATTTTCTCTAGGCTGCCCTCGTACAGGGTCACTCACCTAGAGACCCAACAAGCCCCAACTCCACTCCCCCACCCACAACAATATTGAAATATATGCTTCCACTAAGATTTGAACCTTGGTCTCCCATAGCCATACCATTGGACTCAAGAGTCCTTGGTCTTTTATTTTTAATTGTAGGTTCATATACTAATGTGTTCTTTTTCAAAAAAAAAAAAAACTAATTATGCTATTATTATTATTATTATTATTATTATTATTATTATTATTATTATTATTGTCATTATGTTATCTATATTATTATTATTATTATTATTATTATTATTATATAATTCTTTTATTATTATTATATATCTATTATTATAAAATTATTATTATTATTATTATTAAAAATTATGCATAGTAATAAAATGATAGTAATAATAATACTAGTAATGAAATACAAAGTAATAATAATATTAGTAATAATATGTTTTGTAAAAGATAAGTTCAGATCAGATCAGATCAGATCAGAAAAAATAAGTTCAGATCAGATCAGATAAATTCAAATCAGTAAATTTAAGGTGAAATAAACATAGCCTTAAACCTTATAAATTTTGATCATATGTTTTCACTAGTATGTAAGAAGAGCCTTAGTTACCTCAATTTTGTAGTTTTAATTAATATGTAGCCAAAGATTTTAAAGGTCAAATGTATGTTTTTGCTAGGTAGTGTTGACTTGTTCAACTTTTTTTTGACTTACTTTAGATAAAATAAGTTTAGAGTAGTTTTAAAGTTAAGATACGTCAAAATAAGTTTCGATATATTCTATAAATCTTTAATAAGTTCCAATAATTAGTATTCATTATTGTTATTGTTATTGTTAAAAAATAATAGATAGATAATCATCTAAAATTTATTATAGTTATTCTTTTATATATCAGTGTTTAGTAACGATCATTAGTTTTTTTTTTGTACTACTATATTGATTGTTTATTATTAGTATTAATCTTATTTCCTAGTAAAATTTGCATAATAGTTTTAATAAATTTCAAATATAAATTTTGTTAACTTAATATGATAATTCAAATTTAATGGAATAAAACATATTTTTAGAGGACTATCCAAACTAACATATATAAAGTTTATTACTTCCTCCATTCCAAAATAAGTGAAACACTTGTTTCAAAAAGCTCTCACATAGATAAGAGAAGTGTTTCACTTATTTTGGAACGGAGGAAGTATATGATGAAGGGAGTATATATAAATAATTCCGTTGAAGGTAAAAATAATTTTCTTTTCAAGCTTTTTCTTTGGGGACATACCGACATCATACGATGTGGATGTTACAGAACACGTTGATCTATTCATTTACTTTTTTCCTAATGGCCAACAAGAGAATTAAATGAGGTTAGTAAGAACATTAAAACTGACGTAACAAAAATTAAAAGGAAAGGCCAAAACTAAGGCTATGTTTAGTTCACCTTATTTTTGCTTATTTCAGATCAGATCAGAAAAAAGAAGTTCAGATCAGAAAAAATAAGTTCAGATCAGATCAGAACAGATCAGATAATTTCAGATCTGATCTGATCAGATTAGATTAGATCAGATAAGTTCAGATCAGATCAGATAAGTTCAGTTTATGCTTATATTTAAAAACTTATTATTATTATTATTATTATTATTATTATTATTATTATTATTATTATTATTATCATCATCATGATTATTATGATTATTAGTATTACTAATGCTATTATTGTTATTGTAATAATTATTATTATTGTTGTTGTTATTAATATTATTATTATTATTATTATTATTATTATTATTATTATTACTATTAATATTACTATTTACTAGTACATTTGTTCACAAAGATTATTATTATTGTCGTTGTTGTACTTATTAATTATTAATATTGGTAATTATTATTAATGTCGTTGCTATTATTATAAATGTCATTGATATCACTATTTGAAGCTATTTGTGTTTAAGAAGAAGAATGTTCTTTTGGCATTTGTAAACGTTCTTTTTTATATTTATTCTAATTAATAGTTTTGATATGTGATGTTCTTTTTGATGTTGTACATGTAACGAACATGACAATAGTATATGATGTTTATTTTTTAAAACAATTTTGGTAGAATAATATAAATTATATATTAGTAGTTTATATAAAATATGAGTAGCATGGGATAACCTAATGGTGTTGTCATCACGTTCAAAAAATTTCCTACAAAGGATTTCAACTTATCTTTAAAAACAAAGTTTATATAGAACAAGACAACGATATAAGAAGAATATATAACCATTTTGTTCAATATCATATGATTATATATATTTATAGGTTTATTTATAACAAAAAAGAACAATTTATTAATATAACAAATAACGTGTTGTTAGTTAAATCCAAACATGTCTTCAATATAAAAAGAACATTTATCTTTTATTTTTAAAATGTGTTCTTTAAATAGATCTTGTATGCTCTTTCAGTATATGTTCTTTTTTTAATATCATTATATGTTCTTTTCATTACTACCTAAATTCTTATTATTAACGGACCTTGAACATGAGTGTTCTTTTATTTTTTATTTTTTTAGGCCCCTTTCGGGAATCTCGTGGTAAGATGAATTTTCTCTGGGCTGCCCTCGCACAGGGTCACTCACCTAAAGACTCAACAAGCCCCAACCCCCCTCCCCCACCCACAACAATATTGAAATATATGCTTCCACCAAGATTTGAACCTTGGTCTGCCATGTGGGAGGTAAGAAGCCATACCATTGGACCCAAGAGTCCTTAGTCTTTTATTTTGTAATTGTATGTTCATATACTAATGTGTTGTTTTAAAAAAAAAAAAAAAACTAATTATGCTATAATAATAATGATAATAATAATAATAATAATAATAATAATAATAATAATAATAATAATAATAATAATAATAATGATAATAATAATAATGATAATAATAATAATAATAATAATAATAATAATAATAATAATAATAATAATAATAATAATAATAATAATAATAATAATAATAATAGCATGATTCTGCCAGAGGTAGTTTCTCCAAATCAGGGTGCCTTCATTAGTGGCAGGAATATAATCAGCAATATTCTCCTCTATCAAGACCTTGTGAAAAGATTTGGGAAGGCAAGAAATCAAGTCAAAGGCATGCTTATGAAGGTTGATTTACAAAAAGCCTATGACTCAATAGAATGGAGCTTTGTGGAAGATTTGTTAAAGGCTCTGAATTTCCCTCAACACTTTATTGCTTGCATTATGGAGTGCATTACTACTCCAAAATTTACATTGCTTATAAATGGGGCTACTGAAGGCTATTTTGCTGTAAAAGAGGGCTTAGGCAAGGGGATCCCATGTCCCCCTTGCTGTTTGATCTATGCATGGATTATTTGACAAGAATCCTTACTTATATTGGTGAATTGAAAGAGTTCAAATATTTTACAGGCTGTAAAAGTTTGAATGTTAATCACCTTTGCTTTGCAGATGACCTTCTGTTATTCTGCAAAGGTGAAGCCATTTCTGCTTATCTGCTGCTACAGGGTCTTAAGGTGTTCACAGAGACTTCTGGTCTTCAGGCCAACACCCACAAATCAGCCTTTTATAGCACTGCAATGAAGAGTGATGAAATTGCTAGAGTTGGACATTTTTCTGGTTTCAAGCATGAAAGGTTACCTTTCAGATACCTTGGAGTTCCTATTAACTCCAAAAAGCTTACAGCTAGTGATTGTGAAGCTTTGGTGGAAAAAATGACTTGCAAGATTCGAATCTGGAGCACTAGACATCTATCCTTTGCTGGTAGGACCCAACTTATTAATTCTGTTTTGCTTAGTATCCACAGTTACTGGGCTCAGATTTTTGTTCTCCCTGGTTCTGTTTTGGATGCTATCAATGCTATTTGTAGGCATTTTTTGTGGAGTGGTAAGGCTCTTGGAGAGAAAGTTGTATATATTAAATGGGAAGATGTTTGCACTGCTAAAGCATTGGGTGGTTTGGGCTTTCGAAATATTAAGATCTTGGAATAAAGCAGCTCTTGGTAAGTTGATTTGGCATATTGGTTGTAAAAAGGATGAGATGTGGGTGAAGTGGATTCATTCATTTTACATCAAGAATAATAACTGGTGGGATTACCAAGCTCCACCAGGTGCTAGTTGGATTGTTAAACAGTTGTGCAAGGTGAAGAAGGAGCTGGAACACATTGGTATGTCTCAATGGCACCACAATCATGCTTATTCTATCAGAAAAGTGTATGATATGCTAGTTATGGGAAAGCCTAAAGTCCCCTGGGCTAATGGAGTCTGGAATAGAATGAATCTACCAAAGCACAAGTTTATTGCTTGGATAGGTACACAAGGCAGACTGAAAACGAAAGATAAGCTTCACTATTATAACATCACACCAGATGATCTATGCTGCTTATGTGGTAATGCAACTGAAAGTCATACACACCTGTTTTTTAATTGTGTATATAGTCAGAGAGTTCTGTACCAGACTCTGGAGTGGATTGGTGTTAATAATACAAGGAGGACCATCCAACAGTGGTTTACTTGGGCCAAGAGAAGTTATAGAGGCTCTAAAATGAGGAAAAGTGTATTGTGTATAGTTCTTACAGCAGTCATCTACCAGATATGGAAGACTAGAAATGAAGCCTTCTGGCTTTCTAAAGTTCATAGGCCTGAACATATTGTCAAAGACATTCAGTACATAGTTAAACATAGAATTACTAGATGCTCTTCTCCTAAATGGAGTAATAGAGATTGTGAATGGTTAGACACACTGTAATTTGGCCTGATTGGCCTGCTTAGTTATGTCCTTCTTTTTTAGGACTTAGGTTGTACATTGTTTTTTTTGGAATGATATAAACTTGCTTACTTACCAAAAAAAAAAAAAAAAAAAAAAAAAAAAAAAATAATAAGCGAATTTGTGGTAAATTTTGGTAGAAATTGGTGAACATAAATGAGGAAGATCTAGGAAGAAACAGTAACGGAGGAGAGAGAAAAAAAATTGGGTTAGGGTTAGTTCTTGAGTTCTTCAGTAGATTAAAAGAGTGAGAGAGGAGAGAGAAAATAAAATTTGAGGTTAAGAGTATATGGACAGAGAAGAGAGGAGAGAGAGTGGGCCCCGTGCTTAACCATGTTTAGAAATTATCACCGGAATATGACTCTAGGTCCTAAATGGTGAAGAAAAAACTAATGGGTCCTGAACAGTGAAAATTGTGAAAGTTCAGGTCCTTGTTGTGCCCTTAACTCAGCAAATGAATAAAATTCTGAAAAAAGTTTTATAAAGCAAATGAACAAAACATGATGGATTGAGTAATGATAATTTGGTGCATTTCAATGTTGCCAATCATCAAGTTTCATGACTCACGAGCTCGGGTTTTTCTGTTCTTTGTTTTGACCACTAATGTAACTTTCACCTTGTGTGACAAAAAATTTACTAGTTAATGTGGATTGCATGATTTTTTCTGTTGCAGATATCTTTACATCAAAAAAGACTCTCTTCAATTGTAGGTCATGAATGTAAACGTTAGGAAGTGTCATACTTTTTACATAAACAATGTGTTTTGACTTTTGCACACCCATATATGATAAGGATAGAGCCGAGACCAAAAAAAAAAAAAAGTATTAATTTTAATAAAAAAAAAAGGAATTAATTAAAAACATCACGAGAAATAAAAGAGTTAACAATTTTTTAAAGTGGGTAATATATATATAAGAAAAATACTTTAACTTGTTAATGGTGAAAATTTTAAAAGAAACTATTACTATAATAAACAATATTTGATGCATTCTTCTTATCTAAATCATTAATTACTTTGTTATGAAATTTCTCGATCAATACAAGAAAGCAACCCAATAAGACACTCATGCAACGACAATGACTAAATATACGCATTGAATATACTCCATCCGTTTCATTTTAATCTACACACTTTGACATTTTACACTATTCACAAATTTCACTTTGACCATCATTTGTGATTTATACGCGGATGAAAATATAGTCATGTGGGATCTTGTTAGATTCATCATAACATGTATTTTAATAATATGTACTTTTTATAATTTTTACAAATACAAAACTAAAGATATATGTCTTCAAAGTTTTGCATTGACATGCGTGAAAAGTGTAAGTGTGTATATTAAAATGAAACGGAGGGAGTATTTGCTAAAATTATTATAGAATATGTTACTATTTGGCTTTGAACATAAGTCAATATCTCATAGACACCTCAAGAAACGAAAAAGTTGTCTTTTTTTCCTACTCAAATAATGTTTGGTTACAAACAAATTTTTTATAGTATAAGATTACTAATAATTACATATGAATAATTCAACCAAAATGAAACATAACGTAAGTAATAATAATAATGAAAAAAGAAGAAGCTAATTAAGTGTAAGTGGTTGCAAATATTCGTTGAAAAAACGAAGAATAATCAAAGATTCAAACGTTTTTACCTCCAAAAAAAAGCAACTCATACTACCTACAAAGTTAAAGATGAGTATATTTATGTCAAAATCAGTATATTACCCAAGTATATAAATACATACATATTTCCTCCGTTTCGTTTTAAATGCAACAAAGGAATATTTTATATATCTCACAAAAAATACCCTTTTGTTGCATTTAAAACGAAACAGAGGAAGTATATGTAATAAATATACCTTTGTGGACCCATTTTTTTGACGTTTTCATAATTGCTAACTTAATTACAAATATAGACATTTCTGTTATAGAAAATTTTACTCTTAACGGAAAAAAGCGCTTGTATCTCACCTGTCCAATAGCTTCCCAAAGAGAGGCATTGAAGGAAGCAGCCGTGGTAATGACTTGGGGGAAGCTGGTGGCACCTGGAAAAGCGCCTTGGAATTTAGTCCCAGGCCCGACGTTAGACACGCCATGTAAGGCCTCGGACCACCACTCGTAGCCTTGAATTCCAAGTCGCGGAACTCCAGTCGCATTATTAACTAGTAATTTAACCTTTTCCTGCAGGTTCAACCTCCCGACAAGGTCTTGGACCCTTGCGTGTATCGGGAGGTTGACCCTACAGAAGCGCATGGCCCGGGTTAGACCATTCCTTGGATCACACGCGAATGGCACCCGGGCCTCTACGCTAAGGTTAAGACAAAAGAAAAAAACTAAGACAAGAAAAAAGTTGTTACGAGACATTTTTATTGGGTTGGTGATTAAGGAATAATATAATTTGCGTGTTTGTGTGGAATTATGAGGAAAATATATAGGGGTATTTATAAGGGAAGGTTGCGTAGAAAAATAGAAGAAATGATAGGGGGATAGTAAGAGGGTTTAAGGTTCATGATTGGTTTTCCACGTATTAGTTGAGATA
Source organism: Beta lomatogona (assembly GCA_947646795.1). NCBI lineage: Eukaryota > Viridiplantae > Streptophyta > Magnoliopsida > Caryophyllales > Amaranthaceae > Beta > Beta lomatogona. The sequence continues at coordinate 6,564,434 of CANSNZ010000949.1, read as the reverse complement.
CTTATAGAAAGATCAATGGAGGATGAAGTTTGCAAGTTGTGAAAGAAGAGAGAGAAAATATGGTGAGTGCAGGGTCATTTTTTAGATTATTGTGGCCCTATTCTTATAACAAAATGAGGCCCCTATTAACCTTCAAAAAACATAATTTATTATTGAAATTCTCCAATACTTTGGTAGAAACTACTACATTGATCATCATAATCAAACCTTCTGGCCACATATTAGACACGAATTAATGCATATTTGATCATAGTGGAGGAAATTTTTTTAATAAGTTTCAGTGGGGAAAAGAATTTCCAGATAAAAGTAATGCAAATAATCTTTCATACTCTTAAACAAGTCAGTAGGAAGGTGTATACGAATTAGTGTGTTCTTGCAGAAACACACAACCCAATAAACTTAGCAGTAAAATATTTTTTCAGGAAATTAAGTTTATACACAATTGTTGATTGCCTTCAAAGTTTAAACCAACTTAACCTTCTTAGCAATCCACACACAATGTCATCAATCATCTTCTACAACCATCAATAAAAGGTAAAAAAACAAGAAAGTAAAAAATAATTCGAGATTTTTCTTTCTTTTGAGAAACAGAAAAAAGAAATTTGAGAAGGATGATGAAGAAAGGGGTGAATTTTGATTGTGTTTTATAGTTGGGAAAAATTTTAGCCGTTTGACACATACACAATGGAGATTTAGTTGAGGAAAAAAATTGAATTAATTGTTGAACTGAAATCAATTCAAAGATTTTGAAGGACTTTGTCTTTATAATCAGCTTCACGAATTAAGAGAGATATCAATGGAAACTTGAAGGATTTGAAGCGTGATTTGGGGATGGAATTGAAGCGTGATTTGGGGTTTTTTTTTGGGGAAAGGATATCAGTAAATAGAGGAGAGAGAAGGGAGCATTTATTGTTTGACAAAATATCATTTTTTTTTTCCAATTGGGCTTAACCTTAAATTTAGGCCTCTTAAAAAATGTGGCCCTGTGCTGGAGGTCTTTTTGCACAGGCCAAAATCCGGCCGTAGAAAGCAAACTTCTATCACGGTTTTACTGACTTTCTAGGCATTGAGATCCTTTTGACTTTCATTGCAAGTTTGAGAAGAACATCATAGGAGTAGCTACTATTTGTTTGAGTTTTGATAAACATCTATCCAATAGATGTTGCAAAACATCTACCGCCTATTAAACAGCGCCAAGTGTCTTGTTTTTTGTTGGCCCAAATAAATACAACCTTTTTCATTTTTGAAACTTGTATATCTCAAAAAATATGTTTCAAAAAATATATAAAAAACACCAAAATTCATATATTTTTATTCTCTTCATATAGACATCCACTAGTTTTGCAGCCCGAGCGTTGCACGGGTTGTTGTTTATTTTATTTTTTTGCAAATTTTTTGTTTATATTATTGTTGATTTTGTGTTGCTGTGAAATGAGATTTTTCAACACCTTTGTATTTACATACTTTCTCCATTCTTTTTCTATTACAACAAATACTGCTTTGGATAGTTTCATCTTTTGGAACCATTCCACTTTTGGTAAAATAAACAACTATAGTTGACAATATTGTCTTTACTTTATGTTAATAAAACCATCATTGATTACTCAAATTGCCTCATAAATTTGCGTTTACATTATTAAGGAATTATTTATCCCCTATTCTAGTTAACTAAAGGGGATAACTACCCATTTTTTATTTCCTTAAAAACCATGCCCAAACCATTTGTTGCAGTAGAAAAAGAACGGAGAAAGTATTTGTCATTATACTGCAATTTCTAGATTTGTTATTGTGATATATAAATTTTATAATTTTTAATATTTAATTGAATATTGTATCTAAGTCTATTATTAAATGGTATCCCAATAATAGGTATGACTAACAATAGGTAACACAGTTTTATCATGAATAATACTCGAATAATACTTTAAGAAAGTAGAGGGCAATAATTTAATAGATGTAGGACATAAAGAATAGAGAAAACCATAAGTGTCAGCCACAACTTCAACTTTTAGTATAGCACATAAACACTAACGCATATAGAATGGAAGATGGGAAAACCAAAAAGAAGATCATAATGATAGGATTATGAATAAAATTAACCTCTACTAATAGTCGAAAATACTATTTAAGAGAAAAAAATACCTCTTCATCAATCATGACCATATCAAGACTTATCAAACTTCTCCCTTATTTATGATTATGGATACAATAGATATTCTATAAATAAAGTTCAAAACCTCAAATAGTCTAGAAATGCAATCCTTGATTTCCAGATAGTTTTAGTAGAATGAAGTTCATGGAGAAAATAATAAGATCTGACATATAGATATATGGAAAAAAACATAAATGATTATGGATTCAATAAATATTCTGGGAATATAATAATTAGTCAATTGCATAATACCTCTGCAATCTCGATGACAAACTTTCATTTGATTTTTCATGTAACACTATCATGGAATGCTATAGATTTAAAACTATAGATATGAATTTTCATCTTTATATACCTCAAATTTTATAAGTATGATTTTATAAGTATGATTTTGAAAGATATAATTACTATTGTCACCTATAATACGCTATTTTTATAATTATTTTTATATGGATCTTATTTCGAAGCATATTTCGAGCACTCTCCGATGGTAAAAAAAAATTTACTATTGCGAATTGTGTAGCAAAAGTTATATTCAATTTACATAGTATAATAATTTAGGTTGTTAACACTAGTGGAAAAATACTCAAATGCTCCGGTTAAAAAGCACACAAATGCTCCGAATTGCACCCGTAGCAGACGTCATACGAGCATTTGATCTTTTTTACAAATGCTCCGGTTGTTAATCGGAGCATTTGTTATAGTAAATGCTCCGGTTGTGCTCATAACCGGAGCATTTGAGCTTATTATATGTGTGAATTTGTCACAAATGCTTCGGTCGTTAAGGGGAAACCGGAGCATTTGTTCACAAATGCTCCGGTTTCTTCCTCAATAACCGAAGCATTTGTGGCAATTTAATATTAAAAAAAAAATTCCAGCTACCCCGTGGCAGCCAAAGGTACATGTTATAAGGGAGAGTAAGAGGACCGTCTTCACCTAGCCAATAAAAAGAATATCTTAAAACAGTGAACAAAACACATACATGTCTAGCTAGTCCAACTACTTGATACAAATAAGGCTACAAATATCAGAATAACAATATGGACTTCTTTAAGTTCATCATTTGACCTACAAAACACAAATTTGACCAACAGTAAAATTGTAATTCACACTTCAGCATTTTCTATAAACAAAAACTCCACACAACACTTATAAAACGTAACCAAAGCTAAATTTCATGACCAAATGTAGAAGTTCTCTTGGTATAGCTCAAGCTTCAAAAATTTGATTGTAGTTAGTAAAAAATACATCAAAAATTTAAAGGGATTCAAAGGAATGAAAAGCATGAACAGAAAGCACATCCCACCTTTGATGTACGTCCCAGAGGAAATATAAGGCGCTTAAGTTGACTCTAATCAAGATGCGACAAGAAATAAGTTTGATCCTTGACCTGAATATTATAAGTTCCCAAGGAATGATCCCCATCAGTTTCCACTTTCTAGGAAGTTCAAGCTAGGACAATACCTTAGAGAAATGCTCAAATAAGCACCAAAATGATGGCAAAATGTTGGCAGCTACAAGCTGCTGCTACCAAAAGCAATACTTAAGCAATGGAATACAAATCAAACAGAGGCAACATTATTACCAAATCCCTTGACAGCTCCAGAATAGAAGGCTTATTTAGTGCACCAGCAGAAGGATGAATCACATTTGCATAATGTCCTGAGGCTACATATTCGAACTCCTACTAATAGCAATATAGCATCATGAACGCACCATAAAAGATGAATCGGTGTACCAGCAAATCCAGCATCTGTACACAACTTCTTCTCCATACAACGACGATTCGTCTCAGAGAAGGGCTTCACATCATTGACGAAGAAAACAAATCTGGGAGACCGATAGTATCCTGTGACATTTGAACCTTAGAAAACTTCCAAATAGTATGCACCAATAACAAAAAGTTAAAATCTTTACCAAAGATCTTTCAATGAGCACAAACTGATGTAAACAATATTACTCGCGAATGAAAGATACTCCATTTAGAATAATGGTTGCTTAGGCTATTATCTTTGGACAGAGAGATATTAGTATAACCCCTTGCACCACTTTCTTTGACAATTACTACTTACATACCATCTATGGAGTCTGTAGGACTAGCGTCACTCAAGGATACGGAAATATGTCACTTAACAAGATGCCAACAACATATACAATCTTTTATTTAGCCAATAACCAGGAGCTGAATGAAAATTTTGATCTTCAAATTAAAGACGTTACACTTACTGACAAGTCCCTAGCAAATGTCCAAAGACGTTACTGCGAATGTACAAGTTTGAAGATACATTACCCCCACAATGTCCGTAACAGCATTTGAAAATTCTAAAATATATACCAAAGAACTCGTATGCTTCTCATGTAGTGCGAGACATTGTGAGTTTGTGATGATATGTCGGCATAACAGTATACATGTCATAAGATGGCGTAAGGATGCATTGGGTAAACTAACGCATGTTAACACTAATTGGCAAATAGACAATAAACAATAAGAGAAGTAATTGTAATAGAAATTGTAGGACCACATTAGTTATACTCTAAACATAATATCCAGACATGTTTTTATGGTGCTCTGGAAATGGTCAATTATAACTGAAGAATACCTGTGTGCAATAATAAAAACGTCCCCTCTTTCCTGCCCGAGTCCTTGGTTCAATGTGGTTGTACTTAGCCTCCTTGACCTCTCTTTCTTTACTATGCTGGCAGCAATAATGATCCTATAAACATCATAAATGCCAAATCAATATGTCTGCAAGGACTATAACTTGTCGGATTTGGATTGTACCCCTCTATGGGTCCCGGTTTGATGTATGATGCGATGTATTCCATGCTAGAATATTCCAGGAGAACCAGGAAATAAAATACCTCATGAACAATAAATTTGAGAGTCCAGGCATACTCGATAAACTTATTTTTTAAATCTGCATTGTTCATGAAGTTTATACGATACAAGTGAAACGCTGCTACATATCCCATACAGATACAGTCATACAGTATCGCCTACTCATGCACCACAACAAACCATACCATAAAATCCGTGCCTATCATGATTCATGAAGCTACCAGCAGGGTGAAGGGATAGATTTACAGATCTTTATGACTTTAACCCTACAATTTCAAAAGTATTTGCTGTTATATAAAGATACCATTCCAGATTCGGACATCACATGATAGACACTATGCCTTAGTTAATCTTGCTGCTGCTCCCTCCCCTGCCTAAACCCCGGAACATCTGAAACCTACTGCAACAAATATACGACTATTAGTTTCTAAGGTGAAAGGAGCACATTTTAAACACATTTTAAATACTGCAGCAAATATACATCACATTTTTTTCTCAAGCCTACATGAATGTACAAACATACAACAAATAATAGTTATCAGTTGCTTTTGTTTACTTGTAAAATATGGAATTTCTAAATACATAACCTCTTTCAATGCCAAATAATATTCACCCTTCAACAAAGTCATAACAAGGGATACCTAACAATGTGTTCTTTTCACCTAAAACTCATTTATTTGAAATCATATTGGAACTTTTTTGAACTTGTTACACCTTAATGTAGTAGTAAACTAAAAAAAGGTAGCCTTATTGGAACTTATCAGAACCTCTAGTTTTCAAGGTGAAAGGAACACACCTAGCTAGAGTTGACAATTAGAATCAGTACCATAGGGGGATCTTCTTTCCTTTTTCTTTTTTCCTTCAGGACGGATGAAAGCAAGAACAATAATCATGTTTGGAGAGAGGAAATCAATTATAAAAAGGTTTTGAAGGAAAGTACAAAACTAAAGACTATGAAAAAGCCGAATCGACAACCAAACAAGAAAACAGAAGAATGTTACAGTAGAGCCTGAAGAGACATAAAAAAAATCAAAGGTAACAAGAAGATGAATTAAACTATTAAAGTATACCTATTTCCTCCCCTGCCTCAAAAGCCCCCACCAAAAAGGACAAAAAGAAAACAGTTTCAAAATAATACTAAAATCTTCTTTACGGCTCCCACCCTCGTTTGCAAGTCCATCCATATATAGCATAAGTGCAGGAACACGAGAAAATGCCTCTGTAATCTCAATTCCATAAATAGATCGAGTACCAATCTCATGGCACCATCTATGGGCATCAGTCAAACCATGGTAATCTAAATACCAGTGGAAAGCTAAAAATATGAAAGTTTTAAATGATACGATGCAAACCTATAAAAAAAAGAATGAAAAACCTAACTTCAGCCCAAACCCCACAAGAAAGAAGTCCATGATTGGGAAATACTCGACCTCCAATGCAAGATAAAGCAATATAGAGCATAGTTAAAAAGTAGAATTGTATCACCTTTACTGCCACAAGGATACTAAAAGCAATTTTACCTGTTCTGTTAGACAAGCCATTGCCTCAATCACCTGAGCTACAACATCAGAGCGGCGAATAGCACGAAAGGCTTCTACACTGAAGGTCAGAAGTTGAAACTAGAGGACCTGAGAGTAAAGTAGATAGGAACAAAAACAAAACCCTAAAAGTTCATAAAAATAAAACGAAATTCATTTATCTAATTATGGATGAATTTTGCTAAAGGAAAGATGAAAAACTGAAGAAAATAGCAAAATTCTAACAATTAATCCCAGCACAGCTAGCCACCAACATAAAAAAAACACAAAAAATCAAGAAATTCGAGCAAAAAGAGGCAAGATCGAAAAGCTCTAATTCGATTTCTAGGGTTCGAGTTTTCGAACAAAATCAATCAGAAATCGGAAAAAAGAAAACAAATTCGAGTCATTTACTTGTCTTACGGAAGAATGGGCAAAATGCGAGTGAAGATTGAACTGGAAATCCTATAAATGAGGGATCGAGTCGAATTCAGAGCTTATGCGAAAGGATTTGGGGTTTGGAGATCTGCAACGCACAAGTTAAAATCTGGAGGCGACCAATTTGCTCCATCTTCTGGAAGAAATGCATGGATTTCAAAGATTGAAGCAGCATAAAAGCCATAGAAAAGGGGAAACTGAAAGACAGCGCACTAATCATCAAATTCAAATTCGACGATCAACCAGCAGAAGCATAGCAATATGCGCCCAAACCTAAATGAGCCAAGCCGAGAAAAGCAAGAACAATGCTAACATGATGAGTTGAAACCCTAAATACTGCGCGATCGACATGGAGATGGACATGGTGCTGAAGATTTTTAACGGAATGTTTCATGAGACGAGACGCATGAAGCTTGCGAGTGACATTCATCAAACTAAGGGTTGTTGGCGTTTTGGAGGTTGAGTTTGGAAGATGAGAGAGATCGAAGTGAAGAGTAGAATAGAGAAAAAGAGAACCAGTTTGATGGGAAGGAAGAGCGAGAGCCTGAGGCGAGCGAAACTAAGATGGGGTGCAGGGAGTAATTAGAATCAAGGGAAAATAATATTTAAAAAAAAGGAGGAAACACAAATGCTCCGTTTGACCGGAGCATTTGTTAATTTTTCTTATTAAAATATTAAAGAAAATCATCAAATGCTACGTTTGTAAAACAACCGGAGCATTTGACAAGTAGCAAAAGCACTTTTTTCCACTAGTGTAATTTAAAATCAGGCTGTAATCTTCACTTATCCAAAACACCTTATATGTATTTATATCTATGTTGAACACTATTTTCTTTAAAAAAATTAAAAAGAATGACATGGCATGCTTAGGTGGAGCTCTTTATAATATTCTAAGGTTGTTTTATTTAAATCAAACTCCAATTTTTACATAATCCAAAACTCTAATATATATGTAACTTTATCGCTATAGATTATAGTTTTTGTTGTAACAACAAAGTTTCCTTAATAACTTTTGTTGCAATCCTATATTGTTTTGGTTTAGTTGAGTAAGGTTGAGGTTTTTAAAGATTATATGTTTAATCATGTAAATTGGACCTATAATCAAATGTTATAATCACTTATAATACACTATACTTAATACATATAGCTATTATTATATTTATCTAAAAGAAAAACTAAATAATGTCTTACAATTCATCTAATTTAATATATTTTCATGAGTTGTAAAACTATATTGTAATTGGATCTTATTTTGAAGCATATTTCAAGCACTCGCCAATGGTAAAAAAAGATAATATATTTTATCCTGTAAATCGGACCTATAATTTAATGTTATAATCACATATAATACACTATACTTCATACGTATAGCTATTATTATATTTATCTAAAAGAAAGAGTAAATAATGTCATACAATTCATCTAATTTAATATATTTTCATGAGTTGTAAAACTATATTGTAAATTGATCTTATTTTGAAGCATATTTCAAGCACTCTCCAATGGTAAAAAAAATTATAATGTTTTGAATTAGGTAGCAAAAGTTAAATTCAATTTACATAATATAATAACTTAGGTTGTTTATTCAAAAGAAAACTCTAATTTCCCCCTATCCAAAACTCTTTTATTTATTTAAATATATATGTAGAGTTCTATTTTTTTTTTCAAATAGTTAAAATAAAAACTAATGACATGACAATCCTGAGTGGCGCTCTCTATTTCATAATTTGTAGAGCTATATTGTAAATGGATCTTATTTCGAAGCATATTTCGAGCACTATCCAATGGTACAAAAATTATTCTGAATTAGGTAGTAGAAGTTATACACAATTTACATAATATAATAATTTAGGTTGTTCATTCAAAATAAAACTCTTATTTCCGCTTATCCAAGACTCCCTATATGTATTTAAATCTATGTAGAACTCTATTTTTTTAAAAAATAAAAATAAAAATAAAAACTGATGACATGGTAATCCTACGTGGCGCTGTATATTTCATAAGTTGTAGAGCTATATTGTAAATGGATCTTATTTCGGAGAATTTTTCGAGCACTATCCAATGGTACAAAAATTATAATATTCCGAATTACGTAGCAAAATTTGTACATAATTTACATAATATAATAATTTAGGTTGTTCATTCAAAACCAAACACTAATTTTCCTTTATCCAAAACTCCTTATTTGTATTTAAATCTATGTAGAACTCTATTTTTGTAAAAAATAAAAAATAAATTGGTGACATGGCAATCCTACGTGGCGCGCTCTATGCTCTCGAAATCTTGAGGAGCTCCCTATGCTCCCGAAAAGTTCCTCCTTTATATATATATTATGATATAATTTCATCACATTTTTATTTTACCATGTTTGTATACACAACATATAGTGTTTGTGTATACACACATAGTGTTTGTATAATTTTTACTACATATCTAAATAATAGTTAGAGAAGGGTAAAATAAAAATGTGATGAAATTATATGAAAATGGATGTCTATTTGTAGAAAATAAAAATATATGAATCTCGATATTTTTTGTATATTTTTTTGAAACATATTTTTTGAGATATACAAGTTTCAAAAATGAAAAAGGTTGTATTTATTTGGGCCAACAAAAGCATGACACCTGGCGCTATTTAATAGGCGGTAGATTTTTACAACATCTACCGGATAGATGTTTATCAGGACTCCTATTTGTTTACCTTTTTTTGTTTTATTTTAGAAATACAATAACAAGAGCCGCTTTTCTTTCTTTTCTCTCTCTCGCAAAACTTCCTTCAAAGGAACCCATCTCCATCGAAAACCCCAAGTGGTGGGGGGCTCAACAGCTGTCGCCTTGCTGGTGGCCGTCGAGCCCTCTTCCCATTCCCTTTCTTTTTTCTTTCTTTGTTTTTCATTTCACTTGGTTTATGGTTCCAATAAGTCTCATCTGTGTGATGGCTTTTGCTCCCTTCATGGGATTTGTAGTCACCTCCTTCATGGCGGGTCAGTTAGTCCTTTTTTTTTTGTGTGTGTGTGTGTGTGTGTATGGATCTAGGAATATATATTGGAAGTTTTGTCTTGCAGATTTGTGGAACTGGAGAAGCATCATTTTGCAGATATGGGAAATTATACTCTCCGGTTGAAAATCAAGAATATCAAGATGAAGGTTAGATTCCATGTTACTATTACATCAGGCTTTAACGATGTTGAGTCATCTAAACTCGATTATGGTTGGAATGTTACCATATCACGAGAACGGTCCGAAGCGTCTACATTAGTAGCGTGGATAACAACTTTCAGATTGATATTTTAGATTATCTTTTAAGTAAAGGTTATTATGGTTGTAGATGTCGTATGGCGTTTTATTTATGATAATTTCCCCATTCCCATTCAAAAAAAAAAAAAAAAAAAAAAACAATAACAGGTTTAGATTAGTTTAACGGTTTTTTCACCAAATACCCGCGACAAATCACGAAATTCACCATATACCCTCAATGTTTCAGAATTTAACCATATACCCCTGAGTTTCCGAAAACGTTCACCAAATACCCTTTTTCTAACGGATGTTAACTTGCCATTTGCGTTTTTTTACAATTTTTCGATTATTAACCCCTAAACCTTAACCCCTAAACCCTAAAACCCTAACCCTAATCATAACCCCTAACCCTAACCCACCACCCCTCCCCCAAATTGACCCCACACCCTCCCCTCCCCTCCACCCCGCAGCCCCCCACCCCCTTTCCACTCCCCTCCACCCCCTCGATCCCCACCCTCTCCCCGTAGCCCCGCAACCCCTCCCCCGCACCCTTTTCCCCTCGGCCCCCTCTCCCCCCCCCTGAGCCCCCTCCTCCCCTCCCCAGCCCCCCCCCCCCACTGTTGTTCCCGTGCGTGTGCAATTACACCCACGACTCTCCTCTGTTTTCGAATTTATGGGGTATATTCAAATCCGGACCCATATTTTCGAACTTTACAACCATTTTTGGTTGTAATTTTTGAAAATTTTGGGGTATATTCTTATAGGGCTGGGGGGGGGGGGCTGTGAGAGGGTTACGGGGGAGGGTGCTGGGGCGTGGCGGTGGAGGAGAAAAGATGAGGGGTGCAGGGGTGGAAGGGAGGGGGAGGGGCCGAGGGGAGGGGGTGGTGGGTTAGGGTTAGGGTTAGGGGTTAGGATATTAGGGTTAGGGTTTAGCGGTTTAGGGGTTAGGGTTAGAGGTTAATAATGACAAAATTGTAAATAACGCAAAAGACAAGTTAACGTCCGTTAGAAAAATGGCATTTGGTGAATGTTTTCGGAAACTCAGGGGTATATGGTGAATATCTGTAACATTGAGGGTATATGGTGAATTTCGTTGATTTCTTGGGGGTATTTGGTGAAAGAACTGTAAGCTTAAATAATTTCAGATTGAGTAATTTAAAGGCCCCCGTTCTTTTGGACTTATTTTTCAGTTTAGTTTAATTTAATTCAGATCAACTTCATTTATTTCAACTCATAGTTCAGTGCAATTCAGTTATGTTCAACAAAATTCAGTCCAAAAAAATTGAGTTTATGACAAGTTTAATAAAATGATGCATAATAAATTTCAATACATCTAGATTACGTCAAAAATAAGTCTAATAGAACGTTTTTTTCCCCAACTTAAGGTCTATCCTCACTCTAATCAAATCCTAGGTAACAAAAGTAATAAAGAAGTTAACGCGAAGCACAAGGAACAAAAACTCTTAAACATGATCAGGAGCGGGGCAAATGTAACGGTGGCCCTATTCACTTTCTTAAAATTGGGCCCTTACTTCATAGTTCAAAACAAATATAATATTCTTAATTTTGACAAAAAAACTACTTTTATATTTTTTTAATAATGCCAAATTACATCATATTAGAAAAAAAAATTAACAACTTAAAAAGTATGGAATAGTTAAATAACAAAAATTTCTTATTCGTATTTTATTAAATGTTTTTCAAATACCATAAGCCGACTTTTTTCATTAACAAAATTTAAACTAAAATTATAAAAAAAGGCATAGTTTAGAATATTGAGAAGTGGGTAGTTTAGGTATTTCAAAAGGTAGTAGTATACTCTTATATGTAATGCAGTAATTAAATTTTAGAATTGAGAAAATGATAGTCATTAATGAGATGAAGTTTCTAGTATAGAGAAGAGAAGTCATTAATGCCACAGCCCGCAAGCGTGTTGTTTCACACGCTAGCTGTCATGGAAAGCTTTTCAAGCTCCCAAAAAGCTTGAAATTTAATGAGTTTAATGCTATGTTTGGATAGTAAGATTTCATTTCAAATTCTGAATTTGGATGAAATCTTTTGTTTGGATGGCATGGAATTTGAAATTATGGAATTTGTCCAAATTCTTATCAAAAGCTTATATTAGTAGAATTTGAAATTCAAGCTATTACCTTGTAATTTGAAATTCTCACCTCATACATATCCCAAGTGCATGAGCATCTATATACCAACCTAACTCATTCTCTTTCTAATATTTATTTCTATATCCTTTACTAAACCCATACTTTTTCTCTCTCCTCCATCAAACCCCTATTTCTCTCTCCTCTATCAAACCCCCTTTACAAAACAGTGATTAGAAATTGAAATACAAACTTTAAATTCCAGATTTCAATTCCATTATTTGAAATGAAATACAAGTTTCAAAACACTACCTAAGAGGATTCGATCTCCAAACCTGGCACTCATTAGGTGAGCGATCTTACCACTGCTCCAAACACTTTCTTTTTGTCAATTATTCAATCAACAAACTAAAACATATTTTGGGGTCCCTGTTTTTTTAGAGCCCTATGCTGTTGCCCATATTGCATGTGCCAAGAACCGCCCATGAACATGATGATCTTTTCAAAGATACTGCTCATGGCAAAAATTTCTCCAAGACTCCAATTATATGATTTATCTTTTCTCCACAAGTTGGTTGGACATCGAAATCAACTGGCACATAAACTAGAGTTGATCAAATAGCGAATCGGGACGGGCCATCCCTAAAAAATTGCCCACTAGTTGGGCCGGACCTGGTCAAAATTCGGGCCAATTTTTTTGTGTCCAAAACCCACTATTTCAGGCCAAAATCGGGTCGGACCGATATTTAGACTAAAAAGTCATTTTCGACTTGCCCAAAACCCATCCCAAAGCCAAAAAAAATCGGGCTAAAAAATTCTGCCCAAGCTAGGAAAAATTTGGGACGAGCTAATTTGATCAGCTCTAACATAAAACTAATGAGGAAGTGGTGCTAGACTGCTGGTCCTAAACATTTTATAGGTCTAGGACCAAGCAAATAAAGCTCCACGTATATTAATATTTAAAAGTAATTATTGGTTCGGGAGATATTTCATATATATATATATATATATATATATATATATATATATTTATGAATTTAGAAGGCTATTTTAAGTCTCTCGAATTAAAGGTGGGTTCTTTAGTGTTTATGATGGTGTAATTCGAGTTTTATAAGTTTGAGACACACTAAAAACTGATTAGTAACAATGGATATGGAGTTATTAATTCCTAACCAAGGATTAGCAACAACTAGGGTTTGAAGAAGTTCAACTAATCCAAGTTGAAACTCAACTAAGGGTTTGCATTCACTGCTAAGACTTTGGATTCACTCCGAAAACTTTAATTCACAAGGAATAGGTTAAACTCAAATCACACTTTCATAGCCTCTAAGGACTAGGTGTGTGCTATTATTTATAGGAGCAACAAGAAAAACCTTGCTCCCCAAGCTTATGTAAAAACGACCAACTAGAAGTATTTAAGGAAAGTTGCCCCTTAGTTCAAGCCTAGAATCTAGCTAGAACTTAAGGAAACACAAGCTTTAAGGAAAGATGTGCAAATCTTTACTTAAATGCAAAAAACCACACGGCTGCAAGGACACTCCCTTTGCACGCCACATACAACCCATGTTTAAGGAAACTTTCCTAAATTACAACTCATGACAACTAGGAATTTTATGAACCGAAACAAGCTAACATTTTCGGACCTTATTACAACCGAAGTTAAATAAAAACAACACAACTACTTGAATTAACTAACTTAACTAACAAAATAATAAAAAGGCATATTTTTAGTTACATGTAAAATCCTTACTTTAAGAGTAAAGTAAAACCATGCAACAACCTAGGAAAGCTGTAAAGATAGTTTGGTGGAGTCATCCATGCACGCATCAATAGTTTTTAAGGAGAAAGCCATACGACATCTACAATCGATATTAAAAAAATGATGCACATCCTAAATTGATCAAATAAAGTTCCTCTAAGATATAACTATATGATCATAATGAACCACATCACATAATATACACTAGGGGAGAAAAAAGGAAGGGTTGCGGTTAGCCCAAAAGCCGCAGTCCTTCGTAAATGAAGGGATGCGACTTTTGACTAACCGCAACCCTTTTTTTGCCTTTTTTTTTTGCACGAATAGATTTTTAGTGGGTTTGCGCACATAGATACAGTATCCATTTCAATCTCCCTCTCCCTTAGACAAATTTTAAGAGCGAAATTACGCGAAACCCTAACTCACGCACAACCACACCATTGCGCGAAACCCTAACTCAGGCACATCCGCCCTGCGCACCACCACGACTTCTTATCTTCTCTTCTCTCCTCGACTGCATTGGGGTTTTCCATGTTCTCCTCAACTGGCTTCAGTTTTCCTTCCTAACCCATATGTTTGTTCTTGATTTTTTTTTTGCTCTTTGAATTTCTTTGGTAATTTTTTTTGAGATACTTTTATATGTTTTTGCAGGATGGAACTGTATCCTGATTCGGGTACTTCGTATCTCTCTCTGGTAAGGTTCGACAACTTCTTAAAATTCCATTGTTGTGCACTCATTCTTTGATAAACCATTAGTAAATTATTAGAGTGCATCTGCTGAACAATGAAATCAATGAGGCAGATAGTTGGTAAGTGAAAGTCAAATAGTTGGGTCGGTGAAAAATTTTGGGGTTTTTCACCATTTTAGCTTTGAATTTCAGGTGGGGGAGGGCTGGGAGGCTGGGTAGGGGGGTGGGGGATGGTCGGGGGAGGCCGGGCGGGGGGTGGGGGAGGGGCAAGGGGGTGGGGAAGGGCCGACAAGGGTGGGGGGGAGGGCGAGAGGCTAAGCGGGGGGGGGGGAGGGGCTGGCGGGGGTAGGGGAGGCTGGGGAGACTTGGCGGGGGGGGGGGGGAGGGCTGGTAGGGGGGTGGGGGATGGGCTGGGGAGGGTAGGGTGATAATGAGCCTGACAAGCTCGCGAACAGTTCGGGTTCGGCTAGGTCAAAGCTCGGTCAAATCTCGGCTCGTTGTGGCTCGACTCGAGTTCGAGCTCGGCTCGAGACTTAAACGAGCCGAGCTGAGCTAAGCAAAACTCGGCTCGAAAAGCTCGATTAATATTTTATACTAAAAAAATATATTATATTAAAAAAATATTTATATTAAAAAAATCTATATATTAAAACTTATATTAAGTATTTCTTTTAAAATATTAACTCAACTAAGGTATATACAGATTTTTCGCAAAATAAATTTCCCAAACGAGCTCGAGCCCATAATTGAACCTGAGTTCGAGCCGAGCTCGAGCCGAGTAGAGCTCACGAGCCGAGCCGAGCCGAGCCCATGAAAAGTTAAACGAGCTTGGCGACCCTAAGCTCGTCGAGCTCACGAGCCGAGCCGAGCCCATGAAAAGTTAAACGAGCTCGAGCCGAGCCCATTGCTATTCGGGCTCGACTCGTTCGATAAGGACCCCTAGGGGAGGGGGTGGAGGATAGCCGGGAGGGAGGGCGGGGGGGGTGTGGGAGGGCCGGGCAGAGGTGGGGAGGCTGGGTAGGGGGCGGGAGAGGCGCGGGGGGGTGGGGGATGGGCGGGGAGGGTGGGCGGGGGTGGGGGATGGGTGGGGAGGGGGCGGGGGGGTGGGGGAGGGATGATGAGGTGTGGGGGCGGGGCTAGGGAGGAGGTGGGGTGGGGGATGGCTGGGGTGGGTGGGCGAGGGGTGGGGGCTGGGGTTGTGTGGCCCTTCATTTAGCATTTGTAACTATAATTGATTGATTTTTTTTCTATTTGGTGAATTTTAGTGGGTTTAGCGGACTGTTGTTTGTGGAGCATCCCCACCAGCAACCACCACCGGAGCACTGCATCACCACCAACAACCTCCAGGACCACCACCACTATTGCCCTATCTCTTCTCATAGTTGCTCCTCTTTAGTATTGCGAGGTAATTAGCCTAATTTTCTTATTTTTTTGGTGGATGTTGATGAGGAAAAATTGATGTGTTCCAATTTGAGTAAGATACGATAATGTATATATGTATATTTCTTGATATGAGATTGTATGAAAACAATGTAATTTAGCTATGAAATCTACAACTTGTTTGAATCATCATCATATGCCTATATACCCGTTCAAGACTTACTCATTAGGAGTAAGTTTGAATAGTCCCCGGTTTGGGACTGTTTTTGGACGTTTGATCTCACTTAGGTGGTGAATGTGTGTCTTCTTTTCAATTTCGAGGAAAGTCTTAGCTTATCGTTTCTCTACATTGTTCTCTAGGTACATATGTAGATATGCAATTGTCTATAGTGTGTACTTGGAGAACTGTTGGGAAATGCTGCTGGATATTCCTTAGAATTGAAAAGTTGGCATATATTCACTAGTGAGATTAGACGTCCAAGGATGGGTTAGGTTGGAGTGATAAGGACTTTCGGCTGTATGCATACAATTAAACATGTCAGTATCTTAGCTTGCATGTATATGTGTGTGATTTGAATATGTGACTTTCTTGCATGTGTATGTACTTAAATAATGATTGATACTTCTTCTGTCCCAGAATACTCTTTACACTTTCCTTTTTCACTTGTCCCAGAATACTCTTTACACTTCTATTTTTGGATATGACCCACTATTATTTTAATCCTTCTACCTTTTAACCATTGGCCCACTCTCTCTCATCCAAATAAAATAATACCACTTTTACTACCTACCATCTCTAACCATTGGCCAACACTCTCTCTCCACCAAATAAAATAATACTACTTTTGCTACCTACTAACACCTATCACATCTACTTTTTCAATAAATAACAATTGATAACCAAACAGCAACTTATCACCTAAAACTACGTGCCCTGATAAGTGTCAAGAGTATTCTGGGACGGAGGGAGTACATTATAATTATTGGTTGTGTTTAATTATTATAGGTCTTCTTGAATGAGATGGATCGTACTTGGATGTATGGTAGTCGTGAATCGATTGAGTTTGTGAATGGGCTCAGAATTCTGTAAATCTGCATTACAATATCAAGCATCCTCTGGAGCAGTCGACTTTTACTGTCCTAGTATTTATTGTGGAAATGTGAGCAAGGTTAGTAGTATACATTTGCTTAGGAAGCATGTCTTTCCTCGTGGGTTTATGCCTCAATACCACGTATAGGTTTGGCATGGTGAGGAGGGGAAGTATATAGGAAGCTCTAGAGTAATGAACAATGTATGTGAAGAAAAGAAGGATTTAGAGCTCGTTGATGAGGTCGGGGATGAGAATTGGGATGATGAGTATGCGGATGATAATAGGGATCGGGTAGACGAGATGATACACGAGGTTGAAGATCAATCGTGTAAACGACCTCGTATTTTTAGGCTGCTGAAAAGCCATTGTATCCAGGTTGTACAAAGTACACCAAACTTTCCGCCATGATAACACTCTTCAACATTAAGTCGAAAGCTGGTTGGACGGACTCTAGTTTCACATCGTTGTTGGAAGTTTTAGCTGATATGCTCCATGATGGAAATGAACTGCCAAATCCGTACTATTATGCTAAGAAACTCATGTCCTTTCAGTTTAGAGTACGAGCTGATACATGCTTGTCCTAACGATTGTGTGCTTTATCTTAATGAGTATGAGCATTTACATAAGTGTCCACGTTGTGGATTGTCGAGGTACAAGCGTGAAGGAGCTGGGGGTAGTGAAGCACCCCCAGCAAAGGTGTTGTGGTATCTACCCATAATACCTATTTTTAAGTTCATGTTCTCATTAAAGGAGATGCGAAGAATTTGAGGTGGCATGCAGATCGTAGGAAGAAAGACAGTCTGCTGAAGCATCCGGCTGATTCGCCTGTGTGGAAAAATATCAACAGGGTGCATATGGCATTTGGTAATGAGGATAGGAATCTGAGGCTTGGATTATGTACGGCTGGCATGGACCCTTTTGGCAATCTTAGTTCTCAGCATAGTACATGGCCAGTAGTTTTAGTGGTTTATAACTTACCTCCTTGGTTGTGCATGAAACGCAAGTACATCATGTTGTCGCTTCTTATATCGGGGCCGAAACAACCTGGAAATGACATAGATGTATACCTCCAACCGCTTATTGAAGATTTACAGAAGATGTGGAATGAAGGAGTGTTAGTATTTGATGCGTAACTATGACTTTGGAGTAGGATAATGTGGGTCAACCTTGTGGAAAGTGGTGTCATACTTATGGCAAACAAATTGGCCTTTGCATGCGGAAACTCTCCATTCTGCACTCATGGAAAGAGGTACCCGAGGGGTTGAAGCAATGTCTATGGGATGATACTATGGTAAGCTTCACGTACAATAACGTTTAGTTTCTTAATTATTTAGTTAAATATAAGTGTAATATTACTGATAGCGTATAAATTACAACAATTGCAAAAAAACTAATTTTGTGAAATGTTTTTTTGTAGAATCTATTCAATATCGAAGATGATGAAGCCAAGAAGAATGTATTTCTATCCGCGGTTGCCGAGAGATTCAGAGGTTTCAAGGCTGAGTTAGTGTCTGGGTGGATCACTAAGCGGAGTAAAGTAGTAGGTACAAAGAAGAAGAAAATCTACAGCGGAGAAACGCCATCCGGCTCTCAGGCTTCACCGGAAACATCATCCGGACCCTCCAAATTACCATTTCAGATATGGAAAACTATCAAGCCTGAAGAGTGGGACGCATTCGTTGCCCAAAAAACCACCCCACAAGCTACTGTAAGAATATTTTTATTAATATTTACTACACTTAACTCTAGTATTATTGTATAACACCGTATCAAACCTTTGTTTATAATTGTGTGTTTTAGGCAAGATGTGAGAAAAGTAGCACGAGTGCAAAAGCTAGGAAGTATTATCATCATTTGGGTTCTCATTCGTATAATGAGGCGAGAGAGAAGTGGATGTTCTCCCATTACCCCACAATGGGGTCGACAATGGCAACGGGGACTAGCTCTACGACCACAAAACACAGCATCGGCAACCAGATAAAGTCCTCGATTGGTGGTGTTCGATGCATGGGGTTGATGCAAAAGGAAAAAGAGTCTTGCCTGATCCCGGTAAAGAACAGATAGCCAACGCCATTGTAAGTACACAAAAAATGTCCATTTCTTGTATTCTAAGACATGTAAGTCCAATTTTGTGTTGAATATGATAATATGAGGTAGAATGTAAATATTTACAAGAATCATGTCCCCTACTTCAAATTATATTTAATTTCGGGAACGAAAAGATCATTTTAGGCCTATTTTGGCCATTTCGTGTCCAATTCTTAGATTTTGAGTCATTTAACCCCAAATTCTTTTTGAATATAATTATATAAGGTATAATATAACTAATGTGTTGATTTTTAGACTTCCATTTGTTGTTGGTTGAAATTCGGGTACGAAAAGGTCATTTTAGGCCTATTTTGGCCATTTGGCGTCCAATTCTTAGATTTTGAGTCATTTAACCCCATACTCTTTTTGAATATGATTATATAAGATATAATATAACTAGTGTGTAGATTTTTAGACTTCCATTTGTTGTTGGTTGAAATTCGGGAACGAAAAGGTCATTTTAGGCCTATTTTGGCCATTTGGCGTCCAATACTTAATTTTTGAGTCATTTAACCCCAAATTCTTTTTGAATATGATTATATAAGGTATAATATAACTAATTTGTATATGTTTAGACTTCCATTTGTTGTTGGTTGAAATTCGGGAACGAAAAGGTCATTTTAGGCCTATTTTGGTCATTTGCCTTCCAATTCTTAGATTTTGAGTCATTTAACCCTAAATTCTTTTTGAATATGATTATATAAGGTATAATATAAGTAGTATGTATATTTTTAGGATTCAATTTATTGTTGGTTGAATTTCGGGAACGAAAAGGTCATTTTAGACCTATTTTGGCCATTTCGAGTCGAATTCCTAGATTTTGAGTCATTTAACTCCAATTTCTTTTCGAATATGGTTATATAAGGTATATATAAATTTTTCATTCACGAGAATTTATCTCTTATCCTTATGTGGATTGGCTTGAAGGAAAAAGAGGCAACTGGTGAGTTCACTCCTAAAGCACACATTGATGCGTTCCACGAAACTTTAGGAAAAGACCATAGTGGACGCGTGAGGGTCGTAGGAGGTGTCCGCCTCGGTTTGAGAAAGGTATATGGTGTTCAATACACTTCAGCGACAAAAACAAGTGTAAGAAGTGTGAATTCGGCGGCTTCATTTGATGTGGAGTCTATCAAGGCTGCAATTCGGGAGGAGCTCAGGGAGGAGATGACACATAAGTTGAATGCCATATTGGAGCAAATGGGTTTACCGACTTTTGGGTTGAAGAAGGATAGTGATATTCCACCTAGCAAGCCCACCGGTGATCTACGAGCATCTGATGATCAAATAATACCTTTACCTGATCCACCTCCTGTTCCCGAGTTGAAGGTAATCACTTAATCCCTTTGCTTTGTTAAACAACTATTGTTCTTAAATGCATGGAATTCTTACTATAATAATGTTGTTTCATACATTAACTATAAATGGAGTTTTTTTGAAGGAGGAGACCCCATGCGAACTATTAGCTTGAGGAGATGGTGTAGATAGTTTCATTCTGGTAGCTTATGGCCATGCACAACCCCTTAGTGAAGGAGTACGATTGCATAACCAGTTAGTATATGATAATCACTATGTGGTCACCCTCAATGACATTGTATCTGGTTTTGAAGAATTACCTCTTCCGCTGCCGAAGTCAGAAGTTGATCTACATTTACTGAGTAATGCCGTTGGCAGTTATGTTCTATGGCCGCGTGCATTGGTGCAGAGTTCAGATGAGGTACATTGATTAACATACATATATATGCGTGTTTTCTTTTCTATTTCCTATGATAGTTAGTAATATCTTTACTTTTACCTAATTACTAGGTTTGGGGGAAGACCGTTTCACACGACAGGAAGGCAAAGAAGGCCTGTTCACCTGATAAGAATGCAAGTTTAGGTGATGAAGGTGCACGAAATGTGTTGAAGACAAATGTTATATGTGCAAAGAATCCACTTATTCTCGAGCCAGAGGTGTTACGAGGTCTTAGTATTCCATGTTTTTGGTTACATGAGTGCACTAGCGATTTACCCGAGGATTATACAATAGAGGTTCCTTTGGTGGCGCAACAATTCCACTACCTTGAGGAGTCATAGACATTCATTTCTAAGCTCGATAAAGAATTCTTATGTGGGGTAGAGTTGAATGTTTCCATGATACAAACTTTCATGAGGTAATACATAAGTATATAAATATACATATACATATGCTTAATTAGTTTTCAATTCAACTTCCATAATAAGTAAGTTTACTTTTAATCAATATGATTTCTCAGGTTATTATACGATGAATTGCTTGGAACAACAAGTGAGTCAAAGTTTGGTTGGTTATGTCCAAACATAATACGAGATGACAATTGCTTAAAAAACAAAGCCGAAGTGAAAGAGTATCTCGATATGAGTTTCAAAGCATCATCTCGTTTAGGATATCATCAAATCATCCTTGTCCCGTATATTGAAATGTATGCTTGTTAAACCAGCTTTAATTTTATTATTCGATAATTAAATTCACCTATTAATATTAATAACTATATTTTTCTTGTTGTAGGGCTCATTGGACACTGATTGTGATATGTTTGTTAAGTAACCAAGTATACTACTTTGATTCTTTGCGTCGACAACCACCACGGTCCTTACTAATCAAATCATCGTTAAATAGGTAGCCTAACCAAAACTAAATATATACGCATTTATTACACATTATTCATATATAAAAATAGTACATCTTATAATAATGTATTGATAATGTAGTTTGATGAAGCATAATAGTGGAGTAGGACTTCGAGCACCAAAAGCTTATGTTCGGATATCAGTCGAGGTAACTTAACTAATTTACTTGTCCTTATATAGAAACACGTTTCGCCACATACTACACATCTAACATGAATGTCATTGGATGCATGTTTTGGTGAATTTTAGGGTCCGCAACAAGATAATGGAGTTGCATGTGGCTATTACGTGCTGAGGTACATGTTTGATTTCGTCAACCATTGCACTAACATCGATTTCTTCAAAAGGTATGTAACTTATTAGTATATATGTTAGTTTAGATTAGATAGACGGGTAATAGTTAATTGGTTTAGAAACCAAAGTAGCACATATTCGCAAAAAATGACCACATTCTACCCTAAAACATGGTAATAATTATGGTATTTTGAGTCATTTAACTCCAAATTATTTTTGAATATGACAATATAAGGTATAATATAACTAGTGTGTAGATTTTTAGGCTTGCCTTTGTTGTTGGATGAAATTCGAGAATGAAAAGCTCATTTTTGGCCTATTTTCGCCTTTTCGCGTCCAATTATGGTATTTTGAGCCATTTAACTCCAAATTATTTTTGAATATGACAATATAAGGTATAATATAACTAGTGTGTATATTTTTAGGCTTGCATTTGTTGTTGGTTGAAATTCGGGAACGAAAAGGTCATTTTAGGCTTATTTTCCAATTCGTATTTCTCGAGTCATTTAACTCTAAATTATTTTTGAATATGACAACATAAGGTATAATATAACTAATGTGTATATTTTTAGGCTTGCATTTGTTGTTGGTTGAAATTCGAGAACGAAAAGGTCATTTTAGGCCTTTTTTCGCCTTTTCACATCCAATACTTATTTCTCGAGTCATTTAACTCCAAATTGTTTTTGAACATGATAATATGAGGCATAATATAACTAGTGTTTAGATTTTTAGGCTTACATTTGTTTTTGATTGAATTTCGGGAAGGTATATGTAATTTTTAGAACTATTAAGTACGGTAAATGATTGAATTCTTATATTATATGTTTTATTCTTTGGTTGTTTTGCAAGGTTTATATGAATAACACACCAAGTTTGAGGGCCTTCACCATGGAGTAATTACATGAAGTTCGGGATAAGTTGGCGACCTACCTTTGTGATGATTGCTTATGACACATTTTCGTGGATTTTGCGATATAATTAGCTAGATCTAGTTGGTATTTTCCTTTCTTATATAGTTTTTAGCTAATATGTTGATATTTTGTCAATTCTATGTACATTTTTTACATTAGTACTATATTTAAAATTAATTACGTTGAAAAATTTGTGATATATTGCAATTTGTTTTTTTTTTTTTTTTGTGGAAGGGAGGTGTTGGGCGGTGGGGCTGCCACGACGGGGTGCATGGCTAGGGTGCTAGCAGGGGGTACTAGGCTCGGGGATGCTGCTGGCGCGGGGGTGCAAGGGCTGGAGGGGGTTGGGCGGGGTGGGGGTGGCCGGGCCGGGCCGGAAGGGGGGGTGGGGGTCTTTGGCGGGGGGGGGGGCTGGGCTAGTGGGTCTTTGGACGGGGGGTGGGGCTGGGCTAATGGGTGCTTGGCAGGGGTTGGGGGTGTTGGGAAGGTGGTGCGAGAGGGTGGCAACAGAGGGGTGCGGGGCGGCAGCGGTAGGGGGGTGGGTTGCGATGGCGATGGCGGGCGGGGGTTAAGGGTCTTGGGCGGGGGTGGGGGGGTCTTGGCAAGGGGGGGGGTGCTTTGGCGGGTACCTGGATAGGGGGTGGGGGTCTTGGGCGGGCAGGGGGAGGGCTTGGGCCGTGCGTGCGGGTGGGGGGGGTGTGGGTCTTGGCGGGGGTGGTAGGGGGGTGGGGGGGTGCTTTGGTGGTAGGAGTGGGGGTTGGCGTAGAATTTTATTTAAAAAAAAAAAAGAACAAAAAAGAATGCACTTTTGGGCCTAGACCGCGAAGGGTTGCGGTTTAGGCCCAAAACAGTTGTCTATTGTGTAACGATGGGCTGCGGTTTAGGCCCAAAATCGCTGCCCTTCCATATGGAAGGGCTGCAGGTTTAGACCCAAAACCGCAGAAGGGCTGCGGTTTTTAACCGCAACCCTTCACTTTTAGTGAAGGGCTGCTGGTAAAAAACGCATCCCTTAGGGTTGTTTTGGCCGTAGCCCTTGTGGTTCTTTCCACTAGTGATAGCATAGCCCCTATTTGTTCATTGAATCATGCAACATTCTATGAGAGCACTAATCATTCGGAAATAGTTTTGAGAAGAAATCATTTTACTTTCTGATCGTGTACATAGGCACATAGCATACGAAAATCTAATACTGATTACAAATTTGTACAACAATTCAACAAGCCATCAATGAACTTCATTTTTGCAATAAACCATAAAATCCAAACTTTAAACTCCCACAAGTGGAGATGAACATATCAAATTTCAAATTTCCACTAGTGGTTCGTAAACAGCTCCCCATTAGAGAGAAAAAAGAGAATCCTTGTTAACGAAAAATAGAAAAACAAATGCATATATAAAAGATAATTTTTGGGCTTACGCCATCTAAAAGATGGTGACAATTTCAAGCTAACTAAAGAAAGAGTTCACTTCACAAGACAAATGAGGTTATACACCTTAAAACCATATGACAATAAGAGGAGCAGCCCTTTTGCATTATAAAGGGAACTCATCTCTCTTCTTTTATAAATGTGGGAAACTCACATGTGTTGTGCGCTATACATCATATATATTTTCAACAGAAAGACTAACTTTTTCTTTTTAAGAGAAAAATGAGACAAAGAGAGAGAGGCAGCTAGGATTTTGTTTTCTCTAGATAAACTTTGTTAACCATTTGTGAGAGGTGTTAATGGCGGAGGAGAGAGAGAGAAGGGAAATGGGTTAACTGGGTTAGGGGAGGAGAGATTAGAGAAGGGGTAATTAAAAGTTAGGAGGCTAATTACGTCAATTCGGGGTTAATGACTAACGAAGTTAACGATCCGTTAGTCATTAAGGGTATTATGTTGATTTTTTTTTAAAATTGGAGGATATATGGTGAATTCTAAAACTTGCAGGGGTATGTGGTGCAAAAAAAAATTGTCAAAGGTATAGGGTGAAAATACTGTAAAAAAAAGTTGCAAACATAGGAATGGTGATGGTGAACTCTAAAGGGAAAAGTTTTAAAATTCTAATATTTTTATTTGTTATTTTGATGGATTAATATTTTTTATTTCTAAATTTAAAAAGATACTAATTTGTTGGAGTAATTGTTACGATATATCCATAGGCACACGTTAGCAGGGGCGGATCCAGGATTCCGGACCAGGGGTAGCGTAACTTTACATTACTAAAAACCCGCAAAAAAAAAAAAAATTCATTATCTCTATCATCTTTATGGAAATCATTCTTATTTCTCCTCTTCCCCGAATCTTGAGGAAGATTCATAATTTCCATTTCGGTTAACCTTTTCAATAGAGTTGGGATTTGAGACCTAGTATGTGAATTCAGTAGCTCCAAGTTCTAAGTTTTCATTTTGAGATGGAGGATTAGTACTTAATGGAGAAGAATTTTGTTGACTTGGTTGAGTGGGAGGAATAGGTGAACTTAAATCAACTTGATTTTCATTAGGCGTTCCTTTGGAAAAAAAAAGCTTGAGATATTCCTCCCTTGTTTTCTCTTCATGATTCTGAAATATAGATTTCTCATTCACTAATCATCCATTCTCACAATTACAATAATAAACTAACCATTCATTCACTAACAACCATTCATTCACTAACAACCATTCATTAATAAATTGAATTACATATTATTCCCAATTTCCACAAATTCCACAACATAAGATATATCGCTCCCAAATTTCCACAAATTCAACAACATATGAAATATCACTCCCACATTCCACAAATTCAATAACATATCATTTCCAAATTCACTAGCAATCAAAATTCACAACTAACAATCGAAATTTCAGCCCAACTAACAATCAAAAATGCCAATAATCAATTAAAATTCAGATTAACAATCAAAATTTCAGCCCAACTAACCATCATACTTCACAACAGTCACAACTAACAACCAAAATTAAGCCTAACATTCAAAACTCCAACTAAACCAGCACATATTCACATCACATATTCACATATATAGAAGAAAGTTACATGAACCGCTGATTTGTAGTCTTGAACAGACTGACTTTGTGTCTTCGTCGTCCGATTTGATTTACCGTCTACCGAAGATAGCAAAACTGCCATTAGAGAGGAAAGAGAAAGAAAGTTAAGAGGAGACTCACAAAATTCAGGAGTCGCGAAATTTAGGGATAGATTTATCTTCTAACAATCAAATTTAAGGCTAGATTTATCTCAGATTATATTTGTTCACTCAATGACTCAATGGAAGACGTTTTACAGTGCTGAGGATTGAGGAAACTCACCATTTTCTCCAAGACTCCGATGGGCGATGACGACGACGACCAGCAAGCCGACTGCCTAGTGAGAGGAGGCGACGCGCTATCTCCGATAGAGAGGACTAGAGAGTGACTTGAGGTTGAGATAGTGAAAATGTCGAATAAAACGGCGCTGAGGAAGTTTAAATCTCCTGATTTTTTTTTTTGCGATTTTTTTGAATGCTACCCCTTGTTACCACATGGCTCCGCCACTGCACGTTAGATAATCCATTAGTTAATTACTGCTACTTCCTTTTGCTTAAAAAAATTTAGGGTTAATTGGCTAGAACATCACAACCTTTGGCTCAAGTGCAAGGAACAACACAACCTTAAACGGGTGCAAAGCGTAGCACCAACTTAAACACGTGGTGCAGAAAATAGCATGAATGGCACCGGAGCACGGAGATTCCACCGGAGCTAGGGAATCTCCGTTTAAGGTTATGCTGTTCCTTGCACTTGAGCCAAATGTTGTGCTGTTCTAGCCAACTTCCAACTTCAATCTCAAAAAAAATTGGTCTCCTCTTTACTCTTCTTCGCTGCTGTGCTACTTCCTCATTTTGCGATTTTCTTCCCTGTTCGACACACCACGCATCTTCACATCATCAACAAATTGCATCAGCGCCAATATCGAAATCAAGCCGCTGGATGTACTTCTATCATCATCAATAATTGACGTGTAACAATTGTGGAGGCCGATGCCACTGATCTCAGTTTTTCCTAGCTCAATATTCACTGTTGATTCACCAAAGACCACTCCACGTGCTGTTTGTAAATGGGTTGGTTTGATGAGCGCTTGCTCCGAGGTAAATCAAACTTCCCGGAACTCTTCTGTTTTGTGGTAAATTAGTAGGGAGCGCCTGCTCCTGTGGGCTGGGAGTAATGCGAGGCTGTGGTGGAGATGGTGTTTGGTGTGGTGGTGCTGCAGTGTTTGGGGAAGAGGATGCCGTTGCTGGAGTGGAGGTGGTGTTTGGTGTGGTGAAGGAAGATGATGGTGTTGAGGGCGGTGGTGGCGCTGTAGTGTTGTGGGCTAGGGAAGAGGGTGGTGGTGATGTAGTGTGGTGTAGGGTAGATTTAGTGTGGTGGAGGTTAAGGAATGGTGTGTTTATTAAAATAAGGGTTGTGCTGTTCCTTGCACTTGAGCGAAAGGTTGTGTTGTTCCTTGCCAATTAACCCTTAAAATAATGGAGATTCCCTAGCTTCGGTGGAATCTCAGTGCTCCGGTGCCATTTATGTTATTTTCTGCACCACGTGTTTAAGTTGGTGCTACGCTTTACACCCGTTTAAGGTTGTGCTGTTCCTTACACTTGAGCCAAAGGTTGTGTTGTTCTAGCCAATTAACCTAAAAATTTACAGTTGCTACTTTTGACTCTTTGTGTTGGATTCAGAACCAGTACACTAGTAGAGTATTAGGCTTTTTCCTTGCAAAAAAAAAAAAATTCAATTTTGAAAGAAAATGATTGACTTTTCCAAATATTTAATACACGTAAACTTGCACGTCCTTAGCTACAGATGACTTTTTTCGTCACAAAATACAGGTATGCATTAATTGGATGTGATCATCTAATTTGATAATTAGTGCATGAGGCAATGCCAGTCTATATCCATGATTGACCATTTGACCTAATCTGATTAGCCAGTTAGTTGACGGCCGGGAAAAAGTTTATCAAAGGTGTCATCATATGACGAGACGAGAGATGACTGTTGTTTTGCTATATATAGCTCTAACTAATCACTTATATTACCCGACCAAGGAAAGAAGAAAGATATTGTTGGAAGTAAAGATGGAAAAACGGGCAAAATTAGAGGCACCCGATTGGATCGGGCGGTCGTCTCGTTGTTCGCTGTTTCTGCCCGATCGGGTGTCCTGTGAGGTTTTAGCGTGTTTCGTCTCGGGCCCGATCGGGCGGGGTTCGCCCGGTCGGGCGTCCTGTGTTGCTTCTGCTTCTTGCCTCGGGCCCGATCGGGCGGATGCCTAAAGTCACGATTCTTCCGGACTTTAATTTCTTCCTTGGATACTTTGTGTAACCCCCTTTTAATTACGTGGTTAAGGATGGTTTTCATCCTTATGATGGTAATTTATGTTCTCCATTATTCCTCTTGATTATGGGAGTTTCATTTCTTCATCTCCATAAGCTTTAAAGTGGATTTATTTTATCATTGGATTCCTTGGAGTCTTTTGATTGCTTTTGGGAGGTTACTTCTTTTCCTTCTCTCCTTTAAATATAATCATTTTTCTGATTTTAAGTGAGAGACTACTTATCTTTCTCTTCTTCTTTTCTTCATCCTTTTGGGCATAAGTTCTAGTAACTCCATCTCACACCCAAGAGTGCCATTGTGTGGTGAGAGTTGTGTAAACCTTAGGGAACGAATCGGTGAGTACAATTGTGCACCCCGGTTGCACCGAATCTCGTTTTCAAGGCAGTGGTTTGTTTACCACGGCACAACAAGTTCTAATTTCTTGTTATTAGAGGATTCACTCAAAATGAGGGTATAGACTTCTTTGATACCTACTCACCCGTGACTAAGATTGCCACCATTAGGACTTTGGTTGCTTTAGCGGCGATTCATGACTTAGTGGTTCACCAAATGGATGTTAAAATGGCTTTTCTTAATGGTGATCTTGGTGAAGAGATTTACATGGCTCAACCGGAAGGTTTTGTGGTTAAGGGTCAAGAACACAAGGTGTGTAGGCTTAGAAAGTCTTTGTATGGTTTGAAACAAGCTCCTAATCAATGGTATGAAAAGTTTGATTGTACTCTTAGGAATGATGGTTTTGTGACTAATTCTTCGGACTCTTGTGTATATTGTAAGGTTTTGGATTTCTCTTGTGTTATTATTTGTTTTTACGTTGATGACATGCGTATTATTGGGACTAACCTTGAGGTTGTAAATTACACTAAAGATTTTCTCTCTATTAAGTTTGAAATGAAGGATTTAGGTGAAGCGGATGTGATCCTTGGTATCCGGTTGACCAAACTCAAGGATGGCTTCTCAATGAATCAATCTCAGTATGTGGAGAAAATCTTGAAGAGGTTCAATTGCTATAATGTGGAGCCGTGTAAGACTCCATATGATGCAAGTGTAAGGCTCATGAAGAACAAGGGTTCTAGAGTGTCACAAGAGCAATATGCTAAGGTAATAGGGAGTGTAATGTTTTTGATGAATTGCACACGTCCCGACATTGCTTATGCGGTAAGTAGATTAAGTCGTTATACTCATAATCCTGGTAGTGAACATTGGAATGCACTTTATCGGTTACTAAGGTATCTTAAGGGCACCATGGAAATTGGTTTGCATTTTAATCGATTTCCTAATGTCTTGGAAGGTTTTTGTGATGCTAATTGGGTATCCGATAATGATGAGGTAGTCGCTACTAGTGGTTATGTGTTTATGTTGGGTGGAGGCGCTATATCATGGAAGTCCTCAAAACAACCATGTTTAGCTCGCTCCACCATGAAATCTGAATTCATTGCTCTTGAGTTGGCAGGTCAATAAGCGGATTGGCTAAGGAGTCTTCTTGCCGACATCCCATTGTGGGGGGAAAGATCTTCTCTGGTTTATTTGCATTGTGATTCTCAAGCTGCAATTGGTGTAGCTAACAATAGCAATTGTAATGGCAAGAAGAGGCACATACGCCTTAGACATAGTTCGGTGAGACAATTACTCAAGAATGGGGTCATTGCTTTGAACTATGTGAGGTCCGAAAGAAATTTGGCGGATCCTTTGACTAAGGGGTTGGCAAGGAACCAAGTCCTTGATTCGTCGAGGGGGATGGGGCTTAAGCCCATGAAGAGTATATAATTAGCATTATTTATATCTCATCCCTATGGCATTTGGTGTTGTAATGCTTGTAGTAGGATGAATTCGTTGAGAATTCTTAATGGATTTATATTTACGTGGTAGGTGCTCTAGCTAAGCATTTGAAAAATCCACCATTGTAATTTTGTGGAGGTTGAGTTTGTTTAAACTCTTAATGAATCCTAAGAGATGTTTTGTGCTAGTGAGAAGTACAAGGGATTCACCTATATGGTTGTGAAGACCCGCCATCTTCTATGGAAACTTGAATTTGTTTCCTAGAGCTTCCATGAAATCTAAGGTAAACGCATTGCTTAAAACGCGTTCACTTTGCGGAGTATACAAGAGTTTTGGAGTGATATATGTGTTGTGGGGGGCGTGGCTTAAATCTAGAGTTTCAAGGTTAGTCCACTCTTTGATCAAAAGTTTAAGGGTTTCAAGGTTTGTCCACCCTTGGGCTTGTAAGTCATTGTACCACTTCACTAAACATTTGGTTTCAATTTACTTAAATGTAACACCGAATGTTATGTATTGATCTCCTCTTATGCCCAGAAATTTCCTTTTTCTCATTTGGTTTCTTTTCTCATCTTTAGTGGGGGATTGTTGGAAGTAAAGATGGAAAAACGGGCAAAATTAGAGGCGCCCAATTGGATCGGGCGGATGCCGCCCGATCGGGCGGTCGTCTCGTTGTTCGCTGTTTCTGCCCGATCGGGCGGAGTTCGCCTGGTCGGGCGTCCTGTGAAGTTTCAGCGTGTTTCGTCTCGGGCCTGATCGGGCGGGGTTCGTCCGGTCGAGCGTCCTGTGTTGCTTCTGGTTCTTGTCTCGGGCCCAATCGGGCGGATGCCTAAAGTCACGATTCTTCCGGACTTTAATTTCTTCCTTGGATACTTTGTGTAACCCCCTTTTAATTACGTGGTTAAGGATGGTTTTCATCCTTATGATGGTAATTTATGTTCTCCATTATTCCTCTTGATTATGGGAGTTTCATTTCTTCATCTCCATAAGCTTTAAAGTGGATTTATTTTATCATTGGATTCCTTGGAGTCTTTTGATTGCTTTTGGGAGGTTACTTCTTTTCCTTCTCTCCTTTAAATATAATCATTTTTCTGATTTTAAGTGAGAGACTACTTATCTTTCTCTTCTTCTTTTCTTCATCCTTTTGGGCATAAGTTCTAGTAACTCCATCTCACACCCAAGAGTGCCATTGTGTGGTGAGAGTTGTGTAAACCTCAGGGAACGAATCGGTGAGTACAATTGTGCACCCCGGTTGCACCGAATCTCGTTTTCAAGGCAGTGGTTTGTTTGCCACGGCACAACAAGTTCTAATTTCTTGTTCATTTCTTGTTCTTCATTCTAGCCTTGAAAACATTTTATTACAACAGATATTACCTGACCAAGGAAAGAAGAAAGATATATAGTGAAAAAAAAAAAAAACTTATATATGTTAGAGAATATATATTGTCAAAGATGTCAACCTTAAAGGTAAAAAAGAACTTCCTAAGATGGAAAATGTAATAAGTATTAAAGAAAGGAAGATGTATATTATATATAAAGCCAAAATGACTCTTTGATAGGATAACTTTCACTCTCCACGAATACCGTACCCTTAATATTCTTTTTTTTTTTTCTTGAAATTTTGCCTTTTCAATTTTTTCTTCTAAAAACAGTTTTTTTTGAAACGAAGATAAAAAATTCTTTGTTTAAGAGGTACACTAGTTTCCAAAAAGAAAATTAACATTCACAAAAGAAAATTCATTTTTTTGTCATTTTTATATGTATGGCACACGCATTGTGTGTGTTTTCAAACTTGTAGTATTAATTTCGAAATCAAATGCTTATTTTCTACTTTAAACTGATCATGATGAGCTTATTTTCTACTTCAAACTGATCATGATGCATACTTGATACTCCCCTTGTTCTTTTTAGTTTTTACTTATTTGCACGCTTTTTCAAGAGTCTTAAGTATAACTTTGACCATTAGGATTGAGCTCTTCCAAAATTACTACATAACTTTGTTATTATTTGACCATCAGGTTTTTTTTATAATTTGATCACTTGTAGTATTAATTTCGGAATCAAATGCTTGTTTTCTACTTCAAACTCATGATGTGCACTCCCCTTGTTCTTATTAGTTTTTACTCATTTGCGTGCTTTTTCACGGGTTTTAAGCATAACTTTGACCATTAGGATTCCTATGTACGTATTAGTTAAGTCATGAAGAAAAAGCTAATGCTATGAAATAATACACTGAATTGAAATAATCTCACATGATAAAATTTTTAATTTCTTATGTATAGATTAAACAATATAGTAAAAAAATTGATTTGACCGCATGAAAACTAAATATATACATAATATATATATATATATATATATATATATATATGTATGTATATATATATATATATGTATGTATATATATATATAACAAAATTATAATGGAGTGAATTACACTTAGGTAACTTGGAACAGAGAAAATATGTCATAATCAACAGAATTATATTGCATACACTAAGCTTTTAACGGTTTCTCTTTTATGTATATATTGGATAGTTATAGATTGGGGAGACTAGGTCGTGGATACAAATTTATGTACCAAGGACCCTTGGGTCTAATGGTATAACTTTCTATCTCCCACATGGGAGACCAAGGTTCAAATCTTGGTGGAAGCAAATTTCTATATTGTGGGGGGGGGTGTTTGGTGTTCTTGTTAGGCCTTTTGGGTGAGTGACCCTCTGCTAAGGCAACCCAGAAGAAAAAATTTTTCTTACCACGGGGTTTTCGAAAAGGGGCCCAAAAAAGTATAGTATTGGTAGGAGAGTAGATACAAGCTTATGATAACTACAGTATGTACTATATTTACTTTGTAATAGTGAGGATTAAGGTTGGCCTAATGGTTGTATTGCCCTCTTTCCACTCCTGTGACAGCCTGATAGGGGTTAGATTTTCACCCCTTGCAAGAAGGAATGAGGATCCCCAATTTCCCCCTTCTTTATTAGGGAATTCTCCTTATTTAAAAAAAAATTACTTTGTAATACTCCCTCCGTCCCATAATATAATGCTTACTTCTTTCTTTTCACGGGAATTAAGGAGAATGGAGGGAGTAGTAGTTGATTCTCAAAAAATATATTTAATGAAGTACTATTGTATCGGAACTACTTCTTTATTTCCTTTTTCCTTCAAAAAAAATCAAAAAGCAATAAATTTTCCTTGGAATGGTGCAAAACAATAAATAGCTCACATTTTGAAAGAAAGATAGGAATATTTTGGAAAATTTGTGTAAAAATTGAGGATAATTTAGTGAAATAAATTGATAAAAAATGAAGTAGCACAATATTTTGAGACACCTAAAATGAAATGCAAGCACTATATTATGAGACGGAGGGAATAGTATATAAAACACTTGTAATAGTATATGAGAATTGAGGGTCTCATCTATATACGTACTATTCTAACTTCACTGGAAAATAGTATATTTGTGAATTCAACGATCATTCAAATACTTCTATCATTTAAAGGCACCTGGTAAAAATTATCTAGTTTTATTTATTTATTTAAGTATATATCTTGTGCGCGACGTAGTCATTAATCGATGCTATTGTAATTGAGTCCGGATCCTCTAGAGTTCTAGGAGAACTCTAGAGGTAGAGTTAGTGTAATCTCAACCCTCTATTTGAAACTATGGTTATTAGGCTTTCAAAACAAGATAATTTTTTTATTTAAAGAAAAAGAGAAGATTGTGTTCAAAACAAGATAATATTTATTTGAAGAATTTTTTTAAAAAAATATATGAAAGTGATTGTGGTTTCAACTGGTCATCTAATTTCTAGTTTGCCGCCAAACTTTACCTTTGCATATTGGAAGTTTCTTATGAAAATGAAAAAAAAAAGATATTTTTAATTAAGGGAAAAAAAAGTGCGCCCTACTTACTTATTTGCCGCCATATTTACAATCACAAGCAAAAGCTCTTCTACCAATCTACTATATCAATCACAAATTCTTTTTAAAAAAAATTCCTCATCAGAAGACTAATAATTATATTGAAGGAGATTGATTATATAATTCCTCCTCTTAATTGTTGCTTTGAAATAAACTTGATTATGTAGGAGTTGAACCTACATCTTTGCATATTGCCACGCAATGCTCTCCCATATTGAGCTAATAGGCAGAAATCCTATGAAAATTAAGTAAAAAAGAGCAAATTGGTTCCATTCCATTGACACAGATCGACATGTTTTATGAAAAACAACAGCCAATTGTTGAGAATGAGGATTACCAAACTAGTGGAAAGTCATTATGAATTAAAGAGGGATACATGAGGATTACATGGTTTTCTCCAAGCAGTGTAGTTAGCAATAATGTTTTTCCATTTAGCAAGATGCAGAATGTGCAATATGATTCAAAGTAAGTTAATGTATATGAGGAGGATGGGTGATATGTGATCCTTCCCAATATAGTAGCACATGAAATAACTTGTCATGCACCAAAAGAAACTGTCATTACATAACATTCAAGGAACATACAACTTACAAACTTAACATGATCAGCCAGGGATGAGAAAATTAAATCAACCCCACTGCTTTCCTGCACACAGATCAGCCAGGGATGAGAAAATTAAATTAACCCCACTGATTCCATTAACTATGAGTATTAGTGGCCATTAACTATGAGCATTAGTGGCCAACAATGCTGCAGCTCTGCCAAGATGATATGGTGGGGATTGGGGAATTTTACTAATTACCTTGCACAAACTTAAGCACTTTGAATCCATCAACTATGAGCATTAGTGGGCAACAATGTTAATGCAATGGCCTATTAGCTCTGCCAAGATAATATGGTGGGGATTGTGAATTTTACTAATTACCTTCCACAAACTTAAGCACTTTGAATCCAATAACTATGAGCATTATTGGCCAACACAGATCGACTTTGAAAATTAAGCACTTTGAATCTATTAACTATGAGCAATTTGGCTGCAGCATTGTTGGCCACTAATGCTCATAGTTAATGGATTCAAAGTGCGTAAGTTTGTGGAAGGTAATTAGTAAAATTCGCCAATCCCACCATATTATCTTGGCAGAGCTAATAGGCCATTCCATTAACATTGTTGGCCACTAATGCTCATAGTTAATGGTTTCAAAGTGCTCAAGTTTGTGGAAGGTAATTAGTAAAATTCCTCAAGCCCCACCATATTATCTTGGCAGAGCTATACGGCTATAATACTAGATAGATGCGTACAACAACCCTTTTAACGTTTTAAACTACCAATTATAATAGAGTTTTTTGCGAGGATATACCAGGGTATTAGACCATTTTGTGGGGATATACCTCACTAATTTTTTTTTTTTGTGGGGATATACGAACCTAAATTTAAGTTTTGTTAAAAGGTAGGAAAAACACTATTTCTGGCGAGAAAGTCAAATTTTCGGCCTTTGACTTGGTAGGAACTCACGAGTGAGCCATAAAGTGACAATGAGGAAGTTGGAGAGAAATGAATGTAATAGAAGCAATTGAATATCACGCACGCCGAAAATTTGACTTTCTCGCCGGAAATAGTGTTTTTGATACCTTTTAACAAAACTAAAAATTTAGGTTGGTATATCTCCTTAAAAAAATTTAGTGAGTTATATCAGCACAAAATGCCCTATTACCCTAGTGTATTCCCATAAAAAAACTCATTATATTATCCCCTCAAATGTCTTGGATTTACCCGTGATCTAGAACGCCGTCAAATGTATGTTCAGGATATGTGTCCATTTTGTGATCATCCACAAGAATTGCGAGATCATATTTTTCAATGTTTATGTGTCCTCTGCGTATAACTATCTGCAAAAAATTGACCATATCTACCACAGTACCAATGCATTCAGTACCAAAACATATGCATACACAAATTAGCCACGACATAGATAAGGAACAGAGAAATTCTAAAGCATTTTGGTTCTAAATATGTGTAACTTTGACTTATAGAGCTGTTATTTTGGTTATAGGGTCGCCTCCAAGTCGCGTCATATTGGGTTAACGATCTTGTTCTGGTGAAAGTAAGGCCCTGTTCTTTTGGACTTATTTTTCGTTCAGTTAATTTCAGTTTAGTTTAGTTTAGTTATTATTATTACTATTTTTATTATTGATAATAATAATAATAATAATAATAATAATAATAATTATTATTATAATAATTCTTATTATTAATTATTATTATATTATTTATTATTATTATTACTAATAATTATTATAATTATATTGATATTAATTATTATTATTATTATTACTAATAACTATTATAGTTGATATTAATATTAATTATTATTATATTATTATTATTATTATTATTATTATTATTATTATTATTATTATTATTATAATTAGTATTATTATTACGATATTATTGTTTAATAATAATTAAATTATTATAATTATAATAATAATTATATTAATAATTATATTATTTATTATTATTAATATTAATATTATTAATTATAATTACTAATTATTATTAGTTACTAATTATTATTATAATATTATTATTTAATTATTACTATTATTATCAAAATTATTAATATTAATATTAATTATTATTATTATTAAAAAAAAAAAAATTATTATAATTTCAGTTCATTTTCGTTCAGTTCAATTCAGTTTCTCTCAGTCCAAAAGAACGGGGCCTAATTCTATTTAATTATCTCTTTTGGTCTAAATTGAGTCAAGTTCAGTTCGGTCAATTCGGGTTCAAATTGAGTTCGTTTGGATTTGAGACAAGTTAATGTCGGGTTTTGCACTTTTCAGGTTTGGGTAAGTTCAAATTGAATCATTATTGGGCGAAAGCGAATCGAGTCGGGTTCAAGTCAAGTCTATATCGGATCCTTTGAATCTGGTCAAGTTTGAGATTGATTAAATTCAGTGCACATCAAGGCAAGGATCGGATCAACTACATAGCAAAATAGCATGTCATTGTAGGATCCCACCAACTTCGGTTTTGGTCACTTTTGTCTTCGGGTTGTAACCGGATCATGTTAGAATTACGTTGTAAATTAAAACAAGTGCTATTTAATTTGTTAGAATTTCAAGTTTGCTTGCAGATTAGTGAATTTGGATTGGGTGGATTTGGTTTGGGCCTTTTCAATCTTATATTTAATTTGCTAGTAGATTGCTACTCAGTTTCTGAATTGTTGAAGATACTAAAGTTCCATTTTCATATTTCATAGCCAAAGCATCAAAATCACCATAATACAGTCATGGAGTACATATCTTAGTTTTAAAAAGCGCGCCCAAGGCGCGCCTAACAGGCGAGCTCAGGCGAGGAGAAAAACGCCTCGACCAACCCAGGCGAGGCGAGTAACAAGAGGAGCAAAGAGGCGCGCGCTTTGTGTGCCTCTACAAGAAGCGTAAGGCGCAGGAGGCGCTCTCCTTTGGGGATGAGGCGTGCGTGCAGTGCACGACCTGTATTTTTTGGAAAAAAATCAACATTTTTAGGGTTTTGAAGGGGTCTGAACTACTCGACGCTTCCTCTGCCTTTCCACTTTGGAAACCCTAAATATATGTGCTGCTTCTGATGGGTGGTCGCCTGTTGCCGGTAGTCGCAATGTTCTCTCCGTCTCCTCGCCCGTGGTCGACAGTCTCAGGTAAGTTTCTTCTTTTGTCGTTCTCTTCTTCTTCTTCTTTCATTCTCTTCTTCTTCTTCTTCTACTGTCGTTCTCTTCTTATTCCTTTCTTTATCTCGTCTCTTTTCTTTTTTGAGGGATCTGTCTAGTTTCTTTTTTTTTTTTTTGAGATATTTATCTCGTGATTCTCATCTTTTAAGTCTTTTTTTTCCAATTTCTATCTTTTTTCTCACTTGATTTATTTCGTCTTTTCTTTTTCCTTTTTTTTCCCTACCTCTTTCTTTCTTATGTCTCACTTTATTCTTTATTATAGAGGCAGTGACTTGAGTTAAGCAATTTTTCTTTCAAAAACAAAAGTTTCTTTTTCTTAGAGAGGCAGTGACTACATTAGGCTTTTATGTTTCTATTACTATATTATATATTGTTCTTACATCAATTAGTTTTTTTGGAATATCATTTGAATTGTAGTTTTTTTCAGGAATCAGTTGAATTGTAGCTTTGTCGATGGAGAATTTACTTTTCTTTCTACACTAATAGTCTAATACTTCGACTTGGTGCGGTATTCTAGCAATGAACTATGTTTATTTATATCCTTTTATTGGTCTTTACTATAATATTTTTGCTGTTATAAATATTACAATGCTTCTATTTTTTATTTCTAAGTTTTTTTGGCACCAAAGGTGCGCCTCGCCTACCGGATGCGTGCGCCTTCGCCTTGCGTATCGTACCTCCGTGCGCCTTGCTAAAACGACAAAAAGAATGCTTCAAACAAATTTAACAATGTTCTACAAAGAACAAACCTTCATTCACGCTTTCTCTTTCTTTTTTCTTCTTTTCTTTTGGGGTGGGGTTAAGGGGGAGGGGAATGTTGTACAACAGCAAGCACAATTTATTCCTCAACTCAACTTCCAACAATTAAACAGTAGAAATTGGAATACATCAAAAGAGTATACTTTATACTTACAGTCGACTCTTCTTCATAGATCCTATCTCTTTTGCTTTTGTCATCAATATATGCTTCCGTATCTTTCCAGTTGCAGTCTTTGGCAAAGGACCAAACACAACAGATTTTGGAACCCAGTAAACGGGCATCTTGGCCCGAGAAAATTTCATTATTTTCTCGGCTAAACGCTGCTGATTCGATTGATCAACATCCGGCTTCAATGTCACAAATGCACAGGGAGACTCCCCCCACCTCTCGTCCGGTCTTGCCACAACTGATACCTCTAATATATCAGGGTGAAAGTAAAGAACATTTTCCACCTACACACTACTAATATTCTCATCACCAGAAAATAATTATGTCCTTCGATCTGTCTTTGATCTCAATATAGTTATGTGGGTGCTTCACAGCTAATTCCCCAGAATGGAACCACCCATTTGCAAAAGACTCTGCATTAGCTTTGGGATTTTTCAAATAACCCTTCATTACTGCATTTCCACGGAAAACAATTTCCCCAACAATCTTTCCATCAGCAGGTACTATCTTCACGTCTTGGGGGTTGACAACGTCAAGGCCTTCCAAACCAACGTACCTAACACCTTGCCTTGCATTAAGGCGAGCTTGCTCCTCAGGGGGGGAGAGAGGCCCACTCGGGTTTCCAGACGCATATAGTAGAGGGGCCATAAGTTTCAGATAGCCCATAGGTATGAGCAAGGCGGAATCCACGTTTGGACATTTCAAGAGCACAGAAAAAGGCGGGGCTGCACCAGCTATCATGACATGCACAACACGCGGTAGAGGAAGGATTGTATCCTCTTTTCTTGCATTGACAATAATGTTAAGCACGACAGGAGCAGCACAGAAATGTGTCACACCCTTAGTTTTTAAAAGCGCGCCCAAGGTACGCCTAGGCGACAGGCAGACCCAGGCGACGGCCAAAACGCATCCCAAGGTTGGGCGAGGCGAACCACGACAGGCGCTAGGAGGCGCACGCCTTGAACCGCCTCCGCAGGGGCACAAGGCAGTCGCTTTCGGTAGAGAGGCGCAGGAGAAGGGGGTAAAGAGTAGATCTGGGTTTTAAAGTTGGAAAAAACCAAAAAGTCTTCAAATTATAACTTACCTTGGCTTTGATTTTTTAGTTTCGTACAAAAGCCCTTTGTGAATTGCATGATATTTTATCAAAATCAACCCTAATTCAAAACCCTAATTTTTAGGGAAGAACCCTAATTCATAAACTAAA
The DNA here is from genome assembly GCA_947646795.1 of Beta lomatogona. Taxonomy (NCBI): domain Eukaryota; kingdom Viridiplantae; phylum Streptophyta; class Magnoliopsida; order Caryophyllales; family Amaranthaceae; genus Beta; species Beta lomatogona. The sequence continues at coordinate 6,524,414 of CANSNZ010000949.1, read as the reverse complement.
ATCAATTGATTGTCACCAAATAGACGGAAGTCACAAGAGGACGCCGACGAGCACCCTCGAAAGTCCGGCATCTTATCTTCGGTGAAAATTCAGGTTAGTGATCTCTCTTCTTCGATCTTGTCTTCTTCGGTCTTCTCTTCTAATTATCTCTTCGATCTTTCTTTTTTTTTTTCCTTTGAACTTTTCCGGCGAGCTTCCTTCTGTTTCTCCGATCTTCTTCTATTTCTTTGCTTTTCTCATTCTTCTTTTCTTTGTGGAGCTTTCGAGGCTTCTGGCCTTCTGGTCTGTAATAGGACTGTTGTTTTTAATTTTTTTAAAAAAAATACCAGCCTGTTACATGGTTAAGTGACCAGATCATGTGATATACCTTTTACTTTTTTTTCTTTTCATTTTCTCTATATTTTTGTTCTTTTACTCTCCTTCTTTTTTCCCTCTTTACTTCTCCTTCCCTTAATAAGTTAATTTGTTGCTTCTATTCTTCTTACCTATGGCTAGTTTTTAAATTTTTTTTTTAAAATACTAGCCGCTCAACTACATTGTTATATTGTAAATAAACACTCATAAATTTTACAGCAGCTTTTGTAAAAAATTTTTTTACAGTAGCTTATGTATATTTTAATTATTTAAGTTTTTGGCACCAAAGGTGCGCCTCGCCTACGAGATGCGTGCGCCTTTGCCTTGCGCCTCGGTGCGCCTTGCGCCTTTTAAAACTAAGGTCACACCATTGTTGGCTATGTGATGGGACCAAGTTATGTGCGATTATAGGGTGTTGAGAAGTCCATTTTACTAAGGTTTAAGCTTTAAGAAGGAGAGTTTTACTCATTTATACCTTAGTGTGGAGAAGCGGGAGTTATGATGAATTTGTGATATTAGAGGAGATTTAAGGATATTTTGTGGTTATGTGTTTATGATCATTTACAGGTGGATTCCCATCCCGTGGTTGCGATCCATTCAACATAAAAAGACCACAAAAGTCACTGGAGTTTAGCGTTATAATGTTATATGGTGGAGACATCCAAGTCCTCTTTGTAGCTCTACGGCATTGTGTGTCCACCATGGGCGTTGAAGAGCCCACCTACAGTGTTTGTGGAGAAGGTTGGAGCTGGGCACCAAACACGCACTCACGCATATAGAGGGGTAGTACGATCTTGGCAGCGTTGTATGCCCGAGCCGCGCACCATAGTCGCACGACTCGCGCATACCTAGGCGAGAAGAGCCTCGCTTGGACAGCGTTGCATGCCCGAGCCGCGCGCTAGGCCTGCCCGACTCGGGCGCCATGAGTGAAGATTGGAGGGGATTGTCGGCCACGACATGCCCGACTCGCGCGCATGTCTTGCGCGACCCGCGCACATCGAGTGAAGGCTGCGGTTTGGGCAAGCGGCCCAAAGTCCGACTCGCGCACTAGGGATGCCCGACTCGCGCACTTCGACGCGGCTGCGATTCTTCGACAGTTTTCGGCTTTCCTTAGTTTTTATTAAGGAGAAAAACGTTTGGTTTTGATATCTTGTAATTTCTGAACTAAATTAGAGAGGAGAGAGAGAAGAACCCGAATCCCTTTTTCTCCCTTTTTAAGTTTCGAATAATGAGTTTGAAGATTTGCTTGATGGATGCTATGTTGATCGTAGCCTAAATCTATTCTTGAGAACGGTTAATCAAGCTTCGGTCTACTATTGTGAGGTTTCTCTTTGTTAACTTGTTCTTAATTATAATTGTGATTTCTTGATTTAAATCTATGATTGTAGTTTGTATTGCTAGGAGTACTACTAGTTTATACATTCGATTTATCATTTGCTAGGATTTAGAATTGATGCCGATTCATCTGTTCTTCTTTCCATGAGTAGCAATCTAGGGTTTGATTAATGAATCGATTATTCTTGATTAATCACTAGAGAAGTCACAAGTTCCAATTTGAATATGTTGTGCTAGCAATTTGTTAATTGGCTCATTGTTTCCTAGTTCGTTGATGTTCTTGTGATTTGAATTTAATCTCTGATTAGATTAGATTAATCATTAGTTCAAGTTTTATGATCAGCTGATTGTGATTGTCTAACGATACTTTTGAGGGAAAGGAATTTGATTTCCAGCTTTGAGTAATTAAGAGTAAGTTACATGTTTGAGAAACCAATGATCAATAGTTTGAATCGAAGTGGCCATTAACCGAACTCAAGATTCTTCTCTTCTTGATTATATCACTTCTTTATTATACTTTAGTTCTTCGTATTTAGTTATTCAATTCTTTAATCTCAAAACCCCATTTAATCTATTATAAGCACGAGTTAGTCCCCAAGTCTCTGTGGATTCGACCCTACTTGCCACTTACATTTATTTGTATTGGAAAGAAGGAAAATAAACTTTTATCTTTGGTAGCGCGTACGACCGCGTCCCACCAAATTTTGGCGCCGTTGCCGGGGACTTGGCAACTACTAAAACGTGTTTATTGTAGATTGTGTTTTGAAATTTTACTTTTTGATTAGTATATGGTTGGCACCCGTGCTACTAACCAAGATTGTGTGGATTACGATTCCGAGTTAGAATTGAATCTTTTCAGGTTGCGAAGGGAATTGAGAAGAAATTTTCAAGAACTTCCATTTGCATTGAATTTGGAAGAAGAAATGCCACCTAGGGTGGAGACTCGTACTCTGAGGGAGCTCACCGCTCCTAATCTTGATCAGCAACCATTATGTATCACTTTCCCAACACCGGAGGCTGGTACCACTTTCGAGCTCAAGTCCGGGCTCATTCATCTATTACCATCTTTTCATGGGCTTAGTGGTGAAGATCCTAACAAGTTCCTATCCGAGTTCCATGTTGTGTGCTCAAGCATGAAACCGAGTAATGCCACGGAAGAGCAAGTTAAGATGAGGGCATTTCCTTTTTCTCTTAAGGATACGGCCAAAGATTGGCTATATTATCTTCCACCGGGGTGTATCTCCAGTTGGTCTGAGATGAAGAAGCGGTTCCTTGATAAATATTTTCCCGCTTCAAAGTCATCCACACTTAAGAAGGAGATCAGCAACATAGAGCAAAGATATGATGAACCTTTGTATGAATATTGGGAGCGTTTTAAGAGGTTATGTGCAAGCTGTCCGTATCATGGATATAGTGAGGAAGACCTAATCTTATACTTCTATAATGGACTCTCTGATGATGATGTGCGGATGATTAATGCAGCCAGTGGTGGATCGATCATAAATAAGACTCCAGCGAACGCTAGAGCTTTGATAGAGGAGCTTTCTGAAGGCTCCAGACATTTTAGTAGGCGATCCACCCACGGGAAGTTGAATGTGGGTAGCTCAAACACGCAAAATCCAAAACTTGAAGAACAGGTTCAAGCTCTTACCTCACTAGTAAGAGAGCTCATTGTTAATGGACACACACAACAAGTTAAGGCGTGTGGGATATGTGCTTCAGATCACCCCACTGATCATTGCCCACAACTTCAAGAGGGGTCTAGTGCGGAAGTCAACGCTCTTGGTTTTCAAGGCTCAGGGAATCAAAGGAGATATGATCCTTATTCCAACACATACAATCCTGGTTGGAGAGATAATCCGAGGTTGAGGTATGGGAATGAGCAAGGTAACCAACAACCCACACAATATCATCAACAGCAACAACAGTTCATGAGACCCCAAGCTCCAGTTCAGGGTCATCATTAGGGTCAGAATTCAGATGTGAGGCCAAGTTCTACAATGTCTACTGAAGATATGATTAATGCCTTAACCAAGAATGTGACCACCATGCAAGGGAATATGGTACAGTTTCAAGAGGAAACCCGCTCTAGTATAAGGAATTTGGAAACACAGATGAGCCAGGTTTCGAGTGCAGTGAGCAGGCTAGAGGCCCGTGAATTGGGAAAATTACCCTCCCAAACTGAAGTGAACCCAAAGAAGAATGTGAGTTCTATCATGATAAGGGGTGATATACAGCTGACAGAGGGAGAGAGCATGGTTGCAAGAAAGAAGGAAGTTACTTTACTTCCAAAGCATCGACCTCCCCCACCTTTTCCAGAAGCTTTGCGGGCAGATCGAAGGTATGAACGCAACAAAGGTATCTGCGAGTCCATATGCGAAAGTGAGGTAAGTTCTCCTATTTTAACAAAAGTAGAGAAAACTAGTGAGCATGTTTCTGCTATTTCTCATAATGCACTTCCTCCCAAATATGATGACCCAGGCATGTTTACCATCCCTTGCACTATTAATGATTTTGGTATCCCTAAAGCTATGTTAGACTTAGGTGCTTCAATTAATGTGATTCCATTTTCACTATATGAGTCTTTAGCACTTGGCCCTTTGCATGCAACAAATGTCATAGTGCAATTAGCTGACGGATCCCACTCTTATCCCAAGGGTAAGGTAGAGGATGTATTAGTTCATGTTGGTAAACTTCAGTTTCCTACTGACTTTTATGTACTGGACATGGAGTCTGATTGTCATATTTCTCCTGTTCTTTTAGGGAGACCGTTTTTGAAAACATCCAGTACAAAAATTGATGTTGGTGCTGGGACATTAACTGTGGAGTTTGGGGGACACATAGAAGCATTTGGTATTCATGAGTCTAAGAACTCCCTAGCGACTGAGCATCCCTCATGCTTTGTGGGTACTATTCAGTCCATAGTGTGTGATACATATGATACCATTGAGGGACATGAGTCATTGGAGGTAGTGAGGTTGCAAAAACATGAGAGACCACCTGATTTACTGCATAATTTTACACCGTTATCACTAACGCTAGCTGTGCAGGAAGTTGTCTCATCAAACCTACAGGTACAAGTGTTGGAACAAGGATTTCAACCGTCCCCGGACTGATTTTGGAGAGGTATATGGTCGAGCTAACGACTTTAAATTTAGCGCTACTCGGGAGGCAACCCGAGCTCCTTTTTCTTTTCTATTTTTCTTTCTTTTCTTTTCCTTCTTACTTTTAAACCTCACCATTTTTTTTTTATACTCCACCACAACAAATTATCCTTCACCCACCATTACCCCTCTTGTTTCCCGAACTATAATTCAAAACACTTTTAGTCAATCATAATCCAACTTGAGCCAAAATACATCAAAAGATCTTTGAGAGGTGTCCATTTGAGAGACGTTGGTGAAATTGGAGGGTCGAGATTGATGAAGGAGTGCATGAGCAATGTTTACGAGCAATGATGCGCATTTGCATACTGGATTTGGTTTTATTGTAAGGTGCAAAATTCTGAAATTTTATTCTCCTCATGAATTTAATTTTGGATTAGTCATTTACTTGGGTGTTATAGGGAGTCGGGTTGTGAGATGGTGTGTGTGTGTTTGTCATCCATGTGTTCTCTTATGTTGTTGGGGTGTGAAGTGTTTTAGTTTGGTATTGTTGAAGAAGTGAGAATTTTTGTGAGAGTCGGTTTTTGAGTGTTCCCCTTCTCGGTTCTTGTATTTTCTTGTACTTGTTCTCACATTGAGGACAATGTCTTGATTAAGTCGGGGGGGAGGAGATTCTCATTGTTCTTTTTGATGCTTATTTTATTTTTGAAAAAAAAAAAAAAAAAAAGGAACAAAAGTGTTGAAATGAAACCCGCTGAGTTGAAAACCCGCAAGGGCGGGCGACTTAGGCAAAAATGGGGGCCCGGATAGGTTGAAAACCCGAAAGGGCAATCTATGCAAAAAAGTGGCTAATTGGAGCGGGTGAGATGGTGAGCTCATAAATGAAAAAAAAAAATGTGTGTGAAGCTAGGATGAAAACCCGAAAGGGCTCCTAGGCAAAATGAGAGATAAAAGAGAGAAAATTTGATATCATTTGCCGGAGTTGGTGTCATAAGGAGGATTGGTGATATAAGGAGTGTCTCGGGTAGGTTTTTAATCTTGATGTTCGGAGTTAGAGGCGTATAGGTTAGAGCTCGCTCATCATTGGAGGAATAAGGAGTTTGGTGGTTGTGATTGTGTTTAGATGGTCCAAATTCGAGTCCTTTGAGATTTGTCAGGATTCGAATTTGCTTTTGTCATTTCATAACATGAGGATAGTTGTGGTGTTGTGCAGATGGGAATGGCTTTGAATCCTTTGAGATCTTTCGGGGTTCAAAATCATGCGTTTTTATTATCTTGGTGTTGAATATAGTATGAGAGTGCTATTTACATTATTTCAGGAGAGCTTTTAGTTCAAGTGTGGGGGTGACTCTTACCCTTAGGCTTGGCTTTAAGCGAATCGGGGGGAATAGCAAACTTTTATCATACTCTAGGATGGAGAGATAAGGGGAGTAGTGAAAGGTGAGCAATGGTTTGGAAGGGGTGCCTCATTGGCCTTTATTTTGAGTTTACTCGAGGTCGAGTAAAGATCAAATGTGGGGGTATTTGATGGGACCAAGTTATGTGCGATTATAGGGTGTTGAGAAGTCCATTTTACTAAGGTTTAAGCTTTAAGAAGGAGAGTTTTACTCATTTATACCTTAGTGTGGAGAAGCGGGAGTTATGATGAATTTGTGATATTAGAGGAGATTTAAGGATATTTTGTGGTTATGTGTTTATGATCATTTACAGGTGGATTCCCATCCCGTGGTTGCGATCCATTCAACATAAAAAGACCACAAAAGTCACTGGAGTTTAGCGTTATAATGTTATATGGTGGAGACATCCAAGTCCTCTTTGTAGCTCTACGGCATTGTGTGTCCACCATGGGCGTTGAAGAGCCCACCTAGAGTGTTTGTGGAGAAGGTTGGAGCTGGGCACCAAACACGCACTCACGCATATAGAGGGGTAGTACGATCTTGGCAGCGTTGTATGCCCGAGCTGCGCACCATAGTCGCACGACTCGCGCATACCTAGCTGAAGAGCCTGCCGGACAGCGTTGCATGCCCGAGCCGCGCGCTAGGCCTGCCCGACTCGGGCGCTGCGAGTGAAGATTGGAGGGGATTGTCAGCACGACATGCCCGACTCGCGCGCATGTCTTGCGCGACCCGCGCACATCGAGTGAAGCTGCAGTTTGGGCAGCAGCCAAAGTCCGACTCGCGCACTAGGGATGCCCGACTCGCGCACTTCGACGCGGCTGCGATTCTTCGACAGTTTTCGGCTTTCCTTAGTTTTTATTAAGGAGAAAAACGTTTGGTTTTGATATCTTGTAATTTCTGAACTAAATTAGAGAGGAGAGAGAGAAGAACCCGAATCCCTTTTTCTCCCTTTTTAAGTTTCGAATAATGAGTTTGAAGATTTGCTTGATGGATGCTATGTTGATCGTAGCCTAAATCTATTCTTGAGAACGGTTAATCAAGCTTCGGTCTACTATTGTGAGGTTTCTCTTTGTTAACTTGTTCTTAATTATAATTGTGATTTCTTGATTTAAATCTATGATTGTAGTTTGTATTGCTAGGAGTACTACTAGTTTATACATTCGATTTATCATTTGCTAGGATTTAGAATTGATGCCGATTCATCTGTTCTTCTTTCATGAGTAGCAATCTAGGGTTTGATTAATGAATCTGATTATTCTTGATTAATCACTAGAGAAGTCACAAGTTCCAATTTGAATATGTTGTGCTAGCAATTTGTTAATTGGCTCATTGTTTCCTAGTTCGTTGATGTTCTTGTGATTTGAATTTAATCTCTGATTAGATTAGATTAATCATTAGTTCAAGTTTTATGATCAGCTGATTGTGATTGTCTAACGATACTTTTGAGGGAAAGGAATTTGATTTCCAGCTTTGAGTAATTAAGAGTAAGTTACATGTTTGAGAAACCAATGATCAATAGTTTGAATCGAAGTGGCCATTAACCGAACTCAAGATTCTTCTCTTCTTGATTATATCACTTCTTTATTATACTTTAGTTCTTCGTATTTAGTTATTCAATTCTTTAATCTCAAAACCCCCATTTAATCTATTATAAGCACGAGTTAGTCCCCAAGTCTCTGTGGATTCGACCCTACTTGCCACTTACATTTATTTGTATTGGAAAGAAGGAAAATAAACTTTTATCTTTGGTAGCGCGTACGACCGCGTCCCACCACTATGGCTTGGTAAACCTCCTTAGACGTCACCTAGAAATCATAATAGAAGGTATAGATTAGAAACAAAATCATTCACCAAAAAAGGATGAAGTACAACTAAAAGTAATATAAAATTCCTGGAATTGTTGAACTGAATCAGGCAGAAGCATGTCTCGCTGAAGAATTTGTTAGATGTGATATTTGTTAGAACAAGTGCTTTCTTTTGTGATCCTCTGGCATCTCTATGTTCAAGGAGTTCTTTGGGGGGGACCAAGAGTTTCAATTTGGCTAGGATATGCTTTTTTCATGTACACTGCCATTTTTGAAGTATATATTGTCTGACTTGTAGATCAACCAGTTCTAATGGGCCCATCATGTAATGTACAAGCAAATGAAACTACACTAGGTAGGAAATCTCGAAGTTCCTCTCCATTGAACATCAAGAGCTCAGATGCTTCCTGTATGGGTATACCCAAGTTCACTGTCGGACACATCACTTGTGGCCGACATCAATAAACTTGAAACGCGACCTCATCAATAGAATCCAGGCCGTTTCTAGTAAACAGTCCGAGATGGCGTTCACGGCCACATTAAAGGACAATCTTCCCTCCAGTCAGACTCATCGTAGTCATACACGTGTCAAAGGATTACGCATCCTGTCAGATGAACAGTACTACTATAAATAGCCAAATGATACTATTCTGTAGGTACATTCTCTCACACTCTAAGCATTACTTTCTATCTCTCTCTCTCTCTCTCTAAAATCCTTATCGGACACTTACTAACTTGAGCGTCGGAGGGGGTTTCCTCGCATCCCCCCGAGGGTAGTTTACGTTTGTCTTCTTTGCAGACTTCCAGTCTCGGACGTCCACCCGCATACTGTCGGACATTTCTGTGTCCGCCACCGTTTTAATACCGAAACAACTTGGCGCTAGAAGGAGGGGCCTCCTATCTTTGCGAAGCAGTCATGGAAAAGACAAACGATACAAGTCGTGGTCCACCGGGATTTGAGATCGGCCAAGGATCTTCTCATCCTGCAATCACCGGATCCATCGGTGCACCCCAGTTCCACCCCAATGTGCCCGAGAGCAACAACGGTCAGCGCACTCCGGAGAATAATGTGACTCAGGTAAACCCTGGTGGCGTCCCTTTTAATTTGGCTCAGTTGAGTCAATTTTCTCCTGATCAACTACAAACCGTAGCATCCTTCATCCAAATGTTACAAGGCACTCCTCAGCCTAATAACACTCCTGCTCCTAATGCTAATGGCGTTCATCACCGTAAACGATCACTGGTTATGGCCGGTAGAAACGTTGACGGTACGCCAGTAAGGACGATGCGTACGTTAATGCAAGAGGAACGCCAGATGGAAAGACAAATCGATGACCCGGAGTACGAGGAAGTCGACTTGGAAACTGAGGATCTTAATAATTCAGAAGAGAATCAAAGCCGCTCATACCAAGAGTACAGCACCACTGGTGTTAGTAACTACTCGGTTGGCGGACATCTGCTAATCAAGCCCAAACTCTCTCCATTCGTGCCGGAGGTTCTGAATCACCCAATGCCAAGAATCAAAATGCCATCATGCAGATTTGACGGCAGCTCAGATCCCGACGATCATGTCGCAGCCTAGGAGGGGCACATGTATCTATACACGCAGATAGACGCTATCTGGTGAAAGGTTTTCCCGTCCACCCTTACTGGCATAGCTCAGACTTGGTTCAAGAGTCTCAAACCTGGTAATGTGTCCGGTTTCTCTCAACTTTCATCTATGTTGAGTACTCACTTTGTAAGTAATAGGCGCCGTGAGCGCACTACTGGGGAACTACTGTCAATTAGACAAGGAGAAACATAATCTCTCCGGGATTACATTGGACGCTTCAATGTTGAAGCCGTATCTATTCCTAGGCTGCAGCAGGATGTGGCAGTCCTAGCCTTGATGACGGGATTAAGAGAAGGGACCGCATTCAGGAGTTATCTCGGTCGAAAAAATTTTACGTCATTGGGGCCAGTGTTGGGGAAAGCAAACGATTTTATAAGAGGAGAAGAATTTGACAAGGCAGCCAACAGTCAATGTCGTGAGTCCGATAAGAAAAAAGAGGACAAGTCAAGGAAGGACAAGGGTCGTGAAAATGATCGGGGTCAAGAAGAAAGGAAGGAGTCAAACATGGTCAAGAAAGGAAGTGACCGAGAGCGAAGTGACCGAGAAAGGGGAGAACGCAAAGATAAATTTGACGCGTACACTCAACTTACAACTTCCCGGGCACAAATATTCACTATGCACAAGGAAAGTGATAAATGGCAGAGACCAAAATAGATGTTTCACAAAAACTGCGACAAGACAAAATGGTGTGATTTCCATGGGGATCACGGCCACATGACTGAGGATTGCAGGCACTTGAAAGATAATATAGAGGATCTTATTCGCAGAGGATATTTCACTCAATACAAAGTACAGACCAGTGAAGGTGATTTGGTGAAGCCTAGAGGTCAGAATGTTCAATCTCGGATAGGAGAAATACATGTGATCAGTGGCGGCCCAATTCATGGCGGCAGTGTCAGTGGGGCAAAGGCTAATTTGAAGGAATTTCGACATCAGGTAAATTTCAATGAGAGTTGTTGTTGGAGGAAAACACCAGCTATGCCGGCCATGTAGTTCTCGGTTGAAGACGCCAAGCATGTGATGTACCCCCATGACGACCCACTGGTGGTCACCTTGAAAGTTGCAAATTGTTTCATTCACAGAATTTTGGTAGATAAAGGAAGCTCTGCGAATATATTATTTATATCAACCTTCGAGAAATTGATGATTGGGCGGGAACATTTACAGCCGGTACGCTATCCGGTGATAGGGTTCACCGGAGCGTCGGCAATACCTGAGGGAATTATAAAACTGCTAGTCAGAGTAGGTGAAAGCGATGAGGCCAGGGATGTTATGACCGAGTTCCTAGTAGTAGATGTTCCCGGAGCTTATAATGCAATCATTGGGAGACCGTTAATTCATGATATTCAAGGAGTGGTATCAACATATCATTTGACTATGCTGTATGTATCCAACTTGGGTACAACAGCAAAGATAACAGGAAATCAGGAGACAGCAAAGTCTTGTTATTTAACGGCACTAAAGCAGCCGACAAGTAGAATGCCGATAGAAGAACTGAATCCGCCCACTCGAAAACAGAGGCGAGCCCTGGAAAATGAAAAAGAATCCGAGAAAGAGGACGAAGAAATGATAGAAATTTCAATGGAAAAACTGGAGTTTAGGCCCGACGATGCGCCAAGACCCAAACCAGACGGAGAAACGAAGCAAGAGATGCTGGTAGATGACCCAGCAAGGACAGTCACTGTCGGAATAGACATGGACCCCAAAGTCAGGGTCAATCTGGTGACTCTCCTAAGAGAAAACGCTGATGTTTTCGCGTTCTCGGCGGACGAGATGCCGGGAATAGACCCGTCCGTGATGGTACATCGTCTAAATGTCAACAGCAATGTCCTCCCTATCAAGCAAAAGATGCGAAATTTCTCCGCTGAAAAGAACAAGGCCATAAAAGAGGAAGTTGATAAGCTATTGTCGGCTGACTTCATTGAGCCATGTGATTACCCAGAATGGATGGCCAATGTAGTCATGGTGAAGAAAGCTAACGGCCAGTGGAGAATGTGCGTGGATTTCACGGACCTCAACAAAGCTTACCCAAAAAATTGCTATCCACTACCGAGAATCGATCAACTAGTAGACTCTACTAGCGGTCATGCATTACTGAGCTTTATGGATGCATTCTCTGGCAATCATCAGATCAGCTTGCTTGAGGCCGATAGGAAAAAAGCTGCATTCATCACGGATTGTGGAGTATATAATTATAAGGCAATGCCGTTTGGACTCCGCAATGTAGGGGCGACATATCAGAAGCTGGTCGATAAAATATTCGCAGATCAGAGGGGAAGGAATATCGAAGCATATGTTGACGATTCCATCGCCAAAAGTAAAACTGACCGTGAACATTTGGATGACCTGGAAGAGACCTTCAGGACATTGAGAAAGTACAAAATGAAACTCCACCCAAAGAAATGTGTCTTTGGAATAAGAGCTGGGAAGTCTTTAGGTTTTTTGGTAAGCAAGAGGGGTATTGATGCAAACCCGGACAAAGTCCAAGCCATTGTGGACCTGCCCGAGCCAAAAAGTGTCAAAGACATTCAGAGGCTGACGGGAAGAATGGCGGCCCTCACTCGATTTATTTCAAAGTCAGCAGATAATGCCTTGCCTTTCTTTACACTACTAAGGGGAAATAAGAAGTTCGAGGGGGGGGAGCAAAGCAAAGCGTTCCTGGCAGTAAAAGAACATTTGAAGAGTCTACTCACCATCACAAGGCCCGAGACTGGAGACATATTACAGCTGTATATCTCGGCCTCGCCGAAAACAGTCGCAGCCGTGTTGTTGGTAGAAAAGGGGATGAGACAGCAACCAATATATTTTATCAGCCATATCCTTAACGGTCCGGAGAGCCGTTACCAGCTGGTAGAGAAAATGGCTTTGGCTGTGATAATTGCCGCCAGGAAACTCAGACTGTACTTCGATTGTCATCCCATCCAAGTCTTAACTAATCAACCGCTGGAAAAAGCGTTGCAAAAAATGGACAGTTCAGGTCGTCTTTTGAAATGGGCAGTTGAGTTGTCCGAGTACGACATCCAGTACAAGCCGAGAACCGCGATAAAGGCCCAAGCACTGGCGGACTTTATCGTAGAGGCATCTTACGAAGAAGAAGAGCAAGATGAAAAAGCATGGGTTTTGGAGGTGGATGGTTCATCAGCCGCGAGTCGATCAGGGGCTGGCATTGTGATGACTAGTCCGGAAGGAAATGTTTTTGAATACGCCATCAAATTTTCCTTTCCAGCCTCAAACAACGAGGCAGAGTATGAGGTCGCAATCGCTGGATTAAGAATGTGTATAGCCGCTGGGGCTAAGAGTGTATCATTGAAAACAGATTCATAACTCGTCAATGGTCAGCTGAAGGGAGAGTTTGAGGTCCGAGAAGCAAACATGCAAAAATATGTTGAGAAGGCCAAAGAACTGATAGCCCAGTTGATTCACTTTGAAGTTCAAGCCATCCCTAGGGCCGACAATACCAAGGCAGATGCACTCTCCAAATTGGCAAGCTCTGATTCTTTAAGCATAGAAAGGTCTGTCATGGTGGAAATTTTGAGGGAAAAAAGCATCATCGAAAGAATTGTGACCGTGAATACCATCAATCAATAAGGTGAATGGTTCAGTGAATTAGTGGCATATAAGCTTACGGGCTCACTCCCTTTAGATGCTATGACAGCCAGGAAATTGAAGCGGCAAGCTAGTTGGTACATCGTCTATCAGAATGAGCTATATAAGAAATCCTTTAGCCTACCGCTGCTAAATTGTGCAACAGCATGGGAGTCCGGCAAGATATTAGAAGAAATCCATGAAGGGATTTGTGGGAACCACATTGGAGGAAAGCACTGGCACTGAAAGCTTTAAGGGTTGGGTATTATTGGCCGAGTATGTTGGCAGACGCACAAACCTATGTCAAGAAATGTGATAAATGCCAAAAGTTCGCCCCCATCATCAATAGGCCCGTGAATGACCTTCAACCCATACTCAGTCCGATACCATTTGCACAATGGGGTCGGGATATCCTTAGACCGTTCACAACGACTACCGGGGGTCGGAACTTTCTGATTGTTGGTATCGACTACTTCACAAAATGGATCGAGGCAGAGCCGACAGCAAAGATAAAATCCAAACAAGTCAAGAAGTTCATTTGGCAAAATATAATGACAAGGTTTGGCATACCGACGGCAATAGTTTTTGATCATGGAGCGCAATTTGATTGTCGACCAGTTAAAAGCCTCCTATCCGAGTTCAGGGTTAAGTTCGCATTCTCAGCTATGTGTCACCCACAAAGTAACGGCCAAGCTGAGGCTGCAAACAAACAAATTCTAGGGGCCCTCAAGAAGAAATTGGACGAGTTCAAGGGAGCCTGGGCCGACATGGTTCCACCTGTATTATGGGCCAATAGAACAATCGAAAAGGAAGCAACTGGAGAAAGTCCATTTAGATTAGCTTTCGGGACGGAAGCAGTCTTGCCAGTAGAGGTTGGTTTGCCGTCCTATTGGATCAAGCACAAAGATCTAGAAAGCAATGATCAAGCTTTGAGGGAAAATCTAGACTTCCTACCAGAAATAAGGTTGGTAGCAGAACTTAAAGCAGCAGCATACAAGGATCGTATAAGTAAGGCTTATAACAAGAGAGTTCGGGAGAGGCCGCTAGCGCTGGGTGATCTAGTATTGCGAAGGACGGCCGCAACTGGAAAGGCTCATACAGAGGGAAAGTTAACTGCCAACTGGGAGGGGCCATATCAGATAGCAAAAGAAATTGGTCCCGGATCCTTTGCTTTGAAAACAATGGACGGCATCGAACTTAAAAATTGCTGGAATGCTAGCGTTCTAAAGAAGTATTATGTCTAGACATCTTGTGTAATGGGCCCAGAGCCACTCTTCTCATACTTGAATAATATAAATGATCGTTAGCATTCTGATTAATTATTTCTTATGTTTAAATATGTACAACAAAACTAAATTATACGATCTTAATGTACAAAAACGACCACATAATAGGTCAAGTACAAAAACGACCACATACCATGTCGAGTACAAAAACGACCACATAACAGGTCGAGTACAAAAACGACCACATAACAGGTCCAGTACAAAAACGACCACATAACAGGTCCAGTACAAAAACGACCACATAACAGGTCAAGTACAAAAAACGACTATATAACAGGTCAAGTACAAAAAGACCATATAACAGGTCAAATGTAGAAATGGCCATATGACAAGCACCAAGTGTCGGATAATGGACCGTGCAAAAACGACCATACAATAGACCATACTAAGCCAAATAACAGGCACAAGATACGTTCGATTGGTTTTTTCGCAACGGACATCATGTCCAAAATTGACAAAACAAAAGCAAAACGAGAAACAAGAGTGCAAAAACAGAGCTTCATTATTAATTACTGGCATGTCGGCCAACTACAAGCAAAAATGAAGGCAGCCATCAAAGACTGATAACAGTAATTGTAATTAAAAGCGTATTCAATTTACATGCCATCATGGGCCGAATTCAAGGTTAGATGATAATGTTAAAAATACAAGAAAATTAATAGTTATTAGATGCAACAGAAGAGCCTGGAGATGACCGACAAAGACATTAGGGAAGAGCCACTTCCTCGTCCGGGACGACAGGAAGAACGTTGGCAATCACGTCCTCCTCGCAGATAAAGGGTTCGCCATCAAGGCGACGCGTGTGAACGCCTTCTGAAAAAGCAACCTCAATCTGCTCCCAATCGAAGGAAGGATGAGTGTGGCAAACGCACCTCTTCGCGACCACCCATCCATCGTCGTATCTCTCCCCCAGATGGCCTATAAACTCCTCAGATCTCTTGAAATCTGCCACGGCTTTCTGGCTGGCATAAGAGTTGGCTGTTTCAATTGCAGCAGCCTCTTCGCTTTTGGCGGATTCCAAGGCCTTCTCTAAAGCGGCCACCTTATTCTCGGCCTCCTCCATGCCAGCTTTAGTCCTCAACTCGGCCAGTTCCACATCTACCACAGCCCTCGCAGCCTTCTCAGCATCCAAATCCCATTGAAGATTGTCGGCGCGAAATTGACGGCATCAAACTCTGTACGAAGATCACCTAGAGATTTCTCTTGGCTATCGGACAAAGCCTGATAGTGGAGGTACTGCTCAATCCGCTCAATTGCGGAATTGTTGGTCTGCATAAAAAAAAAAGGAAGTCAAAAAAAATAAAAAAAATAAAAAAAATAATAAAAAAATCTTTTAAAGAACTTACCACTGCCATATCATGGGCAAGCTGAGCTGCTAGAGCCACCAACTTGTCTGCCGGACAATCAATCGGCAGTTGAAGTCCCTTAAGCAGACGGTAACCCAGGTTACCACCATTGGCCGGGATGTCGGCATAGAGGGACTCATCTTCCCTCACGTCCCAATTGGGTTGATAAATCTTTCCCCGGACAGAGGGCAGACGAGAGAAGGCAGCCTTCACGGCATTGCTCAGCATCACCTCTTTGTGCTCTATCCACTCATGGATCCGAGAAAATATTCCCGGCCCAAGGTTTGTCAAAAAGCTGGGAAAGCTGAGGATGTCATAGATCTTCTGGCGCATGGCAGAGCCAGACCCCAAGGCCGTCCCAATTCTGTCGATGGCAGCATTCAGAGGAGAAACCCTTGTAGCAGTTGATTCCCGGACGGGACTATGGTCCGGAATATTAATGGCAGCCTCAGGTTGCTGGGTTTCAGAAGCAGCGGCGACATCCAAGGCCTGCCTCTTGCTGGGGCTATCAGCATCAGAATGCTCACGAGGCCGCCTCTGGCCCACAGTCACGCCACCTCCACCACGGCGGACAGGAACGTGAACAACGGGACGAGGAGATTCCTGGTCCCCACGTCCAGCAGTTCGGCCGGGAGTACGCCGGGGAGTGCGGCCGGCACAGCGAACGCCGGCCCGGCCTGAATTGCGACCACCACGACCGCGGTCAGCACCTCGGAGACCCTCCGTGAGGCCGTGAATGGTGTCGTAATAAAAAATGGGATCCTCTGGAGCCTTAGACATCTGTTTTAAGTTTTCGTCCAACCCCAACTCTTCAAGATCTAGGCTGACAGGACCTGCAAAACAAACCGGCAAAGGTAAGCAACAGTTAATCAGCAACACAAAATAAGGCCGGACCATGAGTCGAAATGCACACCTTCTAGGTGGGCGGCAGAGAAATAAGGCCGATAGAGGTTTATTCCCGAGTATATATTTGGCATTGGGAAGCCATGTGAGAGGGATCCTTTCCTCCACTCTTTCACCATCAACAGTCACGAAGGCAAGCTCGGACTCGAAATAGTCAAAGGCTTTTTTCTCAGCCACAGACAAACTGTAAGATGGTACATCCTCCAATCGAGTAACCGGTTTGGTGAAATGACGACGGAGAGGAAAATTATCTGGGACCTTTACCCAATAGAAGGCTGGTTGCCATCCTTTCAACCCGGTCAGTTTGGGATGCATAGTGAGTTTGTTCTTGGCCGACATTAGAGACCACCATCCCTTCTCAGTTGAACCATTCCTTCGCAGCCAATGGAGCCGACGGAAAAGGTTTAATGTCTCAGGGAACCCCAAATAACAGCACACCCAAATATAAGCTATGATGTTCCTAATCGCCAAGGGTGTTAATTGGGCTAGACAGACGTTAAAGGCCTTTAGTATCTTCACTAAAGTCAAGTCTAAAGGGAAGCGCAGCCCAAACTCAAAATGATGGGCATAAACAGCAATGTGCCCTGCTGGGCACTCAATTACTTTGGCTCCTTCATCCGGAACCACCAACCTGTACTCAGCCGGGAAGCCATATAGTTCTTCCCCAACCCGGCAATATTCCTTAGTGATGGCATGCTCTAGCCATGACGAACAATTTTGTACCGACTTTGGCCCGCTGCTGTAGTCTGCCGGCAACCAAATCCCGGAGTGTAGCACATCATCACGGTCTGGAATAGGCTCCGGCTGCGAGTCGGGAGCCATGCTGGAACTTTCTTCCACAGTGATTTCAGCCCGACAAGGAATTTGTTCACTTCCAGAAGTCGAGGGACCATCAGTCTCGTCCATAGTGGTAATAGTATCGTTGTCGGAACCTAAATCAATAACAGGTGGATGAGAAGAGCCGGCATCATGAGCAAGGCGGTCGTAAAAATCATCCGCCACTACAACCCCAGCATCTGCTAAGTTATCTAACCAAGCATGTTCCCTCAAAGGCGGAACATCATGTCCGGGAACAGCATCAGGGGGAGGATTTCTAACGATCTGGCGAGCTAAAATTTGATGTCTTAGTTCTCGGAGTGTTTGTCTATCACCGCTCATCCTCGCGGACATATATTGGGAATTAAATTTTCTTGCTCAGAGGTAGAGCGGTCGTTAAGAAACTTAGATCTGAGTTCCCTATCTCTATCAGCAGTAAGGGGTAGGTCAGCTAATAAACGAGTTCTCTCTTCTCTAGGGCTGGAAGTAGACGAACTATGTCCGCCATGAAGGGAAGAAGGAGACGAAGGTTCGGTTTCAGACATAAATTTATCACTCAAAGAATTTTGACTGTCTGAATGGTCTGACATAATTCCAAAGAAAGAAAGAAACAGAAAGAGCAGTTGAAGAGAAGTTAGAAAAAGGTACCTGAGAAAAGGCGACGAAAAATGACCGGAAAATCAACCGGATTCCCGAATGCACGAGCAGAAGAAGTGCCAGAGTCAAATAAACGCCGGAGAAAGTAATTTCACCGGAAAGTTGAAAGCTTTGAAATAAACCGTTGACTAAGCCCACGCGAAAAGAGGCGAAAAACTCTAAGATTCCCCAGGTACAAAGGGCGAAAAGTAATTTAGAACACTTTTTGAGGAGATTTGGTTGCAAAAAGACAAGATCTTGGCGAGAAAAAGGAGGTTGAAGTTCTTAGAGAAATCGCATAAACCAGAGAAATGTGGAAGGTTGAAGTGTAAAGAAAGAGAAAAAGGAAACTAACGCTTCTTTAGAAATGCGAGATTGAATGGCCAAGATGAACCGACCCATCAACTCCCCTCATTGATGCACGCCAAGTGTCGCTTGTTAAGCCAACCGTAATAAAGAATAAAAAAGAAAATGAGCGGGATTTCACAAAAAGGTCATGATTGCGCTTTTCGAAACCTGAAGTTCTCCCCAGGACAACACGTGGCAACAGAGAAAAATCTGGAACATGCAAAATTCACTTGCGTCCTCAATGTAACATCAATGCGGGTCACGCCCCCAATGATGCTGGGGGGGCTAGTTGTATGGGTATACCCAAGTTCACTGTCGGACACATCAGTTGTGGCCGACATCAATAAACTTGAAACGCGACCTCATTAATAGAATCCAGGCCGTTTCTAGTAAACAGTCCGAGATGGCGTTCACGACCACATTAAAGGACAATCTTCCCTCCAGTCAGACTCATCGTAGTCATACACGTGACAAAGGATTACGCATCCTGTCAGATGAACAGTACTACTATAAATAGCCAAATGGTACTATTCTGCAGGTACATTCTCTCACACTATAAGCATTACTTTCTCTCTCTCTCTCTCTAAAATCCTTATCGGCCACTTACTGACTTGAGCGTTGGAGGGGGTTTCCTCACATCCCCCCGAGGGTAGTTTACGTTTGTCATCTTTGCAGACTTCCAGTCTCGGACGTCCACCCGCATACTGTCGGACATCTCTGTGTCCGCCACCGTTTCAATACCGAAACCCTACTCCCAAATGGTTACCGTCAGGCCTCAACAATAAATTTCCGTCACTGAGCAAAATATCAATAACATCATTGCCCCAATACCACTAAAGAGTCTGTCTTATATGAGATAAGAAGGGGGTCAGGTGCGCACATGATGTGTCGTATTTTTATATAGATTTTAGGTGTATTTAGGTTGCATTATAGGAGCTTTTAGATGCATTGTAGTTCATAATTGCATACTATTACTTAATTTGCGAAATATTACTCCATTTGTGTGTTTTTGGTATTACTTGATGAATTTCAGGTATTGAAAACATAATTGGAATATTATTGGACAAGCTTGAGTACTTGGGAGCAAGCTACATTGATAAGGATCACTTTAGAAGTATCTGAGTGCAAATTAGAGCTTAATTGGAGTTGGAATTCATTGAAAGAATTATGGAAATCGAGTCATGTTCACTCTTTTGTCCATACTTTTGACTCAATGCTTATATTGGGTTGATTCCAACGGCATTGCAAAGTAGGCTTGAAGAGCATTCCAACGATATGTTGCACGGCCCGAGGAGAGTTGTATTTTGAGAGATATGGGCTTCGCAAGTTGGTCCAGTCTGCCAGGAACTTCTTACGCGCACGCGGTTTTGATAATTTCGGCCATTTAATGATTTATTTGGTTTCCTTATCTTGTAATTTTGGTTCCCTACTAGTAGTAGGACTTAGATCTATTACCTATTTACTCATTTTTCAATATCACGTTATTTTTCCTCTCTAGTTTTCTCTCTAGTTTATGCCCTAGTTTGTTTCTATTGCTACTTTGGAGATTCAAGATTCAAGCTTTTGATATTCATCTTCAATATTAATCAAGTTTTATTCTCTTCTATTCTCTTTATTATGTTTTAATTATGTTTTCTATTATGTTTATTGCTCTTTTTGCCATGATTAGTGAGTAGTCTTTTTATCTAGGATTGAGTTGAGCCCTAGTATGGATTGATCATGTAAATTATTCTCTAATTCCCATGTAATTCGATTGTATGTTTAGGGTTTTATAAGATTGTTGTTATTGTCAATTGTGCATCTTGATTTAGCCCTAATTTATATTATCAACGAAAGTTGGAATTGAGATTAGGAATATTTGTTTGATGTTAAATTGTTATTTTATTAATTGAGTTCATCAACGAAAGTTGGGTCTTAATTTAGATAATCTTGTCATTGATTTGAATTCTCCCATGAAAATAGGTGAGAACTAGAATTGAGAATTATTTGACATTAGTTCTAAATGCTTCTAATTATGTGTGTAAGCCATGAAAATAGGAGACATACATGTTAGTTAGGCCTTTTGCTATCACAAAAGTGAGCTCTAGGTATTGAGGAATGACCGAGTATTTAGTTTCGGTTCGTAGCTGTGCTTTATCACTGAGTCATAAGGGAATGTCAATCTTGCCTAAGCTATAATTGAATATCTGGGATGTGAGTTATATTTTGATCAATTCATATTAGTGGTGATACTTAATCTTAGTGTTTTAATTATCATATTTTGTTATTAGTTTATAGATTCTTCTGGATATTTGGATTGTGTAGCTATTTCATAGTCTAGAGTCAACTAGTGTTTAATCTTGCACCTCCCTGAGTTCGACCCGTATGTGCTACGACACCGTTCACTTGCGGTATTAAAATAAACTCCTAACAAGTTTTTGGCGCCGTTGCCGGGGAGGTAACGGATTAGAATTAGTCTGATTATAGATTTAATAGACTACATTGTATATACTTTTATTTTCTTTTATAGATAACTCTTTTTTTTTTGTTTTTTTACTTTTGTAAATTTCTTCCTTTTCACTATTCATGGAGTCATATTATCACTATAATGGGGACAATTCTATTGATAGGGCCAATGGTTATAATTCTTTGGATTCTCATGTTTCTAATTTTGATACATCGTGTCAATATACTTCCAATATACATGCTAGTAATTCTAGAGCAGTTTTATGTTTTCCTCAATATGAGAATGAATTGTTTTGGAAATACTATCGCAGGCTTGGAGACTTTATTGGTCCTAATCACGGATATGAACAATGGGATATGTGCCAAGTGATTTATGAGGGTTTAAATGAAGAAAGTAGAGCGGTGTTTGAGTCTTTGTCTAATGGACAATTTCTATCCCAATCACCTGGTTATTGTTCGGATCTAATCGAGTGGTTGGCTAACAATAATTATGAGTGGGAAATGTCATTATCTGCTAGACCAGTCCAGGTAAATTCCTCTACTTCTTCACCTCAAAGCTACATTATAACACCTCCATATAGTTCTAATTGTCACTCTACTTTTCATGACATTTCTTTATGTGATGTGACATTAGTAAATGATTTTGACCCCTCTCCCCAATATGATTGTCAATCTGCTCGGAGTTATAGTTTCCACCCATATATTTATGATGATGATGATGAGGGTTGGAAAGAACTTGAAAATTATGGGGATGATTATCAAATTACTAGGAAGACTGATGTGAAGGACGTTTTGAGTGAGGAACAACCCTTGGTTCAAAATCCTTCATTGGAGAAGTCTATAGATGAGAGTGAAATTATTCATGAGTCTTTGTCGGTTCCACCCACTGTTTTTGAGTCTCATGTTCCTTTCTCTCGAAAACTTGACCTTATTCCTTCTTCCCCTATATTATACCCCCCATCGTTCTCTATTTCTCCCAATATGAATGACTCTTATGACCATATAATTGATGTACAGTTAGTGTTTATCTCTACTTTTGAGTCTTGTAAAACGACTAACAAATTTTCTTTTTCTCACTCTTGTAAAAATCACTTCCCCTTTGATTTTTCTTTTTCTAGGTTTAATAGATTTTTAGGACTAGTGTTTTTCCTCTTTCCTTTTCACTCTTATATAACATGCTTTGAGATGTTTGGAGGGACATATGATAAGCTTCTTAGAGCATTGAAGTGTTCTACATTAGTCTTCTGATTTTACATGGTCGTGCGGGACCTTTATAAATTTGCGCTTTTTCGGGAGGCAACCCGAGTTTACACTTATTTTACTTTTCATTTTCTTTGTTTTTCTCCGTTTTTGTGTGATTTTAATTACATTGATGTCTTTGTGTTTTGTTTTTGGTGTGTTTGTAGGTTCATAGAAAGAGGTTGGAAGACGATCTTCAAACAGATGAGTCGCGGTACAATGGCTCAGCTCGCGGACAAATGCCGAGAGCATACCGCGACTCGCCGCAAATACCACGACTCGCGTTTAAAACCGCGACTCGCGTTGAATACCGCGACTCGCGTTTTAACAGGTTGAAAGATTTCAACACAAAACAAGGACGAAGCAGGCACCAGTTGATGCCACTACTTCAGCGTGGTCTTCACTCCCTCACAGCCAGCTGCCATGGCCACCACTAAATCACCACCCAGTCACCAACGCAACACCTCCGACGACCCACTGCACCACCACCGTTTCACCGCCCTCCCTAGCTGGGTGCACCAACAGCAACCCATTCCCCTGTTTCCCCTCCTCGCTTTTTCTCCTCCACTCCAGCTCTCTCCTCTCCCTCAGCGCCCACACCACTCACCAGCACTGCTTCCAAACTACCACCACTGACCGCCGTGTCCAGCCGCCGTGCACCAACAACAGCCCCTAGTCCTCTCCTTCGCACTTTCCTTCGACCCACCACCATCGATTTCAAACCGGGCCACCATCATCATCACCGCCTGCCAGCCAGGACTCCTGGTCCACCCCTACAGCCCACCCACAGCCGTCACATACACCCAGCCCGACTTCCCCCCCTGTTTCTTCTCTTTTCTCATTTTCTTCATCTGCTTTCCTAACTTTCTTTTTCTGATTTCTTTTTCGTTTTTTCTTCTCTTTTCCTTTTTATTCTTTTATTTATTATTTTCATTTATTCTTTTTCTTTTTCTTTTTCTTTTTCTTTTTCTTTTTCTTTCTAATTAGTTTCTTATTATTAACTTTTCACCATCTTTTAACAACTTTTTTTTTATTTACTCTTTTTTCTTTTAATCAATGGTTGTTTAGGATTCCTGCTAGTCGGCTACAAATTGGTTCAAGTTGGTTTTCAAGAAGCATTGCGACATAAATTTTGAGCTTATTCGACCCTTTTCCCATTAAATTGGGTAATAAGCCTCTTTATTCTATCTTGTTGATATTCTTGATTTTCCGTTTAGTTTTTGCTTGGATCTTGTTTGTATTGCTATACTTGTTGCGTTTTTATGACAACATGGATTTCCTTCTTTCGTTGTTGGCATTTGTGTGCGGCAATAGTGGTGGTTTGGTGTGTTTGTGGGACTATTCGACGATTTGGTGATCGGTGCAATTGGTTTTGGTTCCTTCTCTTTGCTTGTTGCAGTGAGGACACTGCAATTTTTAGCTTGGGGGAGGAATATTCTATCATTTACTGCTTTTTAGTGTAGTTTTTATTGTTTTCTTAGGTTGTTGCACGGTTTGTACTGCTCACTAGGAGTGGGAGTTTACGTGTAACAAAAAAAAAAAAAAAAAATTGTACTGCTTTCTTAGTTGCATCAGCATATTAGATTTCATCTCATCTTAGTTGCATCTATGGGACTATTGCTAGCAGTATTTGAGAACCTTGTTGATATCCTTACTACGGTCTTAAGCGTAATCCATCTCATTCATGATTCTTCATAGCATAATTGTATCGCGATTGATTGCTTGTGGTAAGATTAGTTGATCTCTCTCTGGCTTGATTTAACCTTACTGTTTAGACATCTTAACCCAAGTGAGCATTTGTGCCTATAAACTGACGTATCTGTGTCAGTTATGCTCTTTCATGTGTGATTAGTTCCTCATTTGTTGCATGAATCTTGACTTTGACTTGGTACTCTTTGACACTTGACTTTATAAGCATTTGGATATGATTGAGGCGTTCTTTTCGTTGTTCTGAGCTTTCAGATATATTTTCTTTTCATATATATTATCCTTTCTCTACCCCCGCTGAACCTTTCATGACTTTGTTCTAAATCAATCTACATAACAAGCCTCTAGCCTTTTATGATTTCTCTACCCAAGCCTTGCTAAGTGGAGTAGCATTAAAGTTTATGTTTTGAGCTTGTGTTTGTGGTTTTGTAGTCATTATTGGAAGGAAATATGTTGAAAGAAAGTTACTTGAAATAGTGTGAAAGTATAAAATGAAAAGAATGATGAAGAAGTTGTGAAACATAATTCTGAAAAAAATGAAAAAAAAAATTGAATAAAAGGTGAATGAAATTGGTTGGAGTTGGTGAAGATGGGTACTATGTTGATTTAAAGGTAATGTGTTGTTGAACTTCTAGTAGAAGTTTTTGTGACATTTGCATCTAATGGCCATTGATGTTAAAGTGTTGTTTTCTCCACTAGTTGGCTTTTAACACCACATTTCCAAATACATTTCCTACCCATAACCTCAACCCCATTACAACCCTTGAAAGTCCTCATGATCTTTTTGCATTATAATTTCGAGTGGAAAGTGAGTCGATAGTCAAAGTTAAAGAGTAAATGCTTCATTTGAGTCGACATGGTTTAGATTGAGTGACATTGATCATGCCATAAACACATGAGAGTATGAGTGCACATGACTAAAGTGAGGTCCCTCAGGTTTGGTTGAGTCTAGCTTGGGGGAGATGGTATGTGGTATGCTAGGAGAGTTGATTGCATTACATGACGTGCTATGCGGCTTTGCTTGAGAATGTTTCAATGCTTGGTTCGTGTAGTAATTGTATCTCTCGTGTTCTCAATTGTGTGCTTCGCCCAATCGTAGTCCCATATTGTAGGTTGTCTTTCTTTTCCAATGTCTATGTCTAATTGCTTGAGGACAAGCAATGGTTTAGCTTGGGGGAGTTTGATGTGTCGTATTTTTATATAGATTTTAGGTTGCATTATAGGAGCATTTAGATGCATTGTAGTTCATAATTGCATACTATTACTTAATTTGCGAAATATTACTCCATTTGTGTGTTTTTGGTATTACTTGATGAATTTCAGGTATTGAAAACATAATTGGAATATTATTGGACAAGCTTGAGTACTTGGGAGCAAGCTACATTGATAAGGATCACTTTAGAAGTATTTGAGTGCAAATTGGAGCTTAATTGGAGTTGGAATTCATTGAAAGAATTATGGAAATCGAGTCATGTTCACTCTTTTGTCCATAACTTTTGACTCAATGCTGATATTGGGTTGATTCCAATGGAATTGGAAAGTAGGCTTGAAGAGCTTTCCAACGATATGTTGCACGGCCCGAGGCGAGTTGTATTTTGAGAGATATGGGCTTCGCAAGTTGGTCCAGTCTGCCAGGAACTTCTTACGCGCACGCGGTTTTGATAATTTCGGCCACGTAATGATTTATTTGGTTTCCTTATCTTGTAATTTTGGTTCCCTACTAGTATTAGGACTTAGATCTATTACCTATTTACTCATTTTTCAATATCACGTTATTTTTCCTCTCTAGTTTTCTCTCTAGTTTATGCCCTAGTTTGTTTCTATTGCTACTTTGGAGATTCAAGATTCAAGCTTTTGATATTCATCTTCAATATTAATCAAGTTTTATTCTCTTCTCTTCTCTTTATTATGTTTTAATTATGTTTTCTATTATGTTTATTGCTCTTTTTGCCATGATTAGTGAGTAGTTTTTTTATCTAGGATTGAGTTCAGCCATAGTATGGATTGATCATGTAAATTATTCTCTAATTCCCATGTAATTCGATTGTATGTTTAGGGTTTGATAAGATTGTTGTTATTGTCAATTGTGCATCTTGATTTAGCCCTAATTTATATTATGAACGAAAGTTGGAAATGAGATTAGGAATATTTGTTTGATGTTAAATTGTTATTTTATTAATTGAGTTCATCAACGAAAGTTGGGTCTTAATTTAGATAATCTTGTCATTGATTTGAATTCTCCCATGAAAATAGGCGAGAACTAGAATTGAGAATTATTTGACATTGGTTCTAAATGCTTCTAATTATGTGTGTAAGCCATGAAAATAGGAGACATACATGTTAGTTAGGCCTTTTGCTATCACGAAAGTGAGCTCTAGGTATTGAGGAATGACCGAGTATTTAGTTTCGGTTCGTAGCTGTGCTTTATCACTGAGTCATAAGGGAATGTCAATCTTGTCTAAGCTATAATTGAATAACTGAGATGTGAGTTATATTTTGATCAATTCATATTAGTGGTGATACTTAATCTTAGTGTTTTAATTATCATATTTTGTTATTAGTTTATAGATTCTTCTGGATATTTGGATTGTGTAGCTATTTCATAGTCTAGAGTCAACTAGTGTTTAATCTTGCACCTCCCTGAGTTCGACCCGTATGTGCTACGACACCGTTCACTTGCGGTATTAAAATAAACTCCTAACAGCACACTCTTAAACGTCATAATAGTGTACTGGTTGTTCCCAGTTGAACCTTGATCCTATTCATATTCGCAACAACTTATGCTACTTCAAAAAAAATCACAAGTGAAAGCAGTTTAATGCAAGGAAAAAAAAAGCAGTCGCGGTCGCGTTCGCGTAATGGTCGCGTTTTCGCGGGAACGGCTCATAACGGTGAAATAGAACGTTTCGCGGCCGGTGCGGCGTGAATTTTTTAAAAAAATTCACAAGGATGTCCATTTAAGCTTGTTTTTTCCTTTTTCTTATTTTTTACACTATAGTATGTCCAAAACAACAACAACTATTATTATTATTATTATTGTTATTATTATTATTATTATTATTATTATTATTATTATTATTATTATTATTATTATTATTATTATTATTATTATTATTATTATTATTAAGTATTGGAGGTCATTTAGGAACATTAAAATAACTCATTTTTATAAAAAAGAGCAATTTAAAATAGGCCACACAAAAAACAATCAGGTCTGCTAAAAAAGGAAGAAGAAGAGAGATTTAGAAATTGGTAGTCATCTATAAAAAAAAAAAAATTATATTGACAGTAACGTGACTTTATGTGGCTTCAAAATTCCAGCCTGGTCAAGTTGTACTTGACATATTTTAAAAATATAAGAAAATAAAAGAAAAGACAGAGAAGATCGACATTCGTTAAAGAAGATTGACAAGAGCAAGAAGCTGACCTGAGTAACTGCCGCCGACTATGGAAGCGATGCGGCCAAGAGCAGTCGGAAGTTTTTCGCCGGCATTCTCAGCCATGGCCGGCGAGAAACGGCCGTCTATTGCCTCCCCACTCAGATTAGGGTTTTTTTATATTAGGGTTTTAATTTAGGGTTCAATTCGAAGCAATTTATTGAAATTAATTGAGGGGTTTTGCTCGAATTGGAGTTCTAAAGCCCAGATAAGATTTACGAGTTCTAATTCAGATCTAATCAATTTTTGGATTTTATTTTTCTATTGGCTGTTTCTTCTCCTTTTCTATGCGGCCGTTCTGGGTAGGTAACGGGTCCAGAACACCGTTCCAGCGTTACATAACGGTTTCGTGCCGAGTTTGTTGTGATTTTTAACTCCCGCCGATATAACAGCGTTTTGCGGAACGGCTTCTCTCAATCCCGTTACAGAACGGCCGTTTGGTAACGGAACAGCCGCGATTTTGTTCCCTGGTTTAATGTATCCTCTAAATTTAGTCCATTGTAATGCAAAAGTCAAACAATATTGAATCTTTGACTCCATTAGAAATGAATAAAGATTCCACCAAGAGCATGAAGGAACTGAACACATTGGCCTTGTAGCTAGGAAACAAGTTACTGAACTCAAATTTCACTTAAAGGCGTGTTGGATTGAGAAAAATGTATTAGAGTAGTATGAGATGAAATAAAGTGAATGAAGGTGGTAGTGATGGGAATGTATATTGATTCTGTGAGGGGTGAATATTACTCTCATCCATCCAATGGCGGATCTTAATGGGGGTAGGCTGGGCCTGGCCCCCCGTAGGTTTTAAAAAAAAAATTATGAAGCTTGTATGTTAGCAGCCCAAAAGCCCAACATACAAATAAAAAAGTTTACACGGCACTAGTCTAACACTTCCCAAAATCCCAACCCTTGCACGTCGGAAAAAACAAAATCCGAAAACCAAGTGAAAAGTCTGCAAGGCAACTGCAACTCTGTTAAAGCAATTTTGACAGCTTTCTTGGGCGGGAAAAGTAATTACTCTATCTGATTAAATCTGAATTTTGGTATTTATTTTCGATTCATTATACTACGTGTACATCACATGTTGGTTACTTGCTAATTTTGGTATTTATCTCATTGACTCTTGAATTTTGGAATTGTGCACCGTTTTTCTAATTTTATGAATCTTGTTAATTGTTATCTTCAAGTTGCTTACTTGTAGGTTGCTGCACTGTGACTAATAATTCATCAACCCCTTATACTTTTATGTTTTGTCATCACTCGACACTCATCACAATATTTCAATTCTGAAATTTGATTTTTTTTTTTTTTTTTTTTCAATTGAAAACTCTAGAGGATATCAACAGGTGTGATGTGTGCTTTGTTTGAATTTCTAAATTATTGTAGATTCAAGCAATCTATCATTGTGTTCCTATACTATGTAATTATTAAATTATACTATATAAAATAAAAGTATATATAACTAATTGATTTACTAATATCAATTTGATTACTCATACGAAAAATTGACAAATGAAGGTGATTAGTATATTATTCAAACAAAAGCATAGATCTTTGTGCCAACGCCTATAACTTATTAGGTATGTATTTTCTTAACATTTTATATTTATTTTATTCCGATATTTTAGTATAATCTATGTTTTTACATTGGATTTGGAAGTAATATTCATATGTTCTTATAGTTTTATACTTTCATATATGTTAATATGTTCTTGTGGAAAAATCTGGCCCCCTGTAGCAAATCTTTCAAGATCCGCCACTGCATCCATCTCTTTCTCCAAGATAATATATTACCCCCCAAAATTAGGGTAATAATTCCCCATCCATATCTCTCTCCTTGCATTATCTATATCATGTCTTCTACAATCACCTAAATTCATCTTCATTGTCTTCGTTTTATCTCCATTACCCCCCTTAATGCATTACCCCAGTATGTGCATGCGCATTAAGTCATATTGCCAATGGCATCTGGCGAAGGGGCGGATCCACTATGGGTTCACTGGGTTCAGTTGAACCCATAGTGGATCGATAAATATCTTTTGCTTGCTCTGTTGTATCAGTGAAGGCGCTTTGTCCGGGTGGTTATAACTAAAGTTGAAGTTTGTAGCTTGTGCGGGAAATGACGCGGGTTCGATTGCTTGCTGGGCAAAATTTTATCTTTTGCAGTTTTTTTTTTTACTAAAACCATACCAGGCTTATAGGCTATAAGCTATGTTCTATATTGCCCAGCAAAAAGTCATCTCTAGCTGACAATTGTGTTCTTTCATTGTAGTAGGTCAACACTTATAATTACTTCTAACACTTAGGGGGAATCAATTGTTATCCTTGATAACTAATATGCTAAGTCGACATATGTTGGCTTGTGCATTGCCTCACACTCACAGTAACATGTTTATAAACATATTGTGAATTGTGAGTTTGTGGAATCTCACTGTAAACGTTAGGTTCTTTTTTTCCTT
Source organism: Beta lomatogona (assembly GCA_947646795.1). Lineage (NCBI taxonomy): Eukaryota > Viridiplantae > Streptophyta > Magnoliopsida > Caryophyllales > Amaranthaceae > Beta > Beta lomatogona. Next base: position 6,494,600 of record CANSNZ010000949.1, on the reverse strand, counting down.
GATCCTTTTCTTTGCTTCGTTTTAGCCAAAAGCGAAACAGATAGGTAGAATTTCTGCAACATAAAATGACGATAGTGATCTATATTTTTTTGTTGAAACCATATAAGCTATGTTCTATCTACTTTCAAATTTTAGTGTCCATTGTACTACTATAATACCAAATGTTGTATTATTTCGCTATTTCATCCTATTATCTCGGGATTGTTGCTCAAATAAAAATGTTTTACATTACATATATTAAATTTTTTAGTTATTCGACGTTGAGCACTCGTGCTCGGAAAGTATACATGTCCAATAGTCGAATTCGGATATTTTATGAAACTCCTCCACAATTTTGGCCCAAAATGAAGCGTTTAAGGTATAGGAAATCATATCAAGTAATCTTCTTGATATGATTCTCGATATTATTGTCCAGCTTTCTTTGTAAATAATCTTTGTACATCTCTTTGTTATCTTTGTTATCTCCTGCCTTGTATATGTTATTCTCTAGGATAATTTATTATCTTTTCCTAGTTTAGCTATGCTCTTGTATTATCTAGTTGATGTACTACAGTTCAATGAAATTAATTCATATTCACTTTCACATAAGGGTCATATTTTCTTTAAGCGTCTTAAACTTATATAGGCCAGATGAATGGTGATTTGCTTATTTTCGAACCCATAGGTTCAAGTTTGTGGATCCGCCACTAATCTGGCGTAACTAACAGTGTCATGATAAATTAAGCATTTTAAGACACGAAAGCAACCACATCAACACTCTATCTTAAACTCACTGACATCTAACAATTCAAAGCTAAAAGTTAACACGTAATTTTCCCAAGCTAGACTTATCAGAACATTCCAATGCAATTGTGTTTGTAGTTTCTCGGCACTATTAGACTGCCCTTTATGCATAGACGATAGAATGCACCCCGTCAAACTCTTTTTAACATTCTAGGCTCTTTTACATATTGTCTCATTGTCATGCAGACAAAATTTCTCATTTAGAATCAGTGAAATAGCAAAAACAAGGCAAACTTCACAACACTGAGATGCAATCACCCAGGAGAAAGCAAACTTTGTCACCTGCCTAAGACATATACTGGTCCCAGACATTAGCAGCTAGAGTCCAAGGGTAGCACCATCCATTACAGTGAAACATAGGTAGAGTCCAAAGGTAAACAGCTCCCTCCGTCATGTTCCAGACTAGAGCACAACTCAAGGCCATGACGTAAGCTCCGCGATGATGCAAGCAAGACCACACCTTTAGGGCTCGCGGTTGTACCAGAAGTATAACCCAGTGTAATACTCTGCCACTCATCCTTTGGTGGTTGCCAAGCAAAATTTGGGTCACCTGTAGCCAAGAACTTCTCATACTCAATGGCACCTTTGCTCAATGCATAGTGGAATCTTTTAGGATCACAACTTTCATCAGCTATGCAAATCAAAAGTGGCGGCTTGAAGTTGCCTTTGCTTTTATCAGCCAAAATTTTCAAAGCTTCCTCTGCCAAAGTAAAGAATTCTTGGTCTACTATAATAACTACAGATTCAGAATGCCCAAGCAACAAAGCAATAGTTTGTGCATTAAAACGAATATTGACAGTGTTCAATACAGCTCCTGACATTGGAACCCCAAAATGAGCCTCGTATATGGCTGGGACGTTTGAAGCAATTATTGATACCTGTTGATAAAATGTTTTAACAGTTTCAGCATAATTTCGGATAGCCTTTAAGGAAAACTTTGGCTTCGGGGGAAAAAAGTTCAAAGGATAATCACTCTTGATTATGAAGGCAGTCAATACAATAATTGGGCGACCCTTTTCAAACTTCATTGTCGTGCCAATCTTGTCATTGATCATATTCTTCCTCCCGAGTCTTCTACTGTGGCATCTTCTTCTTCTCAAACTGATGCTGAGAAACTCGCTGCTAAACACTTATGGGATCGGCTTGACGATATCGTCCTTCAATGGATATACGGCACTATATCCAATGATCTTCTCAATACCATTATTAATCCCGATGACAAGGCCGCCGACGCGTGGACTCGTCTGGTCAATCTCTTCCACGACAATAAATCGGCTCGGGCCCTTCAACTTGATTCCCAATTTACCAACACCAATCTGCGTGACTTTCCTAATGTCAAAGCCTATTGTACTAGGCTGAAAGTTCTCGCTGACCATTTGGGTAATCTTGGTGCTAAAGTTTCTGATGAACGTTTGGTTCTTCGTCTTCTTCAAGGTCTCACCTCTGATTATCGCTATTATGTTCTTTTTCTTGATAATTATATCAATTTTCTATGGACATTTCCTCTCACTCACAAATCTCAAGTATATTCAATTTTCTTGTCTCTTCGCACATTTATTCACACTCAATTCGAACGAGACATTAAGAATTTACAATGTGATAATGGTTGTGAGTTCGATAATAACTCTTTTCATAAATTCTGTGAACAACATGCATGTCTTTCCGTTTTTCTTGCCCCCATACTTTTCCTCAAAATGACAAAGCCGAGCGCAAAATAAAATCTATTAATAATATTATCCGCACTTTACTCGCCCATGCATCTTTGCCGCCTTCTTTTTGGCATCATGCCTTGGAAATGGCCACCTATCTCCTTAATATTTTACCCTTCAAAATCTTGGGTTATCAATCCCCCACTCAACTTCTCTATCAAACCACTCCCTCATATCTCATCTTCGTGTCTTTGGTTGTTTATGTTTCCCACTTCTTCCCTCTCCTCAAATTAATAAACTTCAAGCTCGTTCAACTCCTTGCATTTTTCTTTGTCGTTATCCATCAAACATAGAGGGTGCAAATGTTACGATTTATCAAATCGAAAAATCATTATTTCTCGACATGTATGGTTTGATGAGACTCATTTTCCTTTTTCTAAACTTCATACTCTTACACCCCCTCCTATGATTTTCTAGATGATCAGCCTTCCCTCCGTCTCCACTATTTGCACTCTCTTGCATATGTTGGCCCAATGGCCTCTCATTCTTCTCCCATTATGTCTGCACCTTCAAATCCTCCTTCTAACTCAAATGGGCCAGATTCCCCTGTAGCCCAACATCATCCCTCTCCTCTCCTTACACGCCCAGCTCTCTCACCTCACCATTCCCCCTCTGCTGCCCCCTCAAACCCACCCATCACACCTAATGTTATGCCCACCCTCCTCACTCAACTGGGCCACCTTCTCCTTTAGCCCAACATCATACCTCTCCTCTTCTTACGTTCCGAGCTCCATCTCCTCACCGTTCCCCCTCTGCTGCCCCCTCAAACCCAACCATCCCACCTAATGTTCCAGCCCACAATTCCCACATTTCCCCTTCTTCTTCTCCTGAACCCAGGGCCCATACCTCTCCTTCAGCTCCTCTATCTCAGCACACTACTTCCACACCTCTTCCCTCTCGCATGATAACCTGTAGTCAACACAGGATCACCAAGCCCAACCCCAAATATCAAAACCATGCCCTTCACACTATTTCCCCACCCACCTCTCCCATTCCTAAAAATCCAGTGAGTGCTCTGCATGATCCGAATTGGAAAAATGCTATGCAAGATGAATATAATGCTCTTCTTGAAAATGAGACATGGGACTTAGTACCTCGTCCTTCTAATGTTAATGTCATTCGGTAATTGTGGATTTTTCGTCACAAAAAGAATTCTGATGGTTCTTTTGAATGCTATAAAGCTCGTCTTGTTGGAGATGGTAAAACTCAGCAAGCAGGTATTGATTGTGATGAGACTTGCAGTCCAGTTATCAAACCAGCTACTATTCGGGTGGTTCTTAGCCTTGCATTGTCAAAATCATGGTCCATTCATCAATTAGATGTTAAAAATGCATTTCTCCATGGTAATCTCAATGAAGTTGTGTACATGCATCAGCCTTTGGGTTTCAAAGATCCAGCTCGTCCTAACCATGTCTGTTTGCTTCGTAAGTCTCTCTATGGTTTAAAACAGGCACCTCGAGCTTGGTATCAAAGGTTTGTTGACTATGTTACTACTATTGGCTTTGTTCACAGCATCTCTGATAACTCTCTGTTCATCTACAATCGTGGCACTAACATTGCTTATATTTTATTATATGTGGATGATATCATTCTTACTGCTTCCTCCGATTCTCTCCGTCGTTCCATTATGTCTCTTCTGAGTTCAGAATTTGCTATGAAAGACTTGGGTCCGCTGAGTTATTTTTGGGGTATTGCTGTCACCCGAGATAGAAATGGTTTGTTCATGTCGCAACGTAAGTATGCAGAGGAGAATCTAAATCGTGCAGGCATGACTAATTGTAAACCTTGCCCTACTCCTGCTGACACAAAAGGCAAGATGAGCGCCAGTTCTGACACTCCTTATGACGATCCCCACACATATCGTCGTCTAATGGGTGCACTTCAATACTTGACTTTCACCAGACCTGATATAACTTATGCTGTTCAGCAGGTTTGTTTGTTCATGCATGATCCAAAGGTTGAACATATGGCAGCTTTAAAACGCATCATTAGATATGTTAAAGGCACGTTGGCTTACGGTCTATCACTACTACATAAACGAGCATATGAACAGTCTAATGCAACGACATGAGCTATTGCAACAGTTGTTTGCAACGGTATGAGCTATTGCAACGGTTGTTTGCAACGGTGTGCTCTAATGCAACAGGTATTGCAACGATTAGTAGGAACCGTTGCATTATACCATGAAATGCAACACCTTTATTTTACTAGATATTGCAACGATGGTTTGTGAGCTGAACTCCAAACCCATTTTAATCCCCCTTCTTTCTCGAGGCTTCCTCTTATATTCCCAAACAAACCCAAAACCCCTTCTTTCTCTCTCCCCGTGGAGACCCAAAAATCAACCGCACGAAACCCTCACCTCCCCACATCTCTATTTCTTCCCCTGAGCTCACCGGAGTTCGACGAGCACCGAACCCAGCTTCCCTCTTTCCTTCGTTCTCCTCTGTGTGATCTCTCTACTCGGTTTCATGGTGTTGTTTCACCGCTGGAACGTAGGCTCGCGTCGCCAACCACCGCCGCATCGCACCTAGCTGCTGCCTCCACGCCTGTCGTCGTCGGCACCCTTGCCGGAGCTCTGCTCCCCTGTTCGTTGCTGCTCACATAGAGCAGAGGTATAACCTTCTCCTCTCCCTCTAAAATCCTGATTTCATATTTAGAACTTAAGCTCAAATTATTACCCATTTGAAGACAATTTGAATCTGGGTATATAGACTGATTTGTATAGTCCAGCCATCCTAGTTAAATTTGTTAATTAATTATAGTTATGGGCCTAAATCAGATTTCACTAAGTTTACTTGTGAGATTATTTGCATTAGTAGTTGAGATAAATTTTAGAATAATTATCGTTATGGGTGGTTGCTATTTGGTGTTAGGATTGCTCATAAGATTAGTTTGAGCATCATTGTTAATTATTGCTATTGTTGGAGTAGTTGGAGCTAGCTTATGGGATTCATGTTGATTAGTAGATGTTCAAAGAATAGCAATGAAGTAAGATTCGTGAATGGGATTATATTAGAAGGAGTAAGTTAGACTAGTTTTCGAGTATAAAGATCTGTGAGTGGGTTTTGATTCTTATTGTTGTTTACATTGTGGTTTTGGATGTTGGCTTATCGAGCTCAAAGGAAATAAGAAAGCTTATAAGAAGTTTATCCTTGGGGATTAGATTTGCGTTTAAGGTAAACGTTCATGTCCAGCATCTATGCATGCTCGTATACGTTATGTGCAATGATATGTTCGAATATGTGGATATGACTTTGTGATGATAATGATGTGATATGATCATGTGTTATATATAATATGACATCTTATGTGACTTATGTAATGTCTATTGTACTTATATGAATTGTTGCAAATTATATGGCATGATGAAATACGTTATGATTCTATGATGCCTATGTATACTATGAGCGATGATGTTATGATTTATGGGTGTTGTTCGAAAATATGAATATATGCAAGTTTGTAAAAGTGGATGGTTCTGCTGGTTTGACGTTATGAACTGATCTGGTAAATGGGCGAGTTACAGGTTGAGGAATTGTGTTTACGATATACGATACGAACCAAAATGGTCATATGTTAATGTTCACGAATTACAAAAGTTACGGTATGTCCAAAACCTATACTTGCATATGAACTAAGCTCATGCAAATGAACCCCCTCATCTTTCAAAGATTTTTCCTATGTTAGTGAATTGTATGCTTTAGGTTTCTAGCATGATTAAAAAATAACAAACAAACGATTAGATAGGAATTCTTGTTATACTTAAATTTTGACATCTTTATTGTTAAAGAACGCTTTATGTGAGACAATCTCCATCTGATTTGTGACAACTATTGTTAAATCATTTTCTAGAAGTCCTACAAAAGCTATATGAATTACATTTTATTGGATAATAATAGTTCCTGCCATGTTATTCCGAGAATGTGGCTTAATGTGGTTAGAGTGCCATAGTGAAACGTGAATGTTAATGGGATATCTATCCATTGCTGGAACTTTAGGGGGTGAAGTAGTATGTCGTACGAACTGTACCTAAAATTGGTATGACATCTCTCATCCCCTTACGCAACTTAATCCAGCTGATTCCTTTGGGACTTTCTCCCTGATTAAAACCTCATATTGGGTCGACGGGAACTAGTCTCTTGCTTACTTGGAATTATTGTAATTCGTACCTTTTACATTGATCGTTATGCTTATATTTTATTGTTGCTTGAAGATTTGATTTTGGTTCTATAATAGGACAATTATGTTTAAAGAAATTTAATCAGAAACTTTTGATTTTTACTAATTTGATTAAATACCTTTGAATTTGCAGGTGGTCTTAAATTAAGAAATGGAACACTACATTCAATAAACTAGTTACTTGTAGGAAGGCATGGAAACAGTCTAGATGCAGAGTGATTTATTGGAGCATTTTACATGTAGAAGTTCTCTTGAAGAGAATTGAGAAACCATAAATTTTATATAGTTCTTTAGTTAATAGACTTTTGTAATAATGTATTTGGTAAATTTGTTCATGGGCGCATGATTATTGTATACACAATTCCTCTTATGTGTATAAATTTTCAAAATAAATTTATGAATATATAATTTTATGTATATATCAATTTATTACTACTAGTCTACTATGGTGTTGGAGTTGCATTAGCTACGGAGGCGTTGCAATACGTATCAAAATGAGGCATAATATTAGTATTAGAGGTGTTGGAATAGCTATATGATGATGTTGCAATATATATATGGAGGCGTTGCATTAGATGCCAAAATGGGACGCAATATGAGTAATAGGGGCGTTGCAATAGTTACTAGATGTGTTGCCATATGTATAGAGGCGTTGCAATAGGCTCTATAGCTAATGCAACGGATATTTACACCTATTGCAACGGTTATGTGGTAACCATTGCAATAGGCCTAAAAACTGTTGCACTAGGTCTAATGCAACTAACCATTGCAATAGCTCTATTGCAACGGTTTTGGGCTCTATTGCAACGGTTTTCAGGGGTTGCATTATGCCATTTATGTAGTAGTGATTTGCAACTTTATAAATCTTCTATCAAGTCCCTTGTGTCATACACGGATGCAGATTGGGGTGGATGTCCGGACACCCATCGTTCTATTTCAGGTTATTTCATTTTTCTTGGTGATAACTTGATCTCCCGGCAATCTAAACGCCAACCTACTTTGTCTCGTTCTAGTGCTGAGGCTGAGTATCGCGGAGTTGCAAATGTTGTTTCTGAGTCATGTTGGATACATAATCTCCTCCTTTAGTTATATTGTCCAATCTTAAAGGTAACTCTCGTCTATTGTGACAATGTAAGTGCGATATATCTTTCTGGTAATCCGGTACAACATCAGCGCACTAAACACATTGAGATGGACATTCACTTTGTTCATGAGAAAGTTAAATGTGGAGAAGTGCATGTCCATCATGTTCCTTCCCGTTATCAGATTGCAGACATCTTCACCAAGGGGCTTCCGCGCATTCTGTTTGATGATTTTCGGGACAGTCTCAGCGTCCGTCCACCTACCGCTATGACTGCGGGGGTGTGTTAGAATATATGTAATCTTTGTATATTTATTATATTTGTATACCTTCTGTATTTAGCCTTAACCTACCCTAGAATATCTTGTATATATATTGGCTTAATCTTAATGAGAAAGGCAGGGCATTACCTTCTTTCAAGATTCACTTCCTGAACAAAAGAACAATAATGAGGAATGGCATAACCTTTGTAGCAGCCTCAACATAAGCAAGAGACAAGAAAATGAGCATAAGAGACGTGAGAATGCAAAGCTGGACATTAAAAGCAAGCAGACAACTAGCCAAAAACTGCAATGTGCAACTTCTTACATGTACATATGACATTGAGACTTTATGTTATATATCACTACTACAAAGGCAACACATGAAAACTGTTGCAATAGGCCCAAAAGTCGTTGCAGTAGGCCTATTGCAACGGTTTTGAACCATCGCATTTGGTGGCGTTGCAATAGGCATAATGCAACGACTTTCGGGACCTATTGCAACGGCTTGATGAACCGTTGCTATAAACAAATCTTTTGTACAACGGTTATGTGAATCATGGGTTTCATGTAGATTATGCGACGGTTAGGCTATTACAACGCCCATTGGTAAAAGCTATTGTAGCGCCTATTACTCCACTATTCCACTATTACTCCCAGCTATTGTACATATATTTGTGACAAAAGACTAAAAGTCACCGCAAAAGCTCAAAATAGTTGTCATGTTTGTATTGAAATTTCTCAAACTAATAAATTTATAAGAGTACTACAATCATGACTAGATTCTTATTAATATAAATGGAATATATTAAATCAAACCAAACTAAATAATTATTTAATGTACCACAAAACATTTCTAGCATATACATCCCTAATTTCCTTCTAAATGCTGCCTGCAAGCACCATATTACTATATATAGCTAGCTGGATCCGGCCACCAGTAGCTTATAAAGTGAGACATCCATGTTTGATCTCCTTCATTGCCTCATTGTTCACCTAATAATAATTATTCAAACACCGTAAATTATTAGAAAACACTAAATTTTGCAATTAAAATCGAAAATGGAGTTATGAAGTGTTTGGGGGGAGGGGATACAAGAAGCTAAGTGGTGCCATTTTGTTATATCAACTTGTTTGTTTATTTGAAACATCTAACCTGAACAGAGAATCCTTTTGTAGGTGCTTTCTATATTCCAACAAACATCATACTGATAGCCTTTTTTAAATATTATTTGTAATAGAAGTTGTCAAGGACAAACAAAGAAGGCTTGTGAACTTGTTTTAGATGGATACGTATAGTAAACATACATGTCAGGCCAACCACCAAATTGTATAGGTTACTCCTAGAGAGTGTAGTTGTATCAAGCTTGAAGAGGCAAGGCATTATATTTAGGCATTGATATTATGACCACCTTTGAGCACATTACAGTTAGTGCTCCCAACTTCAAGGTGTTTTTAGTTTTTATTATTTGAAGTGATACTTCTATTTTACTCTTCAGGGGTTAGAACTTACAATTGAATTAAGCAAAATGACTAGAACTAAGCTTTGGAACCATTATAATTAAGATCAAGAGAGCATTTCTGGTTGAACGAAACTGACTCCAAAGAAAAGTTTGTGGGCCTTACTTTCTTATTTAATTAAATCTAAAATGGCTCCATCTCTTAGGGATGTATGTTTTCCTCTCCATCTAATGACATTAATCAACATATAGTAAAGCCAAGGTTAGATTAGAATTCAAAAATTACGCTTTAGGTCCACTCCAAATGCCTAAAACTAGTGGCCAAAATCATTCGGATTTGTTACCTGCTACTTGTGGAAGTCCAAAGATTGTTTTATGAAGAATACAACCATCTCGTGCTACGAGTGGATAGTCAAGAAAAAATCACCAATGTCAAATAATTCAAACGTCAATCTCATCTGGAAACAACAAAACGATAATTAATGCTTAAGGAAACAAGTAATGAATAGGATATTATGAACAAGTTTTGTTGTATTTTTATTTCATTTTCTCCAACAATATTCCCCCAAAAAATGGGGCAGAGAAGAGGGAATGACAATTAAGCAGGCATGTAAATGATAAAGTAGTTTGAACTAGAACTACCACCTCTCCATGATACACTCATACAAGGACCCAATAGGAGCTTCTAGTTTCGAATTTATGTTGTTCCAACCAGAAATGGTCTACCTACAACAGTAACAATATAATGTATTATTTGATACATTCTTTACCACTTTTCTTGCCATAAGCAAAATAATACTACTTTTTTTCTTTTTGTTTTAGCACAACCTTAACCATACGGAGCACTCCACACTTACTCAAGGACAAAAGTCAGAAACCAACATTAACTTAGGAAATTCAAATGATTATCTAAGGTACCAGTCTCTCAAATAGAGAAAGAACCAAAATCCAGGCCAAAGTCATAACAGGGGTCAAAACAATTATTTAAAATCACTAAAGTTAAACTCGCTACCAAAACTAGTTTCATCATCGAGCAGGAGATTATGAAGCTTGTTAACTAGACTATACATTACAGAAACATAAAAATACTTGTAATATAACCACATTTAGCACCATCACCTGCATTCAATTAGTTTTGTGAACATATACAATGTTGAGTGTCGCATCAGATTGTCTGCAGACTGTAAAATATATTTTAATTGTTTCCCAAAGTGCAATAACTCAAAAGGTACACCAGAAGTCAATTTCATCAACTAGTTTAATTTAGAAAGTTCATAGAGAATCTATCTAGCTTGCATGTCAAAAGTAAGATGGAAGTACCTGTTGCTTCAGATTGTGATAACCAGATAGTAAAGCCTGCATAAAGATGCTGCCATTTGTCCGCTCGTCCAGCAGCACCATGCTTGCCACCTAATGTTACAACAACAGCTCGAACATGGTTGAGAAACCAGAAATCATAAGAAATGGCTGATTCTCACATATATAAACCAAAGCATGTCTTGCTAATGCTAGAAGATTACCTACTTAGACTCTTTAAAACTGCTTCCTCCGCTTCTGCCACAGCATTCCAGAGTTCAGACTTAGGAATTGATCACGTAAAATTTAATTGATACTTAGCAACTGTCAAATTTTGCAGTCGAGTGGAATAATCGGGTCAAATAATTTCTCATCCTCAAGCTTACAGATTTTGTGCCAGATTTCATTCTATTTCTCGTTTCATATTAGACTAGATATATATATGAAAGCCATTTGGACTCAAGGACTGGTTTGTTATAATATTGAGAAGCCAGGGTCCAGTAACGTTAAAGGCATAGAAATTGAAGAAGTCATTGGCACTAAAATTCCCATAACAATTGAAATTGAAGAATATACCTTTTGAAACTCGACTGATAATCCGAATTTCGCCTCTTTGCTTGGGTTTTCTTGAATAATTTCACCTACTTGCTGCATCGAAGACTTGTATTTTGCAGATATTCGTGAATTCTGGAAGAATATTGAAAGAAATCTTGTCAATTCCTGATTTATTCCTCTTCCTTTTAGTAGATAATCACAATTCGCATACTTTAGCAGATGAAAGATTTGGAAAATTGAAATTTTTTTCAATCAGATATTCTTAGGGTTTTTCAATTCGATCAGTTACCACTTACCTGGCTATGTGCGTGAATGGGTCTTTTTTTCCCCTTGCTTTACGAAACTTTTTAGGGGTTGTGAAATTAGAAGTCTTTTTGTAAAGGTTTTAAAATTTCATGAAAAAAAGGGAGGTAAAGAGAAATCAGTTAATTGCGTGAACATATTGCGATTACGTTGCCATAAATAATGTCTACTGCGACGACCCTTATCATAAAGCTGTTATAATTCCATCTAATGCAACGACCATAACCAAGTCGTTGCTATAGATATCCCTAATGCAACGGTTATTGTAAAGCCGTTGCGATAGCTCAATTCCTGAGCCTAAATTGACATGGACCGTTGCAATAGATGCTCCTATTGTAACGGTATAAAAAACAATCGTCGCTTTAGCTAATTTTAGCCATTGCCTTTGATTAAAAATGTAGTAGTGTATCTGTAAGACAATATAAACTATCAAGAGAATTTTGCTTTCACTTTTAGGGATAATTTTCTCACAGAATTCATATAATGAACAAAGTCGAAAGGTGTACTTCACAAAATCAGCACAAACAATATGAAAGATTGCAACTGTATGAACTAAAATCAAGACTCATCACAATACTATGTCGATGTAGTGACTTAGTCTAGTGAAAACAGACTTCTCATTGTCATTGACCAATTATTTTTAGTTAAACAACCAAAACTTAGAACATTTAGAAGTAGGTAACCTGTTGGTGAATATAATTGGCTATTGATCTATTGCTCATGTTGCTCGATGATACTACAAATTTTCCATAGGTTTCCTCGTGCAAACCATCATAAAAGTAACACAGGGTCAAAAACTTAGCGAAGCCAATTAATTTTTCCAAATTTACTGCAAAATACATAAGCACTTGCTTGTCTAATATGCTATACGTTGCAGAACTCAAACAGGATAATTTTATCCAACCATACACTAACTCAACGAGCTGGCTATCAGTGATAACAAAACCTGATACACTGCTAACTTTTGCACAATAGCAAGTTTATAAGAAAAAATTCAGCTGTATTCTGAGTAAAAGACTTTCTAGAACGAATTTGTTCTCGATATTAACTAATTATCACTAGTAGAATAAATGCTTATTGCTGCGGTTATTAAGTGGCCTATTGCTGTGGTTTTGACCGCGCAACAATTAACGGCGCAGCAATAGGTAATTAAACTGTTGCTGCGGTTTTAAACCGCAGCAATATTACAACATATTGCTGCGGTTTCTGCAGTAATATAAATATTCTTTATTATATAAATAAGGTATATTGTTGCTGTTTCTAAGAAAAACCGCAGCAATATAAATATTTTTTATTATAAAAATAAAGTATATTGCTGCGGTTTCTAGGAAAAAAGCGCAGCAATATGCTGTAGTTAATAATAAAAAATAGGCATATTGTTGCGGTTCCTAGCTAAAACAGCAGCAATAGGTAATAGTACAAGTAAAAAATTTTTTTTTTTTTTTTTTTTGCATTTTGTCATCAAATTTAATAAATAAAAATGCTGAAAAAAAATAAAACACAACAAATTCAAAGTAATGATAAACAAAACTTTGTAATATAATTGCAATACTAGTTTCAAACACAAATTTCTTATGTAAAAAAATGCAAACATCACTCAATCATTCAAGAAGATGAACACAACTAAAGCAACACAATGTATAAAAAAACAAAAAATATATTACAAAAAAAAAGAAACTGAAAATAAAAAAAATCCTAAAACAAAAATCTACAACCATATCTAAAAAACGAAAAAAAAGAAAACAAAAAAATAAGAAAACGAAAAACAGAAACGAAAAAAAAAGAAAAATAGATCTGAACCGAAGAAGAAAACGAGGGGAATCGAAGAAAACGAAAAAAAAGAAAACGAAAAAAAAAACTGAAAATAGATCTGAACCTTCGGTGTCGATGGCGACGAGATCTGAACGAGTTGATGGCGAACGAACGAACGAACGAGATCTAAACTGCCGGTGTTGATGGCGACGAAGAACGAACGAGTTGATGGCCGGTGTTGATGGCGACGAAGAACGCACGAGTTGATGGCCGGTGTAGATGGCGACGAACGAACGACGAGGAAGCGCCGCCGGTGGAGTTGTTGCGTCGAGCGACTGTTGCGTGAGGGAGGGAGGAAGTGCCAGTGGCGTGAGGGAGGGAGGAAGTGCCAGTGCCGTTGTTAGGTGAAGAGAGGGTGAGGAGAGATAGAGGAATGGTCGTTGTTACTGTGAAAGTGAAAGTGAGGAATGAGGAGGGAGGAAACGGCGCCCATTTTATTAAACCCTAATGACCCTATTGCTGCGGTTTTTAGAAGGAACCGCAGCAATAGATTAATATCATATTTTTTAATTTAATTTTAATATATTGCTGCGGTTATTGTCAGAAACCGCAGCAATATGTTTGGTCAAATAGTCAAAAAAATTTCAAAAATTTTCCGCTGAAACCATATTGCTGCGGTTTTAGGCCAAAACCGCAGCAATATGGTTATTTTATATTTTTCCTTTTCTTTTTACGTGATATATTGCTGCGTATGGGTAAAACCGCAACAATATCACCGCAGCAATAAGCACTTATTCTACTAGTGTATGACACCAATCCGAAAATTATACTAGAAACCATTGATTTCTAATTTTTCTTAAAGGAACTAAAATTGTTGGAATCAAGGCTTGCAAAGCCTTTGCTTTCTTTTCTTTAAAAGTCCCACATTGCTTGTGGGAGGGAATACTTCCTTGTTTTTATATTCCCTTCTTTCTTATTCTCATTGAGTTGGTACTTGAGATGCTTTTATGGTTGGATATCATGCTTTGGTTTGGGCTTACTATCACACACGCGCGCGCCGTTGGTTTGGGCTTGCTATCACACACGCGCGCGCGCCGCCCGCCCGGACCGGGACAGGGCCATGGGCTTTGGGGAATAAACTTAACTTAACTATCTTTTTGGACCCAGGCTGATTACGTGTGTATCTGTTGTGGGAAGACTGTAACTTTTTGAACGTTATAGTATTTATGGCAATCCCTTGATATCCTCCCCGGATTGAATGCCTTCCGTTTTTTGGTCTAAACTCTTCTTATAAGATCAGTACATTATTCTTCAGTTGAATATACACAAAAACCATTCTCTCTATTCTTCTGCTCTTCTCTTTTCTTCCTGGGTACGTGCTAATCTCCATAGCCTGCTCTGTTAGTGGTGACAATTTAGGTTGCTGTGTTAACCTTGGGGAGCTTTCCGGCCAGATCGATTACCACCGTTGTCGGGCCGTAATTGCTTTCAAGTTAGTGGTCTCCTACCACGGCACAGCCTTGAAATCAGTTTCTTCCTTGCCATTGCAATTGTCAGTTTCTAACAATTTGAAAGCAATTACCTATTTGCAATGGCTGACATTTCGAACAAATCCATGGCTCACCTTTCAAAGCTTGAGTCTCTTGACGGGAATAACTACAAACGCTGGGCTCAAAAACTGCTAATGTTTTTTGAACAGTTGGACATCGACTACGTTCTTTTCAAGGACTGTCCTGCTGCCATTATTGCTACTAGGGATTCATCCTCTTCTCCTTCTGCTTCTGTTATTAAGAAGAATGAGGACGAAATTCTAAAATATTAAAAAGATAATAAGACTGTTCGTTTCCACCTCAATCTGATGACAAACAATCTTTTGATTTATTCATGGTACATAAATCATCTAAACTGATTTGGGAGGCCCTTGAGAAGAAATATGGGGCTGATGATGCTGGGAAACAAAAATATGTTGTGGGAAAGTGGCTGGCTTTCCAGATGGTTGATGACAAACCTGTCATGGACCAAGTTCATGTCTACGAAAATTTGTGTGCTGATGTCTTAAATGAAGACATGAAGATTTGCGAAGTTTTTCAAGCTAATGTATTGCTGGAAAAAATTTCCCCTTCCCTGGAGAGAGTTCCGTAATAATCTGAAACATAGGAAAGAGTTTATGTCTCTTCAGCAACTCATTAGTCATATGAGGATTGAAGAGGCAAACCGAATCAAGGACAATCAGGACTCTGTTGTTGTTAATGTTAGCAAAGCTAACCTGGTGGAATCTGCTGCTGCTTCATCAGGATCTGATAAGTTTAAGGGTAAAGGTAAGAAGGTCAACAACAAAGGTAAGAAGCAAAGGAAATTCAACAAACCTGATGGTAAGATTCAGAAGAGGTCTGTTCTTTGCTGTGTATGTAGCAAGCCTGATCATAAGGCTTACCAATGTCCTCAAAGCCAAGGTTCTGTTCAAAAGCAAGCACCTCAGGCTAACTGTGCTGAATCTGATGACATTGTTGCTGCTGTGGTTGTTGAAGCAAATCTGATCGAGAATAGTTATGATTGGATTTTGGATACCGGGGCTTCGAGGCATTTCTGTGCAAACAAGGAGCTTCTCCATGACTTCCAGGATGCTACTGAAGGCGAGTGTGTCTACATGGGCAACGCGGCAACTGTTGGAGTGCTTGGACAAGGAAAGGTCACTCTAAAACTTAACTCTGGAAAAACCCTCTCCCTTTCAAATGTTTTGTATGTTCCTACTATGCATCGCAACCTAGTGTCTAGTGCCTTGTTAAACAAAGCTGGTTTGAAAATTGTTTTTGAGGCTGACAAGGTTGTAATGACTCGTGGTGGGGAGTTTGTGGGGAAAGGGTATTTAAGTGGGGGTTTATTTATTTTGAATGTTGCTTCTTCTGTTGTTCCTGCTATTAATAAAACTATTTCTGGTTCTGCTTATATTGCTGAGTCTTTAAATTTATGGCATGGTAGATTAGGGCATGTGAATGTTGCTTCTATTAAGAGACTAAGGACCTTAGCTTTAATTCCTAATCTGTCCACAACAGAGTTTTCTAAGTGTCCAATTTGTGTTGAAGCAAAATTTACTAAGAAACCTTGCAAAATCGTGACTCAAAGGACCACACAACTTCTAGAATTGGTTTATACGGACTTAGCTGATTTCCAGAACACTAGAAGTAGAGGAGGAAAATTTTGGTACATTTCCTTTGTTGATGACTACTCGAGGTACACTAAGTTATATCTTCTTAAAGCCAAAAGTGAGGCAGGGGAAGCTTTTATAAAGTATAAAGCCGAAGTAGAAAACCAACTTGATAGGAAAATCAAGAGGGTTAGGTTTGATAGGGGTTGAGAGTATGAGAACTTCTCTTTGAATGACCACTGTGAGAAATTGGGTATCATTCATGAACTTAGTGCACCCTATGTACCTCAACAAAATGGTATAGCTGAACGGAAAAACATGTCTTTGAAAAATATGATGAATGTTATGCTTGTAAGTTCTGGGTTGCCTGATGAAATGTGGGGGGAAGCAGTCCTTTCAGCCTGCCATGTTCTTAATCGAGTACCTCACAAAAGGTTAGATAAGACTCCTTATGAACTGTGGAAGGGTTATCCTCCAAACTTGAGCTTTCTTAGAGTGTGGAAGTGTCTAGCTAAAGTTGGGCTGCCTGATTATAAGAAGTCAAACATTGAATCCAAGACTTTTGATACTGTGTTTATTGGCTATGCTCATGCTGCTTATAGGTTAATGACTTTGAGCGATAGGTCTATTTGTGAATACAGAGATGCTGAGTTTTTTGAACATGTTTTCCCTTTGAAAAAGGGTGATTTTGCATCTTTGCCTTCTTGTTCTTCTCCTACTGTTGATTTATCTACTTGTTCTACGCATGATGTTGTTTTATCTACTAGTAATATTCCTGCTGATTTGACTTTAAGTAGTACTTCAGTTGACATGCATGCTAGTAGTTCTTCTGTTGTAGATGAGCCTTGGAGAAGTAAAAGACCTAGAGTAGCAAAAGACTTTGGTTCTGATTTTGAAACTGCTTTTCTGTCTGAAAATTCTTGTGTTGATTTGTTGAGTGGTGAACTAGCTTATGCTTTCATGATAGAAGAGGATCCAAAGACTTTTGAAGAGGCAATGAGATATGTGGATGCTAGTTTTTGGAAAGAGGCCATTAAGAGCGAGTTAAATTCCATAATATCTAACTCTACATGGGAGTTAACTGACTTACCTAAGGGGTCAAAGACCATAGATAGTAAATGGATCTTTAAAAAGAAGTTGAGACCTGATGGGATTATAGAGAGGTTTAAAGCTAGACTTATCATTAGGGGCTTTACTCAGAGGAAAAGACTAGATTACTTTGACACTTATTATCCTGTGACTAAGATAGCCACCATTAGGACCCTGCTAGCTCTTGCTGCTATTCATGACTTAGTTATACATCAGATGGATGTTAAAACTGCTTTCCTGAATGGTGACTTAGAGGAGGAGATTTACATGTCTCAACCTGAGCGTTTCGTGGTGCAAGGTCAAGAAGGTAAAGTGTGTAAGTTGAGGAAGTCCTTATATGGTCTCAAACAAGCTCCGAAACAATGGTATGAAAAATTTGACAATACTGTTGTGTCAAATGGCTTCATTGTCAACAACTCTGACTCCTGTGTATATTCTAAATTGATAGGATCAGATTGTGTTGTTATATGTCTTTATGTGGATGACATGTTGATTTTTGGCAGCAACTTAAAGGTTGTTAATGATACTAAACTTTCCTTGTCATCAAAATTTGAGATGAAGGATTTGGGAGAAGCTGATGTGATTTTAGGAGTAAGACTTAAGAAATTCTCCGGTCGCATTTCCCTTAGTTAGTCTCATTATGTGGAAAAGGTGCTTAAAAAGTTTAATTCCTTTGATGTTGCTCCAGTGAGTACTCCCTATGATCCTAGTATTCATTTGACCAAGAACTTAGGTGAAAGTTCCTCTCAAAGTGAATATGCGAAAGTCATAGGTAGTTTGATGTACCTTATGAACTGTACTCGACCTGACATAGCTTATGCAGTAAGTAGACTGAGTCGATATACTCATAACCCTAGTAATGAACACTGGAATGCTCTCCATCGTCTTCTGAGATACCTAAAAGGAACTGTTGATTTTTGTTTGCATTATTCTAAATTTCCTGCTGTTCTTGAAGGATTTTGTGATGCAAATTGGGTTTCTGGTAATGATGAGATCAGTTCAACTAGTGGTTATGTGTTTACCCTTGGTGGTCGTGCTATATCATGGAAGTCTTCGAAGCAGACTTGTATAGCACGTTCCACTATGGAGTCTGAGTTCATTGCCCTTGAGTTGGCAGGGCAAGAAGCTGAGTGGTTGAGAAATCTGTTGTCTGATGTTCCCTTATGGGGAGGACAGGGTGCACCTGTCTCTCTTCATTATGATTCTCAAGCAGCCATTGGTGTTGCTAAGAACATTGTCTACAATGGTAAGAGGAGACACATACGGATCAGACATGGAGTCGTCAAACAACTCCTGAAAAAATGGGGTGATTTCGTTGGACTATGTGAGGTCAGAAAGAAATCTTGTTGATCCCTTTACCAAGGGGTTACCTAGGAGAGTTGTCCTAGAGTTGTTGAGGGGGATGGGGCTAAAGCCCATTAGTTGAGATTTTAAGGTGGATACCAATTTGTGGTCAAACGAAGCCATAGAATCTTAACTTGCACTACATTTCTCATCCCTATGGCGCATGGTAGTGCTTCTTAAATCCATAGCCTATTGGTGGTGCTATTGAGACGCACTTGATGGATTTATATTGCGAGGTTGAGCTTTTGCTCTTAATGGTTCCATATCCCTTCGGGGTGGTGTTATTGAGAAACACTTGATGGACTACCTACGTAAGTGTGGAGGTTAAGCCGCCTTCTATGAAAGACTGGGCTGTCTTTCTAGAGCACTTTTGAGACCCAAGGAATGCGCATGGCTATAAAGCGCTTGTGATGTATCGCGGAGACTGCATGATCTTAAGGTAAGTATGTGTTGTGGGGGTCTCAACGGAACTCTGGTGAGTTCAAGAGAAATTCACTCACTAGAAAGTAAGTTGTTGCCTCATTTCACTATGTATCAATTCAAATCGAAAGATATTGATCCTTAAGTACTTTCCTTTCCTTACCCAGGAATTTCTTTTGCTTTTCAGAGCCTTTGTGGGGGATTGTTGGAATCAAGGCTTGAAAAGCCTTTGTTTTCTTTTCTTTAAAAGTCCCACATTGCTTGTGGGAGGGAATATTTCCTTGTTTTTATATTCCCTTCTTTCTTATTCTCATTGAGTTGGTACTTGAGATGCTTTTGTGGTTGGATATCATGCTTTGGTTTGGGCTTGCTATCACACACGCGCGCGCGCCACCCGCCCGGACCGGGACAGGGCCATGGGCCATGAGCCATGGGCTTTGGGGAATAAACTTAACTTAACTATCTTTTTGGACCCAGGCTGATTGCGTGTGTATCTGTTGTGGGAAGACACAAAACGTTACAGTATCTATGACAATCCCTTGATATCCTCCCCGGATTGAATGCTTTCCGTTTTTTGGTCTAAACTCTTCTTATAAGATCAGTACATTATTCTTCAGTTGAATATGCACAAAAATCATTCTCTCTATTCTTCTGCTCTTCTCTTTTCTTCCTGGGTACGTGCTAATCTCCATAGCCTGCTCTGTTAGTGGTGACAGTTTAAGTTGCTGTGTTAACCTTGGGGAGCTTTCTGGCCAGATCGATTACTACCGTCGTCGGGCCGTAATTGCTTTCAAGTCAGTGGTCTCCTACCACGGCACAACCTTGAAATCAGTTTCTTCCTTGCCATTGCAATTGTCAGTTTCTAACAAAAATGACTATATCTTCAGTGTTGGAATTATATAGGATATTGTCAAATCGACAAAAAAATTCAAATAAAAAAGTATATATTTTTCCCCTTCAATGCCATACATACTTTAATTAACAAAAAAAAAAAAAAAAAAAAAAAAAAAAAAAAAAAAAAACTCACTTGACTAAAAGGTCAGAAACTATTTCACATGACCACCAAATCTAGTACTTGTTCTGTCCTTTAAGTGTACACATTTTGTTTTCTATGTCAAATTTTGATTGTTATACAGTCACTCATAATATATCAGACATATAGTAGTATTTGTATTTAAAAATACTTTCATAAGAATACCATTATTGATTTATACTTCATCTATTTTCTTTTGTTTTTCCTATTTTGACTTTTTTCTATCCCTCACCGAGATTCCAAATAATGATCGAATTTCATCACACCAAAAACGGATCTATAACTCTGTAAAAGGCGGGCGGAAGTAAAGGAAACCTCCATTAAAGCAAATGAGTTTCCCAGCTAAACAAGGATAGTAACATTATTACCAGCTTGCCATTATTCAGATTTCAGAAGCCAAGTTTCTTGAATTAGTCAATGGCATCATAAGTCAAACACTAGCTAATAATTCAATGATTCTTTATAATTAATATGCTAATCGATGACATATCAATGGTTGAACACCGAGGCTCTGTTTGGTAGGGCGTTAAACAATTTTTCTAGAAAACTGTTTTCATCTCTTTCCAATTTTATATTGTTTGGTGTACAAAAGAGTGTAAAACCATTTTCCGTAGGAGTAAAATTACTCTTCCAATGATTGAAAACCATTTTCCCTTCGAAATGGATGGAAAACCATTTTCCTTCCTTTTCTTTTTCCTTATCTCTCTTGTACACTCCTTTCACTATCTCCTTACTTTCCTTTTCATTTTCCTTTCTTTTCATCATTTTTCTTATATGGAACCAAACAACGGAAAACTAATTTTGTAATTGTGTTTTCCATTGTAAATTGTTTTCCATGAAAATCATTTTACACTCAAAATGTTTTATACCCAACCAAACAGAGCCCAAATAATTAATTACTTCCTCCGTTTCTTAAATTTAATTCTTAAAATGGAAAGTACTCCTAATCAAAGCTGTTAAAAAGTCTTTCCTTTTCCCCTCAAAAAAAAAATTTAATAAATAAAACGCTTCTTCTTTCTACAAGTTCGCGCGAGAAAAAAGAAGACAACGAGGTATACCGTAGAACCAGCACCGATTGAGCGGCGCGTGAGAGCGGAGGCAAATCGACGGCAGCGATTGTAAGTTTGGAGCCACGTGTAACGAAGAGAGCCGTGGATTACGGAAGCTCTGGTAGGTTGAACTGTAGCAGCTCTTTCTAGAAACCAAAGAGGAGTTAGAGGAGTGTAATTTGCTGGATTCTTCGGAAGATCATCGATATCCTCCATTATTTCTCTCTCAAACCCGATATATGTTGTTTTTAAAATTACATGACTATATTCATTTCTTTCCCTAGATAAAAAGCCAAGCTGCAAACATGTGGGGGAAAATTGTGGTGGATTTTAGGGCAGCTGATGCGGGAAAAGCAATTGTTCAGGCCGCATTTTCGGAGGCAGTTGTCAAGAGCCATGATATGTATAATTTGAGCAATACCAACTAGAGAGCTTGAAGTTCAACAATTCATCTTGTAATAGTGTTTTAGGCTAGTCATAACCATTAAGTTGATGTTGTGCAACTCATTTATGTTATGTTGTGTACTATGATAGTCAAATTGGTTATGTGTGCTATGAAATAAAGACTTTGAAGTTCACCAAATAACATCATCTTCATTAATAGAGTTATTCAGATACAACTTACTAATATTGCATTGCTAAACTACAACAACCACTGAAACTAACCACTAACCACTAAAACCTTCCACTAATTCTACATTACATTAACAATGAGGAAAAAAATGAAAAAAGTTGCAACTACCCCAACAATCAATCCAGTGAAAAATCCACAAGTTTTTGGTGCATTTTGCCTTCTTGATGCTCGTGGTTTTTTGTTCAACACCGCTAAATTTTCCACCTTTGGCTTAGTGTCTTGAATCCTTGCCATTTCACTCTTCAAAAATGTGACTTCATGTGTCAACAACCTCTTCTCCAACACCAGTTCATTAATGACCACCTTCTGCCACTCCTCCTGCTTCTTGTCAACCCATCCAAAGAAGCCACACCATTCTCTTCCAGTATGAACATCTGAGAATTTGCAGGCATAGAAACTCCTCCTAGGATTGTCAGATGTCCATGATCTCAAAATCTTAGCAGGAATTCGACAATTGCATTTGGTTGCTATAACCCTAATTGAACAATTAACCCAAATTAAAATACGCAAATAAACCCTAGAATTGCTAAATTGTCCAAAATTGAAATGAATAGAAATGAATGTAACACTTACCTAATTTCAAGGATGTCAGGGATTTGTCAATTGAGAGTGGAATTGCAATTTTCCGTTCGAAATTTTGGAGTACCAGCTTCAATTTCTAAGCATCGGAAAATGACCGTTGTGAGACAGGAAGGATCCTGAATTGGGGGTGAAGAGGTAGTTATAGCATAGATAGGCCCCACAAACGTTTAGATTTAACATAAGTTATAGTTTGGGGGTACAACCTGAATTTTTATAAAAGGTTTGGGGGTTCAGCTAAAAAAAAACAAAAGGGAGATTGTTTTAAAAATGAGAAAACCTAAGGGTGTTTTATCCGAAAAATACCATTTATATATAAGAGTAACACCCTTCTATTGTTATGCGTAATCTTAAAAATATATATTATGTATTTCAGATTTTTTTACCTAGTACCCATGAGGTTTTACTAAATTCGTGAAGTACTCCAACGGTTATAAAAATTCATCGGGTACATCTTATGCAAAACTTAAGAGGTACCCGATGACTTTTTAAAACCGCGAGGGTACATCATGAATTTAGTAAAACCTTAGAGGTACCTAGTGAAAAATTATTTTTTGAGCAATAATCATACAGGTCACCTTATTTACTCTTATGAGTAACCCTATTTAATCATAACATAAACAACATTTATTCATACCAGTAACCTCAATTAATAATACGAGTAATCCCAGATGTTCACAAAAATAACCGCATTTATACATGCTAGTAACACATTTGTTCATAAGAGTAAATTGGTTAGTATTTCCTTGTGTTATAAAAGTAACTCCATTTGTTTATAAGAGTAACCCCTTTCATTATTAAGTGTAATGTCATCCGTGAGGGATAACCATATTTAATCATCCGAACAACTTATTTAGTTAAACAACGATCCCAATTAATCATACGAGTAACCCAAATAGTTCACAAAAATAATCTAATTTACTCATACGAGTAACCTCGATCATTTCTTCATACGATTAAACTGATTATTCATAGAGTAAACATATTAGTATCCCCTTTTTGTTATAAAAGTAACCCTTTTTTTATAAGTGTAATACCTTTTTATTATTAAGAGTAACCTCATTAGTCAGAGTAACTATATTTATTTATACGAATAAATTCCTTCGTTCATAAGAGTAAGCTCTTTTATTCATTAGTTTTTAGCTATCTTTTTAAAACTTGGTAATGCACTATTTTCTGTTTTATCAGATCCCTCCTTGTCTGGGGCATAAGGTTCTAAGTTCATATTTGCAGAGTGTGAACAATAAGCCACAAGTTGACCCGCCCTTGTCCTAGAGCTAGCAAGAACTTCTTGTGTGTATTTGCCTTTTCAGTTACGTGTCTCTTCAGTTATGTGCCTTATTTTTCATCCCTGATTGAATGTAATACATTTAGCGTTTGTTGTGATTAGAGATGAATAGTAGATTGTATTATTAACTTTAGATTGTATCCCAAATACTACATAATTGTTATAAGAATTATAATGTGTATTTGTATGTGTTATTGCATGTGTATTTATAGGGGAAAAACCCAAATAAAAATTGTATTATATTGCTGGTCATAAGGGTTGCGTTTGTTGTGTAAAAACGCAACCCTTGTGAATGGTCATGAGTTGCGTTTTTACACCACAAACGCAACCCACGTCAGGTTAAACGCGACGTTTTACATACGCAACCCTTGTAATGGGCTGCTAGCCCAAATCCTCTAGCAAAAAACGCAGCCCATGAGGCTCTAACAAACGCAACCCATAAGGTTTTTTTCCACTTGTAATAATCAATGATATTATTTTTTTGCTAGTACACTTTTTATGATAAGTTGCCTGATCAAAGCTATGAGGTCGGTGGTCTACTTAGTATGAGAATCTAATCTCTTTATGTCACTTATCTATTTCTTCTTCGCCCTATCTCTTCTTTCCCTCTTCAATAAGAAATCTTCGGGGAGCTTGCCACGATGCTCCCCCAGCGTCCAACAAGCTCCGCCCGTCTTCCTAAGGCATGTTGGTCGGGCTCTCTGTGGGTGGTCCGATCTGTTTTTGATTTTTGTTAGGTTTACTGGCTTTCAATTAATCGTCTCTCCATCGTGATGGTTATAGTCCCCTGTATGAGGTTAGTCTGTTCCCTTGTTGGGATTTTGTTCTTTCATGTTAATAATGGTGAATATGTTTGTTAGGCGTGCCTGTATGTGTGCGTATACATAGAAGTTTTAGAGTCTCAAGTTGAAGGTTGTTTTGTTAATAAGAATTCGTGCTAAACTGCAACATCTGTTAGTACTTCCAGTTATAATCAGTTGAATTAAATCCAGTTTCACGTCAAAACTATATCAGATCGTTAGACCCCCTCCAGAAGGCTGCATCAGACATCAATGTGTGAGACGAGGGTTTTCGTCGATGTTAAATCTACTCAATGTTCGTGGTTTTACCATATTATAATTAGGTTTATTTCAATTTGATAGGCACTTGTTAGTTCTTGACTTCTATTGTAGATGTCGTATGATTTCATATCAATGAATAACTTTTCCGCTAAAAAAAAGAAAAGCTATCAAGTCAGTTCATTTGGGAGGGGGATCATAGGATTAGGATGATGTCGTAGCTGACTTACTGATTGTTACTAGTTACATGTTTCTCACTAAATGGATCGGCCCAAGAAATTACAGGCCTAAACAAGAACCCAACAATAGAAGAGGCCCAAATTATTTAGAAAAGATTTTGGCGTCCAATAATTTCATTATAAAAGTGTTTTTAGGCTAATTTCATTATAGATTTAATCATGCCTACCATACCACGACAACAACATAGACTAATGCTATAGTAAAGTTTTCTTTGTTGTTTCTTTGAGAGGAGTATACTACAGTTGAGAGTATCCAGAGGATCTAACTTTCGGTCCAAATTTTATAAGGTAATTTTGTGACGGCTAATTTTTTTATAAGGTAGTTTATCATAACAAGTATATATTATAAGATAGTTTTTCGCAATTTTCTTTTGACACATAAATAGTATACAAAGTTATTTCTTTTTTCTTTTTAGATGTTATATTTTCCTAAATAGAAATACTCATGTGATCATAGTACTTGCTAAAATGGAAATTTCCCCCACTCACTTATTCTAAAAAGACCACCTTACCCTCACTTTATATTTTCACACTTTTAACATTCGAATTTTTTTCCTTCAATAATGCTAAGATAGAAATTATTTCCTACTTTACGCCACAATGAAAATTAATTCTATTAGTACCGTCCACGTCAGCACAGATGGGAGGATATATATATATATATATATATATATATTTCAAACAAAACCGCTACTTTAAGTAGCGGTTCATCTCATAATGAACCGCTAAGTGGAATAGTGCGTTAGCCTAAGGAAAATAAAGAATATTCAAATTGTACACTAGTTTTGCTGCATTAACCGCTAATTACAATAGCCATTTATGCCTGCAATTTTTGAAAAAAAATTCCTGAATGACAATGTAATGCAAAGAAGAAATCCCAAATTCAAACAATTAATCATGTTAAACCAAAACAGAAATTCAGGAATCACGTCTTGAATTTCGAAGATTTTAATTTTTGGTTTTCCAAGAAAAGAGTAAAAAAATCAAATACAATGAAAAAACGAAGCAAAGTAAATCAATTACAGAAATAAACTAACAAAATTAAGGATTAATTATCAAAGGAGTGTTCCTAAAGTTACAAAATCAAATACAAATTTGTTGTCACCAAATAAGTATACTTTTCATAAGAATAACAAAATCAACATTTTTTTTTACCTTTTTTTCCCTCAAATCCAAAGAATAACAATACTTGTTGTAGATTAAACAATACTGACATGGTTTTTAGATAGAAAAAAAAACACATGGCTGAAAATTTTGAGATGACAACCATCAACTTCTTTCTACAAGGGAGCAGATCAAAAAGTGATTGCGGTTGCATGCCCAAATTGAAGCAAAAATTAGCAAGGAGTGGAGGAAAATGAGATTAGATTTTTTTAAGGGGGGGAGATGAGATCAAAACAGAGAGAGAAGATGAGATGGATAACCGTGTGAGAGAAAATAGAGAGAGAAGATGGTCATATACTGATATTGACTTTACCCAAATATAAATTGCTACTTAGAGTAGCGGTTAAGCCCACTCTACACATTGACTCATAAACTGCTAGTTTGATTAGCGGTTTACTTATATAAACTGCTAATCAGATTAGCGGTTTTGCCTGGGCTAAATTTTAAAAATAAATTCTTGCGCCTATGATGACGTAGACGGTAACAATGGAATTAATTTTTATTGTGGCGTAAAGTAGGAAATAATTTCTATCTTAGCATTATTGAGGAAAAAAATCCGTAACATTCCCTTACTGTTCCCCACATTACCTTTACTTTTACTTTACTTCAAAAAATGTGAGCCCTTACTTTCTCCCTCTACCTTTCTTAAAATTCATCTACTTTATATGTTCCATCTAATAAATAATACAAATCTTCTATCCCACATTTGGTGTACTATTTTGGGGTGTGGCATGAGGGATAGGAATTACGAGGATAAGTGGATGGGATAAGGATAGACAATTAGTGGATGAGTGATGAGGGAGATTTATCTCACTCCTAGGGTAGTTTTTAAGGCTATTTTACTTGATTTATTATGCATTTTAGTTCCCTTTTTCCTTAATTTCACCTCTTTTTCTATCTAACTCTCTCTTAGCAAGTGTGTACATGTATGTGCATCCCCCTCCCCTACTCTTCTATTTGATCTTTAATGTGTAGGAACTCAAGCTTCTACAAGCTAAGAGGGGAGTAAAAAAGGGAAGCAAGAGTTTCCCCGGGAAGCTCAAGGACCACCCGAGCAAAGACGCCCGCCCGAGCTCCAGGAAAACCGACCAAGCAAATTCGCCCGCCCGGGCTGTGTGACGGCTCGCCCGGGCTTAGCCGCCCGCCCGGGCTATGTGACCGCCCGCCCGGGCCCATCAGCGGCCAAACTTCCTGCCTCATGCCTGGATTTTTAGTGCACGCCCGGGATAGCAGACCGGGCCCAACTACCCTGCACCGCCCGGGCCACCATGGAGACCGCCCGGGGACCTCTCACTAGCCCGCCCGGGCCCTTTTTAGCCCGCCCGGGCCCCTGTTCGCTGGGCCTTTTTTTCGGATTTCTTTTCTTTTACGACTCGTGTAATTAGAGGGGTATAAATACCCATCTACCCTATTTTGGAAGGGGAATTCAGAATTTTTAGAACCCTAAGCTTACTTACTAGTGTAGGAGAGAAAAAACTTGGCTCAAGAGGTGTAATTTGGAGATTGAAAATCAATGAAAAAGTGACAATTTCTTTGAAGTTTCTTGTTTCCTTAGTAATCCTCTCAATCCTTTCTTCTTTTCTCATTGTTTTTATGCATTTCTACTTTGTTAGTTTCATGTTTTCATTACTTAATCTTCATGCTTAGTAGTTAATTTAGATTAAAGTTTCCATCTTTTCTTAGATTCTTCTTGTTTACTCACTAGATTTTATCTTGTTTTTGCTTTAAAGTCTTGATTTTTGGTTTTTGCTATTTTTAGATTGGTGATTTATTGCTAGTTTTTCCATGTTTAGGATGTTTGGTAGTATAATGGGTAGTGAGTAGTTCATTAACTAGGATTGGGAGTAGCCCAATCATTGTTTGCATCCTATTTTCATGGGTAGAGTTTATTGGGTTGATTATGCTTGGGATTTGTGCAATTTCAATCTTTAATGTTGATTGGTGACTTAGTTGATGTGAGCTCCATCACCTTTTGATCCTTTTGTTGCCCATTTAATGGTTTACTTTTACGTGGTTGACCTTCATGATCGATTGATTAGTTGCTACACATCACTTGTTGATTGGTATTAACTTGGGTTTGATTTCAATTCCTAACTTGGCCTAGTTAGGTGATAACACCTCGAAATATAGGTTTTGTTGCCATAATTAGGACTCTAAACTCCCTAACAACGATTTTAGAGGTGTTTAGGTTTGTTTATTCCCTTTGCATATCCCCAATATTTGTCAACCCCTTTTTCTCTATTTGGTTGTTGGATGTGAACTATGATTGTGGTGATTTCCCATTCCTAGTGTTTTTCCTAATTTGATTCCAATAGTTTTAATCACTTAGTTCAACCAAAACTTGACTATTTCTTCGACTTAGCTTACTTGTAGCGACTCTACCATGGTGAGACCTCCGATCCTTGTGGTTCGACCCTTACTTACCACTTGACTAGTTTAGGTGGATAGTTAGGCTTTTTATTTGACATTAGGGGAGTTAGTAACGACCTAGTTTTTCCCTTGTTCAAATTGGCGCCGTTGCCGGGGATCGGTGTATTTTCATTGAGTAGTAGTTTTGTTTGTGAGTCTAAGTCTTTATTTTTTCTTTTCTTGTTCTTTTGTTGTTTGTGTGTTGGTGTCCTTTGATTGCTTAGTTGTTTGAGTACCCCTCTTGAGCCTTGTTGTCTTGTATGCCAAGAAGCAATCGTGCCTTGCCCCTTATTCCATTTGATAAGGAACTAGAGAGAACCGTAAAAGCTATAAGAAGAGGGTTGAGAGGCGAGAGAGTGCGAGAGCAACCACATCCTACCTCCACCATTGGAAGTCCTCGAAGTTCTACAAGATCCTCTAGTTCCGAGGAATTTGAGGAAATTGAGCAAGAAATGGGGGAAGTAAACAACCGGAGTTTGAGAGACTATGGTGCTCCTATGGCATATACTCCAACAAGTGCCATTGTTGCACCCACCACACAAGCAAATGATTTTGAGTTCAAACCGGCTTTCATTCAACTCATTTCGAACAATCAATTTGGGGGTAGTTGCCATGAATGCCCTCGAGAAAACTTGAGGAGATTAACTGAATTTTGCTCGACGGTGAAGCACAATGGAGTCACACAAGATTACATCCGCCTAAGCATGTTCAAGTTCTCCTTAAGAGATGAAGGATCACGTTGGCTCATGGACTTACCTCCTAACTCACTCACCACATGGGAAGAAGTCACCAAAGCTTTCTTGGGCCAATTTTATTCTTTGCAAAAGACGGCCGAAATGAGAGCTAAAATTGTGACATTCAATGATAAAGAAGGTGAGAGTTTAAATGAAGCATGGGAGAGATTCAAAAGCCTATTGAGGGAGTGTCCACATCATGACATGGGAAAGGAGATGCAACTCCATTGTTTCTACAATGGACTTTCTTCTCACAACAAGATGAGTCTAAACGCGGGAGCGGGTGGACCCATAATGATGAAGGGGGCGGATGAAGCTCTTAGAGCAATTGAACATGTGGTTCAAAATGACCGAGATTGGAACAAAGGGGAGCGCGCTTCAACCTCCAAGAGAGGTGGAAGGTATGAAGTTGATAGCATTGATTTACTTACTTCTAAAGTAGATGCTTTAGTTAATCAATTGAAATCATCTACTATGTCCCCCTCCTCATCTAATGTCTCCATGCTTGGTCATTCCCAAAACCCCAACTCATGTCCCCCTCCTAACATGTCTCATGTGAATAGTTATGGGAACACTCCCCATTCCGGTCATACTAACATGCCCATGCATTTATTGTTTTGTGATACTTGTGGAGCATACGACCATTATTCTTCCCAATGCAACTTGGTAGACCCTAACATCACCTCTCCTTCCTCCATGGAACAAGTCAATGCCCTAAACCAGAAATTTGACCCATATTCGAACACTTTTAATCCGGGTTGGCGTCATAACCCGAATTTTGGGTGGAAGAACCAAGGTCAAAGCTCTAGTCAAAATGGATTTCAAAATGTGGGTCAAAATGTTTATCAAAGTCAAGGTCAAGGCCAAACATGGATACAACCAAGGTCAATACCGTGGTTCGTATCCAAATCAAGGCCAATATTCAAATGCTAGACCTCCCCCGGGGTTTCAAGGGAACCAAAGGCCTAATTACAACTCCCCTCAACAAGCACCTCTTCAATTAGGACCGCCCACCACCACCACTAGCCTAGAGAGTATGATGCAAACGTTTATGACTAATCAAGCTAAAGAGACTAGTGAGATGAGAGAGAGCATTAAGCAAATGCAAGTTCACAATAAAATGCTTGAGACTCAATTAGCTCAAATGGCGGGTTCTATGAAAGGAAATTCCACTACCCAACTCCCTAGTCAAGGTGTAAATCCTAATGAACAAGCTCATGCTATAATCACTAGGAGTGGTAGACAATTGAGGGATGGGAGTGTAAATGGAAGTGAGGCAAAGAAAGATGAAAAACAATTGACCGATGACTTGATTGATGATGCGGATGAGAGAGATGATGACCCCCCTACCCCACCACCAAAAGCCAAAGATGATGGGTTAGTCACAAGCACCCCACCTCCTTATGTAGCAAAGCTTCCCTACCCAAGTAGGTTTGCTTCTTCTAAGCTTGATGACCAATTTGCTAAGTTCCTTGAAGTCTTGAAAAAGCTCCATGTCAATATCCCATTCACCGAAGCACTAAAACAAATGCCAACTTATGCTAAGTTCTTAAAAGAGATTCTATCCAAGAAAAGGGACCTAGATAGTGTGGACACCATTAACTTGACCGAGAGTTGTAGTGCTATAATTCAAAACAAGTTACCCACTAAGTTGAAGGACCCCGGTAGTTTCAATATACCATGTGCTATAGGTGACATGACCATTGACCGAGCTTTATGTGACTTAGGAGCTAGTGTTAGCTTGATGCCACACTCCGTTTGCAAAAGATTGAACCTAGGAGAGTTGAAGCCCACTCACATTTCACTTCAATTGGCCATAGATCAGTTAAGATGCCCATAGGAAAGTTAGAAGATGTCCCCCTTAGGGTGGGAAAGTCCTATATTCCCGTGGACTTTGTGGTGCTTGAAATGGATGAAGATCCAAATGTTCCAATCATCCTAGGTAGACCATTCTTAGCTACGGCGGGGGCAATTATTGATGTTAAAAATGGCAAGCTAACCTTGAGAGTAGGAGATGATAAGATTGAATTCAACCTCTCACAAATCATAAAATGTCCACCATTTACGGATGATTGTTTTAGAGTTGAAACGATTGATTATCATGTTCCCCAACCCATGCATGCTTATGATAATGATTTTCTTGCTCTTGCATTGGTTGATGATGGTTGGGGAAGTGATGAGGTGAAGTCAATAGTTGAGCTACTTGACTCCACCCCCACTATTGAACCATTTGAAGAAGTGTTCTTGGCTATTGATGAGGAAGAGGCAAAATTTTCAAAAAGTGATACTAAAGCTCCGGAGGTAGAATTAAAACCTCTACCTTCGAACCTTAAGTATGTTTTTCTTGGTCCTTCCTCTACATACCCCGTAATTGTAAATGCCGAATTGAGCCAAGAACAAATCTCCAAATTGCTTGATGTGTTACGATTGCATAAGAGTGTGTTGGGCTATACAATTGATGATTTGAAGGGGATTAGCCCAACTCTTTGTATGCATCGTATTCTCTTGGAGGATGATGCTAAACCTTCAAGAGAAAGGCAAAGGAAATTGAACCCTTCTATGATGGAAGTTGTAAAAAAGGAGGTCCTTAAACTACTTGCTTCGGGGATCATCTATCCTATTTCGGATAGTAAGTGGGTATCCCCGGTGCAAGTAGTCCCTAAGAAGGGGGGGATGACGGTGATTCGCAATAATGTAGGCGAACTCATCCCCACTAGGACCGTTACGGGGTGGAGAATGTGCATTGATTATCGAAAATTAAATGTCTCCACTCGAAAGGATCATTTTCCATTGCCTTTCATTGATCAAATGTTGGAAAGATTAGCGGTGCATAACTATTTTTGTTATCTTGATGGTTACTCCGGGTTCTTTCAAATCCCCATTCACCCGGAGGATCAAGAAAAAACAACTTTCACTTGCCCTTATGGTACCTATGCTTATCGTAGGATGCCATTTGGGCTATGTAATGCACCGGCAACTTTCCAACGTTGTATGATGGCAATCTTTGCCGACATGATTGAAGATACCATGGAAGTTTTTATGGATGATTTTTCCGTATGTGGTTCTTCATTTGATGCTTGCTTATCTAACCTCACTCAATGTTTGGAGAGATGTGAAAAATCCAACCTTGTCCTTAATTGGGAAAAATGTCACTTTATGGTTCAAGAAGGCATTGTTCTTGGGCATAAAGTGTCATTCCAAGGAATTGAGGTGGATAAGGCTAAGGTTGAGGTGATTGAGAGACTTCCACCTCCCATTATGGTTAAGGGGGTGAGATCTTTTCTAGGCCACGCCGGTTTTTACCGGAGGTTTATTAAAGATTTCTCTAAAATCACCAAACCTCTCACCACTCTTCTCCAAAAGGAGAGTGAGTTTGTATTTGATGATGTGTGCCTAGATGCTTTTTGCAGGATTAAAGAAGCTCTCACCTCCGCTCCAATTGTCCAACCACCGGATTGGACACTTCCTTTTGAGCTTATGTGTGACGCAAGTGACAATGCTATTGGAGCGGTACTTGGTCAAAAGAAAGAAGGGAAAACTCATGTGATATACTATGCTAGCAAGACCCTCAATGATGCGCAACGCAACTATACAACCACCGAGAAAGAGTTATTGGCGGTTGTATATGCCTTTGAGAAGTTTAGATCATACCTTGTTGGGTCCAAGACTATTGTGTACACCGATCATTCGACACCCAAGTACTTGATGTCTAAGAAAGATGCTAAACCAAGGTTGATTCGATGGGTCTTGCTTCTTCAAGAATTTGACATAGAGGTGAGAGACAAGAAAGGATGTGAGAATGTTGTTGCGGATCACCTCTCTAGATTAGAGCCTATGGAACTTGGTATGGATGATGCTCCCATTAATGAAGACCTTCGTGATGATGCCTTGTATGCTATTGAGAGCAAGGACCTCCCTTGGTTCGCCGATATTGTGAATTTCTTAGCTTGTGGTGCAATTCCCCCCGAATTTACACCACAACAAAGGCGCAAGCTCAAGCATGATTCAAGATATTACATATGGGATGAGCCCTTGCTTTACAAGAGGTGTTCCGATGGCTTATATAGGAGGTGTGTTCCTAATGAAGAGATGAAAGGAGTTCTTGAGATGTGTCATTCTTCCCCTTGTGGAGGACACATGGGATCAAACAAGATCGCCGCCAAGGTTCTTCAAAGTGGTTTGATTTGGCCCACACTCTTCAAGGATTCATGGGCTTTTGTCAAAACTTGTGATCGTTGTCAAAGAACCGGGAATATTTCCAAGAGGGATGAAATGCCTCAAAATTCAATCCAAGAGCTTGAGGTATTCGATGTGTGGGCAATTGACTTTATGGGACCCTTTTCCTCCTCTTGTGGCAACCTCTACATTCTTCTTGCGGTGGATTATGTCTCCAAATGGGTCGAATGTCTTGCAAGCCCCACCAATGATTCAATGGTCGTGACTAAGTTGTTCAAAAAGACTATCTTTCCACGGTTTGGTGTGCCCAAGGCCATTATAAGTGATGGGGGATCCCATTTTGCTAAGAAGTCATTTCAAGCTCTCTTAGCTAAATATGGTGTTCACCATAGGGTTGGTCTCTCTTACCACCCTCAAACAAGTGGGCAAGCCGAAGTGTCAAATAGAGAGATCAAGTTGATCCTAGAAAAGACCGTGGATAGGAATAGAAAGGATTGGTCACTCAAGCTCGATGATGCACTATGGGCCTATCGAACCGCCTTCAAGACTCCCGTTGGCACCACTCCATACAAGTTGGTGTATGGGAAGTCTTGCCACCTTCCGGTGGAACTTGAGCACAAGACTCATTGGGCAATCAAGGCCCTTAACTTTGATTTGAAGAGTGCGGGTGACAAGAGACTCCTTGATCTTAATGAGCTTGAAGAACTCCGCATGGAAGCTTATGATTGTGCAAGCATATACAAAGCTAGGAGCAAAGATTGGCATGACAAGCATATTGTCAAGAAGGAGTTCCATGTTGGTGACCAAGTACTCCTCTACAACTCACGATTGAAGCTTTTCCCCGGAAAGCTCAAATCAAGATGGAGTGGCCCTTATGAAGTTAAGGAAGTCTTGCCTTATGGCTCGGTCACCATCTCTTGTCCAAGCCAAAGCCCATTCAAGGTCAATGGGCACCGATTGAAGAAATACTATGGTGATGCCTTTGTTAGAGCAATCTCTACTACCATCCTTGGGGATTTTACTACCCCTCCTACCACTTGAAGCACACATTCTATCACGGTCAAGCTAAAGACCTTAAAAACAAGCGCTTTTTGGGAGGCAACCCAAATGCATACTCTCTCCCTTTTATCACCTTCTTTTCCTTCTCAATTTATTTCTATTTTTATTTTATTTCTTTTATTAATTTTTAATTTTCCTCACTAACTCTTGTTTTAATTGG
This sequence comes from Beta lomatogona, assembly GCA_947646795.1. NCBI lineage: Eukaryota > Viridiplantae > Streptophyta > Magnoliopsida > Caryophyllales > Amaranthaceae > Beta > Beta lomatogona. The sequence continues at coordinate 6,459,639 of CANSNZ010000949.1, read as the reverse complement.
TGTAGGTAAAAAAAAAAAAAAAAAAAAAAAAAAAAAAAAGGCCAAGCATCAAACGAGCTCGCCCGAGCTCAAGAAGGCCCGCCCGGGCTACATGCCCACTCGCCCGGGCAAACAAATTTGAGGCCTTGTGCCTCTTGGCGAAAAATTCACAGCCCGCCCGGGCAATAAGCACGGGCCCACCCACCCTGCACCGCCCGAGCTCAGTTAAGACCGCCCGGGCTATGTCCAGACTCCCGCCCGGGCTATCATGCGCCCGCCCGGGCGCTGCATTCCAGCCGAAAAAAAAAGAGGCTCGTGCCTCTTTCTTTCTTCCTCCCTCCTCATTCTCAACACATCTCCCTCACTCTCTCACTCATCCCCCACTCAAAAACCCTCAAACCCTCACATTTCAACCTCTCAAATCCTCATTTTTCCATCAAATCCACTCATTTAAACCACAAAATCACCACATTTTTCATCTTCTTTACAAAAACCCCAACAAATTTCACTCTTTAACTCACAAAAATCCCCATCTTTCACAAACCCTTAAACCTAAACTTTCTCTCTCCTCCATTAACACTTAAGGAAGCTTCAAGGGTAGAAGAGCATCACATTTTGGGATAAAAGAACAATATTTTGCAAGGTTTCAAGGAATTTCTCCATTGTTGGGTAACAAATTCCTCTAACTCTTGTTTATTCTCATTTCTTCATGTCAATATCCTAGTTATAATCTAGCTTCTCCCCATTATTGTTGTTCCCCTTGATTGTGGTGTAGGATAGTTGATTAGTTGAAATTATTATGCTACATTAGATAATTGTTTGTGATTTGATTGTGGTATTAGTTGTGATTTGATTGTGGTATTAGTTGTGGATTAGTCCTTGATTAGTTTTTCTTTATAGTTTCTTTTTAGTTGTGAAATAATTGTTGGTTTTGTGTGGTTTGCTTGTGGATTAGTTGGAATTTGTATTCGAGATTTGTTGAAATTGTAGATTAGTGTTTGTGTTTTTGTTTAGCTTTGCAAGTTTGACATTGAACTTGTTGAGTTAATTTGTGATTGCAATTTGAGAATTAGCTTTACGTGATTAAACAACCTCGACATTGTAGTTAAACGAAAATTTACGATTTTCGATTTTCATAACAATGTCAAGGCCGTCTAAAAGCCGTAAATCTAATTTATCTCAAGATGCGACCACAAACTCTCATCAACAAGACTCCTCCCAACCATGGAGGATATTCAATATCACACTTACAAGCGCCGCCGAGAAAAGCCTTTTTCGGACGCACTTCAAACGCGAGTTTAAACCAACAAAATTTTACCATCGACGCTCATGCACTGTATTGGGCATTGATGAAGATGTGCGTTTGTTGTGCGCACGAATTGGGTGGACTTCATTCTTAAACAAATCCGCTCCCACTTACCCCTCACTTGTATGTGAATTTTTAAGTACATTATCACGTGACACGGATGATGAGACGGGCGAGACCCTAATTCGTTTTCGTCTCTTCAATGCGGATTACGCTATGTCCATTGAAGATTTAAATACTTGTTTTGGGTGGAATCCAAATTCCCCTATGGGAACGGATTTAAGCACTCTCGGCGATTTTAACTTAGAGAGGTACATGTTCCCGAGACTACTTCGACCGGAGTCATGAGAAATCATCCTCCATTATCCATCTTGCGATGCGCTACGTGCATCGCATGATGGTATACGCGGTCTATGGCCGTTCCGAAGTAGGCGCGGCAAGTGAACATGAAATGCCGGCCCTTTGGTTGTGCACCCAAGAGCACCAAGATCCACCCCCTATAAACTTTGCCGAGCAATTTGTAGTTCGGATGATACAACACCGGGACGGCACTCCACACCGTTCCGGCATTGTTATGGGGGGCATGATTACACTTATTGCCCGTCATTTGGATCTTGGTCAAGAGCTTGCCACCCTCTCCCCTGTTTCATCAGATGTCTACCTAGACATCCGGCAATTGCGGGTGATGAATTTCATCCGTCAAGGTGGCAATGAAACCCGTCCCTACGTCCTTTTAGTAGGGTCGGAGAAAACCCCATAGTGTCGCCTTCCTAACCCATCTATCACCTCTCTTACGAGAAGCGCGCCCAATCCCTATTACATTGATAGAACCATTAGGGATCAAGGGCCGCAGGAACCCCAAGGAGGTGGTGATGATAGTCCACCTCCACGACACCCTCCCACCCGAGCCGGCCCCTCTTCTTCCCGCGCCGGCTCCTCCTCCGGCCAAGGTGACCCCTCTTTTGACATGTCTTCAATTGAGGCTCACCTAGCCAACCTCGCATTGTCCCAATCCCAAGGTTTTGGTCACCTCAATGATCAATACCAAAGGATGAGACAAGATATTGACACTCTCATGCTCCAACAAAATAAAAATTTTCATTATCATGTGGAGCAAGGTCTAGTTGAGCCATTTGTCAACTACCCCAACATGCCTCCCCAATATGGGCCGGTTCCGGGGTGGCACAATGGTCAACCGACCTACCCCTTTTGGCCCCCTCGTCCACCACCATATGACTACACGGTGTCGGGTGGGACCGATCCAAGGGGCGATCCTTCCTACCCTTTTGACGATCCTACATTTGACGGGGGTTGGTCCCCTCATGGTCCTCCCGCGTCCCAACTACCGGGCGATGACCCCGTCGATGAGGATTAGGATCCTCATCATCTTTCCCCCGCCCTTCCCCTATGTCTATGCTTACCACACCGAGGACGGTGTTTTTGATAAGTTTGGGGGGGTTGCTTTCACTTGTTATTGAAAGGGTGGGGATGTTAAAAAAAAAAAAGGGGTAGTGAATGACTAAGTGTCAAGAGGGTAGGTTTAATTTTTAGGGTGTACTTCATGAGGGTTAGAATTGCTTGATGTTTAGTGTTGATATTTGATGAGTGATGTTTGAATTTGATGGTGTGTATATAAAAAAAAAAAAAAAAAAAACGTATGAATCAATGCAAACTTTTATTTTATTTTATTTCTTTTGCTCTTGAGTTGAGAATAATATCATTGAAACTCCACTATTTTGAATGCTTTTATTCCTAGGTGTTAGAAGTTCGCATGCTTTGAGATGTTTATGGTTGATTTTAGGATACTATTTTCTAAGGTAGTGGTTAGAACTTTTTAAGAGCACAAAACCTTAATTCACGGATTGTGGTATGATGGTGGTTTTCTCTCTAGTGAATTTGAAACCTAAAAGAGTAGTATTTGCTTGATAATCCCATGTGAGGACTTTCAAAAAGCCCCAACATTCATTTTGAGCGGCATGGATCCTCGACATTGCATACTTTTATCGAGACCTTGACTCCAATCTATCCAAGATCGTGACCGAGCCACTCTAGGGAAAGATAGAGGCGTTCTTTTCGGTGACTATTTTTTTTTATTATTTTAGGCCCGTTATTTTCATTTCTTTTTCTTAGTTTTGTTTTTATTTGCAATTGCCCTTCCTCTTAACCCTTCGAGCCTTATCCTTTTCTTTGGTTACCTCAACACAAGCTAATTGCCTTCTTATTTTATTTTTCACCCTTGTAGTGAATAGTGAAGTTAGAGCGATTGTCTTGAGCAATATTTGAAAACGAAAAAAAAAAAAAAAGGGGAAAAAGAAATATGGTGAGATTCTTATGGTATAGTGGAAATTTTGTATATATTTTCGAATAAATGCAATTGCATCTTCATAGAAAAAACGGCCCAAAGTCAAAGAAGGCGGGGAAAATGAAAAAAAAAAAAAAAAGAGAAAAAAAATAGAAAAGAAAAATAGAAAATCCAAAAATAATTCATTATTGTCATGTTTTTGAATAAGTTTGGGGGGGAACCTTATCCCTAAATGGTTGAGTATGATTTGTGATTTATAGTTATTTAGCTCTTTCGCTCCTACTAAGACTTCACTATTTTAGGATTGAGCACCACTATCCAAATTTATTCACACCCTTTATCCCTAGCCTACGTTACCACCTCAAAAAGTCCTTTTGACCTTAGAGGGTTGAGTCATTGTCGGTGGCGGAATATTGGAATCAAGCCTATTGAGCGATTGTGTCATGTCGAGATGTCGAGTAACCTTCTCCTATTCTATTTCTTGTTACATTTATCGGCTCCATTCTTCGGAGTTTAGAGAAGCTACTTTAAATGGAGAATTTGAAGCTAGTTGAGAGAACGCGGTATGTATGGTTGTAGAATTTGAGGAAGTGTGCTCTATCTAGTTCTCTATGCTTAGTGTATGGTATGTTTGAATCAACCTATGGACATCTTTAAGCATGCTTACTTTTAGTATCTAGAAATTCTTGCATCCATTTGTGTTTGCTCCTTTTCAAAAATCTCACTTAAGAGCACCTTTTTTTTATTTTTTTTTTTATTTCTTTTGGCTTTATTTTGCTTATTTATTTTTGGTTTGCCTTGCATTCTAAAATCTAGAGTTATGGGTCAAACTCTTAGAAAACCCTTACGAGAGCATTACTCGTCCTCGTTGGCAACTTTGGGGTTTAAATGGCTTGTCACTTGCGCTAAAGGTGACCGTGATTCCTACGAAAATGAGTTAGTGTATATGGTTTTATTTTTGCTTTGTGTGTACTTAGTTTTAGCAACTTTGCCTTGCTATCCTCTTTGTATCATTTCTTTCCCTCTTATATCCTTTTGGCACTTTGCTTGAGGACAAGCAAACATTCAAGTTTGGGGGAAGTTGATGAGGGAGATTTATCTCACTCCTAGGGTAGTTTTTAAGGCTATTTTACTTGATTTATTATGCATTTTAGTTCCCTTTTTCCTTAATTTCACCTCTTTTTCTATCTAACTCTCTCTTAGCAAGTGTGTACATGTATGTGCATCCCCCTCCCCTACTCTTCTATTTGATCTTTAATGTGTAGGAACTCAAGCTTCTACAAGCTAAGAGGGGAGTAAAAAAGGGAAGCAAGAGTTTGCCCGGGAAGCTCAAGGACCACCCGAGCAAAGACGCCCGCCCGAGCTCCAGGAAAACCGACCGAGCAAATTCGCCCGCCCGGGCTGTGTGACGGCTCGCCCGGGCTTAGCCGCCCGCCCGGGCTATGTGACCGCCCGCCCGGGCCCATCAGCGGCCAAACTTCCTGCCTCATGCCTGGATTTTTAGTGCACGCCCGGGATAGCAGACCGGGCCCAACTACCCTGCACCGCCCGGGCCACCATGGAGACCGCCCGGGGACCTCTCACTAGCCGGCCCGGGCCCTTTTTAGCCCTCCCGGTCCCCTGTTCGCTGGGCCTTTTTTCGGATTTCTTTTCTTTTACGACTCGTGTAATTAGAGGGGGTATAAATACCCATCTACCCTATTTTGGAAGGGGATCCCAGAATTTTTAGAACCCTAAGCTTACTTACTAGTGTAGGAGAGAAAAAACTTGGCTTAAGAGGTGTAATTTGGAGATTGAAAATCAATGAAAAAGTGACAATTTCTTTGAAGTTTCTTGTTTCCTTAGTAATCCTCTCAATCCTTTCTTCTTTTCTCATTGTTTTTATGCATTTCTACTTTGTTAGTTTCATGTTTTCATTACTTAATCTTCATGCTTAGTAGTTAATTTAGATTAAAGTTTCCATCTTTTCTTAGATTCTTCTTGTTTACTCACTAGATTTTATCTTGTTTTTGCTTTAAAGTCTTGATTTTTGGTTTTTGCTATTTTTAGATTGGTGATTTATTGCTAGTTTTTCCATGTTTAGGATGTTTGGTAGTATAATGGGTAGTGAGTAGTTCATTAACTAGGATTGGGAGTAGCCCAATCATTGTTTGCATCCTATTTTCATGGGTAGAGTTTATTGGGTTGATTATGCTTGGGATTTGTGCAATTTCAATCTTTAATGTTGATTGGTGACTTAGTTGATGTGAGCTCCATCACCTTTTGATCCTTTTGTTGCCCATTTAATGGTTTACTTTTACGTGGTTGACCTTCATGATCGATTGATTAGTTGCTACACATCACTTGTTGATTGGTATTAACTTGGGTTTGATTTCAATTCCTAACTTGGCCTAGTTAGGTGATAACACCTCGAAATATAGGTTTTGTTGCCATAATTAGGACTCTAAACTCCCTAACAACGATTTTAGAGGTGTTTAGGTTTGTTTATTCCCTTTGCATATCCCCAATATTTGTCAACCCCTTTATCTCTATTTGGTTGTTGGATGTGAACTATGATTGTGGTGATTTCCCATTCCTAGTGTTTTTCCTAATTTGATTCCAATAGTTTTAATCACTTAGTTCAACCAAAACTTGACTATTTCTTCGACTTAGCTTACTTGTAGCGACTCTACCTTGGTGAGACCTCCGATCCTTGTGGTTCGACCCTTACTTACCACTTGACTAGTTTAGGTGGATAGTTAGGCTTTTTATTTGACATTAGGGGAGTTAGTAACGACCTAGTTTTTCCCTTGTTCAATGAGATAAGGTGAAAATAACCCTTTTCCTTGTTTGCTACTGGCTTCAAGTTGGGAATAAGATTAGGATATGTGGAAAATTAACCAAAACACCCTTACTAAATCTCCCATTCTTTCTTCTTTTCTTCGATTTTCATTAAGGGTAAGATTGTATTTTTCTTCTTTTCTTATACCTTCCCCCTTATAACATCCCCTTGTAGGTATCGTTTTGGTGGAATAAATGGGTATGTTACCTGCTAAAGTCTTGCATAGACGTGGTCCACACTAAATTTATTATGGACCAGAAGATCGCACGTGTCAAAAAATGATCATGGAACACATAATGACCCATATTTCGACATAGGAACCGTTTTTTTTTATAACTTATATTCAAGTAGTTCATGCATGTGCCTAGTTTACTACCTCTAGAAAATGGTCACTATGTTTTAAACAAAGGTCAATATGATAAAAATAAGGATTAATTAAGAGTAAATGTATAATATGACTTTATTTTATGAAAAATGTATGTAACCAAACATAACTATATGTTAAGAAAGCTACAAAGGTGACTATGTCTAAACGGAAAATAAATTATGAGTTAGAGTATATGTTATAAAAAAGGTCACTACGTCAAAAAAAGGTGACTATATTTAAATAAAGGTTACTATGTGTTCCGCATACAATTTTTGACATACGTGACCTTTTGGTAGACAATAACTTTATTGCGGACCAGGTCCACGCAAGTCTTCTTATCCTTATCCCCCACTAATCGATATTCCCCTCAATAAAATACCACTTCTTCTATTCCATCCCCCTTATTCCTACCCATCATTCTTTATCCCTCTAAACAAACATCATGTAGTGTACACATAATGGTACGCAAAAGATGTGACATAAGATTTTGATCCAGATAGGCAATAATGCTCATTATTAGAACAAATTTGACATAGTTTCTCCTTCCTACAACAAAAATATTTCTAATAGTGCTCCAAAAAAAAAATTTACACATGATTTTCACAATTTGCAACACTGAGATGTTTTGCTGTTAATTAAATGGAACTCCTAGGTATTTAAATGGAGGACTTCTAACACTTACAAAAACCCATAAGTATCAAAAATCCTAACATCTCTTAGCTTGATTACTCATAGCACCAAACATAGTAACGTACACAACAGGTTTATTCTAATTAGCCTCCAAGCTGAAGTTGCAGAGACAAGGTTCAAGCCTTGAAGTTGTTAAAAACTAATCTAGAAAATTCTATAAAAGTATCTACTTTAACTAGATTGCCTAGAGAAATCTAGAGGAAATTAATTGGTTGTAATCACATGCATAGATACTATAATTATCTAGCTAAAATAAGATAGATCTAGATGAAGACTTTGTATGTCGGTTGGAAAACATCACCGACATCAACCAATATATATACCATGTATTAGCAAGCATATGAGATGTAACAAAGAGTGAAATACAACAATTTGCAAACATTCCCAAGAGTACCACTAATTCTTTCTCCTCCTTTTTTCAAATAAAACATCCCACTCTAAATACAACAAACTCGCCCAAACCATCAAACAAAATTTCCACAAAGCCAAAATTTCCATAAGTGGTATCAGAGCTATTTAAATCCAAACCTCCACTACATTATACAAATTATCATACTCCCATAAAAATTATACACCAAACATAAAATAAACCAACTCCCTTAAATAAAAACCAAACACCACATACATTAAAATGACTTCCCTAAACACTTCAACCTCAAACACATTTAACTACCCCCAAGTAAATTGGGTACCCACATTTAAGGGAGAAAAATACCGACAATGGTCAATTCAAATGAAATCCATATTTATCTCACAAGATTTGTGGGAGTTAATACAAAATAGTTATGAACAACCAAATGATTTAATCCAAGAAGCTACTTGGGATGAAACACGACGAAAACAATATAAACAAAATCGGATAAGGGATAATTATACCCTATCCTTAATATATCGGGGAGTAGATGAAACAATCCTCCCTACTATAATGGCTGTTACAACGGCCAATAGGCTTGGAGTACCCTTGAGACAAAATATAGAGGCTCCGAAAAGGTAATACTCTTCAAACTCCAATCTTTATGGAGAGACTTTGATAATTTATTACTGGCGGAAAATGAAACAATTCAAGAGTTTTTTAGTCGAGTAACAAATATTATAAATCAAATCCGAACTAATGGAGATAAAATAGAAGATGTCCAAGTTGTTCGGAAAATATTAAGAAGTCTCCTCAAAAATTATGATCATATAGTGGCTGCTATAGAGGAGTCTAATAAAGATTTATCTAAATTAAGTTTAACTGAATTAATGGGCTCCATTCTAGCACATGAAGATAGAATGCGTAGATTTACAAAGCAGCCACTAGAACAAGCTTTTCAAGCAAAATTATAATTCTCTAATAAAGGAGAAAATAAAAGAAAAAATGGCTACGGTAAAGGAGGTACTTCATATAACCGTAGCAGGGGGGAAGAAGTTATAAAAATCAAGGAACTCGAAAAAATAACCAATCTGGCTCCTATTGCAATTTATGTAAGAAAAATGACCATAATACACAAGATTGCCAGTATAAGTGTAAAAGATGCAAAAAACACACTCATTTTGAAAAAGATTGTTGGTTCCGGCAAAAGGAAAAAGGCCAATTTTACGGAAAATAAGGAGCCTAGAGATCAATTATTTATACATGTTTAAATGCTTACCAAGAGTCAAATGATATATGGTATATTGATAGTGGTTGTTCAAACCACATGACTGGCAATAAAAATTCATTTGTCAGTCTGGATGAAAACTTAAAAACACAAATTACTCTTGGTGATGGAAGCAACCAAGAAGTTGTCGGTAAAGGGACAATAGCCGTTAGAACAAAAAACGGCTCGCCTAAATTTATTTATGATGTTTTCTATGTCCCCGGGCTTGCACAAAATTTGTTAAGTGTAGGCCAATTGATCCAAAGAGGCTACATGGTGAAATTTGATGCTAATAAATGCCTCATATTTGATAAGAAAAAAGGGCAATTGATTACCATTACTCAAATGGCTCCTAATAAAATATACCCATTAAGAATGCAATTGGAGCATAATGTTGCCCTGAGTTCTATAATGGATGAAATCACATTGTGGCATTTAAGATTCGGGAATCTAAATTTTAACAGTTAGAACTGTTAAAACAAAAAGAAATGGTGATTGGGCTTCCACTTATAATTAATGAAAGAAAAATATGTGAGGGCTGTACATATGGCAAAATGCATAGAATGCCATTCCCCACTTCATCTTGGAGAGCTAGAGCTCCATTAGAGCTCGTTCACGCAGATATATGGGGCCTTACCAGAAATCCGTCTCTTGGCGGAAAAAGGTATTTTCTATTATTTGTCGATGATTTCACTCGCATGATGTGGGTTTATATCTTGGAGCATAAATAAAAAGCATTTTCCCACTTCATGCAATTTAAAGTCCTCACAGAAAAACAAAGTGGGCATTCAATAAAAATTCTTAGAACAGATCGTGGGGGAGAATTTACAAGTAAATAATTTAATAGCTTCTGTGAGGAGCATGGGATCAAAAGAGAATTAACAGTAAGACGCACATATCAACAAAATGTTGTTGCGGAAAGGAAAAACCGAACAATTATTGAAATGGCCCGCAGTATGATGCAAGCTAAGAATTTACCAAAATATTTTTGGGCCAAAGCTGTCCATACAACAATATATATTCTTAATAGGTCTCCCACGAAAGCAGTGAAGGGTATGACAACCTATGAAGCTTGGCATAAGAGAAAGCCAAGAGTGGAACACCTCAAAGTATTCGGGTGCATAGCATATGCCCACATCCCGAAAGAAAATCGGGAAAAACTTGATGGAAAAGGAGAAAAATGTATATTCATTGGATATAGTGATGAATCTAAGGGGTATCGTCTCTATCAGCCTGAATCTAAGAAATTAATCATCTCAAGAGATGTCATCTTCGACGAAGGAGCACAATGGACGTGGACAGAGAAGGAATCTCAACCACATGAAGGAAATTTTCTTCAACCAAGTCCAAGTGAAGATGAAGGCCCAAATCATCAAGCAACGTATTCATCCTCCAGTCCATCATCACCGAGATCTCCAACAACATCCTCGAGATCTCCAACAACATCCTCGAGATCAGTGAGTCCAACATCAGGATCAAGCTCTCAAAGCTCAGCTCCAGTAGTGCGACGTTCACCAAAAGATCGGCGACCACCTGGCTACTTGGAGGATTTCCAATGCAATCAAGCTATCATGACTCTCTTCACAAGCGAACCACAAAGCTTTCAAGAAGCTGCTTGAGAAGACAAATGGATCGAGGCCATGAATGAAGAAATCAAGATGATCGAGAAAAACAACACATTGGAGCTTTTTGAGAAACCTGAAGACAAAGAAGTTGTCATCGGTCTGAAATGGGTCTACAAGGTCAAGTATAAAGAAGATGGCTCCATCCAGAAATACAAGGCTCGTCTCGTCACAAAAGGTTACTCCCAACAACCAGGGATTGACTTTAACGAAACATATGTTCCCGTTGTCTGCATGGAGACTATCAGGTCAGTCCTTGCTCTTGCTGCTCAACTTAAATTACCAGTCTTTCAATTAGATGTCAAATCATCATTTCTAAATGGGGAGCTTGAAGAAGAAGTATATGTTGAGCAACCGCAAGGATATCTCATCGAAGGCAAAGAAGACAAAGTATACCGTCTTCGTAAAGCTCTTTATGGGGTTAAGCAAGCATCCAGGGCCTGGAATAGCAAAATAGATGGCTACCTACTTCAAAATAGGTTCACAAAGAGCCCAAGTGAGCCATCACTCTACATCGAGACTCAAGGGAAAGAATTTCTCATCCTATGCCTCTATGTAGATGATCTAATCTATACGGGCACAGATTCAAGGATGATCGAAAACTTCAAGAAGACAATGATGAAGGAGTATGAAATGACCGACCTTGGAGCCATGAAGTACTTCCTTGGCATGCAAGTCAAGCAAAGCCCAGGAAGAATATTTCTTTCGCAAGAGAAATATGAAGACGACCTACTCAAGAAATTCAACATGAGTGAATGCAAGCCATTGGCTACACCAATGGCACTTAATGAAAGGCTATCAAAGAATGATGGCAAAGAGAAAGTCGATGCATCAATATATCGAAGTTTGGTCGCCTCTCTCATCTTTCTTACACATACAAGGCCTGAATAGTACATGCTGTCAGCATCGTATCCAGGTTCATGAGTGAGCCAAGTAAAGCTCACCTGGCAGCAGCAAAAAGGATTCTCAGGTTCGTCAAGGGAACAAAAGGTTATGGAATTCTGTATGAAACAGAGGAGAATCACAAGCTTACAGGATACACAGACAGTGATTGGGCCGGAAGGATTGATGACCGAAAAAGTACGAGCGGCTACGTGTTTCAGCTGGGAACCAAGGCTATATCTTGGTCATCAAAGAAACAAGCGACAGTAGCTCTGTCATCAGCAGAAGCAGAGTACGTAGCAGCAACAAGTGCAGCATGTGAAGCAGTATGGCTTAGAAGAATTCTCGATGATCTACAACAGACATCAGAAGAACCAACAACTATCTATTGTGACAACATATCTGCAATATCCATGACAAAGAATCCAGTCTTTCACAGCCGCACGAAGCACATCGAGATAAGACACCATTTCATCCGAGAGTTGGTCGACAAACAAGAGATCGAACTCGGATTACAACTCGGATTACAAAAGCAATTAACAGAGAAGTTCATCCAGTTCAGAAGACAACTCGGATTACAAGATTTTCTAGATTAGGGGGAGTGTTAAAAACTAATCTACAAAATTCTATAAAAGTATCTACTTTAACTAGACTACCTAGAGAAATCTAGAGGAAATTAATTGGTTGTAATCACATGCATAGATACTAGAATTATCTAGCTAAAATAAGATAGATCTAGATGAACACTTTGTAAGTCGGTTGGAAAACATCACCGACATCAACCAGGTATTAGCAAGCATATGAGATGTAACAAAGAGTGAAATACAATAATTTGCAAACATTCCCAAGAGTACCACTAATTCTCTCTCCTCCTTTTTTCAAATAAAACATCCCACTCTAAATACAACAAGCTCGCCCAAACCATCAAACAAAATTTCCACAAAGCCAAAATTTCCATCAGAAGCATCATATAATTGTTCTTTACCATTGTAAGTATTAACTTTTGTGAAAAACTAAAAGCAAGCTAATCTATCTAAATAAAAGGTTTTGAGTCTAAGGGTTTTTAAAATTTAACAGAACTAGTATAGTATATCATTTGGTTAGCTACATTATACAACCTACTTGTATATCACATACAAGATAGACTTGTAAATCGTCGAAACAAAAAATTGAAAATTGCAATGATACTGAACAATTCCTAGTTATTTTTACATATCACCATTAACTATCTTCCGTATTCCAGAGATATAAGCGTGCTATCAAAAGAGTCCATGTTGTTGTCCTTGTTGTCATGATCAATGTCAACTGGCACCGTGGCTCCAAGCAATTGGGCACTCTCCTCTTGAAGTATTGTGTCATTTCTGCACCAAGGATGTGATCCAACCATCATTCCTTTGATTCTTTGTAGCTCGGTGGCGACTTCTTTCATGGAGGGTCTCTCTTCTCCCTTTAGTTTCAAACACCTTTGACCAAGTTTGGCAACTTCCTTAATTTGATCCATCAACTCGTCTGTCACTATTAATTTTTCATCAAGGATGTCTTGCAATCGTTCTTCATTTAATTTCCGAAGGAAGAAGATGGCAAGGCATTTCTCATTATCTTGCCTCTCATTAGAAATTGCTTTTTGTCGTGTCAAAAGTTCAACAAGGACAACCCCAAAGCTATAAACATCACTCTTTTGAGTGAGCTCTCCTGTTTGTAGGTATTCGGGATCTAAATAACCATAGGTTCCAAGAACCATAGTAGCCAAGTTCTCTTGGTCCATAGGAACCAACCTTGAAGCTCCAAAATCAGACACTTTCGCAGTATAATTTTTGTCCAATAGAATATTCATGGATTTCATATCTCTATGAATGATTGGTATAGAAATAGTCGTGTGCAGGTAGGATAAAACCTCGGCAATTTCTAATGCAATCCTTAATCGATATTCCCATGTAAGGAGAGATGCTTTGTCTTCGTCACTTAAATGGTCATATAATGTCCCGTTGTTGATGAATTCATAAACAAGTAGAGGCACTTCGGTCTCTAGACAACATCCTAAGAGTTGAACTACGTGCCTGTTGTTGAGTTGCGAAAGCACAATCACTTCATTGATAAATTGCTCACTTTGGCTTGCGTCCACTTTGAGAGATTTTTTTATTGCAACTATTTGCTTGTTAGGTAAGATACCTTTATAAACAACTCCAAAACCTCCTTTTCCTATGATATTGTTGTCATTATATTTGTTGGTAGCCTTTTCTAGTTCTTCAACAGTAAATAATTTGACCACATCAACAGATACATCTCGTCCTTTGAGCTTTTGCCGTAACAAGTGACCTCCGTTTTGTTGAAAGAAGGTCTTGCGTGCTTTCCTGAGTTGGCTTTTCTCATGTTGCCAGTAAAGCCAAGAGCCAAGCATTATTGAAATCACAATGACACCACCAACGCCTAAAAAATACAATATGGAGGTGTTATTATATATGTTAATCGTAGATTCATATCTGCTTGATAACAATAATTCAATGCAATGATGATGTTCTCAATTGTACATTAAGAAAATCAAGTGGCCGGCATGCACTCTTCGTCAGCGTTTTTGAGTTTAATACTACCTAATCATTCTTACGAGTTATAGTACCACCGTTACCAATTAAGCTATTAGCTATGTGACTTTAGATTAATAATGATTGATGATAATTAATATGTTTTGATATTTACTTGTTTTCTTTCCGTCCTCTATACTTTAACCCCATTCAAGTGTGCTTTTGAAATTTTAATACATAATGTGATTTCTTTACGGAGATGTGTTTTTCTATCTATTTTAATTCTCAAAACTAGTTATTAGGCCCGAGCTACGCCCCGGGTAAGGAAAATTTTCATTTATTAATATTATACCTTAAGATGATAATACTAAATATTACTTGGTCTAGTGGTTAAGACTTTAGTATATATTCTTGAGGTTGCGGGATCAAACCCTTTACTATACAATTTCTAATTTTTTTATTGTATGTGGATTACATGGAGTAAAACTCCCTTAGGGAGAGCGCCACGTGGCACCGTTCCTTGTTTAGGAACGCCTTTTAATATATTAGTATAGATTGTAAATTAGCTAAAATCCATTATTCCCTTATGTTTTCTTAGTACAAGTCAAATATTCTTTTATATTCTATCTACATGCTTATAATCATGTATGTGGATTACATGCCTATACTATGCAATTTCTAATTTTTTTATTGTATGTGGATTACATGGAGTAAAACTCCCTTAGGGAGAGCGCCACGTGGCACCGTTCCTTGTTTAGGAACGCCTTTTAATATATTAGTATAGATTGTAAATAAGCTAAAATCCATTATTCCCTTATGTTTTCTTAGTACAAGTCAAATATTCTTTTATATTCTATCTACATGCTTATAATCACTATACTATCAATACGTTTCTGAATATTCCAATAGTATATATATGAGGGCATTATTATGTGATTACTAATTAGTAGTGATATGTAAGAGTGCATCTTGGGTGTAACATGTTAAACCATAACTTATAGTATAACAAAACCTCACACGTATATAATTAATGGCACATACTCCATAAAAAATGACATGTATTACACAAATAATGACGTACATGAATATGATATAATTTTCTCATTTATTTCATGTCATGTGATGGTTTTGGGTTGTTATATGGTGTAACAGTTACACCCAAGAACTTCTCAATATGTAATACTTAATAATTCTCCAACTTTGATATCATTAGTGTAAATATTGTGTTCCTACTATACATTATTGTACAAATAATGTAGGACATGAATATGTATTGATTAATGGGAGCTTCCCAAGATGCGGAAGATTACACAATTTAAGTGGAATTTCTTTTGAATCTATTAGGGCACTATTACAGCAAAAAAGAAAGAAAGATTGGTACTCAAAACCTTTTCAATTGCTACCAGCTTGCAGCTTTTATGGTACCATTCCAAAGAGATGTAGGGTGCCAATCTATCTGACAGATCCTAGTTTGGTCTCAAATTGTAATCTATCAGTTAGAGAATGGAATCTCCACAATCTAGCTAGCATGGTATGAGAGGCAGGATAGATCTATTTGCTTCCCCCAATTTAATAATTAGGATAACTTCATGAATTAGAGCATAATGATTTGAAAGTTGTCGCTACTTACCAACAGCAATCTTATAGGCAGTTAAAAGAGTCTTCTTTTCGGTACGAATACAATGATCAATCTTGGTACCATTTCCATGGAATCCCTTTGGGCACTTGCAATAATAACTTCCAAAGGTGTTAAAGCAATATTCTTGTTTCTCGCATTCATTGAGGTACTCATTCTCACATTCATCCACATCTGAGCAAAGAAGGGGTCCACCTCATAAGAAGCTATCAGAAAGTTTAACGCATAACTTTGTGTTCAGCAACAGAAAAAAAAACAAAAGCTTCGCAAATGTTTAAGTCCATTTGAAATTATTGATTCCCTTCGTTCATCTAAGCATCTAACCAATCATATATTTCCATACACAGTTATAGGTCGCTATAGTGAACAAAATCAAGGATTAATAATCATGATTTTGTTAACATATCCTATAATAATTAAATCTTTCCATCACCGTTGTACCAAAATAAAAGTTAAGCAAAATGCGTAATGACTCTGTTTGGAGAAGCATTTTACTTATCTTAAATGATAAAGTGCTAACATATTTTAGGTGCTAAAATAATTTAGTGTTTGGGAATCAGGTGGTTAAAATGACTTAAATGATAAGTTAAAATTTTTAACTTTTCAAAATCAGCTGACTGAAATTTAGGATTTTTTTTTAAATTTTTGGTAACAACTAATTTTGCCAAAATAATATATCAACTTAATCAACTACTTTTGCCACACAGTTAAACTAATCAACTATCTTATCAGTTCTATCACCTCATCAGTTTCAGTTTTATATTACCAGCTTCAATTAACTTATGAGTTTTAGTTAACTTACGAGTTTTAGTTTATTTTCAGCTAGTATTGCCAAACAGAGTCAAAATGTTAAAAGGTTTATTGAAGGAAAGGGTATATTTTGCGTACTTAATGATATACTTTGTGCAACTAATACCTCGTCTAATCAAATACTTGGAGTTAACTTTTAAGCATACAACAAGGACCATACCTTTTGAGTTTTTTTTTTTTTAAATTACCGTTGAGGACCTACAACTCTATTTTTCACCTTTTGGGTCCTCAATTTTTTTTCTTGTGAAATTTGACTATTGCGAGGTTAAAGAGTGGGTCCTTGAGTTAAGAAACTTTTTTTTAAAATAAAAATTGAATATATTATTCTTAAAAATTCATCTATTCGGTCATCCTCATAACCATCAACCATCAAAAACCACTGTATAAACCACTAACCACTTCATATATCACGCAAATCACCATGAGAACCACCCACACCACCCCGAAAATAACCCTAGACACCCATTAAACCCCCCACCACCTAGAATACAACCCAACCTCCAAAAAGACCCAACCCAACTCAAAAAAAACCACCACACCCATCCCCAAATAGCCCTTACGACTAGAAGAATCACCCTACCAAGTTGAAATCTTACCCACTCAAGTCGAAAACCACTGTAAATAGCCCATTAAAGCCACCCCAACACAATTAGATCTAGTGAGAGATGAAACAGAGAAGTAAAGAACGTCGGCGATGGTGTTGATAGAATGATAATTTTTTATCACTAGAAAATTAAATTCAGTGAAGTGGTGGTGTTGATTATTTGAGGGAAGAGTGGTGATGGAAGTCCCAAAAGGGTGTTGAGTACTTAATGATATCGTGAATAATGAAGAGGGTGTTTCATTTTATTTTATTTTTTCTTTTCTTGAAAAATCATGTTTAACTAATGTTGTTGAACACATATATTTTTATTGCATGTGTGGTTAACGGTGGGTTTATAGAGGGTTAGTTGACCGGAAAATAGGAAAAAGGTTCTAAAGGGTGAAAAAAAAAATTACGGGTCCTTAAGGGTGAAAAGCTTGAAAGTTTGGGTACTAGTTGTAGGCTTAACTCCAAATACTTGTGTGAGACCGTCGTATGTAATCTAATATAATAATCCATATGCAAATAGAGAAGAATTTATACCTTTACAGCCGCGTCGGAAGTATGGATTACCCCAATATCCTGGCAAACATTTGCAGCGATAACCAACATCAAGATTTGTATCATCACAAATACTATTCTTCTTGCACAAATAGTTGCCATTTGCTTTAGCAATCGAGCAATTGTCTGTGCCAACCATCCAATCAAGAACGATCGGTAGCACCTGAATCTTACGAGGTACCCTAGTTAAATTTGCTAGGCTAAATTTAAATGAATCCCTTGCCACCACAAAAGCAGACCCACATGGATTGAAGTCATTAACGCCCGTGTGGTTATCAAAGCTCGAGACCAGAATACTCATGTTGTTGACACCACTAGGGACGGGGGTCTGGCAGCAACCAAGACCATTGCATGTGTTATTAGTCACATCATTCTTGGAGTCGCACACCGTCATGCAACCCGTGTGATACGACCTCTCGTGCCTCCTACCTTCGAACCAAGCGTAGGTGTCGCATCCTGTGGCTGCAAACACGTTCTTGGTGGTCGAAATGGTGAATTTTCCGTTGTCGAGTGTGGGACTATTTTGTGTGATTTGGGTTCCATTGTTGAAATAGCATGTATGAGAAACAAAGTTAGCGATTCGCAGTTCGCCTTGGGTTAGCGAAATGTGTAGTAATTCCATGTTGCCAATTACAGGACGTGCAACACCGTGCTTGTGCTCACATATGATTTGATAGTAGATGTCATCCTCCTCGCTATTGCGATAATAGCATCCTTTCCCTATACCAAATGGGTATGGTATGGTTACGTTACCACATTTTGTAGGGCACTCTTCTTTACGAGCCAAGTGGCTAGTCGAAACAACCTCTGCCGCCACCTTGAATAGGGCGGCAGGTAGGAGTCTTATGGTCACAACCAAAATTAGTAGCAAAAAATTGATTAGACTCATCTTTTTTAGTGTAATTATTTGTGTGTTTGAGTGGAAAATTTACAGATTTGACTTGAGAAGCTTAATTATGTTGATGAATTTATATAGTGGCATCAATTTCATATGAACTCGATTTCGGTTTCTAAGAAAGTCCATCATCTATTTTAGTAATACACTTTGTTATTGATTTCCAATCACATGGGAAATTGATTAGTTTAATGTGTAATCGAGTATTCAAAGTAGCTTTTAGGAAAACAAGAATAAAGGCATAAGTTAGTGGGTCGATGCTTTGTGCTCAGATGGTTCTTTTCTTCGTGGAAATGGGACCTTTAGGAAAAGTAAGGCAGGATGGGTCATGAAGCTAGCTAGGTTGACAGTGAAAACAGTTCCAGAAGAAATGGAAACTAATAATACAAGAGGGAAACAAGTTATTGGCTTGTCAGCAGCTCTAGTAACATGTCTTCTAGCTTCTCGCATGCTTTAAGGCTTGCATATGCCGAATTTGCTAAAATAAAAAAGGAAATTTTAACATATTATGGTGGATTGTATAAATCTCTTCCACCCGAGATCAGAATTATGAATTATTGATGAATATCTGTTTGGGGTTACATATTATATGTCCTGATTGTAATAGGAAATTAAACCTAACATAACAAGATAATATTTATATTAATATATACTCTAAACCTATCAAGAGATCAATAATATATTTTACATATATTATCTATATCTCTGTTATATAAGGGAAGGGGAGCAAATGGTATCCACATGAAATGACCCATTGACCCTTACTCACACAATAAATCATGTAATTAATAATAAAGAAAAAATCAATCATATTCAATAAGTCAAATAATTATCTATTTGACATAATTGTCTATCAATACAAGTTTTGAAAAATATTTCATTTAACATTGATTCCAAATCTTTGCATAATGAGGAAAGTTGTCATATAAAGGGGAAAAAAACCTTGAAACTACAATTCAAAAATATTACTCCATAAAATACAAACATCATTATTTTACTTAAAATCTGAATTACAATTAAATTAAGTTTTTACATAACATACATTCATAATTCAATCACTATGACAAGTTCGTTCAACTTTGTGCAAATTGGGTATCTAACAACTATCAAACAATTTCAAGTCAAAAAATTGGCAATTTATTGCTCCGTACATGATGCGTTCACTCCCTCTGAATATTGTCATGTACAAAATCTTTTTTTTTTTTTTTAGATTACAGCCTAAAGATCATGAAAAAGTATGTGTTGATTGTGAACAAATTGACATATATATATGTATCACGTGCACAACTGTTTAATGTAAAGGAAAGGGGTAATATGATATATTGTAACCTTATGAAAAATTATTAAGTAAGATTTAAAAAATACAGCACAATACTTTAAATTCACACACGCATCGTGTGCAAGATTGCTAGTATGAAAAAAAAAGAAAGCTAGTTGACTTACTAAGTGCGAGGCCAATATCGTTCAAGCCTAGGAGTCGCAGTCTATTTGCAGTAGATTTTTATATCTAATATTGTTTTATCGTTGATTTTCATTATCTTAGATTAGTTTTTTTGGAAATAAGGAGCAAACTTCATTAAAAGAGATTAACGTCTAATACATCTCGATAGGGCGAACTGGGCCTGCCCTCCGAGTCTGAAATATTAATACTACAATTCAGTTTTTCGGCTACATAAATAGATAAACAATCCAGGGGAATTTGAAATATCTTAGATGTCATGGATTTTGCTGAATGAAAATTTTGTTGAATTAAGCACCGTCAACTGTCTCGCACCTACATGACTTTCATTGGTAAAATATTGCTGTTGACTCCAATGCTAGTGGTAAAATTCAAGCTCCCTATAACCACCCCCTATAAGCATAAGTCTATGACTTTGACAATAAGTGAAAAATGGTGTGAAAGCTGTTAGATGAACAACATCATGACTAGTATAAATAGAATTGGCGTTTGATTATGACAATGTGTGCTTAACCGTGTAAGTGCCAAACGTAGTAATACCAGTGGAAAAAAACGCAAAGGCTGCGTTTTTTGCCCTTAATAGTGAAGGGCTACGGTTAGCCCAAAACCGCAATCCTTTATTAAAAGGGCTACGGTTTTGGGTTAACCGCAATCCTTATCAATTCTCGGTTTTGGGTTCGCATTATTAATTGAGAAGTTGAGCGCACAAATGAACCCTAGATCTCACTCTCATCTTTCTCTCTCTCCTCAGTCTCATCTTTCTCTCTCATTTGTCCCTGCTCTCCTCTCTCATGGTTGCTGCGCACAAATATTCACACCACCACAAATCTTCATTCATCTCTCATCTCTAATCTCGGTGGCTAGGATCTCCTCTCCTAGCTCCTTCGTTTGTCGTCTCTCCTCTCTGGGCTAGGATCTCCTCTCCTTCGTCTCTCGTCTCTCCTCTCCTTCGTCTCTCGTCTCTCCTCTCGGGGGCTAGGTTTACTACGCGCAAATCACTCACACCCCCTCACAGGCATTCGTACAATCAGTCGTCGCTCACCACTCGCGCCTTGTCTCGCCGGCATTCGCACAAAAACCTCCCGCCGTCGCCTTCGACCAGATCTAGGGTTGGTTCGTTTTTTATTTTAGTTTTTGTCATTTTTTTTTTTTTTTTTGTATTTGTTGGTTCTTGATGGTATTTTTCGTATTTGTTTTGTAAATTTTAGGTTTTTTAGTTTTATGGAATTAATTTGAGATGGTTCGAGATTAATTTGAGATGGTTCGAGATTAATTTCAGATCTAAGGTTCGAGATTTACTCGGTTTTTTGTCAATTTTTTTTCGTATTTTAGGTTTTTTTTATTTTATTTTGTGGAATTAATTTGATTGTATGTTGTTGATTTTGTGGAATCTCCTCTCGTTGTATGCTGTTCGAAATTTCTGGTTGATTTTCTAGAATTGGTTCATTTTGGTATGCTCGCTCAAATCGAAAACATTAAGGGCTTGCTCAAATCAAATTTAATTTTGGTACGCTCAAATCAAATTTAACTTTGGTGTGCTCGCTCAAATCAAACACAAATTTCTGGTTGTTTTTAGGACTCAAAAAATGCAAAAAATAAAATAAAAAATTTGGGTCATCAAGGGATGCAGTTTTGATCATTAACCGCAACCCTTCACAACGAATGGCTGCGGTTTAGGCCCAAAACTGCAGCCCTTCCAATGCGGTTTTGATCATTAATCGCAACCCTTCACAACGAATGGCTGCGGTTTAGGCTCAAAACCGCAACCCTTTAAATATGGAAGGGTTGCAGTTTTGGGCCTAAACCGCAACCCATCGTTATACAAAGGGTTGCGGTCCCCTTCACTTTTGCCGAAGGGCTACTACGACAAGGGCTGTTGGCCAAAAACGCAGCCCTGAGGGCTGTTTTGACCGCAACCCTTGCGTTTTTCTCCACTAATGTAAGAGCAAGTGATTAGAGAGTTTGTGCTATCACTTTCATGTAAATCTTCTACTATATAATATTATGAGTAAAATGAAAATGTAGTCTCTTACTAAATGTTAGCTATTGATCTTTAGCTAAATTAATTCTTTTTTCCAACATTTTTTTTGTTAACCTTTCCACATTATTACCCAAAATATCTTACAAAATTTTCATTCCAATTTAAAAACTACTTAAGTCTATAGATATATGATATAACACGAACTATCAAGTTTGTCAACAACAATGTGCTAAGTGATTACTCAGGTAAAATGGAACGATGAGGTGGATTTTGATTTTAATAGAAGTCCGCATTGTGAGAATAATGATAAGGCTTAACCCTAATGAGGGTGCCTGGACTCATATATATATTATATGTATAATAGTACAATGACACGGATACCCTTTGTATCCTCTATTACACCCCCTCAATATGTGCAGGGGGAACCAGGTACAGATTGGACCTCAAAACGCTGACCAAATAAACCTTTGGTAAAAATGTCAGCTATTTGTAACTCAGCAGCCCAGTAGGAACATAACGTACAACTAAATCACCATGAGCAACACGCTCCCAAACAAAATGATAATCAATCTTGATGTGCTTCCTACGATCATGCAGGACCGGGTTCACAGCAAGATAGGAAGTAGAAACATTATCACATAACAACTTAACGGGGGCGCGAATGATTAGTCCCAACTCTGCTAACAAGGAAAGAATCGAGAGGGTGTCATGTATTGTGTAAGCAACATCATGATAATCGTCTTTGGTGGAAGACTTGGAGATAATGGGTTGCCTTTCCAGGTGCACGAAGCCGCAAAAATACCAAGTGTGGGAGGTGTAATCAAAGGGACATTAGGTGGGGCCATAGGACTAGACTGACGAAGGGTGGAAAAGGGAGGTTCGGACAGAGGAGGGGGTAGGACAACAGTAAGGGGCTGCTGGGCATCAGCGCGAAGGGAGGGGGGAGTCCCATCGGGCACTGAGGAGCCAACGCGTAGGATAGAAACACGAGGCAAGGGGGGTTGACCCATCGTGTGCTGGGGATCCAACGTCCTGGTCAGCAACACGATGGAGGGATGAGGGCGAGCCAGCTAACGCTGGGGGAGCAGTGTGTGCTGGGCAGCAGCGCAAGGAAAGGGGGGGGGGAGTCCTCATCGGGCGCTGGGTAAGCAGCATGAGGGGGGTGCCCATTGGGCGCTGGGGAGGCCTTATGCGGGACAGGGGAGCCGAGGGACGAGGGTGATGACCCTATGGACGTTGGGAGTGTGGGAGGAGAGACACGGGAAGGGGTCGTCTAGGAGGCCGCTAAGGGAAAATGAAGGAGGGTGGGGTCCCTATCACTAAAGTCGAGGAAAGACAAGGGTCGAGACAACACTAGTTGACGATAGGGGAACACCGACTCATGAAATTTGACATTCCGACTCACATAAACACGATAGGACTTCGGTTCATAACACTGATACCCTTTGTATCCCGGAGCATAACCAAGAAAAACACATTGAACTGATCGCGGAGTTAACTTATTTGAGGGTTTGGCAGGAAAATTGGGAAAACACTCGTAACCAAACACCCGCAACATAGAATAATTTGGGTGTTTGGAGAATAACTTTTCAAAAGGAGATAGACTATGCAAAACGGGAGTAGGCAATCGATTTATGACATAGGTAGTTGTATACGCAGTATCGACCCAAACTTGACCAGGAAGTAAAGACTCAATGAGCATTGTACGAGCAAGTTCCATAACATATCAATGCTTACGTTCAGCAACATCATTTTATTGTTGAGTTTTGGGGCAAGATTTTCGGAAATAAATACCACATTTTCGAAAATGATCTATAAGAGGTTTATTATCAAATTCTCGACGCCCATCACTTTGGTAAGATTTGATTTTGCAGTCAAATAAATTCTCAACCAATGCTTGGAAATCCAAAAAACGATCATGCACCTCCGATATGCGTTTCAAAGGATAAATCCATGTACAGCGAGAAAAATCATCAACAAAACACACATAGTATTTAAAACCAAGATTTGATAAGATACTCTATTGCCATAAATCAGAATGAATGAGTTGTAAGGGTTTATCAAAGGAGTGCATTACATCTTAAAAAGGTAAACGATGAGACTTTCCTAAGCAACAAGAAACACAATAAAAAAGATGACTAGTGGCACAAACAATGGCCTTAATCTGTTTAAAAGCACCTAAAACTCTATCACCACAATGTCCAATTAAGACGACGATGCCAAGTAGGACCGGACGCAGAGAGAGACAAAAGAGCAATTGGCCTCCTAGGATGGGTGGTGAGGGTGATGGGAGGGACATTGCCTTGACTAGAAGCTTTGAGAAGCACCTCCCTCGACCGATTGTCCTTAACAAAAACATGAGAACCATTAAAACTCACAGTGCAATTATTATCTTTAGCCAACTTTTGAACTGACATTAAATTAAATTTAATATTAGGACAATGATAGACTGAGTTGAGAACCAAAGGACGATTGTTAGAGTTTAATGTAACTGTGCCAACATGTTTGACTGGGATTTGAGTACCATTTACTACTTTAACAGAAATTGGACCAATATAAATAGATTTATTTGATAAGATACCTGGATTTTTGGTCATGTGAGAAGATGCTCCAAAATCAGGAAACCAAGTGGTTTCATTGTGCTTACCAGTGGGAAGGCTAACAAGGGCAGCATTATATGTCTGAGCATATCGAGGTGGACAAGAAACAACTGAATGACTTGGATGAACGCAAATTTGACAGACTATATTTGTAGACTGAGAACCAAACACACCCTCAATAGTAGAACTCCCTGCAGACAAATGGTTAGTATCGCAAGAAGTAAGGGCTATAACATCACTTTTAGATGACAAAACAGAATCACATATAACTATACCTCCTGAATTTTGTGTTTGGGCTTGCTTTGCACCCCCACCATGACCTTTTCCATGACCACCATGATTTCGACCATGACCTTTTCCACCTCCAAGACCTCCCTGATGAGTGTTACGAGAACCATTGTTCGAGGAGGATGATTTTTTAGATTAATGGAAGTACATCATTTTTCCTCCTCCCCTACTTCCAATGTACTATAACAAATTGTGAATGTGATAACAAGTCCTCCTCCTCTCTACTGTAACGCGCCATCCTACTCGATTACCACTTACGCTACCTTCAAATTCCTCGAAAACCACCCGCATACTCGACCACCGCAATTTCGAATAGGGATTGTGCTCGATGGAGAAGACAAAATTAGGGCCGCGAGGAGTTCTCCACAACTAGAAATTTCTCGAAAATTCAACGATCTTCTTTCAACATGAATGAAATTGGAGCGTAAATCATGTCTAAAAGCAAGAGCGAACGATTACGATGGAGTTTAGAGGTAGAAAATGAAGAAGACGATATAGGGTTTGAGTGAGGGAGAATTGGATAAAATGGAGCTCGCGAAAATCCGGTTCGATTTCTTCACAATCTGGTTCGAACATTTCAAAACAAAAGTTCATGAATTTCGTTGACAGAAAAATTTCTAAGGTTCATAGACTGAAGAAGATGAGACGGGGAGAAAAAAGAAGTTTAAGAAGCACTAGCGGATTCAGAAGGGGGGTTGCAGTACCCCAAAGTGGAAAAAATGTGAAAATTATTTATTTAAAAAAAATTAAAATTTAAGATTTAACCGGACCTGGGAAGTTCGGATCATTGACCAGTGATTATTACAAAATGTTTGAACCACTAAGGCTATGTTCAATTCACCTTATTTTTACTTATTTCAGATCAGATTAGAAAAAAATAAGTTCATCTCAGATCAGATAAGTTCATATCAGATCAGATAAGTTCATATCAGATCAGATTAGATAAGTTCGATCATGCTAATATTTAAAAACTTATTATTATTATTATTATTATTATTATTATTATTATTAATATTATTATTATTATTATTAATATTATTATTATTATTATTATTATTATTATCATCATCATTATTATTATTATTATTATTATTATTATTATTATTATTATTATTATTATTATTATTATTATTATTATTATTATTATCATTATCATTATTATTATTATTATTATTATTATTATTATTATTATTATTATTATTATTATTATTATTATTATTATTATTATTATTATTATTATTATTATTATTATTATTATTATTATTATTATTATTATTATTATTATTATTATTATTATTATTATTCTTGCGTTGATGTTGTTGTTCTTTGTTGCTATTCTTCTTCTGCTTTACGTCGTTGTTGTTGTTGTTGTTGTTGTTGTTGTTGTTGTTGTTGTTTTGTTGTTAATACCACTATTTACTAGTACATTTGTTCAAAATGATTATTATTATTGTCATTGTTGTACTTATTAATTATTTGCTGAATAATATACTCAGGTCTCCAAACAGCCTCCTCCCATAATGAGTGATTTCGAGCTTTCCATAAGAAATAAATTGTCGCTGCCAAACTCGCATAGCTAACTTGCTGCTGCCTTTTAGATCTGAATCTTCTACCCCATCTTTGCCAGCCAGTATATAAACATTCTTGCTGAGTGCAAGGAATCTGCAACCAATTCTTGATACTCCTACAAACTTGATTGCTATATGAACATTGAAAAAATAAATGATGTGTACAGAACAAACAAGCCTTAGTATGGCTTACTCCAGCTTGAAACAGCTTATCTCTTGTTCTAAGTTTTCCCAAGGCAGCTAACCAAGAGATAAACGAGTGTTTTGGAATGTTTGCCTTGCTCCACACCCAGTGATACCATGATACTCTCTCCTGGTCACCAGCCAACCACTGATAACCCTCTCTGATAGAATACTCTTTTGAACCTCCAAGCCACTGATTTTGAACATAACCCTCTTTAAACTAGTTCTTCATCTTGCAAATCATCTTCCAAACCCAGCTGGCTTGTTGTGGGGCTTCATACTCCCACCAATTGGTGTCTTTAATGTAGACACTATGAACCCATTTCATCCACATCATGTCCTCTTTTTGTGCTATTTGCCAAACATACTTCCCAAGAGCTGCCTTGTTCCATAGATGACAGTTTCTTACCCCTAAACCACCTTTAATCTTGGGTTTGCACACCCACTCCCGCGCAACTGTAGGAGGTTTATGTAACTGAATTTTCCCCTCCCATAAAAAAGCCCTACACACTTGAACTATTTTAGCAAGCACACTTTTTGGCAACAGAAAAACCTGAGCCCAATAAGTGTGGATACTTAACAAAACAGCATTCACAAGCACATGCTTGGCAGCATAAGAAAGATGCCTTGAACACCAGCATAAAATTCGCTTAATAATTCTGTCAACCAAAGCATCACATTCAGCAATTGAAAGCCTTTTAGCTGAAATAGGCACACCTAGATACCTGAAGGGAAAGGCACCTTTAGAGAAGCCTGTAACTTGTAAAATTTTCTGCTGAATATCTTCCTTTACATTCCCAAAATACACTGCTGTCTTGTCTTTGTTAGCATACAACCCAGAAGCTTGTGAGAAAGCTTTCAATGCTTGCATCATATACACAACTGACTGAACATTACCATTGCAAAACAACATCAAATCGTCTGCAAACACTACATGTCACAATTGGACAGGAGTGCATCTATGATGGAACTCAAATCCTTCTTTTTTACTCATTTTCCTTAAAATTCTTGTCTAACATTCCATTACTATCACAAACAACAGAGGAGACAATGGGTCTCCCTGCCTCAACCCTTTCTTCCCTTTGAAAAATCCACAAGTACTTCCATTTACAATAAGAGAAAAAGATGGAGTTGAGATGCAAACCATAATCCACTGAACAAATTGTCTTGGAAAGTTCAACTTCACAAGTAACTCTTCAATGAACCCCCAATGAACTGAATCATAATCTTTGCATAAATCAATCTTTATGGTACACCTGGCAGGATGATTTTTACTCCTATACTGCTTCAACATATCCTGACAGATGAGTATGTTATGCATTATCAAACGATTCTCCACAAAAGCACTCTGAACTTGATCTACAATATCAGGCAAAACCATCTTCAGCCTAGAACACAACATCTTTGAGATCACTTTATATATAACATTGTAGCATGCAATTGGCCTAAATTGCGTAACACTCTCAGGCTTATCACACTTGGGAATCAAGCATAGATTAGTGCAATTTATCTGCTTCAAAATTTTCCCTGATTGGAAAAAATCTAACACTGCACTAATTACATCCTCACCAATGCAAGACCAAGCTTTTTTAAAAAACCACTTGAATAACCATCTGGCCCAGCTGATTTGTTCTCATCAATATCAAATAAAGCCATCCTCACATCTTCTCCAGAAAAAGGAGCACACAACACATTATGCTGAGCACCAGACACCAGAGGACCCTCTTTTATAATACTAGCACTAACATGACTAGTGTTTCTATCATCAACTCCCAGCAAACTTTCATAGTATTGAACAAAAGCCTTCTCTATACCCTCCACATCCTCTTGCCAGACTCCTGCATCATTCTTAATTCTATACACCTTATTATGAAGTTTTCTCTTCCTAATACAAGCATGGAAATATGCTGTATTTTCATCTCCCCCTTCAATCCAGTCATACTTCACCTTTTGCCTAAGGAAAAGCATTCTAGCTGTGTTTAGTCTGTTATACTCCTACATAACACTCTTCTCCTGCCTATGTAACTCTTCATTCAAGGGCTGCATATGGATTTCTTTCTGAATTTCAGCAATCTTTGTCAAAGCTATCATAGCTTCATTCTCAATGTTTGAGAATTTTTCACTATTTAACCTCTTTAACCCTCCTTTTAAGCTTTTAGTTTAGTAATAAGCTTAAACATCGGCACACCATTGACAACTTGATTCCAATGCCCCGGAACTATGGTCATAAAATCATTTGCCAATCCCCACATATTACAAAATTTGAAAGGTCTAGTTTTGCCAATTCTAGAACTATCAAGCTTGATATTTGCAAGACTATGATCTGAAATTCCTTCGGTAAGGAACATAGCATTAGCAGTTGCAAACAGAGTATGACAATCATCATTGCACAAAACCCTGTCAATCTTCGAGAAAACCCTATTGACACCTTCTTGCTTGTTAGACCATGTAAAGAAAGGCCCACTCATCCCCATATCATGAACATTACAATCCCTAATGCATTGTCTAAAACTTGCAACCTCAGCCAAAGTAACAGAAGCACCAATTATATCCTCCGGGTTAAGAATATTATTAAAATCTCCCATAATCAGCCAAGCTCCCTGAATCCTTCTACTAATGAACTCCAAATCTCTCCATAGACCTTCTCTTTCGTTCTGATCATTAGAACCATATACTACTGTAACATCAAATCTTTTCCCTGTAGCCTTATGCATCACCTCACTATGAATGAGTTGAGAAGAGCACTCCCTAACATTCACATCAAACAACTGAACATTCCAGATCAACCATATTCTACCTCTAGGATGATACTGGTAGTTTGTGACTATTGAGCAACTGGGACAAATCCTAGGAAAGACTTAGGGGAAATTTCAGCTTTCACCCTTGTCTCTAGAAACCAAAATAGCCCTAAGTGATATTGAGATAGAAAGGATCTTATCTCACTATGCTCTTGGGGACTATTAATGTCGTTATTAATTATTAATATTGGTAATTATTATTAATGTCGTTGCTATTATTATAAATGTAATTGATATCACTATTTCAAGCTATTTGTGTTCAACAAGAATAATGTTCTTTTGGCATTTGTACGTGTTCTTTTTTTATATTTGCTCTACTTAACAATTTTGATATGGATGTTCTTTTTGATGTTGTACATGTAAAGAACATGATAATATTATATGATGTATATTTTTTTAACAATTTTGGTTAATTAATATAAAGTACATGTTACTAGTTTACATAAAACATGAGTAGCATGGGATAACCTAATGGTGTTGGCATCACCTTCAAATTTTCCCCTAGAAGGAATTTCAACGTATCTTTGAAAACAAAGTTTAATTTATATAGAATAGGACAACGATATAAGAAAAATATTTAACAATTTTGTTCAAGATCATATGATTATATATATTTACATAGATTTGGTATAACAAAGAACAAGTTGTTAGTTAAATCCAAACATGTCATCAATATAAAAACAACATCCATCTTTTATTTTTAGAATGTGTTCTTTACATAGTTTTTGTATGTTTTTTCAATACATATTTTTTTTTGTCATTATATGTTCTTTGCATTACTACCTAAATTCTTACTATAAGCTGAACTTTGAAATGAACAATATGTTCTTTTTACAATGAGCTCTTTTATTTTTAATTGTATTTTCATATACTATGTGTTTTTTTTTTAAAGTTATGCTATTATTATTATTATTATTATTATTATCATTATTATTATTATTATTATTATTATTATTATTATTATTATTATTATTATTGTTGTTGTTGTTGTTGTTGTTGTTGTTGTTGTTGTTATAATTATTATTATTATTATTATTATTATTATTATTATTATTATTATTATTATTATTACTATTATTATTATTATTATTATTATTATTATTCACTAGAGGAAAAAAGCCCAAGGGCTGCGGTCAAAAGGGCCCAAGGGCTGCGTTTTTTGACCGCAGCCATTGGACTAGCAGCCCTTAACCGCAGCCCTTAGCGCGTTAAGGGCTGCGGTCAGGGCAAAACCGCAACCCTTGGTGGGATAAGGGCTGCATGCAGTTAAGGACCAAAACCGCATTCCTTGGTGAGTTAAGGGCTGCGGTTTTTGCCCTTAACCGCAGCCCTTAACCAACCAAGGGTTGCGGTTTTTTCCCGAACCGCAGCCCTTAATTTTTTTTTTTTTTTTTTTTTTTGCATTTTTTAGCCCAAAATGACCCCCCCAAACAATTATATATATAGAAAAGTATCATTTTTCATTACAAATATATAGGAAGTTACAAAAATATGGTACTCCAGCTAAATTCAATTTGACAGCTTCATATTTTCTCTTCTTGAGGAGCAGCATCTTCTTGTACAGCCCATCCATATCTTTTTCTTCTTCACAAATTCTTAGATGCAAAATTTTCACATTGTTTGAGGTGCAACCGCACAAGAGCTTAACTAAAGCAATAAACAACCAACAACCACTTAGTGCTTGATAGCTTTGATACTGCAACCAGATTACCAACCTTCACATCCATATATTAAATATAAAGCAAACGGCATCACATATACCTTAAATTTTGTGGCAACACTCAACTTTTGTGAATCAGCTCCCCTAGACTTGAATAAGGGACCAACAACAGGTTTTTTTCGACTGTACCAGCATACTTGAAGCAAAATTCTGAGGAAGGAAAGTCTCACAAGAAGACAAAAGTTGAACAGAGCCAAAATGCATCAGGTCTCTGTTCTTCTCCTAAAACCTTGTTGTGTCATACATAACCTGAAACAAGTAGCAGTGTCCCACCATAAAAATTATTGAAACATATCACAAGTAAACGACAAAAAATTAAGTATCCACGTACAAAACTTTAAGCAAGTATTATAGCTGGAAAACAGTCAGCAGTTTAGCAGCACACATGGTCGTGTTATACATCTTGAATTCTATAAGGATGCATTATAGTCTCAGAAATTGAAATTTCAAACTTTGCTAACAAACTTACCTCCTGCTCTAATTTGAATAAATGACGATTGAAGTGCTGCTGCAATCTCTAATTCGCATAATTGATGCAGAACTGCTCAAAGCTATGTTTCTGAAACAAGGGTGTACAAGATGAATATTGAAGATAGTTAAAGAGGTGAAATGGAATACAAAATATAACAATGTAAACCTGAATAAATAAATGAATAAAAACATACATCAAATGATTCAAAACCATATTTGTTCTACAAGCCAATCAAACAAGCAAGAATAGATAGATTTTGCCAATGCATCACGAGTATACAGTTTCAAAGCTAAAATAAATAAAATTTACGCTTGCCATGTACTATAATGCAACTGAAGCTAAATGTGAACACATCGCAACTGGTCTATGTTCGCGTTGGCCACCAATAATTCGAAGTAAATAACAGAAAATCAACCAATAAGCGATCAAAACTGGAACTATAATAAACAAAAAATTTAAGTGATTCAAGGAACATAAAACTAAGATCACAAAGAAAAAGAAAAAGAACTTGTATGCATTGACAAACATTGTTCAAAGAACGAAACAAAAAATATCTTCATCCAATTGCCCCAACACCTTTATACTAACAAAACAAGTCTATGAAATTCTACACACCTCTTCACACACCTTTTCACTGTAGGCATAGCCTTGATACAATTTAAGTTTAAAATCTGAAATTTTGAATATAGCAAAGTCCATCTGAAAAGAAAATTTATTGGGCACATATGATGGAATCTCTAGTAAACACACGGGTATTATGAAGGTGACAAAGTACAAGGGAGTATTAAGTACGACTATATACTCCCTCGTTTGAGTACTAGTTCAAATTGCACTATCAAAGTGAATACTACATCCAAATGAAGGGGACCTGGTTTGATATGACGAGGAGGCAGCCTGCTAGAGAGTGATAAGCTGCGTATGCAGGTTAAAAATCCAGCTCAAAAACATACAAACACACCACCAGAAAATTACTTTAGTTAAGCTGGTAAGATGTCAGATGACAGTAAAGAGTAGCTTGTTAACACAATTTGCAAATGTTCTAAATTATGTACATTGCCCAAATACAGCAGTTACGTAGCATCATACTTACTGCAGGACAAATCAGTCAAAATGACTTACAAAACAACAAGGATAATCATTCAGGTAAAGTTAGTAGAAACAGAAAGTAGTAAACTACTTATTCAGGCAACTTTCTCCAACTCCTGCGCTGCTGCTACGACCAAACGTTGAGTTTCCCCAAGATAATCCAGCTTGACGTGCAGCCCTGGATGCATTAATCCCAGCCACATTTCTTGTTGTTGCTTCCATTGCCCCAAGACGAGTCCCCCCTCCACATCCCACTTGCACACACACCTCTTCACACACCCACCTCCACACACCTCCACACATATCCAGCCTTCCCAAACCCCTGCCAGCGACCCCTTCACATCTCCCTGCCAGCCCACCTGCACACACAACCCCCCCTCTAGAGCCCACTTGCACACACAACCCCCTTCCCACATGAACACTTGCATAGCTAATTCATCTAAAATTTACAACTTTCACCAACCATTTCAAAACTTTTCACTTTGCACCACGAAAAAAAATAAACCATGTAATATGAATTAAATACACCTCAAAAACAACAGAATTTACTTCAAACTTACTATTAATCAAAAGAACAGCATATTGATTACCCAATTCAAGCGGAAAAATAGATCCAACAAAATCAAAACCACGAAATAATAGGAAAATTTCAAAAACCCTAATTTTAGTGGGAGAGTAGTAATTAACTTACATGAACCAAGCTTGATCTTAATGAGCTCTCGAGGGGAAGGAAATCGACGAACACGGGAGAAACCGAAGAACAGAGGAGAAACCGAAGAAGGAAGAGGAAATCGCCTCTTTTAATTTGCAACAACAACAATAATAAAAGCACGAAAATTTAAATTAAAGAGAGAACAAGAAGCAGGAAATCGAATAAGAAACGAGGGTTAGGGTTTCAACGAGGAGAGAGAAGGAAGAGAACAAAGGAGAGAGAGAAAAGGGAGAGAACAAAGGAGAGAGATGAGGGGACGCGAGGCTTGTGGTGTGCTGCGGTGGTGCGGGATAATAAAATATTACAAATAATAAAGAGAAACTGAACTCAAAAGAAGATATCTACACACTATTATTCTTGCATTCTATAGCTAAAATTACTATGCTGATAACCAAGGATGCACAAAAGAAGAATATCTCTTCAGAATTTTATTGTGTACCAGACTACATATACTCCATTAGAGAAGCTTGACTTCAGATTTACTACATATGTATATGGCCCAAAATCAGTTACAAGAATAAAAATGACTAGTTGATTAGCATACTTTAAAACAAGACAATAAAATTACAAAATTAGCTGAGACGAACTCAGATGGCACACAGCAAAAGACGGATGAATTCAAGATCATTCTCCATATTTTTCATGTTTCACAGTTACATAAATATAAGTGCAAGAATTAAAATATTATAAATAGCTTTTTGTCTACAGTTTTAAGTTGTATAAAAGAGCCTCAGAAAGAGAAGATGAACCACATACATAACTATACTGTAATCAACCACTAAAAACAACAAGACAAAAATGGAGAAATCACATCTAACATGAAATCAAAAATAAATCGCAAGCAAAATCAACCATATTAATAGATTACCCAGAAGAGATCTGAGGTGGGATTAAACATGCAAACATTATCATCATAAGAAACCATCTATAAAACAAAATTAACGACATAGAAACCACCAAAAGTACAAAATTACAACCCTTTAAATCACCAAAATTAGCACTATCTATCCAATCAATGAATCATCATCAAATTAAATTGAAATTGAGCTAAAGATTAGAAAACTAGACCTGAAAACATGACTACCCACATTGGCAAACGAAGGAGTAAATTATCATCTAACAATTTTTTTCTTAGCACAGAACAGAATGAAACACTTTATGTAGTACTGAAGCAAGGACATATCTATTTTAAAATTATGACAAGAACAAAAAGAAATTACCAGCAATAATATATAAGTTTATGACTACCCACATTGGCAAACGAAGGAGTAATTTATCAAGAAATATTTGAAAAACATGAAATTTAACATGAGAATACTCATAAATGGCAGGGAAAATAGCATCAACAAGTAGATATAAAAAAAAAGGCATGAATATGGAAATCTTCGAAGAAAATGGTATGCAGTTGAACATAGATCTAAAGCAAAAAAATACCTGAGTGAGAAACTGACAGGTGAAAGCGTGGAGGAGAGAGAGGTGAGTCGTGTGGTGGTGGCAGAAGAGCAGATAGATTCTCCGGCGAGCGGCTTACCATTTTGGGACACTTCGTTCATTTGTCTTTAGGCACTCCAAAGGCATAAGAAAGCATATAAGAAAGGCTTTCAGAAGAAATGCCCACAGCCACATTAGTACGCTTGGTTGGACAGCGATGGAAGGGTGAGAAAAGCCGCGAAATCAATCATACCCACATGAAATTAAACAAAAATAACCCACAAAACATCAGATCAGGCAAAATCAATCATACCCACGTGAAATTAAACACTTTTTAGATCTATAAAGTAGATAAACGCAACAAAAAAAACCCAAAAAGAAAAGGAAAAAACCTGATGAAAGGCGGTGGTAGCGGCTCTGCAGCAACGAACACCAACACCGGGAGAGGAAAGGCGGCGACGGGAAAAACGGAATGACTCTGACGGAAAGCAGCGTAGGGATGGAGCCCAATCTGACGGAAAGCAGCGCATGAAACACCCGCGTTGGGAACCCTCGCTGACTGGTTTGCAGTTGAAGGGAGGGAGGAGAGAGAAATGGGGTTGAGTAAATAGGGATGCTCACGTTAAAATGGGAATTGAAGCGAGGGGTTTATTTCATTGTTGGGCTGCTCAAGGGCTGCGGTTAGCCCAAAAACCGCAGCCCTTCACTAAAAGGGCTGCGGTTTTTGAGATAACCGCAGCCCTTCACTGTTAAGGGCTGCGTTTTTCAAAAAACGCAGCCCTTGCACCGTATCCCTTGCGTTTTTTCCACTAGTGATTGTAGGCGTGTTTTTATATCGCCTACACGGGATGAGCGCGTATTAGATTTGATGAGCACGTACTAGATTTGACTACCCCACTGTAAAGGTTTTATTGAAAATTGTTTTGAAAGAAGTCGCCAATAATTCTTTTTAGGAAGAATCATAAACCTAATTGGACATGGGAAAACAGTAGGGACAAATTAACCAATGTAGATTTCCCCGTCCTGACTCCATAGATGGTCAAAATGAACCAAAGATTGAGTTTGGGGGAGAGGGTACGAATATAGTCATAATGAACCATATTGTCCATTGCTGGCCTCTACTAAATATCGATTCATTACCAATTTTATGCCCAAGAATAATCATATAACGTTTTAATACACTCTAAAAATATTTAGTCTAAGTTGGTTCAGGAAACACATAAAAAGACTATTTTTAGTGATATGTTATTAGGCAATCAATTTACAGGGAGCCTAGCAAGTTGTCCAAATTAATCTGATTAATGTTATAACAGTTCTTTAGGTCTTTGATTAACAATAATAACATGTGGGGTGATAAAAGCAATAAAGCAGGCAAACATATAATATGAATCGAATGATCAGGCAAGCGTATATTATACAAAGGCAAGAATAATAATAATATGAATATAAAAGAAAGTATAGAAAAGGGGTTAAAATATACAGTATAACGATTATTACTTAAAAATCTATATCATGAAATAAATTGTTAGTAACTTCAACATAAAAATAGTGAATTTATTCAAGGATCCTAAGGAATTATACCTATGTGGCTTAGATTGAAGAGCGCAATGATCTTTAGGCGGAGCAATCGTGGAACTAGGAACGCAGTATGATCAGGAATTGAAATTGATTTGAAAGGATTGAAGTGTTTGAGTATTTGGAGATTCGAAGTGTATTTCGGAAACATTCGTAAGTTTGTGTGAGCGGAAAATAATAATGAAAAACCCCCTGTAATTCGGGAAATCACGAATATTTATAGATGAACGGAAACCCGCGCTGCACGCAAGCCCTGTACCAGGAGCAGGCCTAGGTGGCAGGCGCAATGCCACGCGTCAGACGCACATTGGTGTGCCTGACGTGGCCAGCCCAATAAGATTTTAACATGTGTAAACGCGTTTTTGAAAAGATAGAAAAGAAAGTTGTTACACAGGACTTGCGTCAGACGCAGGACTATGTGTGAGTCACAAGTCCACGTGTCAGGCGCTCATTGGCTCGTCTGACGCGTTCTGGCCAATACGCTGGACGCACGTGGCGCGCGCTGAGCGCAACCGTCGCGTCCGGCGCATATTCCAGCCTATTCGTTTTTCTACGTGTGCCTTTAAGATGCTATTTTTATCTCTAAAAATCTGGAGATTGAATTTTACGGGATGAAAATTTGATTTATGCTCTAAAGGTAATAATAAAAGCTTTTATGAAAAAATTTATTACAACAATAAATATTCAATTAGGCTTTTAAAATGGACTTAAAATATTTTACGGGCTTAAAATACAATTAATCATCATAAACAATTAATTGGGCTTTAGAATATCATTTCAAAACACAATTTTGGATTGGTTCTTCAGATTGCTCTTCCATTGGGTCGCGCCAACTAATACCGCGGTATGTTTCATGATTGGATCCTTAATGGGGAGTCACGATTATGTGTCTACAATTAGTATTATTCCCCCAATGTCCCATAGATTTCAAATGCGCTTAATAACAATGTGTGAGGACCTGTGTGAGCGGCTACTTCTTTCGTTCATTGCAGTAGCACTCACAGATCTGTTTGACAGTCCAATGTTTATCATTTCAATAAAATCTTTCGTGGATCTTACTATATGCATGCTTGAATCTAGAACAGCAAGTTCGTGCGCTTGAGGAGTGGCTAGGATCTTCTTCTATCTTCAGAGATTTGGAAAAGATCGTCGAAAGCTCGATAATTGACCCCCCAATCATCTTTATATGCATTATCGACAGGTGTGGGGGGGAGGGATGCGGAATTCGACGGGGGGGGGGGAGAGGAATTCGATGGCGGTGGTGGGGGGAGGGGGGGCTGGGGTGGGAAAGGGGAGAGGGGAGGGGGAATTCGATGGGGGTGGTGGGGAGGGGGTCTGCTGCGGGGCTACGGGGGAGGGGGAGGGGAGGTGGTGGTGGTTGGGTGATGGTGGGTTAGGGTTTAGTTAGTTAATTAGGTCTAATTAGGATTTAATTAGGGTTAGAGGGGTTAATTAGAGTTAATGACCAACGAAAAGTTGACACCGTTAGTCATTAAGGGCATTTCGTGCATTTTTCTGAAATAGTAAGGGTACCTGGTGCATTTTTTAAACCACAGGGGTACCTGGTGAAAAAACTGATTTTTTTATGCTGAAATGATGTTGTGTTTTACCGATTTAGGAGAGAGAAATAATGGAGTTGAGTGGCTATGGCGTTTAGTAGGAGAAAGAGTGACAGTGAGAAAAAAAGGAAGAAGAAAGGAGATGGGATTAATTCACTCACAAACTACAAATACTAACCACAAGTGGCCCCTAATTCACACAAAAATATCCCTTCTTTCCGTTGAAAATCGACAACATAAGAGACACCCCTAACCCCTCTCTTTCGCGCTCTCTGTCTCCTCTTTTTTCGATATATCGCCCCACACCACTGCAGCGCCGCCATGCTGCTTCTACCCTCCATCCATCTGTGTGCCCCTTGCGCCACCCACATCACCAACAACCCCAACCTCTTTTCTCTCACACTCTATTCTCTCTTGAACTCTATTTGTCTCTCTTGATGTGTCCCTCTCTCTCCTCGCCTTTGCTTGTGTCGTCGACCTGCCACCTAGAAACTTCATCATTCCCGATGGTGGTTGGTGCATCTAAAAAATCATATAATACCCAAGATTTGCTGATTGCATCCCTCTTGGATTAATGGAGAGACGAAATTGAGGAGAGATAGAGAAGGTGGAATTGGTGGTGTTGTGGTGGTTGGTGTCATTGGTCTTGTTGGAATTGGAAAGGCTGTGGTGGTTGGTGCAAGTAGAAGACTAGAGGAGAGAGAAAGTGGGTCAAAGAGGGAAAGGGGTGGTCGGATGCAGATGTGAGGGGGTGAGGGTAGTCGGAGGCCTGGAGGTGGAGAGAGAAATAAGAGGGAGGAGTGTTATGAAGGAAGAGAGAGAAAATGGGTCAATGAAGGGTTAGTTAGGGTGAGTAACAGAATTAGGATTAATTACTAATGGTGCTAACGTCCGTTAGTCATTAAGGGTATTCTGTGGATTTTTTTAAAACTGCAAGGGTATATGGTGCAAAAAAATTTTGTCAGGGGTATATGGTGAAAAAACCCCTTATTATTATTATTAAAAGTTGTGCATAGTGTCCTTTTGGTGTTGGTTGTTTGTCTGCTTCATGTGAACAGTTCATGTTTCACATTTTCTTTTCGATATATATATATATATATATATATATATATATATATATATATATATATATATATATATATATATATATATAGGGGTGGGATCCGCTGAAAACAACTCTTAATCTGAAAACTGAAAAACAGGGTAACTTTTAGCGTTTTTTGGGTAACTTTTAGCAATTTTAGTGTAGGTTTATAAATTTATTTCAAGGGTAACTTTTAGCACTTTTAGGGTAACTTTATATATATTTCAAGGGTAACTTTTAGCACTTTTAGGATAACTTTATATATATGTTTAAGGGTAACTTTTGGCACTTTTAGGGTAACTTTATTATGCTAAGGGTAATTTTATATATTTCAAGGGTAACTTTATATGCTAAAAGAGTAACTTCTTCCACATTTAAGGTAACCTTATATATTTCAAGGGTTAACATTATATGTTAATTTTCGTTTCCGGGCAATTTTTAGTTTTGTTTTGTTGAGCTCATTTCTACTGTTAAATTGTTCATTTATCAACTCTAAAATCATCATAAAATTAACAATTACTCATCAAACCAAACCAAATAACTCTCAAACCAGAAAACACACAAAAAATAAAAAATTATTCAACCTCAATCAATAATCAAAACAGAGATAATTTGAAGAAATGAAATATGAAGAGTCGAAAAACAAAAATCGAGAAAAAATACTCACAATACAGGAAAGATCAAGAAGAAGAACCCTAAAATTCCAGGAAATGATGGATTTGATGATGAATTGATGAAAAAGCTCCGAAAAACGTCTACAAAAGAGAGAGAAGATGATGAAGATTCGATATCACCAATTTCACCTGCTATATTCGCCATTTTAGGAATTGATTTAAGCTCATGAATTGGTGTTGTTACTGCCGCCTTGTGTTGGTGGTCCAGCGAAGTACTTAAGGTACTTTCCCTTCCCTGTGTTGTGTGTGTTGCGTTGTTGTTGGTGGTGGTGGTAATGTTGCTGGAGTTGTTATTTCGGGATGTAATAGTAGAAAAGCAGAGGAGTAGAGAGAGAAGCAGAGATGCAAAGGTTACTCAGGTGAGAGAAAGAGTACACGGGAGAGTAGAGATGCGTGAACCGTTTGATTGGAAATCAACGCTCTAGATCTTCTGTTTTCAGTTTTCATATTAGGAGTGGTTTTCACAAGATCCTATTCCTATATATATATATATATATATATATATATATATATATATATATATATATATCTTCATTTGCAAAAAAAAAAGTTGTGCACAATAATATGATGATAATAATAATAATAATAATAATAG
The DNA here is from genome assembly GCA_947646795.1 of Beta lomatogona. NCBI lineage: Eukaryota > Viridiplantae > Streptophyta > Magnoliopsida > Caryophyllales > Amaranthaceae > Beta > Beta lomatogona. The sequence continues at coordinate 6,419,262 of CANSNZ010000949.1, read as the reverse complement.
TAGTGAAATACAAAGTAATAATAATATTAGTAATTATATGTTTTATAAAAAATAAGTTCAGATCAGATAAGTTCAGATCAGATCAGATAAGTTCATATCAACTTAGATAAGTTTAGATCAGATCCAAAAAAAAAGTTCAAATCTGATCAGAAAAAATAAGTTCGAATCAGATAAGAAAAAATAAGTTGAGACCAGATCAAATATGTAAAAATAAGGTGAATTAAACATAGCCTAAAGATCTTCAACTTTTTGTCAGTTCTAGCTTTTTCCTACCCATGTGACTTTTTGCATCAGACATTCAGACTTCCAAAACCAAAATATCATTAAATACTAAAGGAAGCGTGAAATAAGGAGAAGAGCGAAAACCTGCAGCGTTTTTGATAAGTTGTGGGATTTTATTGCATTAAAAGCTAGCCAATAGGCTTAGTTTTTTTTTTGAGGGGATAGGCTTAGTTAACTACTCCCTCCGTTTTCTTAATTGCTATATTTTTCTTAAATGGTTGTTTCTTTTTAATTGCTACGTTGTTTAAACTTTCCTTATGTGGGGTATATGGCCCACTAAAAAGTAATACTATTATACTTTTTTTTTTTAATCTTTTTCCACCAAAAAGTACTCTTATTCCACCTAAAAGTACTATTTTCTCACCTTTTTCCATTATTTTACATTTAATGGATCAAAAAGTACCCTTTAAAGAGTTTGAAAGTGACATTGCCTAAATTCTTGTGTAATACACAACGTAGCAATTAAAAAAAAATGGAGGGAGCTAGCTAGATGAGTAGAAGACATGACTCCATATCATGGAAGCAAAATACCGGGATTGAACCTCAGTAAGTGAAGACTTGCAGTCTACCAATAACGATTCATTAACTCGTCACAACAGACAACACCCCCTCGTCTTGGAAAACAACCCTATCTTTGAGTTTTTATGTTCAAGGAAATAAAATTTTATGGAATATTATTTATTTATTTTTCATATTTTGGGATTTATGACTCTAAAATTTGAACATTTTTAAATATGATCCTGCTTACAGGTTCCTCGGGATGCTGGATAAGAAAATTATTTTAATATAAAAGTCATTTAAACAAAAATCACTTTGAGAGAATAATATATAAATATAAGTTCCTTATTGTGGATCAGCGAAGTTTATTTACAGTAGCCTCAATTTGAAAATCGTGGATCTGCCACTATTAATAAGATGCATATGACTACTATTGTGGCGGTCGTGGCAGCCATGGAAGGAACAGAGAGGTGGGAGTAGTTAGGAGAGGGCGAGGGAGAGGAGGAGGAGAGAGAATATGAAATCAGTATGGAGGGAACGAGGAGGGAGAGTGAGGAGAAGATATGTTTGATTTTCACACATATGAGTAACTTACAAGGAGTTTTCATGCCTGCACATGATGACTTGACCAGACTAATGATTTGTTAAGAAATTAAACAAATCAAGAGATAAAATGAAAGTGGAGACAAGGGTAAGATTAAGATAAGTAGACTAATTAATGCTGAACTTTTGAGGAAAAACTAATTTTGGTACTTTATTTACCTTATTTGCTAGTATAGAAAAAAATTATTTTTATTTACCAAAGTAACGGAAAAAATCCGATCAATGTCGGAAAATGGTTGAGAGGTTGATCTGACAAGAAAATAGATTTTAAAGGTTGTTTCTCACAAAAAAAAAATTATAAACTTGTTTCTCACACAATGTCACTTTCAAAAGGTTTCTGACAAAAAAACTCAAAAATCAATGAGCAAGGGGATGTGAAAAAGCCAAGTGAAACGAGTAATGATAAAACCATATCAGATATGGGCAACTTTGCCCATATCAAGGGTAAGTTTGTCAATTCAAGTGATTTAGTAAGATGGGATTGTAAAAGCATGGGAATGGAGTATTCCCTCTCATTCCATATGCTAGTTTAATAATAATTTTGAAAATTGTGCCATCCTCTCTCCAAACCTCACTCTTCAACCTCACTCTTCAACCCACCCACCGGAGCTGTAACTTAACGTTTGATGCTGGAAAATTCGCCGGAAAGAGGCACGAATTAACTGTGTTTTTTGTGAATTGAAGGTATGTTTAATTACTTGAAAATTGCGTGGGTTTACATCATGAAATTTCGTGGGTTTTGTTAAATTTCGTGGGTTTAATTCATGAAAATTGCATGTCTTAATTTTCTAAACATGTCTTAATTTCGTGTATTATAACTGGCGTTTTATTAAATTTCATTGGAATTGAGTGGGTTTTGTGGTGGTGTTAGACTCTACACTTCCAAATTTCGTGTCTTTTCCATACGTGGGTTTTATGGTGGTGTTAGACCAAATTGAGTATGCTCTGAAATTTGATACGAGTTCTTTGATGGTGATTTTTGTTCTGAAATTTGAGCAAACAACATGGAAAAGCTGCAGTAAGGATCTCATGGCTGATTCTTGTACATGGAGACCATAATTGAAGCTCTAGTATCATTTTGTAAGTGAGACTTCTGCCAGCTTGGACATATACCATTTGTAGAACCTCAAGGAATCTGAACATACTAGGATTGGTTTTTCCCTATATTTATAATCCCTTTTTCTTCTCTTTTTTTTGCCTTCTTGTGTTTGTTCCTCACCAGTATTTTGCTTGTATATGGTTGTCTATGTTGCTGCGACTTACTTCTATGAATTGGTTTTCATAACAAAGACCACCTGAAGACTTCAATTGGTTTTCAAATTCATCTTATGAAGTTGATTTTTATCAGTTTATATTCTAGTTTATGAAATCAGTTTGTAGTATTTACTCAATAGTTTGTATAAATTTGATAGTTAGTGATTATTGTTAACATGTGAGTATATGGGTATTTGGTTATTGTGCTGAAATTATATGTCCCAAAAAAGCCGCTACTTTTATCTTGCCAATTTCACACTCTTGTTCCAATAGGGCAATGAAGAGATCAAAAGTCTTGAAGCAATGTAAAAAGAAGAAGAAAACCAAGGTATAGTTGTTATTTAACCATGTTTACGAGCATATAACATGCCTTGGTGTTAGCATGTAAGTTGATTTTTTTTCTTCTTCTTAGATGGATGAAGTGGATGGTGTAATAACCGAGCGTGATTGGGGAACGGAGTCGGAGGAAGATGAAGATGAAGATTGGGAAACGCGCGGAGAAACGGAAACCGAGTCAGAGGGAGAAGAAGAAGTAGCAAATGCGTCTGAGGAAGAATTATCAGAGCAAGAAAAATCAGGAGGGGGAAATGGTCATGAGAAGGCAGGGAAAATGAAGAGGAGGAAGAAGGTGGACAACAGAGTTTACCGAGTAAGCGCGATACAAATTAATGTCATGTTTTTACTTAGAGTATAACACGTGATTAACACTTACATTATTCTGGAAAACATGTGTTAAGACTCACTTTCTTACAATAACTAATAATGTGTTATTGTAAGTTCACTTCATAAAAGACATTTTTTTTTTCCTTAAGATAACATTTGCTATATGCTACTTGACGCTGAAATATAACTGATTAAGACTAAACAATTTGTTAATCAAAATAAATTTTAGTAAAACTATTACAATTTGAGTGGGTTATGTTAAATTTCATGAATTTGAGTGGGGTTTGTTAAATTTCATGAAATTGAGTGGGTTTAAAGTGATCAAATTTCGTGGTGTTATTTGTTGAAATGAGATGAGAGAGAAAGACAAATTGCGCGGTATTACTTGTTGGAGTGGTGCTAATTGTGGAAAATTTTGAGCTTTTAGAGATTTTCAAGAGTATTATTTTTGCATAATTGCAATATATATAAAGTTGAAGTTTTTTTTATTTGGTTACCACTTCAATTTCCATGAACTTGAATGAAATTTTTGATTTTTAGTTTCACTAATTCATTCTAATATGCACCTATTTTCGAATTTTTATTATTCACACAATTTAAAGTAGAAAAAGTTTGAATATTGAGCCAATTTTTAAATTTATATACGTTGTCGTACTGAGCAATCCTATTTTTAGTTTCAGTGATCCAAAGCAGCAGATGGAGTATAAATGGTATTTCAAAGAAATGAGCTTGAATGAGGGGAATATGTTAGCAGTCGCAGGTTTTATACACAAGGTCTATTAGAATTATTTGCAAGGTATACCTCCTAGAAGTCGATTCTACACAAGTTCTCTTGCTCAAAAAGCGTAGATATTTTAGTATCAGAGAGCCCCTTGGGTGTGCATACATGTTGTTTCATCTCACCTTGGAAGTGCTAACAAGTACTAAAGAAATTCAAGTGTACGTAAACTATAATCGATGTATTGTGTTCCTATAAGAGAATCTTGTGTTTATAATTACTAGTATTGTGTTGGGTCCCATCTTAACCATATCTTTTGTATTTCTTTAATTGTGCTCTTGAATGGGTTTGTTATGCCAATGATGTTAGGGTTTTCACAAATATTTTGACATTATATTAAAACAAAGTACCGACTAGTGATTCATGTCGTGATTCGGTTATATTGTTGTTTATCCTTCTTATGTTTGGGGTTTCTACAAATATATGGTGACATTAATGTGAAACATAATAAAAGGGCTGCATGATCGAACGTACCGACCAACGAAACTCCTCAAGGTCTATTAGAAGTATTTGCAAGGTATACCTCCTAGAAGTCGATTCTGCATAAGTTCTCGTGCTCAAAAACCCTAAATATTTTAGTATCTGAGAGCCCCTTGGGTGTGCATAAATGTTGATTCATCTCACCTTGGAAGTGCTAACAAGTACTAAAGAAATTCAAGTGTACGTAAACTATATTTATTGTGTTCCTATAAGAGAATCTTGTGTTTCTAATTACTAGTATTGTGTTGGGTCCCATCTTAACCATATCTTTTGTATTTCTTTAATTGTGCCCTTGAATGGGTTTGTTATGCCAATGATGTTAGGGTTTCTACAAATATTTTGACATTATATTAAAACAAAGTACCGACTAGTGATTCATGTCGTGATTCGGTTATATTGTTGTTTATCCTTCTTATGTTTGGGGTTTCTACAAATATATGGTGACATTAATGTGAAACATAATAAAAGGGCTGCATGATCGAACGTACCGACCAACGAAACGTCCTTTTTTTAGTTTAGGGTAAGTTCAGGGTAGCTAATTCGTGTTATTCCTTTAAAAGGTTAGAGTTTCTACAAATAGGATAACATTATTGAAAAACGTAAACGAGGCCTAAATGATCGAACGAGCCACCGACTAATGATTCGTGTCGTGATTCGATTGTTCTTCCTAATTAAGTCTATGATCTTCAATAATCAAATGGTGAAGTGTATTTTCCCCCCATAAATAGTCCTCCTTGTACAAGTATGATGTATTTATTAATCATTTAGGGGATGACATCATATAGCATGTGAAAGATCTATTGTGTTACCATAAGAGAATCTTGTGTTTATAATTAGTGGTATTGTGTTGGGTCCCATCTTAACCATATCTTTGTAAATCGCCACAATTGTGTTCATGAATGGGTTTGTATGTCAATGATGCTAGGGTTTCTACAAATATGGTGACATTATCTAAAAGCATAAAGAAGACCTAAACGAGCGAACAAAGTATCGACTACTGATTTGTGTCGTGATTCGGTTGTATTGTTGTTCATCCTTCTTAGGTTTAGGGTTTCTATAAATATGGTGACATTATTTTAAAACATAATGAAGGCCTGAATGAGCGAACGAATTATGGACTATTGCTTCGTGTCGTGATTCGGTTGTATTGTTGTTCATCCTTCTTAGGTTCAGGGTTTCTACAAATATGGGGACATTTTTGTAAAACCTAAACGGTGCCTTAACTATCGAACGACCCACGGACTACTGATTTGTGTCGTGATTCACTTGTGTTGTTCTTCCTAATTCAGTTTATGACCTTGAATAATCAATTAATTGATACATACTACAAACATTGCAAATTGAAGACATTAAATAATTATGACATAAATATGCTAAAAAGTAAACTATATTGTGTTTTTGGATAACATAATTACGTTTTACAGTAAAAATATTACGTTTCGGCTACCATCATTTATCAATTAATTAATTGTAAAGAATTTAAAACACTTGTACATCTAAATCACCAAATAATAATGTTGTAAAAATATTACGTTTCGGCTGCCATCATTTATCAATTAATATTTCGTTTAGCCTGAAATATTTTTAAAAAAACACAATGGCTAAACGAACAACCTAAGTACCAACTGGGGTTTGTACAAATACGGTGACATTTATGGTTTTAATAATTAAAGGCCTTCAATAATCAATAAAATGTTATAAATTACCAACAATTGTACATATAAGTCATTAAATAAATAAGTTTTTCTTGTTACAAAAGAATTATGTTTGAAAGTAACCATATTATGTTCCCTTACACACAAATTATGTTTTAAAGTAACCATATTGTGTTCCCAATAATCTGGATTGTGTTTCGCACTACAAGCAATTTTGAATGCTCTAAATTGGGCCATATATTATTTACCCACTCAATATTAATTATTTGCTGTTGTTATTATGGTTAAAATAAAATGTATCTCTATTTATGTCAACTTGTGGTTTTTATAATCAATTTACGATCCTAAGGACTTTAAGAAATACTACAATTGTACATTTTAGTCAATAAATATTTATATTTAGTTACAAGGGAATTATGTTTGAAAGTAACCATATTTATGTTATTACAAAAGAATTAAGTTTCAAAGTAACCATATTGTGTTCCCACTAATTGAGATTGTGTTTCACCAATCAATTAAGCATTAAATATTTATGTGTTGTTATATAAAAATTATGTTTGAAAGTAACCATCTTGTGTATTGTTACAAAAGAATTATGTTTCAAAAGTTACCATATTGTGTTCCCACTAATTGGGATTGTGTTTCCCACTACAAGCAATTTTCACCAATATTCATTGGTGAATTAACCCACTATATTTTAAATATTTGTTGGTGTTATTGTGGTTGAAATAAATTGGCACTAATGTTTGTGTTGTGTAATATAGTACTTTTGATTTGTGGAAATTTAGCGTTTAACTAACAAAAATTTACATAAAGTCAACACAACAAAAATGCAACATGTTATTATCATGTTGTTATATTCGAAATAAATAGTGCTTTATAGTAAGCATATTGCAAATATGATGAGATGATTGTAAAACATAAGCAACGTCTGAAGGATCAAATTAAGGAGTTGGGTTTCATCTCGTTATTTGGTTGTATTGTTGTGCTAAATGGAACAGTCATCTAGGGTTTTAAGGTAAATTTGGTTTCGTCTCCTTATTTGGTTTTATCTAGTGCCAAAAATTGCAAAAAAATGTGTTCTGTAACATAGTACTTGTGGTTTCGACTCGTTATTTGGTTGTATCCAGTTCAGATAAGTTTCAATTAGGTCCAATCAGGTCAATAAGTTCTAATCAGGTCTAAGAAGTTCCAATAAGGTCCAAATAGTCAATGATCAATAAATTTAAATTAAAATTTTAATTAAAGTACCACTATGATTATATAGTATTATATTTATATTATTGTCTATTATATTATTATTCATATTACTATTAGCTGATTATGTTATTAATAATTTTTTAATTAAAGTAGCATTATGATTATTTGGTATTATATTTACAATATTATCTATTATTTTATTATTCATATTACTATTAGCTGATTATGTTATTATATTAGTAGTGAAAGTTGTGTATAAGCAAGCATATAAATAGTATTTTTTTTGTTAAAATGTTAATCATAAGATATACTTAATAATTACTATTTTTGCGAAGGATAAATTTTAATAATTATTATGTCATAATAAATTTTTAGAGGTAGTATTCATGTTAGGGGTAATATTTATGTTATTACTCATCAAAGTTTTTGTCAAATAAGGTCAAATAAGGTCCAATCAGGTCCAATAAGGTCTAATAAGTTTTAATCAGGTCTAATAAGTTCCAATCAGGATCAATCAGGTCCAATAAGTTGAATCAGGTCCAATCATGTCTAATAAGTTGAATTCAGTTCGAGATAAGTTCAGTCCCAATTCGGGGTTTTTTAGGTGAAGAGAACGCACCCTAAGAGTGTTAGTGGTTCATGATATTGTGTTATGTAGCATAACATATTGTGTTCCCATTTAATGAATTTGGGTTTAGTGTGAAACCATTAAACTCCATATGGGCCTCCTTGCAGCGGGCTTATCTTTTATCATATTATACTGATATGTTGTCTAGTTGAAATCATGTTGTGTTTTGAAACATTTGATTTTTGTATTATATTCCACTATTTTATTTTTCATACGCAAACCAGATCAATCGTTTTTCAATAACTTTTTATGTCGGTTTCTTCATCTTCATTACTTGTTTCAAGAACTCCTAATTAAACCTCCAAAGGGCAACGTCAACTAAAAGAGTGGGTTCTTCTGGAATAGGTTCCGGATCTTATAGGTCAATTCGAGTAGCAACCACAACGCGGAGACAGTGGTCTGGGTAATAAAATCTGGCCCAAACAAAGGGAAAAAAAATTCCACGGATGTCCTTATCGGCTTGTAATTTTCTTCTCTTATTGTTTGTGTTCATGAATTTTAACTTCATTTCATTTGTCAATAAATCCAGTGACGATGTTGTTCATCTTTCAATTATCAGATTTTTGATTCACTGCAGCTCTCCACCTCCATGAAAATCCAGTTGCCTTCTCCAAAATTTCGCAATACACAGCAAAACAACAACAATGGCGAGGCCTTTTTTCCACAATTGAACAACACTTAATTTCCCCCTTAATTTTGGTTTTTATTTCTCCCCATAATTTGCATCAAGTTATTGTCCCAATGTTACTAATTTGGTTTTGTTGTCCAATCACTTGTAGTGGAGGAGAGAGAGATGAAGTCACTTTTTCCCCATTCCCTTCTATTCCCCTTCTATTCCCTTTCTCAAACTCAAAAGGTTGAGTAAAATATGTTTTCTGAATATAATACATTATTTATGTACTTTCAACTTTTTGCAAGATTACTTTTTCAATATTATATTGCTGATATGGGCAAAGTTGCCCATATCTGATATGGTTTTATCATTACTCAAGTGAAACAAGAAACTAAAATGGACGGATTATGATTGGGCAGTAGAATCTCAGCGCGTATGGTAAGAGCTATTAGAATTTATAACTATATTAGTATGTTTTAAGGCTTCTGAAAGCACGAGGACATATTTTATAGACCACATTGTCGTTGTAAGGCTTACTAGGTTACTTCTTTAAAGGGAATATGGTCAATAAGCACTAACTTCTTTTATAACCGAGTAAAGCTAGGATATATCACTATGCTTTTGTCTATATATGAGTGGAAAGAAAGCAGCCATTCGGAAATACTTTGTGGTCACTCTAGTAGTACTATTATTTTTTGCACACTATGCATGTGTGTCATATTAACATTCTTTTTCTCAATTAGTTATTTATAAAAAAATTATTTCAAACAAACATTTATCATGATTTTAAATTTTTTAATATATTTTTCTTAAATCAATGTTAGGTTGGTTTTTTTAGTTATTTCTTCATCATTATTCAAATCTCTATTATATAAGTGAAGAAAATACAAAGCAGAAGAAAGTATGTGTTCAAATAAAGTGAAAGAATTTGTGTATCAGATTCAATCGTTGAATATTTTAATAAAGTGGAAGAGTTTGATTTATATAATAGAGATTACCGAATAATAATCAACATTTAGGTTTTAAAATATTATCGTTATAATTATTAATATGAAATTAAAGTTTTTATTTATTGTACAGATTGTTTCAATCAAGTTATATTATCAATTTAATTTTTGATGAGAGTTTTTCACACATATTTAAGAAGAGGAAATCATTCTCCTTAATTTCATATTTAATTGAAGTTTAAAATTCAATTCCTTTATTAACTTGTTTAATAAATATGGCAAGTGGGAAGAAGAAAAAACTATTTAATATATAAAGCAATTTAAATCATTAAGGGTATATTAGACTTTTTATGAGGGGACACCATCTTCCTCCCCTTTACTTATATAATAGAGATATAATTGTTGAAACTTATCTTATCCAGAAAAAAAAAAGAAAAAAATTTGTTGCAACTTTACCTTTTCTGGGTAGAGCATAATTATTACGCGGGAGAAATGCGTCATCTGTACAATTTTTGTTATTGGTGCTAACTTGTGTACAGGTAGATCAGCTACTAGCTAAAAGCAGATACTCATTTGATCACATGGCAAACTAGCATTTTAGTCGGAATGAAGTATACTCCCTCTAACTTGTGTACAGGTAGATCAGCTACTAGCTAAAAGCAGATACTCATTTGATCACATGGCAAACTAGCATTTTAGTCGGAATGAAGTATACTATATAAATAGAGTAAAAGATAAAATGTTGTAATTTTGAAGAACTGAAGAAGTATATACTAACTTTCCAAAAAATATTTTTTATCTGTTTATACGAAGTCCTTTATCAGTTTATACGAATTCCTTTATCAGTTTATAGAATATTGTTTTATTAGCGTATATTTGTTTTATATCAGATTATAAATATTTTTTTATCAGTTTAGAGACACACCTAAAGGAGATGGAAAGTGATGATGATAGTGGCAAACAAATTCTGGCTTGTGACCAGCTCTACGGACATGTGTTTGAGCTTTGCATGCATTTAGCCATGCACACGTTCACATTGCCATTGTAAGGAACGACAACTACTGATGAAATACTCAATGGCGTATCTTAAAGAGAGAAAAGAAGAAGAGAAAATTTTATTAGTGTAATGAATGAATTAGCTGCTAGAGCTCCTAACAACTTATATATTGACAATTTTCAGTACAAAAAGGGTTCTGTAACTAACTTTCTCTAACTAACTCCTCTAACAAATCGATAAGTAATATAACAGAAAAAGAAAGCTTGTAGAATAAGTTTAAGTTAGCTTAAGTCGACTTATGATCAATGTGATCGTGATAATCAACAGAATCCTGATCACTAGCGGTCCCCCTCGAGCTAGGATATGGTTGAGAAGTAGACATGCCTAGCTTGGACATAAGTTTAATATGCTGAGAAGAAGGCAAAGCTTTGGTCATGATGTCAGGAACCTGATCAGAAGTAGGAAGATAGTGCAATTTAGTGAGCCCTTCTAGAACTTCCTCTCTGAGTGAAATGAGATCAATTTCTATATGTTTTGTGATATCATGAAACACAGGGTTATTCCGTATGTGAATAGCACTTTGATTATCACAATTAAGGACAAGAAAAAGGTGAGTGTCTAAGCAGGAGAACATAGTCTGTGACACGTCTTCTTGTACGTGGACATGAAGCCCAATCAGAATCATGTTATGCTTGTAAAGTGAGTTGAGTAGTAGATCTTAGAAGGATTCTTTGCCCCTGATCATGTGAGATATGTATCTTAATACATGATGTAAGGCTGTAACATGAGGCATTCTAGGCTGATTCATGAACTGACCAAGAGCTTGAACAAGATAGGAGATATCTGATCTTGTATGGGATAAGAAGTTGAGCTTTCTAACTAAGGCATCTGTAAAGCTCATGATCTGAATAAGGATCACCAAATATATGTGTGAAGCTTCAAAGTAGCAAGGAGAGGTGTCTTAGCAACTTTAGACATATACATTTGGCAATCCTAAAGAAGCTCTTTTGTATATGTCTTTTGAGTCATAAGAATGCTAGTAGGAAGATGACTGACTTCTATGCTTAAAAAGAAATTAAGAAGACCCGAGTCCATGATGCTGAAAGTAGTGTGCAAATGCTGCTTCAAGAGAGCTATACCATCTTCATCTGAGCTAGTCACTATGATATCATCAACATAAATTACAACGACAACCAGATCAGAGGATCTTTTGATGAACAAAAAATAATCATTCTTGGATTAGCTGTATCATAATGATTGCAATTATTCATTCAACCTAGCAAACCATTTCCTAGAGGCTTGCTTTAACCCATATAAAGAATTGTTGACTTTTAGAAACCATATGGCCAGGATTGGAGACACGTGTAGGAACCTTCATGCACACCTCCTCAGTAAAAGACTCATGAAGAAAGACACTTTATGTCTAATTGATGCAACTTCCAGTGATGACGTGCAACATCAGACAATAAGCATCTAACTGTAGCCATCTTAACAACAAGTGAGAAGGTTTCTATTTATATACTTTTGAGTGAACCCCCTTTGCAACTAGCCCTTCTTTGAGCCTTTCAACTAAACCATTAGCTTTAAGCTTTACTTAATACACCCATTTGCACCCAATTGTCTTCTTACCTTTGGGAAGTGGCACTAAATCCCAAGTGTTATTGGCAATTAAGGCATCCAATTCTTTGCTTCAACCTAGCTAATATCTTGTGAAGCTTCACAGTAACTCACAGGTTCAGTGCTTTGAGTAATGTTGTTGATGAGAGCCTTCAATGAAGAAGGTAAGTCATTGAAGCTAACCAGGTTACACAAATGTGTAGTGACATTGTCAGCAAGATAAACATAATGATCAAGCTAGGTAGGGTGGCTTCCTTGACAACATGGTGGATTATTTAAGTGGATGGTTATGAGAATGAGTAGCAAGTGTAGAAGTAGAAGGAATAAGATAAAGAGAAGGACAAGTTATAGGTGGAGAATATATGGGAGTAGAAGAAGATGTGGAATAGCTAGATTGTGATTGTGTAAAAGAAGAGAAATTGGGAGAGACATTGTCTGAATTAAATAAGAATGATTTAGGATCATCAAAAGGTGTATTTATGTCATAATCAGTGTTCACAGGTAAGAAGATAGGGTATGTTGGCTCATGGTTGAGTGTCAAACTGAAAAGGTAGCTGTTTCTCATGGAACATGTCTCAAGAAACAAGTATCTAGTTTGTTTCTAAATTAGCACTCTATATACCTTTTGATATGGAGGGTAACCCAACATAACACATGGTGAGGACCTTGGATCAAACTTATCACTATTGGCTTTGATGGTAGAGGTGTAGCACAAGGAACCAAACACCTTAAGATGGTTTAAATTACGCTTGCAACAATGTAACTTTCATAAGGAAAGCATAACTTTCACTACTGAATGACATTTGGTTTATCAAATGAGTAGGACACATCAAACACTCACCCCAAAACCTAACAAGCACTCTAGAGCTGAAAGTACAAGGCTCTTGCAGTTTTCAAGAGATGAATATGCTTTCTCTCCACCACACCATTTTGTTGTAGTGTGTGAGTGCAAGATTTCTGATGCATAATAGCCTTTTTTTCAACAAGCATTTCCCCTTCACATAACTCCTTTGCGTTATCTATTCTTATACACAAAACTTTGTTGTTTGTATTGAGTCTCAATCGTAGCAAGAAATTCAGCCAACATGGCAACTACAACATTCTTATGTTTCATTATGAAAATCCAGGTATGCTTGCAAAAATCATCTACAAGTGTAAGGAAGTAACTACATTCATCATGAGTTTTGGCTTTATATGGCTCTTAATTAAGTATCAAAATGTAACAAGCCATAACAAGTAGTTGCTCTAGATAAGCTAGTAGGAAAATAAAGCATTGCTTGTTTGGCTTTGTGATAGACTTCACAAAATGAGTCGCACCCCACTGTACTGTTAAAACATGAACAAGATGTAGCTTATTGAAAGGTAGAAGGCCTAATCTGAGATGCCAAAGCTTAACATCCTCAATTATATTGGTTGGAGTAGTTTTAGCAGCTGCTACCTGATGCTTATTCACATCATCAAATCAACATCATACAAACCAGAACATAAGTTACCAAGAATCAAGGTATGATTCAAACTTGGATACTGGATTAAACATTTATCACGAGTAAATGTGACACAGTTCAAATCCTTTCACAGTTTGTGATTGGATATCAAATTGAAAATAAAACCAAGCACATGAAGTAAGGACACTCTCTAAACTTTACTGTACCTATTCTTTTCACTATGATTGGTTTTTCCATCTACTATAGTGATAGTATAGGTGTTCTGTCAAAATATCTAAAGCTTTGAAACAACTCTAAGTTGCAACATATGTGGTTAGTAGCACCACTGTCAATTATCCATTTAGAATTGGAACAAGATAAAAGACATGTACCTGCTACAAGAGCACTAGAGTTGTAAAATATTATGCAAGAGGATCATATTCTTGGATATGAATAAGTTCCACAAGATTATTATACTACATGCTCTCAAGTTGACTCATATGTGTTTTGCAGATGATTTGATCCTATGTGTAAAGGTGATTTATCCTCTACCTACCTTTTATTGCAAGCTTTTAAGCTATTGTTTGACACATCATGCCTTAAAGCTAATATGAACAAGTATGATATATATATATATATATATATATATATATATATATATTCACCAAATACCCCCACTTTTTTCAAAATTCACCAAATACCCCCAATTTTTAAAAAATGACACAAAATGCCCTTGATGACTAACGGCGGTCAACTCCGTTAGTCATTAGTGTTAATTAATCCTAAAAAAACCCTAATTAACTCTAAAAAAACTCTAATTAACACTAAAACCCTAACTAACCCTAAGTAACCCTAAATAACCTAACCCTAACCCCTCTCTCCCCCTAACCCACCAGCCCCGGCCCCACCACCCCCCAACAACCCAAGCCCCACCAGCCCCCCCCCACGCAGCCTCCCCTTCCCCCACCCACGAAGCCCCCCCCCCCTCCCCTCCCCTCTCCCTCCCCGTGCGGCCGTGCCTCCCCTATCCCAACCCCTTCGAACTTAGTCGCTCCCCCTCCCCTCCCCACCGCAAAATCGGGATTCCAAATTTCAAAGCATCTTGTTTATCATCCGATCAATCGAACGAGAGACTTAAGAGTGAGTGTTGAATATTTTCAGGAGTTTTCGTTTCAAAATTTTAAATGGAGTTTCAAAAGGGGGAGAGAGGGAGATCTAGGAGAACAGTGGAGGGAGAGTGACGCTTTTGGTAGAATGGAAACTGTTCGAAGCAAGTGACAAAGGGGGAGGCGCGTCGTCAACACCAAAACGAAGAGAGAGAAATAGTCGCCCGCACCCCGCAAGTTTGATCGCCGTCACCGCCATTCCCCGGTCGTCGACTTATCGCCACGCCCATTCGCCGCCGAGTTCGAAAGGGTGGGGAAGGGATGGGGAGGGGAGGGGATCGACCGAGTCGAGATTCGAAGGGGTGGGGGGGGAAGGGGATTTATCTTTGGGGTGGTGGGGAGGGGGAGGGGAGGCAGGCACGGTGGGGGGGGAGGGGGCTGGGGTGGGGTTGGGGTTGTTGGGGGTGGTGGGGCTGGGGTTGTTGGGGGTGGTGGGCTGGGGTTGGGTTAGGGTTTGGTGGGCTGGTGGGTGGGTTAGGGGAGAGAGAGTGTTAGGGTACTTAGGGTTGTTGACTTAGGGCTAATTAGGTTGACTTAGGACTAATTAGGTTGACTTAGGGCTAATTAGGTTGACTTAGGGCAAACTTGTAAATAAACGCTACCGAAGGACTAACGTCCGTCAACAAAAGGGTATTTGGTGAATAAATTTATTTGTCAGGGGTATTTGGTGAAATAACTGTATATATATATTGTTATGCTATAGATGAGTCTGTCATTCATAGAGTTGTTAATGTGTCAGGATTTAAAATAAGTTCTCTTCCTTTTAAGTACCTATGGGTACCCGTTTGTTCTAAGAGAATGCTCAATGTGAGGTTTTGATTCAAAAAATGGTGGCTATAATCAAGGTGTGGACCACTATAAATCTATCTTATATTGCTAGAGTTCAATTGATCAACTTTATAATCATAAGCTTGCAGATGTACTAGACTCAAGTTTCTATTTTGGCTAGGAAAGTTCTTCATGCTGTTGAAAAGGTGTTTAGGGCCTTCTTATGGTCTGGTGATGCATACACAACCAAAGCAGGTTATATATCATGGTAAAGGCTTTGTTGTGGGAAGGTTAATGGTGGTTTGGGTTTAGGAATGTCAATGTATGGAACACAACAAGTATGGGGAAGTATGTTTAGGCCTTGGCTAATAAACAAGATAATTTTCGGGTGAAATGGATCCATGATGTGTATTTAATGGATGATGATTGGTGGGTTTACAATCCAAGACCTAGAGGAAGCTGGTATTGGAAGAAGATTTATGAAAGCAAGTTTTGAAGCAGCACTTTAGTAGAGCTGAATTTTAAGCATGACATATTATTCTGTTAAGATGGTATATCACAAGTTGCTAGGAGAGCTTGAGCATGTGCATTAGGATCATTTGGTCTGAAATAGGATGAATACTCCTAAACACATATTCATAGCCTGGTTATTAGTGCAAGCTAGACTTCAGACAATTGACGGACTTGTAAGTAATGGTGTCATATATTATGATTCATGTTTAATTTGTGGTTCTGCCCCAGATAGACATAACCGTTTGTTCTTTCAATGTTCATTCGGGAAGAGATGTCTGCAAGCTGTTAAATTATGGATGGGTATGCAAGCTCAGTCTGATTATCTGAGCAGATTAATGCAATGGATCAAGCAACACAGGGGTTCTAAATTCAGAAAGAAAGTCTAGTATGCTAGAATAGTTGCTGTTATATATTTTGTTTGGATGTGCAGGAATTCTTCTTACCGGAACCAGCTTGTTCCTACTATCAATGCTACTATAAAACGTTTGAAACAAGTTGTCAAAAGTAGAATTATGGTTACGTTACCTAAGAAAATTTCTAGGACAAATTCTAATTGGTTCATGAGTTTGTAAATGTTTTTGGGAGGCTATTGCTGTGAGTTGATGAATGTGCTGCTAGAGTAGAGGTGTCCAACCTAGTTGGTTTGCTCTCTCTAGCCTTGTTTAGGTTGTTTTGGTATCAATATATAGTTACGTAACAAAAAAAAAGGAAGATTATTATACTCCTCCTCATAAATGTTAGTAATGTGTGAATCAAATTCACCAAGCTCTGTATGCCTCATTGTGAGCAAATGTTGCAACTTTCTTACCCCTGCCTTTATGAGCAAAGTTGGGAGGGTAACCATGAATTCTTTATCATTTATCCACGGTATGACGACCAGGATACTTTTAGTGCTCACAAAATAAATTATTTCTAGCCAAGCCTATGATTGCCTGAGTTAGTTTGCAGAGTCATGTGAGAAACAAAACATTGTTGCGTATAAGGCTTCTTATGATAAACAACAAGGGCCGTAAGCTTTCTATTATCTTCATCAATTAAGTTAGATTGCTTTTGCTTCTCTTCTTTGATCAGTAACTTGTAAGCTTGATAATAGATGGTAGAGGTTGCATCATAAGAGGTTGCTTCATAAGAAGCCTCTTATTCATTTCTTTTAATACTATCAATATATTTGGTTATATACTAACTAAAAATTATAAAATTATTTTGGAGTCATATGATCTAGATGTCACTGTACCGGTCATGCAAGTATGCTACTTGATATGGCACGATATAACTGATTTTGTTTTTAATTGGTAAAATTTGCCTTACACCACAGCCTATTTTACGGCAGCACCCAACACCACAAACTAAGACTAGTTTCAAAAACACCACTAACTATATGCCTGGGTGCAACAAGTATCATAAATGACACCGAGACCCCAATTTCTCGCTGGCGATGGGGAAATCTTATTATTTTTTGCCCATTTTCCCCTCTCTTCTCACTTTTTCTTTTTTCCCAGCACGTGACCTCTTCTTCCCCAACGTAACCCTTTTCTCCCTTTCTTCACTACTCATCCACCCCACCTTTGCCACCCATCTTCGCAGTCTCCTCCACCACTCATTCTTCTTCTCCTCCCTTTATCCTCTATCATCCTTACCTTCAATCTCCCCTTTCCAACACAAACACCCCTTTTCATCTACTCCCACCACCTCCACTTTATTCGGCAATACCGACAACCCCTTTTTCCCCTTCTACCCCTATTCTCCTCCAACACCTCGACCACCTTCCACTACCACCACCACCACCACCACCACCCTTATCCCCACTTTTCCAGCCAATATCTCCTCTCTCTTCCTCCTCTCCCCACTCCCATCTGTCCTACAAACTCCTCCACATCATTGTCCTTCTCTCTCTCCTCGCTCTCTCCCTCTCGCTTCTCCTCCTCCTCCGCCGCCACTGCCACTGCCACAACAACCACCCCAACAACCTCCCCTCTCCCCCTTTCTTTATAACACGCGTTGCACCCAGGCCCATAGTTGGTGGTGTTTGGCTACTTGTCTTAGTTCGTGGTGCTGCGTGCACCCGCGCCACAGTTTGTGGTGTTGAAACCAATTTTGCCAATTAAAAACAAAATTAGTTATATCGTGTCATATCAAGTAGCATACTTGCATGACCGGTACAGTGACATCCAGATCGTATTACTCCAAGGACCAATTTTATAATTTTTTAGTTATTACATAACCAAATATATTGACAGTGAAAGAAATGAATAGAGATCATGAAAATGCAAAGTGAAACAAGAAAAGATCAATAACCAAAGTATGATTAGCCAGTAAAATTTCAGCATGCATAATAAGAGCTAGAACTCATACTTCCTCCATGTTTTCTTAAATGCTACACAAGCATAGTATGTAATTACTATTCACCAACTAATCTTATTCACTTTGTTATTCGTAAAGTATAAGAAATAACATAGTCAAGTGTTATATTGTTTGTTTTATCTTGATGCATATTTCAATAATATGAAATTTTTATATTTTTTTGCGCTTTGCGTAATTATAAATTTTATTGTTCAAAGTAATGCATTAAATAATAACATGAAAAAAATTTGCAACTAAAACAAGTCGATGAAGTATTTTGAAAGCCAATGCAGGAGGAAAAAGTGCGAAGAATTATAGCAGCAGCTGGTTTTATGAGAAGCAAATTGCCTTTTAAGTACCTAGGGGTACCAATATGGGCTAAGAGAATGTCTGAGGCACAATATGAGATGATCATAGAGAAAATAACAGCTAGAATCAGGTTATGGAGTTCAAGAAACCTATCCAATGTTGCTAGAACACAACTCATCAACTCTGTGTTAGTTAGTTTATATAGATACTTGGCTCAAGTTTTCATTCTGCCTAAGAGTATACTTGATGAAGTGACTAAAATTTGTCGAGCATTTTTATGGACTAGCTGATACGTGTTTGTTTAACGTACACAAAGTAATAAATTATAATACCTATCTTAGTCCTTCAAAGTTATTTACTAGTAAAAGGGTAAGAAAGCGTCGATCGCACGAGAAGAATATTAAAATTCCTAACTCTCAAAGTTTAACTAACAAAAAAAAACTATTATGTACATAAAGAATATAACCAATAATATATACATTATTTACTAATATGAACATAGAATCAGGAGGGGGAGGGTTTGGAATCATACTATCTAGAGTACCTATTAATCTAAATCTAATAAATAATAACTAATATATATATATATATATATATATATATATATATATATATATATATATATATATATACAAGTGACAAACAAGCAAGCCAACATAACGGTTCGATCATATATTAATTAGACAATTAATAGTTGTTTAATACTTATAATCTAGTTCCCTTTGATACTCGATTTCGCAATTAGATTGGTGAATTATCGGCGCAATCAATTCTTGTCGTGCTAACTGGAAAACTAAAATCTTATACTAAGACAAATACTACCCTTGTGTTTTTTCAATTTCTACATTATTTTTTATTGTTTTTGTTATTAATAATCTTCCATTCTCTCTCTTTTTGAGAGTTTTCTACCCAATTTTTGGGTTCTTTCTCTCCTCTTATGGGAGTTTGGAGTTTAGTTCTAGTCACTTCCCATGTGGAAGTTTAAAAATTGGTATGAGAGATTGTTCCAATTGGTTGAAGTTCAAGACCATCAACATCGAAGTATTGGAAATTCGGATGCGGTCAACATGGTTAAATCAAGAATTGTCTTCCCTAAACTATGTCAGAATGATAGACTTCCCCATCAATAGCTGCGTGATTCAGCAAATACAAGGGGGCTGCACTGTATTGCTCGATCTGGTTCATTGTAGTTTGTTCGAAGACGAATTTGATTTGATCTTGTCTGATTATATCTTGTTTTTCTTTAATACTTATTGTAGATGCCGTTTGACCTTCATTTAATGAAATTTCTCTTTGTTTCAAAAAAAAAATTTAACGTGAAAATGGATATTTTTATACCCTTTGAATCTCTTTCAACACTTGTAATTAGGGAAATTACTTGTAGAGAGGAAGAGATATAATTTGCTCCATAATTCTTAATTAAACTTGAGAATTAGCGGAATAAATCTTGAAATTAGGAAAATTTTACTCTTGCTTTGACTCTGTTGTGGTATGAAAGGAACAGAAAAATATAATATGATTTGCTCCATAATTCCTACTTTTTATTGTTGCTCTTGAGATGCAAGAAGAGGGAAGAAGTTTGTGTTGATGTGTTGACTGCCAAACTCTTTTTTTTTTTGGTAAGTAAGTAAATGTATTAGCTCAAAAAAACTTCAATACAACCTAGATTCCAAATGAGGAGTTGGAGCTAAACAGGCCACACAAGGCCAGTGAGCAGCTTATAAGCTACTTATCCAATTGCAATCTTTCCTACTCCATTTTCCTGGATTACAAAGATTTATTCTATGTTTAACTATGTACTTGATATCTATAACTATACAAGTAATTCTATTTACTTTAGAAAGCCAGTAAGCTTCATTCCTATTCTTCCAAACCGTGTAAGTTGCTGTTGCTATAACAGTTAAAAGCACCTGTTTTCTCACCTTTGAACCATGGTAAGATCTTCTAGTCCAGCTGATCCATTGTAACAGGTTCCTGTTTTGATAATTAACACCAATCCAGCTAAGTACGTCCTTTAATAAGTGTGTACTGAAGACACATCCAAAGAAAAGGTGTGCAGTAGTCTCAGTAGCATTCCCACATAAACAACAGAGGTCATCAATACTAATGTTGTAGTGGAAAAGCCTCTCTTTTGTTTTTAGTCTATCATGTACCCCAAGCCAAGTGATAAACTTGTGTACAGGCATTGACATGCAATTCCAAACCCCTTTAACCCATGGCACCATAGGTTGCTCTTCAATCTGTTGAGCATGAACAACACTAATTGAATATTTGCTATTATGATTCCAGTTCTGCATTCCAATCCCTCTGAGGTCATCTTTCACTTTGCACAGATGTTTCACTATCTAGCTAGCCCTGCTGGAGCCTTATAATCCCACCAATTATTATTCTTGATATAGACAACATGTATCCATCTAACCCATCATTCATCTTTGTTGAAACCAATATGCCACACAAGCTTGCCCACAACAGCTCTATTCCATATCTTTATGTTTCTAAAGCCTAGACCACCTCATTTCTTGTTAGTGCACACCAGATCCCATCTAACGTGACCACTTTTCTCACTAACAGCTTGCCCACTCCACAGAAAATGTCTACACACCTCATTATTTTATTTAGGACAGTACAAGGGAGGACAAAAATCTGGGCCAAGTAGCTATGCACACTAAGCAAAACTGAGTTGATGAGTTGAGCTCTACCTGCACAAGAAAGGCTTCTTGTGCTCCACATTCTGATTCTCATAGTCATTTTATCTAACAATGCTTCACAATCTGCAGCTTTGAGGGGCTTAGTGCTTATTGGTACACTTAAGTACCTAAAAGGCAGCTGGTCTTTGACAAAACCAGAAAATTGTGCAATTCTTGTAACTTCATCCTTCTCCATAGCAGTGCAGTAAAGAGCATATTTAGCTTTATTAGCCTTTAGACCTGAAGACTCAGAGAATAACTGAAGACCTTGTAGCAAGAGATAAGCACATTTAGCTTCCCCTTTGCAAAATAAAAGTAATTCATCTGCAAAGCATAAGTGATTAATTGCACAACCTGTGAAGTACTTAAAATCTTGCAACTATCCTATGTAAGCTAGGATTCTTTTCAAATAATCCATACACAATACAAAGGCCAGAGGGGACATTGGGTCCCCCTGTCTGAGCCTCCTTCTAGCTTCAAAAAAACCCTATGTACTGCCATTGATCAATAAAGTGAACTTTGGTGTAGTTATGCATTCCATGATGCATTTAATAAAATGAGGAGGAAACTGCAAAGCACAAAGCAGATCATGCACAAAGCTCCACTCTATAAAGTCATAGGCTTTTCTTAAATCTACTTTCATCAAAAGCCCTTTGACTTGATTGTTGATTTTACCAAATCTCTTGACCAGGTCTTGGTAGAGAAGTATGTTGCTAATAATACTTCTACCATTAATGAATGCACCCTGAGTCTGTGAGATAAGCTCTGGTAAGATCTTACCAAGTTTAGAACAAATCAGCTTCGTGATTGCTTTGTAGAGGACTAAGCAACATGCAATTGGTATGTAGTCACCCACACCAGCAGGACTTTTCACCTTAGGAACCAGTGTAATTGTAGTGACATTAACCTCCCCGAGCAGCTTTCCATGCCTAAAGAAGTCTTAAATAGCAGCAATCACAGAATGACCTACTATCTCCCAACTTTGCTTGAAAAAACAACTGGAGTAGCCATCCAGACCTGGTGATTTATCATCAGGGATGGAGAAAAGAGCATTTTTTATTTCATCATCATTAAAAGTCAAAGAGAGCTCCTTCTGCTGAGCTGCATTCAAAACATGCCCTTTTGCAATAATAGCTGCTTTCAACACCTTTAGTATCATTCCTGCTACCCAGTAGAGATTTGTAGAACTCTAAAAAAGCATCCACGACCTCTTCAGAACTGCTAGCCCAGCTGCCATCTTCTTTTTTTTATGGTGTTGATTCTATTTTGTATTCTTCTGAGCTTAATGCTTTGATGAAAAGTTTTAGTGTTGTCATCCCCTTCTTGCACCCATTAGCCTTTGCTTTTTGACTTAGGAATGAAGTATAATTCCTATGAGCAAGATTATAAGCCTCCCTAGCTTCCTTCTCTTGTGCCCTCAGATCAATATATTCAGGATGGTTGTGAAGAGCAAGCTGTGCTTCAAGCATTTTATTATAACACTGAGAGTTCCAAAACTGAAACATCACCATATTGAGAAACATTAAGCTGCTTCAAATCTGCCTTCAGTAATTTCAACTTAGACACTACTTGAAACATGCTAGTGCCAGAGATGTTCTCCTCCCATACCCTACTAACAATGCTGTGGAAATTTTCAGCCTAGCACTACATACTAAAGAACCTGAATGGTTCCTTCTTTGAGTGATCAGCATAATACTTTATGAGCAAAGCCAGTGATCAAACTCCCCCTCAGCAAGAATAGTAACTTTAGTAAGAGGCCATTCAGCAAACCAAGCTTCATTGCCAAGGATTTATCCAGTTTACAAAAAACCATGGCTGAACCTTCCTGCTTGTTATTCCAGGTGTAGTACTGGGTATATGTAAATTATCTATCCATGGTAGGAGGCTCCCCCTCCTCACCATGAATAACTGCACAATCATCCACTACTTCTTCTGCTCCCTGGTCCTTCCTACCATCTATTTCCTCCTCTTCTACCTCTAAGACAGCAAAAGTGTTCCCTGTATCTATTGGTAATGGAACATGTGTAACAGGTTGGCCTTGCCCTTTCACCATTTGAAATCCATCCCCATCTATCATTATTGTCTTCTTTTTAGGAACCCACATTGCTTTTGGCTTTGCACTTGTGATTGTTTCAATTTCATCTTGCATTCAGTAGTAGCATGACCTATCCCATGACATATTGTACATTTCAATGGTTTCCATTCATAATGAACTTGTTGCTCCACAGTCACTCGTTTTTCATTCTCAAACACAATATGATTTGGGAAATCTTGAGTCATACATACTTACTTCAACCAAGACCTTAGCATACATCAATCTATCTTTATTAATTGTAGCTTGATTTAGCTTAAGAGGCTTACCTATCCCTGCGACCAACTTAAACAAGCACTTTCAACCCAATATTTCAAATACAGGGCAGGTAATTGTACTCACACTGGCACAGTCTTAACATCCTCCTTCTGAACATCCATCTCAGAGTGCCATTTTTTTCACAATTAATGGTTTCTTGTCAAAGAAATAAACCCCTCTTCTACAATATGTCTCTTTGTTCAACATTGTGAAATCTAACAATGAATACCCCTTTATTCACAGCCACTATTTTCTCAATTCCTTTTTTTGCCCAAATTCTCCTAAGAAAACCATCCATAACTAGGAATGGTGGATTTGCACCCACAACATAGCAAATTACAAATGATTGCCAGTAATCAATTTCCTCCTGAACATCTTCAATATCAATTTTAATAGTAGAATTAACTACTGGTGGTTTAACTACTGGAGATTTGTCTTTTACGTTTTCAAATTCAGGAAACAATTGTCGAGATTGGGGTTATCTCCATTAATGGATTCCAAACGACTCTGAGTTTTCTTCATGATTGTTAACCATTCTGACAACTGAGCCTTCTCCATTGACTGATTCTGTAACTCTTTCAATGAACTTCGAGGTGAAATCGGATCATCAAAAGTAGGGGTTCGAATCGCCAAAGATTCCACACCATGAAGTTTCGCCATTGATTTGTGCTTCTGGCCTAACATTAAACTCGTCGGACCATTCTTGTTCTCTTTATTACTGTTCTTACTCTTGGATTTCTTCGAATTGGCCTTGGATTTCCCTGCCATGGCAACGGTGTAGGATAAGAATGGGTTCCTTATCCTACGCCGAGAGGAAATTCAAAGGCGCGAAAAAATCTACTAGAAATTCTACACACATGTTGTTATAACTCTAACTACTGCCAAACTCTTTTCTTGTTATTATTTAGGAAAATTTATCAGAAACCACCTTTTATAACCACTTTTTTGTGAGAAACCACCGTTTAATTTTTTTGGGTAATTACCCACCTTTTTGGCTTTCTTTTTTGTTGAAAGCCACTTTTTGCCGGAAAATGGGCATTGACTGCTGAACTTCGGCGTTGTCCATCACGTGCCATGCACGTGATTTTCTTTCTTAATTTTTTTCCCAGATGTCCCCCC
The DNA here is from genome assembly GCA_947646795.1 of Beta lomatogona. Lineage (NCBI taxonomy): Eukaryota > Viridiplantae > Streptophyta > Magnoliopsida > Caryophyllales > Amaranthaceae > Beta > Beta lomatogona. Next base: position 6,394,371 of record CANSNZ010000949.1, on the reverse strand, counting down.
GAAATCCACCCTCTTCCTTCATCTCTCTCTCTGTGTTTTCCATTCAGCCATTTTCCCTTCTCCCTCTCTTCCATTCACCTCAAAACCCATGATTATGGGCACAGAATAGAACAGAGGAGAAAGAAATGGGCACCACCAAGGCATAAAAGTGGAGGGCAGAGAAAATAGAGCATAACAACCAAAGCAACTCGACGGCGCCGCAGCAACGACAGAACACCGGCAAGAGCACCAACAATCACGGTAGGGCCATGGCATCACCGGCTAGCAACGCCGGCCGAAGACCAGCTACAGAAAACAACCAAAAACAACAGTAATCCCAAGGAGGAAAACCCATTGAGAGAGAGAGGATGCGAGAATGAGAAATCGGGGTTTTCATCTTTTACGAATCAAAATTCTTCTTTAAGAATCAAAATTCAAGATACAATTCACGCCAATACTTTAACGGAATTTTCACAAACAAAGCAACAATTAAAAAATTTAATCTAGCTATAAAAAATAATCAAACAACTGCAATTGGGCTTAATTTTACCTAATCTAAAATAAAGTTCCTTGTTTTATTGCTAAAACCAGTTTAATAATGAATTGCACAGGAGAGAGGAGGAAATGTACTGGTGTGGCGCCGACAACCGTCGGTAGGCGCTGAGTGAAGATAGCCGACTTGCGCTGGATTTACAGCATCCGTTGGCGGTGGTTCCGAAAGCTCCGCAGTCTCTAGCGCGACGATATGTGCAACAGTTGAATAATAAGATGATTTTTATGATTTTAGGGAGGAGAGAGAAGGGATGAATACTAGAGGAAGAATTGGGAAGAAAAGAAGTTGAAGGGGAGAGTTGAGAATTTAGAGAAGAATCAATGGAAATTCTTCTAAAGAAGGGGGAAAGAGTGAGGGAGGAAGAATTGGTGAACAAAATTGAAGAAAATGGGTGCAAAGAGGAAATTTGGAAGATAATGGATGGTCAACACCGGATATTTCAGTCAACCATCGGAATCCGGAAAGTGGTGGCTTTCAACAAAAAAGAAAGCCAAAAAGGTGGCTAATTAATCAAAAAAATTTAAAAGGTGGTTTCTCATAAAAAGTGGTTATAAAAGGTGGTTTCTAACAAATTTTCCTATTATTTATTGCCTCATTTGCATATCACGTGAGCTACTACCATAAACTCTAGGCTTCAAGTCTTACTTCAAAATTCAATCAAGCCTTAGCATTGACTTTTTTATTTTTATTTTGGTAAGTAAGTAATTATATTGAGCTCAAAACAGCAACCAACAACCTAGAGCTGCAGCAGCAGCTCAAGAAAAACACATATACAACCAGCAGCTTACAAGCTATACAACCACTTAACATCATCATCTACCATATGTCTAGGCAATCTAGACTTCATCCTACATTTCACACTATATTGGATCTCCTTTACAACTTTCTCTACAGTATGTATCCTATAATTCCACAATGCATTGTTCCTTTCTTCCCAAACTTTATATACAGTAGCTAGGATACTAGCGACTACAACCTGATTCTTTAATTTGATGCCCTTATATCTTCTATGCACCTAACCAATAACCTGAGGCAAGTTACAGGTCTGAGCCTTGATTTCAAGCCATCTTTTGATCCTGATTATGCACTACTTGCTTTAAGCACAGTTAAAAAATAAATGACTATGATCTTCAGCTGCATTCTCACATAAGAGGCAAGTGTTAGTCATACAAACACCAATAGCTGCCAACTTGCTTCTAGTTTGCAATTTATTCTGCATAGCCAACCACCCAACAAAAATGTGCTTTAGAACATTATGGTGGTCCCAACTAGCCTAACACCAATGAATTTTCTCCCATGGTGCTTGCATCTTCTTGTAAGTTTCAGCTGTACTGAAGTTAGGCTTATTGAACCAGTCATTCCCACACAAGCTAGTAATCACTAGCTTTGCTTTACAAATGTATTTGACTACCCAACTGGCTGTACTGAGGGCAGTATAGCTGAGCCAATTTTGCTCCCTGATATACATGTCATGGATCCATTTGACCCACAAGTTGTCAGCTTTCATAGTGATATCCTACACCAGCTTCCCTACAATAGCTATATTCTAAGAAACCAGGCTTCTAAAACCCAACACACCTTGCAACTTAGGTTTACAAACCTCAGTCCAACTAACATATCCAGGCTTGGGGCTTTTACAAGTGCCTGTCCAAAGGAAGGCTCTACAAATGGAGTTCACCTGCTTCAGGACAGCCTTAGGGAGAAGAAAGATTTGGGACCAATAGACATTGATACTCATTAACACTGCATTCACCAGCTGCCTTCTCCCAGCAAAAGAAATATCTCTAGAACTCCAGATCCTGATTTTCATCACCATTTTCTGAATCAGTCTCTCACACTCTGCATCATTAAGCTTAGGTGTACTGATTGGAACCCCCAAATATCTAAAAGGCAACTTCCCTTGTTTAAAACTAGAGCTATCCTTAATTCTTGAATTCGCCTGATCTGAGAGCCCACATACAACTTGATTCTTCACTATTCCTTTATAGCTCTATACTTTTCTTTGGTGGTAACCTATTAAATAGCTTCCTCCTTCATTTCCTTGATTGCTTTTCTTAGTAAAAATAACTACTACCAGAATAATACACTTAATTAGTTAAACATTCATTAAAATATTAGATAGACATAAATAAACTCCTAAGTCATATAAGATAAATAAAATAACAAAATAGCATGTAGAAGACAACAATAAGACTAATTTTAGGGACAAAAAAAATAGAAATATATGCACTTATCAGTGGCCAAGATTTTTCTCATAAACCCGGAGCTATTGCATGGGAGCAGTTATGTTGGAGCAAAACTTGTGGTGGATTGGGATTCAGAGATGTGGTGGCTTGTAATATTGCTTGTTTAGGCAAGTATGTTTGGGCTATTGGTATGTTTAGGCTATTGCACCAAAGCAAGACAATTACTCCCCTAACACAGAAGCCAGCTGGTACTGGAGGAAAATATGCCAATTCAAAGATTAACTTAAAGGGTATTTTACTAAAGCTGAATTGAGTAATCTTCTTGTTTATTCAATTCAAAGTGTTTATGATAAGCTTAAAGGTGAGAAGGAGAATGTTACATTGGATAGAGTGGTTTGGAATATACTTAGTATTCCAAAGCATAGATTCATAGCCTCACATGCCATTCAATCTAAGCTGCATACTACAGAGAAGCTGGCAAGAATTGGGATTATTAACACTGATCAGTGTTTGATGTGTGATGCTGGTGTGGAAAGTCATTCACATTTATTCATTTAGTGCACTTTTAGCACAAGATGTCTACTTGAAATCAAGAGGTGGATCAAACATCAACAACTATGTTACAACAAGTTATCAGGTGGATCAGAAACAATAGAAGAAGTAAATTTCAGAAACAATGTATGTATGCAGGGGTAATTGCAGTGGTCTATTATGTTTGGCATAGTAGAATAAAAGTTTATGGTTGGGATGTATGCCAAGTATAAGTAGCATAGTGAAGATGATTAAGGAATTGCTTAAAGTGAGGCTTGGTACTGTTCCCAAGTAAACTAAGTAGGAGTAATTATAATTGGTTTTTAAGCTTGTAATTAGCTAGCAAACGTGTTCCTCTCTTGAATTAGAGGATTCCAACCTAGTTGATTTGCTCTTACCTTGGCTTAGTTTTAATGTAATTTGGTTCATTATGAAATGCAATATAATTACTTGCTTAGAGGAGAAAAGTATTTTATATACATGAAAGCGAAGATATATAGACCACTATGCTGAAAGAGTGAGGCTTACTATTTTGATGGCAAGATGCTCAATAAGCACCAACTTAATTATGTATGCTAAAAGCATTCCGATTTGTTTGATTCTGAGTTTTCTTTTCAAACTGAGTAAAGCTAGAAAATATCACCACATTATATTTTCTCTTTTTTTAGTGCAAAATTTTTCTTACTTGGGAGTGTCATGTTAATTATAACTTTTTATATTTGGTAATATCTCCTCTCTATATCTCGTGTTACATACTTACATAGGTCCTACTTTTTATCTATTTTTATCCTTCTTCTTTTCACATGACTTTCTTGAATAATGTGCCATGAGAAAATGTTGCAATTATAATAGAATGGAGAAAATATTATATTACTACATATGAATATAAAGAAAGCAGAGTCATTCTTAACTACTTTTTTACCGCTTTTAGTAGTGCATAATTGTTCAACTTTAGTTTATTTTGGAAGAGCATATATACTTATATAACTACTTCTTCTGTCCTATAAAAGATCACCTATTTTTAATCTTAGCACGACTCGTAAGTTAAAGAAAATCTTTCAATATTTTCTCAATGTACAAAGAAAAAAGTCATAGGGGTCTTGTTTGATCCGTCTCAATGAATATATTATAAAATTAATGTTTTTTACTAATATATATAATAAAAAATATCAATGTTATGCATCAGTAGAATGTGAAAAGGAAAAATAAGAAATTCTTTGAAGACTGACGGAGTATAATTTACACACGAGAAAGCGGGTCATTCATACAATTTCGTTGTGTTGCTAATTTATGTATGGGAAGGTCCTAGGGGTATAGGTAGGAGTCAGGGGGGCTACAAAGGGGGCTACAAAGGGGGCATTACCATTTACCGCCCGTATTTACTAAAAATCGCCCGTATTTTTTCTTAAATACTCCTAAACTACCCCTACAAATACTTGAGAAATTTTCCCCCCATACCCCATTACTCTCACTCTCACTAACCCATCACTCTCACTCTTCACTCCCCATCTCACTCTCACTCCTCACTCCTCACTCACTCCCACCATAGCCACCACCACCACCGACACCACAACACCACCACACCGACGAGAGGCCACACCACCACCGACACCACACCACCACCACCACCACCACAACACCGACGACAACCTCACCAAAGCTGACCACCACACCAGAGGTGACCACTGCGAAGCACGCCACCACGAGATCCAGATCCGCGTGACAAAAGTCGACCACCACCACCACAACTCGCCGGAAAAAGCATGGGCCCAAGGAAGAAGGCAAAGGAAGTCGGAGAATCATCAACTCAGGTTAGTTTTGTACTTTTTTGTGGTTGAAACCGACCCCTAAGCCGGAAATATGTAGTGATAACCCCCCCCCCAACGGAAAAGCTGGTGAAAAAAAAAAATTTCGAAAATTCGCGGGTCAACGGATAGAAATTCACTATTCCGTTACCACAGCAGAGGTAACGTTGATCTACAACATTACCTCTGCTGTGGTAACGGAATAGTGATCCGTTACCGCCGTGGTGGTAACGGATATTCTATCCGTTGCCCCGCTTTTTTCGAAAAAAAAAAAAAGCTTTTTGGTGCTCACAACTTTTCCGGCGAGGGGGGAGTTTCGGTTTTTTTTCTTTTTAGTAATTTCTGTTTTATTTATGTTTTAATAATTTCTGTTTTTAATAATTTATTTTTTAATAATTTATTTTTTTTGTTTCTTTAAAATAATTTATGTTTTTTATAATTTCTATTTTAATAATTTTTGTTTGAATTAAAAAAAATATTTTGTGTTTATTTGGGTTTTTATAATTTATGTCAATAGTTATTTTAGTTTATTTTAATTTTAATAGTTATTATGTTAATTTGTGTGATTAATAATTAGGATTTTATTATGTTAATGCATGTTAGTAACATATGAGTATTATTTAATTTATTTGATTTAATTATTTTTTTAATAGCATGTGATAATAGTATTATTTAATATTAATAGTTATTATTTAATTAGTTAATTAATTTATTTGAGCATGTTATTATATTATAAAAATAATTTAATGATATTAGCATGTTATTATATTATATTAGTAGCATATTACTATTATTTATTGTAATGATATTAGCATGTTAATATTATTAGTTGTTTTTATTAGCATGTTAATATTAGCTGTGTAGGGTAGTTGTTTTTATTAGCATGTAATATTAGCATGTTTGAGCATGTTTACTAATGATATTAGCATGTTAATATGATTTGTTGTTTTAATTTTAGTTAATTAATTATTAGAAAGTGAATAGTTATAAATTAATTTAATTAGTTTGAGCATGTTAATATCTTTCAATAATATTATGTTACTTCATGTTAGTATTATTTATCCTTATAATTTTAGTTAATTAATTATTAGAATGTCAATGGTTATTGATTAGTAGTAATTACAATATAATAACGTAGACATTAAATAAATAATAAGTACTTAACATAATTGATTATTAGGGTCTTGAGGATCCTGATTGATCGACGCCACGACACACTAGATCTCGTGGTGTTGATGCATCGAGTAGGAGGGCGAGGGCTGATGCTCAGGCTAGGCAGATGCCTATTCCTGAGGATGCGCCTGATAGTGCGGGATGGGATACTGTGGACGAGGAGGAGTTAGATCATGCTTTAAGCGGTGGTGATGGAGCTGATGTGGGTGAAGCCTCCTCCCGTGTGCCTGTGAGGAAGGGTAGAGGAGGGAGGTTTGTTTCAGAAGTAGTCGGATGACAAGCAAGACTAGAGCTGTTAAGGATACTTCGTGGTTAGTTACCGAGGCGATGCCTGGGGGCCCACTTGATGGTAGCGTAATTCCTAGCTGGCGGGGTCACGTCGGTGCCCTTATATACCACGATCTGACGGCTAGTGATGTTTTGCTGTGCCATAACTGCTCCAGTGCTCTTGATGCGTTGACGACTTAGGCTTTCCCGCAGCGGTCGTTGCAGCGCATGGATAGATCTTGTATTGCCCAGCTACCACGGATTATGTTTAGGCACCTTGACTTTCCATTGCTTACAACGTTTGTAGAGCGTTGGCAGCTCGACATAAACACGTTTCACATGCCTTTTGGAGAGATGACGATCATGTTACATGACGTTTGGCAGATCATACGTGTTCCTATTGAGGGTCGGACTGTGAGTGCTGCTTTGCCTACTTCTGATCTATATGAACGGTTTGAGGAGCTCCTGGGCTTGACTTGTGAGGAGTTATTACATGAGCAGTCACGAGTTTGGAAGAACGGTGGTGTTACCGTTCAGAAGATTATCGATAGGTGCAAGGTTCAGGGTCGTCCAGCTGATGTGCAGCTTCGCGCATGGGTGCTCCTGACACTTGGATTTACCCTCTTCACTGATAAGAGTGGTTCCCGCCTCATTTCCCAGAACATTAGTGAGCTGGATGACCTTGATTCAGTTCAAACTTACTCATCGGGCTCAGCTGCTTTGGCGTACTTATATCGTCAGCTAGGGGTGGCGAGTAGAGCGGAGAGCAAACAGGTTGCCGGGTGTCTCACGCTCTTCCAGTGCTGGATATATGAGTACTTCCCATGTTTCCGACCTCTACGAGATGGGCTAGTGTTCAGTGATCATGATCCCCAGGCACGAAAGTGGGATTACCACCTCGTGGGCAAGGAGTTCGTCCGACTGGAGTCCATTCGCAGACGCTTGGACACCCTTCAGGTTTCAGAGGTACGAAATTTATTGCATTATAAAATATATATTATTATGTTGTCATATATTACTACTATATTAGAATAATCAAATTATTACATTTATCCTATTTCAGGTCATGTGGACGCCATATGGGGATGACTAGGCTGCCATGATTCCGAGGACGTTGTATGTCGGTTTCATACGTTATCGAGGTATCATTGATCCCTACAACCCAGATCGTGTACTGCGACAGTTGGGTTATGTTCAGGTCATTCCTACCCCTCCTCTTCAGCCTGATTTTGCATACAGACCGAGAAATCCGAAGAAGTATGAGGTTCAGTTCTCGGTATCAGTAGCAGAGTCTACATGGCAGCGTTTCACGCCATATTTTGAGGGTCTCAATGTATCACAGTTGAGACGGGTTAGTCATCCAGGACAGTGTTCGAGGGAGTACATGCATTGGTATTGTACATATTCCCATCTTACCCTTATCGCTGCGGATAGGACGCATATTCCTGCTCGACCAAACACTACAAACACCCACTACATATGCAATTTTACTTATTCTATGTTTAGCATTTTGTTGTTGAATTATTGATACATAACACAACATAACTAACTAACTTTTTGCAGTGGATGGCCCGACATTTTGATGCCACGAGAGCTTTGACAGAGGATTGGCACAATGACCAGCGACCCAACACTTCTTCGGCATATGAGATGTTGGATGACCTCGCTCGGGATTGGAATGATGCATTGCGGTTAGATCGGGCACGGGACCCTGATGAGGATGCGCATGATCATCACATGTACTAGTTCATATCAGTGTTTTCATTCCATGTTTTATGTACAGGTGTATTATATAGTTACGTTTTGTCCGGATATTATTTTATTACGTACTATAACTGTGGTTTTATGGTGCAATTTATTATTTCACTTTGAATCATTGCAACTTATTATTTCAGTTTCAATCATAGCAACTTATTATGATCCAACAATATATATTAATATCATATCAACTTATACTAATCATTACAAAAGATTGACTAATAGTTACCAACTAGCATACATAAAACATTATAATGAATTGCAACTTATTATTTCACTTTGAATCATTGCAACTTATTATAATCCAACATTATATATTAATATCATATCAACATTATACATTACAAATGCGATTATCAAATAGAATACATAAAATATTACAATGAATAGATCTCACTATATACTATATACTATATACTAAGTAGAGAGTAACTCCTCCCATAAAGCGCGTCTTACACCATACAACTGATCCCAACCATCAACACTATCTTCATGCATGTTATGCCATAAGTTATGAATTGGTGGTACGGGTGATCCGGGAAGTAACTTGAGTCTAATATAATGCTGAAAGGTACCAAGATGTGCTATCACGAGTTCGTTAGTTGGACCCATTGTGTATTCAGAAGCACGCAAAGGAAGGACAGTGATACACGGATATAGTTGTCCCTCTGGGCCCAGTCCTACCAAAATGACTGCGGCATTGAACATCTGGGCAATAGGAAACAAGTCTTGCGAAGTAACCATCCAATGAGCCTCAGATGCTGGCCCCCCACTCCAAGTAATGCGCCTTATTGCTGCGTCTATCCCATCATAGTAAATATGTGTGTAAACATCCCGATGAGCAGCAATCTCATTTGCCATATTTTGGTGGATAAAACCCCAATGGTCTTCACTCCCTAAAAAACAATCTGCAACAGTTCGAAATCCACAGTTACCGTCCGCCTGGACATTCGTCCATCTAGTAATGAATGGCCCAACAATCGCAGGAACCCTGCGGTAAAATGGAAATCCACTAGAACCCTCTTCTCCATCCACGCTTTCCCAACCTACAACAATTAAATTATCCACCATTAAATTTATCCATACGTAGCAAATTAATGTTATAAATAATCAATACATACAATTAACAAACATATTACCTGTAGAAGTTGACAAGCTCATAACTGAACCTACAGATCTGCTTCTCTTTGAAGACGAACTAGATGTGTGCTCAAAACCACTCTTCTTTCATTTTGTACTCGGTTGATTCTTTCGTCGTGGTCTCCCTTTGGGGTTCTCGACAATCTCGGGCTCAAAAGCTGAATCATCAGGATTACGCAGATGTTCCTCTAGAACCCGGGTAGCGCTTCGCAATACGGCAGGATCACTACTTTGAACCTGCTCAATCAACTCTAAGAAGTACTGAGAATCATGTGCTGCCTCAGATACAAACACAGGGTTGCTAACACCATCACCAATGATCAAAGTAGTCCAATAAGGATGTAAGTCTGTCTGGTACAGACTCTCTTTCGCCTCCAATCGTCTGCGTATGGCGCATGCACAGGGGATGGCATGTGTGGTTCTTAACGAGCAACCGTAACGCTGATATACCTCATAGGCTAACTCCCGCATACGATTTTCCTCCTGCAGTAAGAGTTCTAGACAGTAATGCGATACTCGACCATTTAATTGATACAAAGCCTGAGTCTTGTACAAGATTCTGTGCCGACGCCGACTTTCCTCCAAATCATTCTCAACCTTCTTCACCTGATTTTCTATCTCACTGTGAGCCATAGAAAAGATGATATCCAACACAGTTGTGCTACTAAAAACCCAAGACTTCAATGGAGAGTGTGCACTTTCAACTCGGCTAGTGCACGTGTTCCCAAGATGAAGTACATTGTCCGTCCATGCCCGCACAAACTTCTCTTTGTACACAAGCCAAGTTGTTTCAACGTATTGGATTATTTTAGGCCACTTTCTGTAAACATCTCTCATATTCTCAACCTCGGCCACATAACTCCTCTCGTCGGTCGCGTTGACTATTCGATACCAAGTTCGGCTCACGAATCGCGGACCCGCATCGGTGTTGCTCATGATGTTACCCACTCTAGCTTGCACATCTTTGTTGATATGCCATCTACATAGCAAATGTGCAGAGTTAGGAAACACTTCCCGAATCGCTTTCATAAGTCCCAAATCACGGTCAGTAATGAGTGTAACAGGGACAACCTTCACTCCAATAAGCAACCTAAACTTGTCCAACACCCAATTATAACCATCAGCTGTTTCGTTGGCCATTAGAGCATACCCAACCATAAAATTCTTGTTACAAGGCGTCATCCCAATGAGCTCTAGAAAAGGCATGTTATATTTGTTGGTTTTATATGTTGCATCCATACCAACAACAAGCGGATAAGTGCGGAGGATATTTGCCGAACGAGGGTGCACCATGAATGCCGCAATCATTGCATTTGTCTCCTCGTCTTGCCTAATCCAATGACGAGGTGAAGGAAGTGTTGCATCACGTCTCTACCATCCATTGCTTCCCTTCTATCCTTTTCCTTCAGGTTGTAAAAGTGTCTCATATTTGGATCATCATCGGGAAATTTTTCATTCACAGCTTTCATGATACTAGCAGGCCTAACGTGTACTTTATCATATCGAAAGCGAAAACCTTAGCCACCGGACTAAGGCCGCTGATGGGTCGGTGGCCCTCACGGTAATGAATGAACTTATGATTGTGCATGTCCCTAATCCCCCGTTCTGCTTTAATCACCCATCCAGTTCGATCTGGGTACTCCAAATACTCAACCTTAACTCCCGCTCTACATCCACATGCTTTTGTCTTTGTAGCTACACGTTCTGCTACACTAAGATCCCTACCTTCACCCCGATATGGTGCGCCTCGGTTACATTTCATATATACATATGGTCGACCACTAGGATCGTGTTTATGATTTGACATAATAACCATCACAAACCCGATTTCATGTGCCCTTGTCTTAACCCAATCTTGTAGTTCCTTTTTCTCAGCCCATAGTGTTTCATTATAAAACATGTGATTATAATCTATATAATCACCCCCAAAATCCGGCAAATAAACCTATAACGTTTAACATTTTTCCATTTAGACAACATATAATCAATAATATTAATCACTATTATTTACTTACTTATCGTAACTAATAATCATTATTATTTATTTACCAATCACAACTATTATTAACTACATATTCAATTTCTCAACTTAATAACAACCATTCATAAATAAATTTTTGCAACGACTATTATAAAATTACTACTTATTATGAAAATAATTACAATAATATGCATACTATTTGAATAAAATATCAACAAATATTAACTAAATATTCATTAACAAAATTAACAGAAACGGATGTACTATTATTCGCTAATTACAAAATCAATACTAATTATCACAGAAAATCATATATTAACTAAATGTTTTATTAATACTAATACTAATTATTTGAATAAAATATCAACAAATTATTAAAACAGAAATTATTAAAAACATAAATTATTAAAACATAAATAAAATAGAAATTACTAAAAAGAAAAAAAAACTGATAAAACCCCCCCTCGCCGGAAAATCTCACAGAAATTAAGAGCAGGGTAACGGATGAAAATTCCGTTACCCCAATGGAGGTAACGGATGAAAATTCCGTTACCCCAATGGAGGTAACGGATGAAAAAACCGTTGCCTCTGTGGAAGCAACGGAAAAGTAATTCGTTACCGAGGTAACGGATTGCTTTTCCGTTGCCTCCCGTTGCCTCTGTGGATCCGTTGCCTCTGTGGAGGCAACGAATTTTTCATTCGTTGCCTCCATTGGGGTAATGGATCTTTCATCCATTACCCTGCTCTGGTGGCGCAAAAAAAAAAATTTCCCGGCGGTGTTAAAAAAAACAAAACTTTGTAAAACTTACCACATTTCGTTCCGGCGGCGTTGAGGGTTCTTCCTCGAACATTTCCGGTGGTGCTCCGGTGGTTCGTCGGTGGCGGAGATGGTGCTCCGGTGTTGTTAGTACCCCGGTGGTTTTGTTCAATGTGCTAAGTTGCTTCGTCGGAGGTGGTTGTACGGTGGTGGTTGTACGGTGGTGGTGGTCCGTTGGTGGTGTTCCGAAGGTGGTGGTAGTGTTAGTACTTAATGGTAGAGAGAGGGATGAAGTTTGATGAGAGTTGAGAGAGTAGAGTGAGGTGAAAGGGGGAAGGGCATGGGGGGTATTTAAAGAAAAAAATACGGACGATTTCAAGTAAATACGGACGGTAAATAGCGATTCGCTTTTTAAAAAGGTCTTTTGTACACGAGTCTTTCCCATACTTTAGTATTGCCATATAGAAAATTTTAAATTTTAATCATAGGTTCATTCTGCATTAATACTAAGTAATTTACCCTCTATCCCTAAAAGGCTAAAATAACTTGTGTCCTTTTTTCTTGTTGGGATGTCCTCGAAAGATAACCTATTTCCTTTTTTAGATAACTTGTGCTACACAATGGATAGAGGAATTTAGGCGGAGATAAGTGGAAGAAAAACGGATTGATTATTTTTCTTGATTGGATACATGGACGAATGGAACAAAAGAGATTTGGAATGATTCATTTTCCCTACCTCTCTGATAAACAAAGTCTTTGTAACAATAATCTTTTTAATAATGTTGGAAAGATATGGAAGAAAGATGCAAGCTCATTTACCCCTTTTCCTTTTATCCGATCCCCCTGTTCCCTCCTTCCCTCCTTCATTGCTATCCAAAGCTTTTTGCTCATGGTTATCATCTTTGTTGTACGTTATTGAGCTTTAGCTTGTAGGAATAGAAAAGGAAAGAAAACTGATGAAAGAAGGTAAAAATTAATGTGAGACGGATAAAAATAAAAAATTTAAATAAATGTATAGTATTAAGTAGTGTTATTATTTAAAACCTTTCTTACGCTGTGAATTCGTAGTCCAACTCTGATCCAGCTTAATATTGTCATACTCTACTCAATTATTTAGAAGACAAACTAGTCGATTTTGCTCCCTTTATTATGCTCCCTTTAACAAAAAAAAAAATAGTCAATTTTGGCAGAGTTTACTCAATTATTTAGAAGACAAACTAGTCATCAATGATATAAAATATGTGGTTGCATTGTTTGAAACAAGAAAACAAATAGAAAGAAAAGTACTTGAGGCATATATGCTTCGATTGAGCTACATAAAAGCTTAACGTACACTTTACGTGGTTGACCCAGAAGTAAACGACATGTCCTCTTCCAATCAACTTATCTTCTACTATTTCTCATTTATCACACAATCAGCCCATAAACACCACAAAAATTGGTTAAAATGGGGCTGATAACTGATAATTATTCTTTCTTGAACATGGATTCCATACTTTCAGTAACACTACTAATATTATTAAGCCTCCAAATTGTGGAAGGAGGATCTCCCTCACAAATAGCCCTTCCTAATTGCCCAGAAAAGTGCGGCAATATCAGCATCCCTTATCCCTTTGGAATCGGTGATGAATGTCATTACAAAACACCCTCAGATAATGGTTTATATTACAATCTCAGCTGTAACCTTACCACCAGTCCTCCAAGTCTAACTTACGGGACGAGCATAGAGGTTGTGAACATCACTTTGGAAGGTGAGTTTCGGATACATATCTATATTTCTTATGTTTGTTATAACTCTAACAGCACGCCTACTTATGTACGTCAATCTTGGATGAATATGAATAAATTTACTCTCTCGAAAACTCAAAATTATATTGGTGCCATTGGTTGCGACACCTACGTATGGCTCAATGGTACGATGAGCAACATGAGAAAATTTCGATCAGGATGCATGACGATATGTGCTGCAACAGAAGACATTGGCAATAACAGTGTATGCTCCGGAATCGGCTGCTGTCTGGTCTCCATTCCAGAAGGAGTAACAAATATAGATTTAAAGGTTTATAGTTTGAACGATCAGCAATACGTCGGGGATTTCAATCCGTGCAGTGTCGCATTCGTGGTAGCAAAGGATTATGGTGCAGATGATGCATTACCCTTCTCCGTCATGCAGATGCTAACCCAAAATCGTACTTTTTATCGGCCATTGAAGTTCCCTGTTGTGTATGATTGGTCAATTGGATACCAAAATTGTAGAGAAGCGCAACTTGCTGGGGAGTACTTATGCAAAGGAAATAGTACTTGTATTGACTGGCCATACAAACAAGGGTACCGCTGCCAGTGCAAACCTGGGTTCCGGGGTAATCCCTACCTTCATGATTGTCAAGGTATAATCTCCTCCATTTTTGCTCAACCTTTTGTTTCAGAATATTCAAAAGCAAGAAGTTTGTCTGATTTTACCCAGGATTCTCATTCCGGTTTCTGAAAATTTATGCAGATATTGACGAATGCGTGGAAGAGAACTCCCCGTGTCGAAAACCAGCAATATGTTCCAACACAAATGGAAATTATACTTGCATATGCCCACAAGGCTACAGCCGTCGCAATAATGAAGACAGAAATGATCTTTGTATCGCTGAAACCCCCAAGCAACTGTCAATGCTAATTATCAAAATTATTGGAGGTAAGTACATACAACTCCCACTCTCCCAGCAAAAGATATATTGGATCTTGAGAATATTGGAGGTAAGTTTTTTGTTTGAAATTTAAATCTTAATTACTTAGCCAAAAAAAAAAAAAAAAAAAAACATACATACTACTGCCAGTAAAAGATAAATTGGATCTTGAGAATATTGATTGTTTACATAGAAGAAATTTGTGGAGTGGCAAGTAGGATGAGGGATGGAAATGGATCTTAGATGTCATTCAAAACCGTCAATCTAGATCCATCTATATATGATCGTGTCTTTGATAAAAGTCAATTTTTGGATCCTGACCCAAAAGAAAATACTTCTCCTTTTAATGGCCACAATTTGGATGAGTACGCTCGGCTTGGCTGCTAACTTCATCAATGAGTTTTTTGGTAAATGTGTTTTGGGTGGTTTTTTCATTGACTTTTGACTTTTGCTTCATTTATGTGGTGAAAAAAAATCAAAAAGTGTCAAGTAAATGGCTTTTTGAATAGCTAAAAAGAAAATTTTCAACTCAAAAGGCAAAAGTTGGTTCTATGTAGTAACTTTTTTTTTGTTGACTCTTGACTTTTGCATTCATTTTGGAGTAAGAACCAACACTAATAGGTGCTTTTACCAAATATCTTTTGTAAATAGTCAACATTCAAGACAACCAATAAAAACAGCCGATTATATTATTTAACTAAAACAGTCGACAACCAACAACCAATAACCAATAGTCAACGACCAATTGCTGAACAATCCCATACATAAAAGCAAAAGTTAGCGAAATATGTGAGTAGTTTCACGGTTGAACATATGTAAATTAAAAGAAACAACGTGAATAATAAATAATAAAATAAGTTCATTGTACTAACATACTTTAATTTTGGGTTTATTTTGGAAAAACGTTCATGTCAATCCGTAACCGTAATTAACATTCTAGATCTAGTTTTTGGATATGATTTTTCAATCCAAGGATCCTTATTTGACTACATTGTATAAAAATCCCGGTTTGGATCAGGATCCAATAGATCTAGTCAAGATCCAACTCATTGATAGCTTTAAGTAGGACACTATAGTGCAGATCGATAAGTTATACTCCATCCGTCCCCAAATCTAGTGCTTGTTTGTATTTTTTCATGGGGATTAAAGTAAGTGGACTTTTTTTTTATCATTTGGTTTAAATGATTATTTTTATCAGACACAATAAATTGGTAAAACCAATAAGATTAGGGGATTTTAAATGAGAGGAGAGAGAAAATGTGCAATGGTTAAAATAAGAGTAAATGAGGGAAGTTAAGGAAAGAGAAAATTTTGGGAAAAGGGTCAAAGATTGCAATTTATATCATTAACTGGGTACATCTTTTCATGGAAAAATGAGGACATAATGAGAATAAAGTATGACAATGAGGGGTATTTTAGGAAAAAATAATGCTTTTAGTTAGAAAAAATCGCTATATTCTTGGGGAACCCAAAATGTAAGTCAGGACTATAATTTGGAATGGAGGGAATATTTTCTTTGTTTTTTTTCATTTGCAACATTTCTTATTTTAAAAAATAGTATATACCCCCTTTGTATTCTTTTATCTTTCTCACTTAAAATCTTGACATTATTCACAACTAGATTCTATATTTTTCTTAATATAATACCTCCCTTGCACAATACATGCACCAGTTCTATATCACACAAACCAAGGGTGAGGAGAGAGAGGGTTGTGATTGCATTTCAAACCCATTTGATTATGTTTTAAAGGAGGGGATGTATTTGTGAAACATCCACAAAAGAAAAATGGTGCATGTATTGTGAAACGAAGGTAATACAAGGAAAAGTATAGTTATATGGGGTCTTGTTTGATTCGTCTCACTGAGTACTTTATTAATATTTAATCATTATAATTTTTATTAATATGTAATGAAAGATATTTGAGGTCCAATAAGTACATTGATAAACGAGCACAATTAAAGTAGGAAAGATAAAAAAAAATTACAAAGGGAGTAACTGGCAACATTGACATTTTTGCAATCTATTCACTTTTTGTCTTTCCTAGCAAATTTTCCGGATCTCTTTTCTAAATCCCTGTATCTCTCTTCTATACTAATTCTTATATTGAATGCCATTACAAAGCACCCTCAAGTGATATGGTTTCAATAGTTGTAAGTAATAAATGTCTTTCCTAAAGTGATACCAGTTTTACATTATAACTTGTGAAAACAAATAATCAAAACGTATCGTCTTAGTTTACTTTTGAAACTTAGTGAAATAATATCATATGTATTCTTCTTATTAATTATATCTTTTTTTTTAAAGTAAAAACGAGGGTGGGAAATTATACAGGATTCTCTGTCTCAAACAAATTTGTAAAGTAATTCTCAGTAATTCTGGAAATGTCATCTCATTGGCCCGACCTTCATTAGCCAACATTCTCAGTAAATGGCAGGAAGATGTTGCACCGACCTTCATTAGCCAACATTCGATCTAGAAGTTCACGAACCAAAGTTGCAGGAGAGTTCCCATGTTGTCAAGTGCATGGGACTACCATTAAATTAATCCAAGTGGCAAACGAAACAATCATTCAAGCACATCGGAAAAGCATATATGAGCCTTTACCCACGAATAGCTCCACCTTCTTGCTCCAAAAGACTAAGAACCTCACTGAATTCCCCAAACATAAGAATTGGGACGAATATCATAATTTTTTGCATTAAAATCCTCATAAGCTGTCGTGTTAAAGGTTTCTCCAAAACATCTGCCGAACCATATAGATTCCCATCATACACCAAGAAGGGTTACCATTGTCAATTTTGAGCTATAGATTCAATGTGGTAATCCGAGAAAGATTTATTTCTACAGTCATATCTCTCGAACATGATCCCAATCCTCCAGACAACCCATGATTGCTCAAACAGAGACCATTCTGGAACCCACATCTATTTCTGACTCGTTCTAGTTTCGATCATCAATCATTGTCTCCATTACAAAGACAAAGTGAGGCCTATCTTTCTAACACAAAGTCTGGAGAGCATTAATATCCTAGGGTGGCCTAAGCCTTGGTAGTTCTAACTCAAGCCTATCATTGTTCTTCGAGAGATTGGTCAACACTAATCTTCCCTACCTGGTTCATAATTGGAGCTAGAACAATATAAAGTTTTGTTTTCTAGCTCTTGCATCAGTATCGAGCACATCGACATCACCACAATCACAACTGGTTTTACGTTTGCTGCATCCATTTTTTTAACTCAAACTAGCATAAGCATGTAAAAAGGGGCTACAAAAGAAACAAGAGGTTTAATCACTTTTTTCGAGGAAGACGAACCTTCTTACGAGTAGTGTATTGGACTTACCATTGTGGAAAACGTTAGGAGGTCGGGAGTAGGGTTGTTCAGAGTACGGTCTGGACCGCACCAAACCGCAACCAAAACCGTTTTTTCACAGTTTGGGTTGGTTTGCGGTTTCAAAATTGCGGTTTGGGTTATGCTTTTAAGGAAACCGCGGTTTGCGGTTTGGGTTGGGTTTTAATTTTTCTAAACCGAAACCGCACCGTAAACCGCAATTTTATATAATTTTTTATTTATTTATTTTATCTATTTTTAATTTTTTTTTAAATACAAAGGTGGCATACAACTATCACTAATTCACTACACCAGTTAATACTTAATACTAATACGGGGTATGAGGTATTTAGGTTAGGTCTTTGTTGCAATCATCTCATCTGCTCCCAACTCCTCTTTGCAAATCCCCTGCCGCCCTCACTTCTACGCTGCTCCGAGAGACCAGATCCACTCATCTGCTGCTCCGAGACCAGTTAATACTTATTACCAATTTTTTTTACTCTTAGTTTATAAAAAAAAAAATTTTTTACTCTTAGATTACAAAATTAATGTCACGGAGGAAAAAATGGTTAAACCGCAAACCAAACCGCACCAAACCGTTTTGCGCCGTTTGGTTTGGATTGGTTTGGGCAAAAGTGCGGTGCAGTTTGGTTTGGAAAAATGTCAAACCGTATATTTGCGGTTTGGGTTGGGTTACGTCCCAAACCGCACCAACCCAAACCGCGAACACCCCTAGTAGGGAGACATCATATGAGTTCCCGTTATGGGGTAAAAGCTCCCCTATGTACATCTTCACGTA
Source organism: Beta lomatogona (assembly GCA_947646795.1). Lineage (NCBI taxonomy): Eukaryota > Viridiplantae > Streptophyta > Magnoliopsida > Caryophyllales > Amaranthaceae > Beta > Beta lomatogona. Next base: position 6,375,440 of record CANSNZ010000949.1, on the reverse strand, counting down.
AGGGAGGAGCATAATTTTTTAGGTTGTGTCAGGAATTTTAACTCCTGTTGACACCACGACATTTGAAGCAGTGTTGTAACCCGATACATCGACGTAACTTTGTGAATAGGGGAGATGTTCTTGCGAGGGTGGGTCATGGGTCACCTTGGTAACAAAGAGGGTGGTGATTGGAGGAGCGTGGATTTAATACTCATGCTCGCAAACATCTACCTTCTCATCCACCACTACCTTATTCAATTGAGTGCCCTGCAATCCGGCTTAATTCCTTAAAATACGGTTTTGGAAAGCCATCGACATTCATCTTGTGAATAGGAGGGGATGTGTTTCGAAGACGAAGTTGGATAAGTTGGCGCTTTTGTAACAAAGAGTGCCTTATACTAGTTCTAGTAGAATCAATTTCTTCCTTATGACGTTGTTTATCTCCCTCTGAGTAAAGACGCCTTACACCAGACGCCCCAACCCAAAACTCTATCATCATCTTCATCCAAGTTGTTCTTGCAGTCTTCGTCACGATGCCCCGATAATTCCACATAAAAAAGCAGAATTATTGTGGGAGTCTTTCATACTTGTACTCAATATATAGTATCAATCCAAGCCACCATCTTTTCGTTTGATTTGCTGTTTACGTTGCAAGGTTCCATCACATCCACCATAACTTTCACTCTACATAAGCTTTCAATTCCAAGGTCGTAGGAATCTAACTCTTAAACTAAACCCAGACTTGAAGGAATAACACGACCATCAGTAAATGAACGGCAATCAAAGGGCAAGTCATTTAAGTGAACCCACAAAGGAGAATAGTCAAGAGTAATTTGTGATGGTTTTCATATGCTCGAATCTCGTTGAGAAGCAAAAAGTTTATGTTCAAAACACCAAGGTCTCTCTATAGGGACCTTTTCTTTATCCTTCTACTGAAAAAATTCAAAAGCCAAGAAATTAGAGTCCAGAGGCCTAATTACAACCTTGCGATTAAGGGACCAAATTTGTATAAAGATTCGCTGTAAGGCCTCAAGGTTGAAGGGAACACACATCAATAAGGTCTTTTCAACATAGGCCAAATAGAACGACCCTGATCGATTATCTCGCATTCGTCGTCTTCAATTGATATTTCAAGGCACTTTTTAGTAATTTCGGCAGCTATAATGACAGGACAGAAGGACGCTCAGTGGCGGTGACAGGGGAAACCAGACTCGCTGGAGAGGAGAAACCCTAACTCGAGGAGAGCAAGGGACTTTTTTCTTGTTAATTATGTCAATTTTATAATTGGTTGCTAAACAACACCTTACATATCCATTGCTAAACATATGTGATGAACTTTATTCCTATTTATCTCCTCCTTGCTTTTCATCCCACTCTCTTATCTTCTTCTCTGATCTTCTCACTTTCCTATCTTAGCTTCTTCCCTCTTCACATAACTCTCGTATCTCCCACCACTTGCCTGATAAAAAGAAACTCACCAGAGTATAAATCACGTAGGAAAATGTAAGTTTAACAAAAACTTTGAAAGGGCTTAACCTTGACTTGGGACTCAGAATGGAGTGAAATATTTTGAAAATCATATAAATTTTCAATCCACATGTAATTTGGCCAAAAACAATGATATAAAAGTTGCAAGAAATTAAAAAATGGTTAGCTTATTGAAAGTTTTGAGGGGCATACCTTTAATTCTGAGGTCCAGGAAATTTTTTCAAAATAACATAATTACTATTTGCCGTAATACAGACGAAATTTTTTTTAGCCCACCATAAGATGGCCTGATGTTTTTCTATATCCTTATTATTGGATGCCTTAAATCTGTAGTCTGACACTTACGACAACCCAACAGGGGGGTCTTGATGTACTTTCTCTTCATAAGGAAAATAAAAACTTTCTAATTAACTTCTGCCTCTATTTCCGTAATATGTACTCTCTCTCCTCAAAGATAATGAAAATCGTTTCTCCTCTACATGTGGACGTAGCTAACATAATGTTTAGTGCACCACGTTAAACTTGTGCGTCGATTGTGTCTTTATTTCTTCGTTGTTATTGTTTTCGTCATAACACACGCACACACACACATACAATATATATACTTCCTCCATTACAAAATAGATGTTACACTTTTTAAAAACACAGTTTTCTAGGTAATTTTTTTTGAAGAGGAGAGAGATAGAGAGAAACAAAAAAAGGGGACCCATGTGATAGGAGAGAGATAGAGAGAGATTGTTGCCCAAGAAGAAAGTGTAACATCAACTTTGTTACAAACATATTTAGAAAGTGTAACATCTATTTTGTTACAGAGGAAGTATGTACATATGTGCATATATACACATGTATTAGCGTACATGATGTGGTGTTTTAGCATTAAATTTGTATAGTTTATCTTGCTGTAAAAAAATTAGATGAATCAATTTCACGTTGTAGGTATTGCTGGCAGCATCATTATTTCCCTCATTTTTGCATTTTGGTACCACTGGCAACATGGAAATAGAAAACTTTTGAAGATAAGGGAGAAGTTTTTCCATCAGAACGGTGGTTATCTATTACAGCAAAAACTTCAAGGACGAGATATATCAGTGGGTCATTCAGTTGAAATGTTCACAGTTGAAGAACTCAAGAAGGCCACAAATAACTATGGCGATAGTAGCATCATTGGTCGAGGAGGTTTCGGCATGGTTTACAAGGGAACATTATCCGAAAACAGAAAAATTCGTAACAACCAAGTAGTCGCCATCAAAAGATCACTTAAGATAGATTCGAGCCAAGTGGAGCAGTTCATAAATGAAATCATTGCCTTGTCACAGATCAACAACAGAAACGTGGTGAGACTCTTAGGCTGTTGTTTAGAGACAGAGGTACCGTCACTTGTATATGAATATATAAGCAACGGTACGCTGTATGACCATTTGCACGATGAAAGAAAGGCGCGTTTTTTTACATGGGATATTCGCTTAAAGATAGCAACCGAAGTTTCCGAGGTCTTGGCATATTTTCACACTACAATTTCTATACCGATAATACACCGGGATATTAAGTCCGCCAACATACTCTTAGATGATGAATTCACAGCAAAAGTCGCTGACTTTGGGGCTTCTAAACTAGCGCCAGTAGATCAAGAGCAATTGGCAACCATGGTTCAAGGAACATGTGGTTATCTTGATCCTGAGTACATGCAAACTGGGGAACTAACTGAGAAGAGCGATGTTTATAGCTTTGGTGTTGTTCTTGTTGAGCTATTAACCGGAGAGAAGGCAATTTGTTATGCTAAGCCCGAGAATGAGAGAAGCCTTGCTGTATATTTTCTTAGGAAGGTAAGAAAACACCGCTTGGTTGAGATTCTTGATGACAAATTAAAGAGTGATGGAGCCATTGAGCAATTTAAGGAAGTTGCATATCTTGCGAAGAGGTGCCTGAAATTGAAAGGAGAAGATCGCCCCACAATGAAGGAAGTTGCACGAGAACTAGACAGGATCAGTGGAATTGGTTCACATCCATGGTCAAACAATAAGGGTGTATTGCTTGAAGAAGAAAGTGAATATTTGCTTGGTCAAACACAGGGTGTTATCAAACATGGATATGGCAGCAATGAGACGATCAACGATTCGTTGAGCAGCAGCCAAAGTACCGTTGTCCAATTGGTGGCTTTAAATAACGGGAGATGATCATTATGCTTCTGTAATTTAAACTATGCTTGCATGCATGATGCATTAATGCCTTTCATATGAGGTTGTACCTGGAATATTGGATATTTACATCAATCAATCAATATCATATCATACATCATATAACTAATATATAAATCATAGTACAAAAGTCAGCTCATGTGGTCGCGACATTTGGCGTCCTCATTCGACGCCATTTGTCGCGCTAATTAAGTGTCATGTCATATTTGTTTTGAATATTGTTGTATTCCATGTTTTGATGATGCCAAATACTTAGGTTATAATATAGTTTTTATTTTGCGAAAAATATAAAATACTAAAAATAATGTAATGTTTATTTTTGCATTTATATCTTGTGGAGAAAGATTATTTATTTAATCAAAGTCAAGATATTATTTTAGGCACTTTGAATTTTTATTATAAAGATATGTTTGATATATCTAGTAACTTAGAATCTTTGGATAAAAGATTCTTAGTTATTAGATGGTTGTTGCTTTGCGTAATAATAGGTTGAAAAGTGCGTGGCATATTTTGTGGAACAACTTCCATGAAGCTAGCTAATTGTTCCAACAAACTCGCTGCAGATACTCCCACTAACGGATAGTGGAAGTTGATTTATTTCCGTTGCAATGAACGTGGAGGAAGTGCATCGAAAATTGAGCCATTATCTCCACATCACTACAAGCGAACATCATGGAGCACTTGGCGCATTATAATTCCAGAAGAAGAAGCTAAATAGCAACAGCTATATAAGAGGAAGATTATTCAAAGAAAACTTAACAACTTTCTTGAGCAAAAATTCATTATTACCTTAGAAAGTTTTCTTGTAATTTCCTCTCATATTCAACATACTTATTATTGTAATATTCATAGTGTTTGGGTGAGAGAAAATTCAGAGAATATCCTTGTAATCATAAGAGAGAAAAAAAGAGAGAAAAGAGAAGATTTCGAGTAAATTCAAAGTGAATGTCATCAGTTCAGAGGGAACTGAGTGACTGGGAACAAGTTCCTAGAAAAACAAAGAAGGTCCATTAATAAGTTGTAAAAAGATCGAGTCTTTTGGCCTATTATCACTACAAAAAAAGGTGAATTTAGCAACCAAACAAATTCGTCGCTAACTCAACAAAATCCGTCTGCAATTGCTTTAGCGTCCAAATTGGAGACGAAAAACCTTCGACGTGGAATCGCTGGTCGCCAAACAATATTAGCTACCAAATGTTTAAAAATTCGTTGTCATTTTAGCGTCCAAGTTTATATCACGTCGCGAACTTTAGCAACCAAATTTCATTGAGTTGGTCACTATTCCTAGCGTCGGATTTTGAAATCTCGTTACTAAATTATTGTTGAAGTTAACTACCAATATAATTTTTGTCGCTAAATCCTTTACCATATTGGCGGCACATATTACTCTTTGCTGCCTTTTTTTAATCTATGCTGCTGCTACTATAGAGATGAAAAAACACCTAAAAGTATAATCCTTAACATTTAGAAAAATAAACTCCATTGCTAGCCTTCATCAAAAAGAGTAGACATGTCAATTTACATAGATCCAGAGCATAAATGCTAAACAGAAACAATAAAAAGAGCATATTTTAAGCTTAGAAGAGAAAAAATCTACATGCTAGAACCTACTTTTTCTAGATCTAAAATATGTTCATCTAAGTGCCATTTACAAAAAGTATACCCCAAAATCCCACAATTGGATCAAGCTTTAATTTTCCCATGTTCAACAAAAAAAAAAAGCACCATGAGGATTGAATGTGGAGGCAATCACGAGGACAAACCGACATCAAGGGAAGCATTGCAACGTCCACTCAAAATAACTTGGAATTGTTCTTGAAGAGCCTTTACACTATCATTTGTTTGATCAAGCTTCTTTGTAGTTGAAGTTAAACCTTCCCTTGTTTCAGCAAGCTCTTTCTTCAGTTCCATATTCTCGGAAGTGAGTTGCTCAACTTGACTTTCCAGTTGGTTAACATGATCTATTCGTGCTTTCTTTGCATTGTTAACTTTGTAGGGCCTTTCATAAAACATGTCAGCAGCTGAACCAAGACCATATATCCTCCCACTCTTCCAACCTCCTAAAGCCTCTAAGAACAAGTCATTTTCTGATTGTTGATTCTCAGATTCCAAGTTAACAGCTTTCTTACTCTCAAAATCAGCCTAGATCAATCAAGAATGGAAAAAATTATAAGAACACTATCAACTATATCCACCAACATAATAAGTGTAATAGTCACAAACCACAACAGAACGAGCATGCTGGGAAGATTGGTTAAAAAAATCAGACTAGCAGATCAATCAAGAATGGATAGAATAATCAGCATACTAACACCTACATCCACCAAAATAATAAGTTTAATCATCACACACAATAGAAAATACAGAATGACAATGCAGGTAGATTTATCAAAAAATTAAAGCCTTAGTATTTGTAATCCACTAAATATTAAAGAGTAAGTAGCGGCTTAGTTGCTGTCTATTGCTATTATTTTAAATCTGAAGTTTTATATGAATTTTCCAAATTTAGGAATTAATCTCAAGTCTATGAATTTCTTGTTTTTTGTTGTTGTGTAGTGATACTACTTGTATAACTCTTAACCATTCTTGGCCTTTAAGAAAAAATCAGGGGATGAGGGTGTTGTACAGTTGTAGGCCCAAGAGAGGAGAGCATCCATCAATAATTTCAAAACTATTTGTACAAGCACTACTTTATTATATCCAAATCACAAAAAAAAAAAAAAAAATAGTATCTCCAAACCCACAAAATCAGTTCATTGATTTTACACCAATTGCTTACCCATATTATTGTTCCCTGATAACACTATGCAATTTAATAATCAGAACTAGAAAAGCAACAATGTCACAGATCACGATTTTCTTAGTGTCTTTCTTCATCATTTGATATTATTTAATGCATTTTAACAAAATATGATATCATGGCAGAGTGCATTATCTACAACTTAAAATATTAGCCACATTAAAATTTCTCTTGCCAATAGATTTCAGAAGTTTTAATTTATTAAGTTAAAAGCTAAAATATAGTAGACATACCCATACAGTTTCAGACGTCTTGTCAACAAACTTTTGATCCTTTTTCACATGACCTTTGCGATAAACCTCAGCTGGAGTTACTTTACGCTTCAATGCTTTTTCCTTGAAATGAACAAACTTTTAGTGAAAATGCAATCAACTACTTATAACTAATCATAATCTGCTGCCATTAGTAAAGATGACAAGACATTTAATGGTGTGCTTAAATAATAAAAAAATTTACCAGTTCAGTCCTTAGTTGTGCGGTAGATTTGGATCCTTGGCAATGAAGTGGCATTTCTTTTTCGGGGTTCTTTTTATTCAAGGAACATTGTTTAGATCTTTTCTTGAAAACATCAGTAGCCCTATGCTGCATAATCTGAGATCTTATGCTTTGGGCACACCATGGTGCAACATAACCTTTTTTTGTACACATTGTAGATATCATATCCGACAGCCGTCTCTTACATTTCTTCTCCCATCCTTTCTTCACTGTCTTAGCCACCGAAGGATCCCAAGAAAACTTTGACTTCAATAGAAAAAGTAAAGAAGATTTTATACTATAAAGAAATTAGATGAATGTTCCATAATCACGTCAAATTATACTAAAATAAAGGTTACCTTGAAGCCATTCCACCATATGCCCCGAGCTTCATTTGGAACCATTGACCAATTGCACCAAGGTCCACGAAAATACATCTTATATGAAGTTTCAACAACTTTTTTAACAACCTCATGATCATGAAACCTATATAGTAAGGTATAAGAATTGTCATGAGAAGGTCATTAACAAAACCCATCAAATCAATACACAAATGGAGAATAAATTAGAAAGAGTTTTTGGGCCAGAGGATGCAAAATCAACATTGGCAAATTATATTGTTGATTAGCTACGTCGTATGTTGAGTTTTTTGAGAGAGAAAAAAGGCAATGGAAATGTAAATACATGCTGGCAGTAGCATAAATTTCATGGAAAATAATTTCTAATATGTTATATAATCTATGAGCAGTGAACTTAACTTACCATAAACCATTAGTAGGGTGCAAGATAGCATCAATTTTACTAGAATTGCCCATTTCATCAGATACATTTGCACCTATTTCCTGATCTTCAGTGTTAGAATCAGGATCTTCATTCAGCACATCATTTTGATGAGTGTTATTTTCATCAGTTTCAGGTGAGGTAACTGGTGAAGGAGAGCGATCATGCAGCTCAACACGAGGTAATACTGGTCGACCATAATTCCGAATGATCGGACTCATTCCATTGTGGCCACCTCTACGTCTACAAGTAGAACCATATTCTCTTCTCATATCCATCTCCACTTCAAGAAATATAGAGAAAACAAGATTAAGATATAATGAGCAGTAGCATGTATATTATATATATAATGACTTAACACTCAGTTTATATTATAAATTACATGAAGACTAAGTGAATGAAGACTAAGTGATTCAAAAACAAAATTATTCCATCGATGATCAATTGTTCACGAAGGATAACAGAACAACATGTGCACATATAATAAGAGAACTGAAAAAATGATACACATCAATCATCATCTTCTTCCTCTTCTTCCTCCTCTTCCTCCTGCTCATTTTGTTCATCCTCCCACTCATCCCAATCATCACACTCATCTGCCCCCTCCCCTTCCTCCTCGTCCTCCTCCTCGTCCTCTTCTCCAAAAATCTCTTCAACAACTTCATCTTCTTGTACATCTCCTTGAATATCTGAAAGTAAAGGGGGATTTTCAATAGCTTCCTCTTGATATGCAGATTGCTCCATTGGTGCATCAATGAAACCTCTTGCTTTAATATTGAAGACGACCCACCATTGATTTCTTTCATTGCTTGAGCTAGGACATGGTGTATAATACACTTGCTCAACTTGATACGCTAGTACAAATGGATCATACTTAGGGTATTTTTTAGTGTGGTTCACCTCAACTAACTTATACTTCTCATGTGTCCTTGTACCTTGTCGAGGATCGAACCACTCACACTTGAATAAAGTTGTTTTATAGCTCTTTTTTGCCCCAATATAAACCATTTCTATGACTTCTTGGAGGATGCCATAGTAATCATTTACAAGTACACCTTTCACACAAACACCTTAATTCATGTTGGACTTATTCTTGCCATAGTTCTATATGTGAAAATTATATCTTTTGATGCGATAATTTTTGAACTTTCGAACCCTATTTGATGGACCAAGTGCCAAAGAATAGATCACATCGTCATTAGTCCCCTTTTCCAATACCTATACCAATTATACACATGAACACTAGTAAAAATAACTTTCATGTGAAATGTGAAAAGTGTTTGAGAGCAAAATGTTATCAATTAGAATTTACATATTCTTTGAACCAACTAGAAAACTTATCTTCATATTTGTTCCACACTTCGTCAGTATTTTTTCAACCATATGCTATCATCATTTCTCCCTCAAATAAACTGTTATTTTCATTGGTTTAATATTTTAATATGGTAAACTGCTAGTTGTATATAGAATTCAAAGAAAGATAGTAGGGTATAGGATTACCGTTCATATGGTGTGAGCAACTCACAATTATTTAGGACATATCGATGTGCGACGTTGTAATCCTTTTTGTCAAGATAATGGAATTTACCTTTCGAAGAGCTATGGCTAACACTACATGAAAACATCTCCGGTAGGTTTGAGTCTAATTGCTCATCAGCACACGTATCAACCAATCCCAAATTACTTGCCTTCGTGTCAAAATCATTCTCAAAGTAAAAGGAGCAAAAATTGGAAATCTCTTCTGTAAGGTAAGCATTGCAAATGGATCCCTCAACTCGAGCTTTATTTAATTTCCCACTTTTTTCTTGAGGTGGTACAAAAACCTGGGAGATACCATTATCAATTACCATAAGTTTGTTTATGCGTAATTATTTTATAAGTGATATACAAAGAAATTATCAAAATTACCTCTCAAAAGGGTACATCCATCTGTATTGGACTGGCCCACCTACTCTTGCCTCATAAGGTAAATGAATAGGAAGATGTTCCATTGAGTTAAAAAAACTAGGTGGTAAGATTCTTTCAAGCTTACAAAGAATTTCTGGAATATTTTTCTCCAAACGAACCATGTCTTCAATTCGCAAAGTGGTGGAGCAAATATCTCTGAAAAATTGGCTCAATTCAGTCACAACATTCCACACATTGCTCGGCAAAAGATCTTTAAAAGCAATTGGAATTAATAGTTGCATAAAGACATGACAATCATGACTTTTCATGCCTGATAACTTATGTTCCTTTGTATCAACGCATCTCCCCAAATTAGATGCATATCCATTAGGGAACTTTAATTTCTTAACCCACATACAACTTTTGCTTTGTCTCTTGGCAGCACATAAGGAGGAACTGGCATCATCTCTTTGGACGTTCCATCACGAGACACACAAGCTTGAACTTCTAACTTTCGTCTTTTACAATAACGTTTTAAGTCCTTTCTTGCATTCATGTCATCCTTTGTCTTCCCCTTAACATTCATGATAGTGTGGAACAAGTTATCAAATACATTTTTTTCGATGTGCATGACATCAAGATTATGACGTATTAAGAGTTTACTCCAATAAGGTAACTCCCAAAATATACTCTGTTTGTACCAATTGTGCTTATCACCATAACCTTGTGGATGAAATTGCAAATTTCCACTTGAATACTCGCATGTTTTTGGCATAGAGGACACACGTTCCCAAACTTGCTGTCCATTTAATCTCGGTGGAGGTAAGGCACATCTGTCCTATTTTTGTAAAAACCACTTTTATTTTGTCGGAAAACATGATTATTAGGCAAGAATTGTCGATGGCAATCAAACTAAGTCTGCTTTCTACTATGACTCAATCTAAATGCTTTTGTATTCTCCATGCAATACGGACATGCCAATTTACTAGCACTAGCTGTGCTCCACCCAGATAACATACCATAAGCCGGAAAATCACTTATAGTCCAAAGTAAAGCAGCTTTCATCTGAAAAATTTTGTTTCCTTGAAACATCATAAGTTGGCACTCCTACCTCCCATAAGAGCTTCAACTCCTCAATAAGAGGTTGCAAGAAGACATCAAGATTTCCCTTAGGTTTCTTTGGACCCGGTATGATAAAGCTCACAAACATGAATGGTTTTTTCATACACAACGATGGTGGTAGATTGTATGGAGTTACAATGACAGGCCAACAAGAATATTGCTTCCCCGACTTTCCAAATGGTCAAAATCCATCGGTGCAAAGGCCAAGTCGGACATTTCACGACTCTCTAGAAAAATCTTGAAATGTTTTGTCAAAATGCGTCCATGCCTCTCCATCACGTGGATGTGACATTGAAGTGCTATTTCTACTATTATTTGCATGCCATCTCATTTGATCAGCTGTATGTTTTGTTGCATACAATCTTTGCAACCTAGGAGCAATTGGCAAATAAGTGAGAACACTTTTAGGACTTCTCTTACCATTTGCTCTTAAAGTCTTGTAGCGACGTTCTTTGCAAAAAGAACATTCTGTAAGATCTTTGCTTTCCTTCCAGAATAACATGCATCCATTTACACATACATCTATCTTATGATGTGGAAGTTCTAATCCGTCAAGCAATTTTCGAGTCCTATAAAAATTATCTGTCATTTTATTATCTTCTGGACACATATCTTTCATCAGAGATGTAACACTGTCAATGGCTCTATGAGGAATGTTGTATTCACACTTGATGTTTGTTACCTTTGTAGCAACTGATAACAAAGACATCTTACATCCATCATATAAAGGCTTTTCAGCTGTCGCCAACATGTCAAAGAACTTCTTTTGCTCAGGTAAAGGATCCTCTTCCACAACATGTTCCATATCATATTCTGGTCCAAATGCATCTATAACCATATCCTTATAACGATTAGATGCATCTCGACTAGAGGTGGACCCACTACTTAGAGATTCATCCCTAAAGTGTTCTTCTCCATGACATGTCCAGCGATAATAGTCTGGCTTAAACCCATTCTTGTACAGATGTAGCTTGATGGTTTCGGGATCTCGGTATGGTATATTTCGACATTTTGAACAAGGACATTTCATTAACCCATCAATCAAAACATTTTCTCGCTTACTAACAAAATCAATGAATTCATCGACTTTGTTAGCATAGATTAGGCTAAGAAATTTCCCGTCAAGTCTTTTATACATCCATTCGCGACTTGATGTCATGATACTGCCAACCAACTTGTATTAGTAGAATTATCATGAGATGTATAAGATAAACATATTACATATATAATCTTCAAAACATCGTTTTCTTGTTGTTAGTGGTGCCAACATTGCATATTGAAACATACCAATTTTAAGTAGCGGTGTGTTAAGTTTGACCTTAAAGCGTAGTTCAACTAGATTTGGATCGTATATGAGGATTTTTAGAAAAAAATATATAAATTTTGACCCCTTAAAGTAACAAATGTAGAAATACTTGCTTTAGGCCATCGTTCAATTGAAAATGAAATCCTAACTAGCTAGACTGTATTGAAGTTTGTGGAACAAACTTACTGTTTCTAGACAATTTAATCTAATTCACCTAAGTTAAAAGCTAGGTGATCAATAATATCAAAATTTATCCTTTAAAATTATTCTTAGTACAAAAGCTTTAATTTCTAATAGACATCAAAGAAATAATACATAGTAACTAATTATATGTTATTGTACTCCTATAGGTATACAAGTGATGAAGAAAAACAGACAAGGAAGAGTGTCATATGTCAATTATAACTAATTGTTAGGATCATTGGAGAAATTTACTTACTGTACTCCTATAGGTTTGATATTCATTAGTAACTCCCTGTATCCAGTGAAATAGAATAATAGATGAAAGAGATGGGCTTTTGGATTTATTATGCATCTTTACCCAAAACCTCAAAATTCTCAACATTAACTTCTAAATCCCTTACATCAAGCATACTACCTGCATAAAACCATCAAATTTGTTCACAATTTTCTAAACCAGCAAATTTTCTTAATTTCTAAATCCCTTCATTATCCCTTCAATCCCTTCATATCATCGGCAATTTAAAGTAGCCAAAACCAGTAAATTAGACGGAATTACACCAAAATTTACCCAGCAAGTAAATTAAAAAAAAAAACCCTGAAGAAAAAGATGCACCGACAATCACAAAAAGGAGAGAGGAGAAAAACCTGAATACACCGAGAATTGGAAGCGAAATTGACCGGCGACGCCGACGTGACCGGCAGCAGCGGCGTAGAAGTGCTGCCGATGAGAGAGAAACCCTTTGTTTTCTAGTGAAGTGAGAGTGGAGTGTTCGAATTTTTTTTTTGGGTAAAAAACCCTTTGTTTCTCCCAAAAAATTGTGTCGCCAAACAATTTTAGCGACTAGGAAGTCAACATGACTTGTGGCATTCAAATGTGGGGAGACCGTTTGCAACAGCTTAGTCGCCATTTTAGAGACCAAAATGAAATTCGTCTTCATTTTGGTTGCTAAATTCACCTTTTTTTGTAGTGTATAGTAAAGAAAGTTTGAGTCAAAATCCCTTGTGGTCAAGGTTTTTCCTCCTATTGGGCCTAGGAAGTTTTCCTTGTAAAAATCTCGTGTGTTTGTCTCTTTCTATTTTTAGTTTGTTTTAATTCCAATTCACACCCCTCTTGTAGTTGGTCTAGTGTTCATACTAGAATAACAATTGGTATCAGAGCCTAGTACCTCCAGAATCAGCTAACACTGAGGAGATTGTACCTAGAACAATGAACACTAGGGGAGAAAATCTTGATGAAGGGTATTCAACTCAACGCCCACCTATGTTCAATGGCAAACATTATCCATACTGGAAGAATCGTATGGAAATATTTATCAAAGCAGAGAATTAACAAGTATGGAAGGTAATTGAAATTGGTGACTTTGAAGTCACAGAGAAGAACGAGAAAGGGGAGCTAGTTCCTAAACCCCTTGCCGAGTTTGACAAAGAAGACTTCGACAAAATGGAGATGAACAACATGGCCAAGAAGCTACTCCATTGTGGTCTTGGTCCCCATGAATACAACCGAGTCATGTAATGCAAGACTGCTAAGCAAATGTGGGAACTCCTTCAAATCACTCATGAATGAACAAGCTAAGTGAAACGATCAAAGATCGATATGCTCATGCATAAGTATGAATTTTTTTACATGAAACCAAAGGAGCCTATTCAAGACATGCTCAATTGCTTCTCAAACATCATAAACGAACTTGAATCTTTGGGGAAGATAATCTCTCCAAAGGAATAAGGAGTCCACCACAAGATGAGAAATGGATGACCAAGACAACGACATTGTTAGAAACCAAGGACTTCACAACGTTCAACATTGAACAACTTACTGGTTCCTTGATGACCCATGAGTTACATCTAGAAACTCATGAAACTGAATCATCAAAGCCTAAGGCTCTGGCTCTCAAGTCAGAGGAACAAGAAGATTCAAAAAATGATGATGAAGAAGCTGCGATGATCGTAAGAAGATTCAAGAAATTCTTTAACAAGAATTACAAAGGAAAGGTCACAAAGAAACCAACGAAGCAAAGTTGCCATGAGTGTGGAGGCCTTGATCATTTCATCATGGAGTGTCGTCAATGGGATAACGAGAAAGAAAAAGGGAAGTACAAAGAGAAGGGCAAGGAACAACAAAAGTCTTTCTCGAGAAACGATATGAAGAGAGTCATGGTTGCAGCATGGGGAGAGTTTGACTCAGAGGAGGAGCAGGAACAAATTGAGCAAGAAACTGCCCATCTATGTCTCATGGCGAATCTCGAGGACAAAGTGGAATCATCAAACCCCAAGGTAAGTATTAATGCCATTGAAGAGGAACTTACAAAACTTAATAAAAGCCAATTACTAATATTTTTATTAGAAACCTTAGATGACTACAAGGAAGTCTGCGTAAAAAGTGATCAAGTAACAAATGCCTTCAGAGTCACTAAGAACCATTCTAATTGGCTTAACACATTAAAATGTGATACTGAAAAAAGATTCTTTGAACTTTTTGACAAAAGTAGAGTTTATCAAGAAGCGTTTGAAAAAGTAAAAAACGAGAATTATCTTTTGAATTTGGAATTGGCAGAATTGAAACTGTTTGTTCCTTCAGGAACAATCTCTTCAATTAATACCAGAAGCATTGCTGAAAATTTGAAAAATGATTATGAAAATGTTTTCCAAGAAAATCTAGTATTAAGGAAGAAACTGGAACCCTCAAGGAACAAGGTTCCTGAACCAGTCACATGGATGCAAAAGTATCAAAACAAAGGAAGAGATGGTCTCGGTTTCAATCACAAGAAGAAGAACAAAAAGAAAAAATTTGTTGATTTGCCAAGTAGTAAAATATGTTCTTACTGTGGGAACAGTGATCACATTGTGTCTGACTGTTCCACCAGAGAAGAACGTATTGAGAGGAACACGTACCTTGTGAAACAGGTTTGGAAAATTAAGAAAGACTCGAGTCCAACAAAGGAACCGAAGCTAAACTGGGTTCCTACCACTAACTAGTTTGCTATGGTACAGGCTGAGGTGAGGGGGAACAACCTGTGGTACCTCGATAACTCTTGTTCTAAGCACATGACAAGAGATAGATCCAAATTTCTCTCACTCTCAGTCTTCAATGGAGAAACTGTGACCTTTGGAGATAATCTTACAAGTAATATAGAAGCAGTTGGTAAGAGTCACATTCCATAGATAATGTATTTTGGTCGAGGGTTTAAAGCATAATTTACTTAGTATATCTCAGTTTTGCGATAAGGGAAATTCTGTGAAGTTTACTAATGAGTCTTGTGTAGTCAGCAATGAAAGTACAGGAACCAAGATCCATGAGGGAACGAGGAAAGGGAACACCTACATGGTCGACCTAAACCTTGTTCCTAGGAATAATCTCACATGCTTAAGTGTGATCGAAGCTGATCCTCTACTATGGCACAAACGTTGCGGTCATGCAACCCTGACCCTACTGCATAAACAAAGTAGGAAGGACTTGGTAGTTGGTTTACCAACAATTAAGTCTTTGAACCACGGTGTTTGTGATTCATGTGTTTAAGGCAAGCAAGTGAGATCCTCATTCAAATCTAAGAAAATGGAAAGCACACAAAGTCCATTGGAACTTCTTCACATGGACTTATGTGGCCCTGTACGCATCCAAAGTCGATCTGGTAAGAGATATGTATTGGTCATAGTAGATGATTTTTCAAGATACACATGGGTTATTTTTCTTCATAGTAAGAATGAGACGTTTGATGAATTTCTAACCTTTGCTACAAAGATTCAAAAAACAAGTGGTTTTAAATTAAAACATTTAAGATATGACCATGGTAAGGAGTTTGAAAACCCTAAGTTTGATGAATTTTGCAGCAATGAAGGGTTAAATCATAACTTTTCAGCTCCAAGGACACCACAACAGAATAGTGTAGTCGAAAGGAAGAACCGGACCCTTGAGGATATGGCAAGGACGATGATAATTGCAAGCGGTCTTTCGAAGAATTTTTGGGCTGAAGCAGTGAATACGGCATGCTACATCATCAATCGTTTCATGCTAAGGCCAATCACTATGAAGACACCTTACGAGCTCCTTAGAGGAAGAAAACCCAATATAGCTTACTTTCGTGTTTTTGGATGTAAATGCTTTGTACATAATAATGAAAAGGACAACTTAGGAAAATTCGATGCTAGAAGTGATGAGACTATTTTTCTAGGATATGCCTTAAGTAGTAAGGCTTATCGTGTTTACAATAAGCGAACAATGTGTGTTGAGGAAAATGTCCATGTTATATTTGATGAGACTAACTCCTTGGAGGAACAGAGTCATAATGATAACTTTGAAATTGGTTTGACTCGTCCTGATGAGTTTAATCATTGTGATGAGAAACTAACCCCAGCAGGAAAAGAGAAGAAGCAAGTTCCTGATCTAGATAACCCTGTGCCTGATCCTTACGAGGAAAAAGCAACAGGAGGAACTCAGGAAGATCAAGGAGCTCCTGAACATGAAGAAGATCAAGTGAATCAATAACCTCAAGAAACTCATGATGCAACTAGGAGATTTGATGCAAAGCCTTGGAAACACCAAAATTCTCATCCTTTAGAATTGATAATAAGTGACATTGAAAAGAGAACTCAAACGAGATCCCAGATGAAGAATTTTTTTGCCTTTCACGCTTTCTTATCTATGACATAGCCAAAGGACCATATGGAAGCGCTCAAAGAGGCTGATTGGATAAATGCTATGCATGATGAGCTAAATGAATTCCAGAGGAACAAGGTCTGGCACCTGGAGACTAAGCCAAAGAACTAGAAAGTTATCGGACTTAAATGGGTCTTTAGGAACAAGTTTGATGAGCATGGAACAGTGGTAAGGAACAAAGCCAGATTTGTAGCCAAAGGGTACAATCAACAAGAAGGTATTGATTTTTATGAAACCTTTGCTCCAGTTGCTAGGATTGATGCAATTAGAATTTTGATTGCCTTTGCTGCCTTTATGGGATTTATGTACCAAATGGACGTCAATTGTGCATTTCTAAATGGTTTTTTTTACTTGAAGACGTCTATGTGGAACAACCTCCTGGATTAGAAAATCCGGAACTTCCAAATCAAGTCTATAAGCTTGATAAAGCTCTTTATGGGTTGAAACAAGCTCCTAGATCTTGGTATGAAAGGTTGTCAAAATTCCTGCTTTCACATGATTTCATAAGAGGTAATGTTTATAGAACCTTGTTCCTTCGATCAAAAGGAACAGACATATTAGTAGTCCAGATTTATGTTGATGATATAATTTTTGGTGCTAGTAATAATCCTCTTTGAAAGGAGTTTGATGATCTTATGAGTAGTGAGTTCGAAATGAGTATGATGGGAGAGTTGAACTTCTTTTGGGATTGCAAATCAAGTAAACTGAAAGAGGAACAATGATCCATCAACAAAAATATGTCATGGAACTGCTAAAGAAATATGGAATGGAACAATCAAAAACCAATCACACTCCCATAGGAACAGGAACAAGGTAAGATGAAGATTCAAATGGTAAGTGTGTAAACGAGAAGCAATATCGAGGTATGATTGGTTCATTACTTTACTTAACAGCAAGTAGACCCGATATTTCTTTTAATGTTGGTTTATTTGCTCGATTCCAATCAAATCCCAAAGAATCTCACTTAACGACAGTTAAGAGAATTCTAAGCTATTTGAAGGGAAGCGATGACTTATGTTTGTTCTATCCTCGAAGTGATGTTTTTGACCTAGTAAGCTATTCGGATGCGGATTATGCTGGAGACCTGGATAATCGCAAGATCACATCAGGCATTATCCAGTACCTAGGAACAAGTTTGGTCTCTTGGAGCTCAAAGAAGAAAAATAATGTTGCCTTGTCCACTGCAGGGGCAGAGTATGTAGCTGCTGCTGCATGCTATTCCCAGGTCCTTTGGATCAAGCAACAGGTAAGAGACTTTGGCATTAAGTTTAAATGTGTTTCTATCTATTGCTATAATACTAGTGCAATTTGCATTTCTAAGGACCAAGTTCATCATTCAAGGGTCAAGTATATTCACATGAGGCATCATTTTCTTAAGGATAATGTAGAAAAAGGTCTTGTTAAAGTCGAATTTTGTCCAACAGAAAATCAAATAGCTAACATATTAACTAAACCACTTCCTAGAGAAAAGTTTGAGAAAATTCGCTTAGAGCTAGGGATGATTAGAATTCATTAAGTGTGCTATCTCAAATAAAACCCTTACTTACAAGATCACACTAAGTGGCCAGCAACATTTTGTGAGTTTATTCATACATTACACAGTCATTGTAAAGGACTCACATTAGTCTTCATAATACTCCCCTTATTGTCCATACAGTGTTGTTGAGCTAAACATGATGAGACTTGTGTAAATAAAGCTTGTACATGAAAAATGCATGAGTTCTTTATTCCTTTCTTTTATTTCTTTTCCCTTGTAAATATTTTTTTCCTTCCTCATAAATATTTATTTTTCTTGTAAATATTTATTCCACTTTTATTTTTCTATTTTTTTCATCTTTTATTTTCTCTCATCATTAGTTTTCACAAAAAATATCTCACTCTGATACAATGCAACGCATCACATAAGTCTAAGTTCAAAGCCAAAGTTAAAAAATACAATGGACTAAGAGGAGAGTGAAAAGCCGTCATTAATTCCTTCACAAAACCCCATAAATCTACCGCCACATAAAAACCCTGTCAAATCATTTCTCTTTTCACGACAAGTTTTACTTTTCACCAAAAACAATCAATCCTCAAAACTACTCATCTTCTTCATCCTTCTCAAAGCTTCATCAATGGCCCCAAAACGAAAAAACTATGAAGATACCAACCCCCATCAAAATTTCCCTGCTGAAAAATCTTCACCTTTGGTGGAATACGACGAGAGCGATCAAGAATCTTCAAATTCCAATCAAGAAACCCAGGATTCACTTGAGCAATCCTCTGGAAATGAAGAAATCTCACAAAAGAAAGAAGAGCATGTCAGCGAGGATGAAACAGAACAAGAAAATATCATCAATGTGCCGATAAAAAGGGGTAAGAAATCAAAATCCTCAAAATATATGATTGGGTTCTATGTTGATCTTGCATGGTGCAAGAAAGTCAAATGGGTAGAATTTCTTGACTTAGTTAAATTTCAGAAGTGGTCTAAAATTATTTGTTTTTGGATGAGGGTTTGTTTGAGGCTGAAATGGGTGAGTTCTGTTCAAAGTTTGAAAATTCTAATGGTATGTGCATGAGTGTTGTCAATAGCAAATTGGTGAAATTTACTGAAAAAATTCTAGGAGATTGGATGGATGTACCAACTGATGGGTACAAGACCTACATTAAGGGCAAGGTTCAATTGAATATAAATGGAATTTCAAATGATAAAGTCCTGTCATTTTTTGGTGGAAAGTCTACTGATTTTTCTCTTAACCAAAAAGACCTTTCACCTTTTCACAAATTCCTATTTCATCTTGTTTGGCGTTTTATCCTGCCCCGTACTTCTAAAAGAACCCAAGCAAATCTCATGGAGTTGTCCTTTATGTACTGTCTTGCCAACAACATCAAGATTAATTTTCCTTCCCTCATGATTACTCATTTGACCCATTGCATTACTCACAATAACCGAGTCAGCTATGGTAGTATTCTTACTTATATTTTCAAAAAGAGTAATGTTAAACTCCCTTCTAGCCCATCCTTTGAACTTGAACCTGAGAACTATTTGACCAAAGATACACTTGGATGGCTGAGTTTGAAGGTGCTGGGTGGTAAAGTGGTGTTCGATGTTGAAGAGCCTAAGGTTAAAAGTGAAGTAAGGGTTAAGAGGAAACCTATTGAGGAAGTGAGTGCTGGGGGAGCCAAGTCAGTGAGGAAGAGTAAGAGGTTGGCAGATACCAAGTCCTAAAGGAACAAGGATGATGATGATGCTGTCATGATTGACTTGGAGGGGGATCCAATTCCTACACGATCTACTTCCAAAGCTGTCGATTTTCCCTTGCTCTCTACTACTGGTCTTGTTGGTCTGCTCAAAGAAATTCAAGGGTGTCTGTCTCTTCTCCATTCAAGGGTCCAGGGGTTGGAAGCTAGGATACCTCGCATAGATGTTCAAAAGGAGCACCTTCTTGCTGTTGTGAAGAAAGGAGAAGCGGTTGTTCGTGAGAAGATTGACTCTGTTGTTTCCACCTATGTCATCCGTCCCAAGCCCTAATCCTGCCCTTTATCACTCTTCCTTTAATCTATTAAACAATATAACTTTTGGTTTTTGTAACTAAACATTGGTGCTCGTTGTTACTGTTGGTTTTTGGATG
Source organism: Beta lomatogona (assembly GCA_947646795.1). Taxonomy (NCBI): domain Eukaryota; kingdom Viridiplantae; phylum Streptophyta; class Magnoliopsida; order Caryophyllales; family Amaranthaceae; genus Beta; species Beta lomatogona. The sequence goes on along the minus strand of CANSNZ010000949.1, from coordinate 6,354,961 downwards.
TGTTAATCACATCGGTTTATTTTGGTTTATTTTTTGTTCTTCTTTTCTTTCTTTCTTATTCTTCTTATATTTGCTTTCCTTCTTCTTTTCATCTCTTGAACTCTGCTATTGCTCATACCTTGCTTGTTTGCATCTGTTTTGTCTTTATATGCTCATTTACATGTTGGATGGCTAGTATTATTAGATGCATGTTTGAGCTACTAAGCCTTGACATTGTTGTATATGATGCACTCTTAGAGTCCTGCTAGGTACTTAGTTGTTTTTTATGATGACAAAAGGGGGAAGTAGAGTGGCACATAAAAATTCAATTCTAGTCTTCTTAGTTTCTAGTCTTAGTTTCTAGGTGATGATTTTTGGATTTTCTTTACATTATCTTAAAACTGTTTTCTGCTAGGATAACTTAGATTTAGTATTTATTTTACTTTTTTAGTTTCTGTTAATTTTTTAGTCTTTTGTTAGTTTTGTTAGTTTTGCTTGTTTTCTTTTTAACGTCATTAGCTCTTGATTCTTTTGCTCTAATTATTTTATTTTTCTTATTTAGTATATTAGCTTTTGTTTATATTTTTATATGCCTTATATTTGCCATCATAAAAAAGGGGGAATATTGTTGTATTCCATGTTTTGATGATGCCAAATACTTAGGTTATAATATAGTTTTTATTTTGCGAAAAATATAAAATACCAAAAATAATGTAATGTTTATTTTTGCATTTATATCTTGTGGCAAAAGATTATTTATTTAATCTAAGTCAAGATATTATTTTAGGCACTTTGAATTTTTATTATAAAGATATGTTTGATATATCTAGTAACTTAGAATCTTTGGATAAAAGATTCTTAGTTATTAGATGGCTGTTGCTTTGCTTAATAATAGGTTGAAAAGTGCGTGGCATATTTTGTGGAACAACTTCCATGAAGCTAGCTAACTGTTCCAACAAACTCGCTGGAGATACTCCCACTAACGGATAGTGGAAGTTGGTTTATTTCCGTTGCAATGAACGTGGAGGAAGTGTAGCGAAAATTGAGCCATTATCTCCACATCACTACAAGCGAACATCATGGAGCACTTGGCGCATTATAATTCCAGAAGAAGAAGCTAAATAGCAGCAGCTATATAAGAGGAAGATTATTCGAAGAAAAATTTAACAACTTTCTTGAGCGAAAATTCATTATTACCTTAGAAAGTTTTCTTGTAATTTCCTCTCATATTCAACATACTTATTATTGTAATATTCATAGTGTTTGGGTGAGAGAAAATTCAGAGAATATCCTTGTAATCAAGAGAGAGAAAAAAAGAGAGAAAAGAGAATACTTCGAGTGAAGTCAAAGTGAGTGTCATCAGTTCAGGGGGAACTGAGTGACTGGGAACAAGTTCCTAGAGGAACAGAGAAGGTCCATTAATAGGTTGTAAAAAGATCGAGTCTTTTGGCCTATTATAGTTAGAGAGTTTGAGTCAAAATCCCTCATGGTCAAGGTTTCTCTTCCTATTGGGCCTAGGAAGTTTTCCTTGTAAAAATCTCGTATGTTTGTTTCTTTCTATTTTTTGTTTGTTTTAATTCCGCAATACAATTTGATAATTTCCCCTTAACTACAATTCACCCCCCTCTTGTAGTTGGTCTGGTGTTCATACTAGAATAACAAATATAAATCGAGTTCCAAATCGATTAAAATACAAATACAGTTTAGGATAAGAATAAACAGAGTTCGGTTCACAATGAAAAACTTAAATATAGTAAATTGATTATGAATTTTAATATATAGTTCGTAAAATTATAATTTTTGTACCATTGGAAAGTGTTTGAAAATTACTTTAAATCATGATCAAATTATATATATATTAAAGTAAGATATTAAAGGAAATATTGACTATACTAACGTATTAAATAACCTACTGCAATTGGAATTAGCGATTCAATTAGAATTATGGTTAAATTATTAAAGTAACCTAATACAATTGGAATAAGGAATTCAATTAGAATTAGGGTTGTTATAAGAGATTCAATTAGAATTAGGGTTGTTCTACAAACCCTATTCATGTTAGAATTAGAATAAAATTATAATTTTGTTCCATTGAAAAGTGTTTGAAAATTACTTTAAAATAATATTCGTTTATACTATATTTAAAATTTTATATTAAAGAAACATAGAAGGAAATATTGACTATACTAACGTATTAAAGTAACCTACTGCAATTGGAATTAGCGATTCAATTAGAATTAGGGTTAAAGTATTAAAGTAACCTACTGCAATTTGAATAAGGAATTCAATTAGAATTAGGGTTGTTCTACAAACCCTATTCATGTTAGAATTAGAATAAAATTATAATTTTTGTACCATTGGAAAGTGTTTGAAAATTACTTTAAAATAAGATCCATTTATACTATATTTTCAAAGTTATATATACTAAATTGTCAGTGGTCAACTTTGCACATTGAGTTTTATTCCCTATATTTTATTTCCACTTAAGCTAATTATGTGAACTACATAAATAAATTTTTAGCGGTCAGCTTTGCACAATCACATTAAATGAAAAAAGACAAATTAGCACTGTATCGGACATGGAAGGTATCGATACCACAATGTTCACATCATGGATCGCAGCTAATTCTCGGTATCCAGAGGCAGAAAGGATCACTTATGCTCGGATCCCAGACAAGTTCTTGTGGCATAGTGATACAAATGAGTAAAGACCTCGAAAACAGGGACAAAGCATCGGGAGGATGATATTTGCACACCTATGGCCCGCTATATGTGGCAGTGTCAAGGGTGACTTCGAGGGAGGGACTACGAATATTCATTGATAACCAGGGATCTGCTCCATCAAGCTATACAAGGACCATTGTCTATACGGAGATTCTTGACAACATACCTAGGGGCAACTAAATAGCTAATCAACTTTTTATCAAAATCTATTATATTGTTGTACAATGAAAAGTAAATTAAGGCAGAAAATCTCCATACAATCTATTTGATAGAGATAAATTTCATTCTCATGTGTTTTCTATAATTTTCTTAATATACTTATATTTTATAGGAATTGTATACACATTAAATACTCATATTTAAAATACAATTTGGCCAACACTATTTGAGCAAAATGACATAAACTTTAACATGTTTCCACTTGCAGACACTGTTTAGAATTATTTGAAAAAAAAACTATAAATGTAGCATTATTATATACCTAATAGTTTACACACAAATTCAATCAGTATAACACTACCAAAAAAAGGAAAAACAATCAAAAACAATATAAATTGAAAAGATCTCACCAATATTTCATACAACAACGCTAATATATAATCACTACTTGGAGATCAATAAGTTGATTGACAAGGAAGCTTAGCACTATATGTAATTGAGAGTTAATATAAAATCAATATACTTCGATGATTTTAGGTACAAATCGGAGATTGAAGATCAATTTTGAGGTTTAATAAAAACAGAGAATTAAGAGAGAGAAAGAAAATTACCTCTATTTCCATTTACCAAGTTCTATATTTTCACCTTGAGTTTTCTTCCGTATATTTTATTTTCACTTAAGCTAATTACGTGAACTACATATTATAGATTTTTAGCGGTCAGCTTCGCACATTGAGTTCTTCCCCAAGGTACGGTTTCTAATAAATATACTCATATTTTCTTTTCCTTTGATAAGAAACAAATGCTGCATCCTTCGTCTCCTCAAAATATGAATGTTGAATAAGATGGGACATGGTCAACATATAAGAAAGAGGGATGATATTGTTAATCACGTTGGTCTACTGAGGCTTCAAGGGCACCGTAGTAACATACCTTAGCAACATACCGTAGCAATATTACTAATCCTTCATAATTTCACAAATTATTTCATATTTATATGACAGGTGCTTTTATGAATGTAGCATTATTATATACCTAATAGTTTAAACACAAATTCAATCAGTAGAACACTAGCAAAAAAATAAAACGGAAAAACAATCAAAACCAATAAAAATTGAAAAGATCTCACCAATATTTCATACAACATACAACGCTAATAATCACTACTTGGAGATCAATAAGTTGATTGACAAGGAAGTTGAGCACTATGTAATTGAGAGTTAATTTAAAATCAGCATACTTCGATTGATTTCAGGTACAAATCGGAGATTGAAGACCAATTTTGAGGTTTAATAGAAACAAATAATTAAAAGAGAGAAAGAAAAGTACCTCTATTTCTTTACCAAGTTCTTATCTTCAATTAGAGGTCAAACCTCAGTACTAAAGCAAACAAAATAAAATAGAAAGCGTGTAAGCATCTCGCATCTACAATTATTAAAAGTTTAAAACACTTAATTGGACTTGGTGCACACTAATGTTGGAAGTTCATATTAAATTCATATAGTGAAGTGTGTTTTATACAGATATGGTGAACTTCTATACAATATACTGGATTTTATTAATGGAAAACATATAGTGAAATAATATGCAACATAGTGGAGGTTTTATTTTTAAAGTTTTAACATGCCGGAAGATGTAGGTTTTGTAATATATCGTGACATGTTCTTTAACATATAAATATATGTAGTTTCTGCATGATAGAGTGACTGTCTGAATCATATAGTGAGTTTCTGCATGATATAGTGGATTGTTCATAAATGATGTAGGACCTGCATAATATAGTATGTTTATGAATGATATAGTTAGTTTCTTCATGACATATAAATTACAAACCAATGTCAAAGATAATGACAAAATCATATTATAACTTTTAGTTGTTCTATATCAGATAAAAGTAACTGCCAAAAATAGGGGTGTAAATATTTAAAAACTCTACATCTTCTTCACGAAAAAGTGATTTCCTTCATGACATATAAATTAGAAACCAACGTCAAAGATAATGATAAAATCAGACTACCTCAGTTTCTTTTTAATAGTTACACTTTCACTTTTGACACTATTCACAAATTTCCCTTTGACTATCATTTGTGATTTATGGTTAAGAGAAAATATAGTCATGTGGGGTTTTGTTTGATTTGTCTCGATATGTACTTTTAGATTATCAACTTTTAGATTTTTTACAAATACAAAATTAGAGATATAAAGGCTCAAAGTAGTGCATCGGCATGCGTGAAAAGTGTAAGTGCAACTATTAAAAAGGAACGGAGGTAGTGTTATAACTTTTATTTGTTCTATGTCAGACGAAAATAACGGCAAAAAATAAGGGTGTAAATATTCAAAAACTCTACCTCTTCTTCACGAAAAAGCCCGGCCATTTGGCCGGGTCCCATACTAGTAACTAATACATAAAGCAGAGTACAAAAGCCAGCTCACGAGGTCGCGACATTTGGCGTTCTCATTGGACGCCATTTGTCGTGTTCATTAAGTGCCATGTCATATTTTTTTAATATAAATAGAGTTCTTAATTGATTAAAATACAAATAGATTTTAGGATAAAAAAAAAAAAACAGAGTTGGGTTCACAATGAAAAACGTAAATATACAAAATTGACTACAACTTTTAATATATAATTTGTAAAATTATAATTTTTGTACCATTGGAAAGTGTTTAAAAAGTACTTTAAAATAAGTTCCATTTATACTATATTTAAAATTTTATATTAAAGTAACATATAAAAGGAAATATTGACTATACTAACGTATTAAAGTAACCTACTGCAACTGGAATTAGTGATTCAATTAGAATTAGGGTTAAAGTATTAAAGTAACCTACTGCAATTGGAATAAGGGATTCAATTAGAATTAGGGTTGGTGGCGACATTTGGCGTCCTCATTGGACTCCATTTGTTGCGCTCATTAAGTGCCATGTCATAATTTTTTTGAATATAAATAAAGTTCTAAATTGATTACAATACAAATAGAGTTTAGGATAAGAATAAATAGAGTTGGGTTCACAATGAAAAACTTTAATATACTAAATTGATTATAACTTTTAACATATAGTTCGTAAAATTATAATTTTTGTACCATTGGAAAGTACTTTAAAATAAGATCCTTTTATAATATATTAAAATTTTATATTAAAGTAACATATAGTTTATGCATGATAGAGTGAATGTTTGAATCATACAGTGAGTTTCTGCATGATATAGTGAGTGTCGAAATGATATAGTGGATTGTTCAGAAATGAAGTAGTTTCTGCATGATATAGTATGTTTCTGAATGATATAGTGAGTTTCTTCATGACATATAAATTAGAAACCAACGTCAAAGATAATAACAAAATCATATTATAATTGTTTTATGTCAGACAAAAAATAACGGCCAAAGATAGGGGTGTAAATATTTAAAATCTCTACCTCTTCTTCATGAAAAAGCCCGGGCATTTGTCCGGGTCCCAATAGTAGTATATATATATAAAGGATTGACTTTTCGGGAGCATAGGAAGCTCCTTAAGATTTCTAGGCCATAGATTTAAATACATATAGGAGTTTTAGATAAGCAAAAATTAGATTTTGTTTTAAATAAACAACCTAAATTATTATACTATGTAAATTGTATATAACTTTGTATACGTAATTCGAAATATTATAATATTCGGACCATTGGAGAGTGCTCGAAATATGCTTCGAAATAAGATCCATTTACAATATAGTTATACAACTTATGGAATAGAGTGTGCCACGTAGGATTGTCATGTCCTTAATTTTAATTTCAAATCTTTAAAAAAGTAGAGTTCTACGTATATTTAAATACATAAAAGTAGTTTTTGGATAAGAGTAAATTAGAGTTTGATTTTGAATAAACAACCAAAATTATTATATTATGTAAATTGAATATAACTTTTGCTACATAATTCAAAACATTATATTTTTGTACCACTGGAGAGTGCATAAAATATGCTTCAAAATAAGATTCATTTATAATATAGTTTTACAACTCATGAAAAGATATTTAATTAGATGAATTGTAACGAATTATTTAGTATTTCTTTTAGATAATTATAATAGCTACTATATGTGATTTTTTTTACAGGTACTATATGTGATTATAGCATTTGATCATAGGTTCAATTCGAAACCTCAACCTTACTCAACTGAACCAAAACAATTTAGTATTGCAACAAAATTCATTAAGGAAACTTTGTTGTTACACTAAAAAATAAAATCTATAGTGATAAATTTACATATATATTAGAGTTTTGGATGATGAAAAAATTAAAGTTTGATTTTAAAAAGCAACCTTAGAATATTATAGAGAGCTCCACCTAAGCATGTCATGTCTTTCTTTTTGAATTTTTTAAAAAAAGCATTTAACATAGATATACATACATATAAGGTGTTTTTGATAAATGAAGATTAGAGTATGATTTTGAATAAACAACCTAAATTATTATACTATGTAAATTGAATATAACTTTTGCTACATAATTCGCAATATTATTATAATTTTATACCATCGGAGAGTGCTTGAAATATTCTTCGAGATGATGGTCATACACAATACTATAGTTTTACAACTTATGAAAATATATTCATTTAGATGAACAATAATGTATTATTTATTCTTTCTTCTAAATACATATAAAAGTAACTATAAAAATAGCGTATTATATGTGATAATAGCAATTATGTCTTTCAAAATCATACTTTTAAAAATTGGTTTATATAAAGATAAAAAAAAATACATATCTATAGTTTTGTATAGTAAAAATTTAAAGTTAAATTTTCACTAAACAACCTAAATATATTAAACAATAAAAATTTGTATTTTTTTCCTACATAATTCGAAAAATCAGAACTTTTACATCATCGAAACCATGTAAGAAGAGTATGAATTTAATCAAATAAGAGGTACTACATTATTATGATAAGAATAGAAGTTTTAGAATTAGTAAGAGAAAATGGAGTTTGATTTCCACCAAAATTATCAAAAAATAAAAAATACAATTGGGTATGCTACATATACACAATTTTATCATAATTGAATTGAGCTTGAGATTTGCATCAAAACAATAATAATTAATTAGCAATATAATTATATGAATATTATAATTAATACAATCATGATCAAATATCTATCTATCTAATTTATTTTATTTATTACCGCAAGGCCATAAAAAAAATAACCGTGCATCGCACGGGCTTCAAAATCTAGTGATTTAATATTTGTAGCAAAATATATGTATATTTGTATGACTAACCTATATATATATATATATATATATATATATATATATATATATATATATATATATATATATATATATATATATATATATATATATAAATTTTTTTTTTTTTTTTTTTGCTACATATACACAATTTTATTATAATGAAATTGAGCTTGAGATTTGCATCAAAACAATAATAATTAATTAGCAATATAATTATATGAATATTATAATTAATACAATCATGATCAAATATGTATCTATCTAATTCGCAAGGCCATAAAAAAATAATTGTGCATCGCACGGGCTTCAAAATCTAGTGATTTAATATTTGTAGCAAAATATATGATATTTTGCTTGTATATTTGTATGTCTAACCTATATATATATATATATATATATATATATATATATATATATATATATATATATATATATTTCATCATTTTTCTAATATATGTAACAATATTTGACACATTGCTCGTACATTTGCATGTGTAAGGCTACTTCACTATATAACTTGATAAATGTAGGTCATCAAAGAACAAAACACCAACCTTGATTTCTCTACTCGTTCCAAAATTATTAAAACAGTTTTACTTTTGCATTATTTATATGCGTCACTTTGAACATATCTTAGTTACGTACTAATATATAACAATGAAAGTTAGTATACGACATATTTGTGGATTTTCTTCAAAGTATATGTAATATCATATTTTTATCACTCTTACTAATAGATTATTAAAGGTATATTAATCGTCGTTAAAGTTGTGCATCAATAAATTTACGTCAAAGTCATACTGCTGCAATTATTTTGGGATGGATGAAGTATATTTGAAACCAAGCCAATCTTCTTTTATAATTGTTGATACTAAATAATGAACAAGTGACACCCGAGTGCTGTAGGATTAGAGTGATTTGGGGATGTACCCTTATCTTGAAGCTAAGGTTATTGATGTTTGAATAAGGACTCCTCACAAATCTAAGACTAAATCTTATAAAATTAGACATGATTTGTGTTGGAACACAAGGTGACACTCAAAAAAGGGGGGAGTTGAATTGAGTGGCAAAAACTAATTGATTTTCGTAAAAACATTCTTATAGCATAGTGTCGTGCACTGTGTTATTCACTCGTAAACTCTCCGATTGATGTTTTTGCTCGAACGAAATTGTATCAAACAATAAAACAATGAAATCCAATAATAAGACACAGGAATTTAACGTGGTTCAATCTCACCTCTGAGATCTACGTCCACACAAACTACTCTTTTATTATTTGAATCGTACAATACTAAACCCTTGATACAATTCGATTCCCCCACTACTAACTCTAGTAGTGCTCCCCAACACTTAACCCTAAGTGTTGTTACTCTCTATAATATAAGAATTACAGAAAGAAAGATTCCTCAAAAGCGTGCTTCTTATCAAGCAAATAGAGGATCGTTACAAACTTTGTTTAGAAACCTTAACTTACTAGACCTCTGTGCCGTACACTGTGCTGTCGAAGTCCGTTTTCAGCTCTAAAATCTTATTCTCACCAAATCTGGAAACGTGGTTTGCTATAATGATTTCTATCCCTTATATAATTCAATCAACTGAATAAGAATCCTTCTCCAAGATGTATTATCTTTTTGAACAATTTTTATTCCTAAAATAAAGCGATAGAATTCTTTGCCTATTCAAAATCCAATTTTATCTTTTATAAAAACTGCTTTTTTGTTTTCCTTATAAGATAAGGATTCCTCCATATCTTATGCCAACTATTAATCAGATTTTAAATCAATTTTTATCCAAAAAACTTTATCAAAATTGTTTTCATTAAAAATCAGTTTTTCTTTTTACAAAACTTTTTATCCGAAAATCTTTACAATAAATATTTTCCTTTCAAAACTAATTTTCGAAATTAAAAACTCCCTTTTTTATATTCTTTAAATATAGACACATGAAATTAATATAATTACCTATTTTCTTAACTCTAAGAAAATAGTTAACCATCCTAATTTCATATTTCTAATTTAGTACAAAGTTCCAATACGTTAATTACATTGCATAAACATGACTAAGAACATAACTAAACCTAAGCTTCCATATCTTCAAGTTCTTGATCTTTCATGAACATCCAATTTTGATAGCTTTCTTAGATTACTGTTACATACATACATATTATAGCATAAAGCGTTTATCATCATCAAAATAACATTGAGTTAGAGTCACAACAAATTCCCCCTTTTTGATGATGACAAACAAATAATACTTCCCCCTCAAAATATGCACCATTAATCACATTAGGGAAAAATAACTCAACATCGTTCACAAGTAACATGGTAACCAAGATAACCAATTCATTAGTCTAAGTATTATACCCATCTTCCCCTTTTTGGCATTATCAAAAAGGAGAGCATCAACATGTTTAGCGAGTCAAAGTGAGATATAGTCAGCAAAATAATGCAAGTAGCTCAAGCAATAAATACTAAGGATGCTGGTGCTATGTCATAATCCAACTCACAATCCAAAGTCATTAAGCAAAAAATAATCAAACTCACAATCTGAAATTATGAAGCAAGAAATAATCATGAAGGATCATGGCTGATAGCTAAGAAAGTAAGATAAAGAAAAGTAATACAAGCTTGAAGATTTGAAATGACAATTGGCTCAACAAGTGCTTAAACCTTTCTTTTCAAATTTTCCACCTCCGCAAATAAACATCATAGGACTTTTTTCACTGTGGTACTGTGTGTGTTTCTGTGCCACTGAACAATCTATTCCCTTCCAAATATAACTAATCTTCGGATATACAGGAATCCAAAATGATAATCTTTATAACTTTGATAATTTTCTTCACTTTTAAATTGAACTCTAGGACTTATCTAAAATAAGTGTCTTACTCTCCTTTTTTTTTTTATGAAGGAGAAGCAGACCATACAATATTATTAGAGTCAATCAATAAGAGATCAAAGATAATAAGTTAATTCGGACCTCATTTTCTTTTTGATGCATCTCCTAGCACTGTGCCTTGCACAGTGTGAATCAGTATTTTTCATTCTTTCACGTATTTGTGTTTCATTCCAACCTTTTCATGTTCCCCCTTAACTGATGCGTCTTTTTCTTCCATCATCTTATCAAGATGTTCTTGCCCCAAAAATTATCATTAATCAAGATTAAAAGCACTTGTTGAACTTTGGATCAATGGGTGAGGAAAAGAAGGAATATAATAGGGAAATGAAGATGAGGAGAGACATATGAAAGAAAAAAATAATGAGGCACAAATGTCAAACTCATAAATGAAAAATCAGAATATCGGGCTAAAGATCAAGCTTGCTATAGGAGAAAGAATTAACAATTCATAGCTCAATAATTCGGCAACTTAGGATTATAAAAGCTCATTAGTTCGGCAACTTAGGATCATGACATTACAGCATCATTAGACCATTACGAGTCCTTTTTATATCAAGTAGACCTTTACTCACAAAGCTTCACAAAGACATGCATCAACACTCTAATTAACATATTTAAAGGAGGACAACAAGCATAATACTCAACTAATTTCCAGAAATTAATCCCAAAGCCATAAATTATCTTGTAAAATATTCATGCATGAAATTCAACAAAATTACCTAGATCGCACAATTGGGATATGCTTAATAAATATTTTTTTTCAAACCACTTACCAACATCACATTCTCTATGGAGTGTGTTAGGGATTTGCCAACATTTGTTAATACCAAATATTTCTCCCTTTTTGTTGTCACCAAATGTAACACACCCTCCATGGTGGGCTACTAGTGAGAGGCATTGAGTTTTATCACCAGTCATGTGTCTTGAGCAGCCACTGTCGAGATACCATAGGCTGCTTCCTCTCACGTTTGCCTGCAAAAAGATCACTTGTTAGTTTTAGGAACCCAAATATGTTTGGGTCCCTTTTTCTTTCGTTGAGCTTCTAACAAGTCTTTTCTAACCCATATTTGAGTTACATACTTTACATTTTTCGCAACACTTTTTTTCTTAACATTACAGTTATCCATAAGGTGTCCATTCTTTCCACAGAAGTTGCAAATCAAATATTCAGGTAGATCGACATATTTTCTTTTACGAAAGTCTCTTTCAAAAATTTTGGCATAGTGCCTTACACTGTGTCTATGGTCTGTATATCCTAAACCAATTCTGTTTCGATTGTTAGTTGTACTAGACAAATAATCGAGAGCTTTTTGACCATACGACCACTTTTCATACATTTTTGGAGCAATAGTCAATTGTGATTCCAAGAATTCAACAGAAGTATTTAGATCACTATTTCTTTTTCTCGAAATTTCTAATTCTCCTTTAACTTTATCAAGTTCTTCACTTATCTTAGCATCACTAGGCAGCATTAGTGGAACAATTCTTGATTTCTGTCTTGAATTCTTTAGTTCAACTAACTCATCATTTAGCGATTCAATTTGCTTTTCAAGACTCGATTTTTCAGCTTCTAACACTGTGTATGGCACTGTGTCATTTACGATTTCGTTAGCAAGAGACTTTTTGTATCTTAGAGCGTTTAACTCAACATTTTTCTCTTCAATGGTTTTTTTAAGCTCATCAAACTTTTTTATCAGTTCCTTACAGTCCTTTAATAAATCCTTATATTTTACAATTCCAACCCAATCTTTTGCTTAGTTAACTTTTTTCTTTTTCATGATTGAAAAATCATCATTTAATTTCTTGACAATCATCAATGATATTTCCAAGCAAAGTAACACGTTGGTTTTTTGAAAGAAGATATATTGACGGCTTTAAAGAAAGAAGACTTACCTCACTATCTTTAGTTTCATCTTGGGAGTTTGAACTTTTCGCCATTAGACACAAGTGAGAGTCGTCCTGGCACTGTGCCCTTCTCTATGATGTCTGTACAGCATTCAGACATAATTTTTCTTCATGGCGTTGTGCCTCTGACTGTTCTTCATCGGAATCCGAATCTCCTTAAACGGCAGCTATCATTGCTCTCTTGAATTCTTTCTTGGATGGCTCCCCTTTTTCCTTGGGTTTTTCATCATCCCATAGGGGACATTCTTTAATCCTGTGATTTAACTCTCCACACTTGAAACAACCCGAATTAGTAGCACTTTTCTTAAAGTTAGAGGTAGTGCTCTTACCTTTGAAATTTTCATCTTTTCTAGGATTGTTGTTTTTGTTCTTTTTGAGAAAATTTTTAAATCTCCTAGTAAGAAAATCAATATCATCATCACTATCACTATTTTCAATTTCCAATTCAGTTCTCAAGGCTATACCTTTACTTTTTGGTTCATTAGTTTTAGAATCTAAGACAAGTTCATGAGTTATTAATGATCCAATAAGTTGTTCTAGTGAAAGTTTAGTCAAATCTTTAGCTTCTTGAATAGCGGTTATTTTTGGGAGCCATCGATTTGTTAAATTTCTTAACACCTTTCGCACTAAATCTTCAGAAGTATATGTTTTGCCTAGAGAACGTAATTCATTAGTGAATAGTGTAAATCTAGTGAACCTCTCTTTAATAGATTCGTCCTTATTCATAGTAAACAATTCATATTGTTGGACAAAGCAAATCTATTCTAGATTGTTTTACGTCATTCGTACCTTCGTGGGCCAACTCTAGCATGTCCCATATTTTTTTTACTGTAGCACAAGCCGAGATCCTTGAGTATTCATCAGGTTCAATTCCATATTGGAGAATACTCGTAGTTTTGAATTTTTTTTCGGTTTTTGCATAATCGACCGAACCATAGTCATCTTCATCCTTGTCTACCATCTTTCCTTCAGCAATTTTTGGGTTGGATAAGGATTGGTCCTTTTCTTATGACTTTCCAGCATTCATAGTCCAATCCTTGGATGTAGATCCTCATCCTTGCCTTCCACCATCCGTAGTTTTTTCCATTGAAAATTGGACACTTTTTGTGTCTATTTCGAGAGTCATCTTGCATGTTCATGACTTCTATTCTCTATGGATGAGCCTTTCGAGAATAGCCCTCTCTTATACCACTTGTTGGAACACAAGGTGACACTCAAGAAAGGGGGGGTTAAATTGAGTGGCATAAACTAATCGATTTTGGCAAAAATACTCTTATAGCACAGTGCCATGCACTGTGTTATTCACTCGCAAACTCTCCGATTGATGTTTTTGCTCGAACAAAATTGTATCAAACAATAACACAATGAAATCAAATAATAAGACACAGGAATTTAACGTGGTTCAATCTCACCTCTGAGATCTACGTCCACACAAACTACTCTTTTATTATTTGAATCGTAAAATACTAAACCATTGATACAATTCGATTCCCCCACTACTAACTCTAGTAGTGCTCCCCAACACTTAACCATAAGTGTTGCTACTCTCTATGATATAAGAATTACAGAAAGAAAGATTCCTCAAAAGCGTGCTTCTTATTCAAGCAAATAGAGGATCGTTACAAACTTTGTTTAGAAACCTTAACTTACTAGAACTCTGTGCCGTACACTGTGCTGTGGGAGTCCGTTTTCAGCTCTCAAAATCTTATTCTCACCAAATCTGAAAACGCGGTTTGATATAATGATTTCTATCCCTTATATAATTCAATCAACTGAATGAGAATCCTTCTCCAAGATGTATTATCTTTTTGAACAATTTTTATTCCTAAAATAAAGGGATGGAATTCTTTTCCTATTCAAAATCCAATTTTATCTTTTATAAAAACTGATTTTTTCTTTTCCTTATAAGATAAGGATTTCTCCATATCTTATGCCAACTATTAATTAGATTTTAAATCAATTTTTATCCAAAAATCTTTATCAAAATTGTTTTCTTTAAAAATCAGTTTTTCTTTTTACAAAACTTATTATCCGAAAATCTTTACAATAAATATTTTCCTTTCAAAACTAATTTTCGAAATTAAAAACTCCCCTTTTTATATTCTTTAAATATAGACACATTAAATTAATATAATTACCTATTTTCTTAACTCTAAGAAAATAGTTAACCATCCTAATTTCATATTTCTAATTTAGCACAAAGTTCCAAAACGTTAATTACATTGCATAAACATGACTAAGAACATAACTAGACCTAGGATTCCATATCTTCAAGTTCTTTATCTTTCATGAACAACCAATCTTGATAGCTTTCTTAGATCACTGTTACATACATAAATGTTATAGCATAAAGCGTTTATCATCATCAAAACAACATTGACTTAGAGTCACAACAATTTGTCACACGCCGTGTTTTAATTTTACTCCTATTTTTCGCGTTTGATTACCTTAAATTAATATTCTTCATTAAAACTAAATATTTTATTATTAAAAATATTGTGGGCCGCTTGAAATTTATGTATGTTAGTATAATATATCATGTTGTGTCATATATATAGTTTGGTGGTGATATTTATTTAAGGATTATAGTATTATGTTATTTTATTTAAGTGGTTAGGATTTATTATATAGTGATATTTGTAGTCTTTTTTGGACTGTCACGAGCGACGAAATAAATCCACCACTTTGTATTAAGAGCTGGCCGAAAATCAGCAATTGAGGGGAAGGAATTTGAAGTGTTTGAAGCACCTAATGACATACTTTGGCTATCGTGTAACCCCCCCCCTTTTTAATCCTATCAATAACCACAATAACACCTCCTTAATTCCCCTTGAAAAATCTGATTATAATCTGAAAATTTTAGCCTTGCTTCCCATCATTTCACATACCACCTTCAAACTATTGTGAGGAATTTTTATTTTCACTTCTTCATCTAAAAAGTTCAATACTTACTTCCTTGTTGTTTGTCACCTTTCGGCTCCGTTTGGTTGGGTGTAAAACGTTTTCAGTGTAAAATGATTTCCATGGAAAACAATTTACAATGGAAAACACAATTCGAAAATTAGTTTTCCGTTGTTTGGTTCCATGTAAGAAAAATGATGAAAAGAAAGGAAAATGAAAGGGAAAGTAAGGAGGTAGTGAGAAGAGTGTACAAGAGAGATAAATAAAAGGAAGGAAAACAGTTTTCCCTTCATTTTGAAGGAAAAATGGTTTTCCATCACTAGGAGAGCAATTTTACTCCTAGGGAAAATGATTTTACACTCCTTTGCAAACCAAACAATGTAAAATTGGACATAGAGGAAAACAGTTTTCCAAGAAAATGTTTTACGACTTACCAAACAGAGCCTTAATCTTCTATTAATCGTTAATCTTGGTGCGTTAGGAAGCGAAGTAGAGGACGATCATATCACGCATGAAAAGCATGTGTAGTTCATTGTAGTACTGCACTTCACCCAACGATCCAGCGGGTAACTAACGTCTTCCTATAACGGTTAAAATTCACGTTAGAATTACATGGGTTATAGTGGTTAAGTGAGTTAGTTTCTTGTAGGATTTTTGGGTATAATTTTTTTTATTGATTATACTTTTGAGTAAGATTATGTAAATCATGTACTGGCTGTATGAGTTTGGAGTATATAGATTCTGATTATATTTGCAAATATAATGTGGCTATGTTCTTGAAGTGTAAGTTAGGATATTACTGTTTTCCTTGTTACTACAAGGGTTATTGTTGTGAATTGTTTCTTCTTGTGAGTAAAATGATGCTTATATAACATGTGAAATCATGAGTAGTGTTGGTAATATGTGATATTAGTATTGTCATTGAATTGTTAGAGACGTTGGGTTTATATATTATCGTGAAAGAATGAAAAGGAAGTAAGAGAAGTTGGACCGTGGGATCAAATTAGCATCGTGGAGCGCACGCTCCTGCACTGAGCGCACACTCTGGCCAGGAGCGCATTGTCACGTACCGACTCTTCCCTAGTCGCTATACGTGGCCCACTTGCTTCACAGTCCCGTCGGAAGGCAAGTCAAGGCACCCGACTGCTTGGCTTGGCTAGCTTGGCTAAGCTAAATGTGCTAGAGAGAGAATTTATAAGAATGCTCTTATATTGCTAGAGAGAGAATTTATAAGAATGCTCTTATATTGCTTGAGAGAGAATACAAGTGTTGGATGATATGTACAAATGAAGAGGGGATGCCTATTCATAGCCCTCCATCCTACCTTGCCCCTAATTCTAGAAAGTTCCGCACCTCCTCAATGGGAGGGTTCTAGACACATGCTGTCCTAGTACGATCTAGACACTCTACAATGTCTATGTACAGCAAGGAAGACTCTAGATACATTCTAGAAGTCCCTAGCCTAGAAGCTTACCTCCAAGGAGCATGCTAGGCCCTTCTAGAAGCTTCCATGCATTCCCGTAAAATGGCCGTGCACCATAACCTGATTCTGGGCCTCAAATCCAAAATATGGCTTGACCATTATCTTCATTGGCCCAGAATATGGCGGACCCCAAAATTTGAGCCCATTTGGAGCTCGTTTGGCCCACCAGATGCCTCGTGCCATTTCTGCCTTCGTTGGGCCAGCGCAGGGCGCCCAGCCCACTGCTTGCTGCCCATCGATGTTGTGGGCCGTGGCATGCCACCCGTCACATTCTCCCCCACCCGAATTCTTGACGACCTCGTCAAGATCGATCCTCGGACAAGTCCCGTCTGCCCGCGTCTCGTGCTTGTTGCCTTTTCCCCTTGGCTAGAACCTGACGTCCGTTGCATGTGGCTCTCATGCTTCGCCTTGTTGCTCGTCCTACGGAGCTTGTTTCGATGCCGACCCCTCGACATCGAGGTTTCGGTCCGTCCCTGGATCGACCTTGGACGCTCATCCCTTGGCGCCCATGTTGCCTTCAAGGAAGAGATTCTCACACCCACTTCCTTGCCCTGTGCGAGACTAATCTCATACTCGCACCCCTTGCTTGTGATGGTTAGTACACCATCGCCCAGCTTTATCGGCATGACCGAGTCCAAGAACTCCATGCCCAGCACTATGGACTCGTCATCCATGTCGACTACCAAGAAGTCGACTTTTCCTCCCCACTTCCCCAAGCGGACAGGAACATTCCACGCTCTCCCATACACTGGCGTGGCTCCCGAGGTGATGGCCTTCATCTCGCCATCCACCTTGGTGAACTTCACACCTAGGTTCTTGGCTTCCCGCAGCGCAAGAAAATTGTGCGTCGCCCCCGTGTCGACAAGCACCCTAGTGTGAACCTCATTCACCGACCCATTTACGACCATCAAGCTGCCTCCTTGCTTGATGCTCGTCCCTTGCGTTGTCGTGGATGCCTCTCTCTTCGGCTCCTCTTAGGCCCTTCTAGAAGCTACCATGCATTCCCGTAAAATGGCCGTGCACCATCACCTGATTCTAGGCCTCAAATCCAAAATTTGGCTCGACCATTATCTTCATTGGCCCAAAATATGGCGGACCCCAAAATTTGAGCCCATTTGGAGCTCGTTTGGCCCACCAGATGCCTCGTGCCATTTCTGCCTTCGTTGGGCTAGCGCAGGGCGCCCAGCCCACTGCTTGCTGCCCAGCGATGTTGTGGGCCGTGGAATGCCACCCGTGGCAGCATGCTCACTTATGCATGTTTGTTTGTCAGTTTCGTCGCGAGTCGTGTTATGTTAGTATGATGGTTGATGCGTGTCTTCTACTTAGTTCATTCTTGTTGTTATTTATATAATTCCAGTTTTATCATGTTGTAGATGTCGTATTTCTTGTTGACGCCAAGATTATTTTTGGTGTGTTGTCGTGAAGCAACGAATTATAGATGTATTGTTCCTTGTGTGGCTGAAAATAATCTCTATGAATTGAGGACACTAGAGCATGTGGAATGTTTTTCTTCTTTGTTGCTGTTTTGGTAAGGTATTGTAAGTTGAGATTTGAGATGACTTGTTTCTTATGGTTGTTTTGGACTATGAAACTTTATATTGATTTTCGGAATGATTTATCCTACATTATTATTATTATTATTGTTGTTGTTGTTGTTGTTGTTGTTGTTGTTGTTGTTGTTATGATAATTATTATTATTATTTTGATGATGTTGTTAAGAAGAATGATTGAATGAGTTTATTGGGTTGCGATCCAGAATTCTCTGCAGAATTAGGTGCAAGACTTTAGGGGCATCCTTGTTTTTTTATGAATTATGGATGATTATGGAAGCATATATTGTTTTACTGTTTTGTTTCAGTATAAGATAGCCGGTGGGATAGACTTAGTTCCCTATGAAGAACATGCTACCACCTAGGTTACAATTTAGGGGTAAACCTTGGCTATGTTGTCGTCTGAGAGGACAGGAAATATTGAACTAAGTGCTATCCTGCATCGGGAGTATAGTCGTTCTTAGACACATACAGTTTGGAACGTAAGCCCATATACTGTTTTGGAGGTTGGGATTTGATATATCCATAGGAAGTGGGATGTGATCCACTAGCGTTATGTTCTTACTCAAACTATGAAATCTATTTTCGAAATGATAAATTTCCTTTGATGATGATGATAATGTGATTATGTATATTCTCTTATTAATATGTTTAACTCTTTTAATTGCCCAGTTTTATGAATTTATCATGTTTAAACGTGATATAACATTGTATTTGTTATTGATTTCTATGGCTTATTTAAGTGATTCCTGATTCGGTTGGGACAATTGTTAGTTACTCCCGACTAACTGTGGAATATTTGCTGTTTACCATTTGAAGGCTAGGTTGGTTACCATTTGGGCGCGGGAAGTGAGAATAGGGAGCTTGTCCATGTTTATTGTTTTAGTTTTGGTAGATGACATCTATAAGGATTATAGGTAGTGGCGGATCTAGGATTTTCAAATCGGGGTTACTGTAAATAAATTTGGTCACAATATTTAAAGGTCAAATGCTAACTGGTGTCTTGGGACGCTGAATAAGAAACTTATATTTATATATTATTTTCACAAAGTGCTTTTTGTTTAAATGATTTTTGTATTAAAATAAGTTTCTTATCAACACCCCGGGCACCCTTTAGCAGGATCGTATTTAAAAATATTCTATGTTCAAAATATTACAACCTAAAACATTATTCAAAATTTAAGGTCATAAATCCCAAAATGTGAAAATAAATAAATGTTCCAAATATAATTGTACTCTCTTCCAAAAATACGCCGTCCATTAAAGATGTTCAGCAAGTCAAATCCTATTCTTCTACAGTAAATTTTGTTGTTTGTTGATGTGATTCCTGACGTATTTGAGTACAAATAAATACTATACTTAAACACTCCACGCCTCCCTTTACTTGGTTTCATTTCTTCAAGGTTTTATACTTTTTCTCTCTCTTTAGTCTTTATTTCTTACTTGTTTAACCTTTTTCTACTAAAATTATCACATTTTTTCCCACTTTGGGGTACTGCACTACCCCAAATATTCCTTCTAAATCCGCCAGTGATTATAGGAGGTCTTTTAACCTCATAAGTGTTAAGTAGTTTTGGTTTGGTTTTGGTGGCTGTTTTTGCCATGTGGGATTTTGATATTATGTTGTATGTTTTGGATTGTTAGATGTTTCCATCTTTTGGATGACTATTTTGACTTGAGGATATTAACTTTATATTTATAATAATGATTAGTTGAACCTTTAAAGTGACATTTCCGTCTCGGCAATATTTTCACTATAGTTTATTTTACAAGTTTTTGTCAGAAACAACCTTTTACAACCACTCTTTTGCGAAAAACAACCTTTTAAATGTTTTTTTGCAACTTACAACCTTTTTTGAAACTTTTTTGCGAAATGAAACCTTTTCTGGAATTCCCTCATTGACCGTTAAATTTTGTGCGTTGACCGTCAGTTGCACCCTCCAATCTCTCTCCTCACCCCATCTCCCTCCCTGAACACCAACCCCAGCCACCACTCTCCTTCATCCTCCTTGCAACCACCACTCAAACTTTCCCTAAATCACCACCCCCACCACCCCAACCTCCACTGTCCTTCCTCCCCACCATCCCGACGAAACCCCCCCACCACCCCGCCGAAACCCCCTCCCCCAACCCCATCGATTTTCATCCCCTCTCTCTCCTCTTCATCCTATTCTCTCTCCTGCGCTTTTTATCAACTTCTCCTTTTCATCCACTCAATTTTGTCTCGGAGAAAACCGTTTTGAATAACCCCCTACCCCCGTCGGATTTTGGCAGCCAAAAAATGGATTCCCTCATCTGACAGAGAAAACGAGTGGAGGCACTCAGATCTGTCGATGAGAAGGAAAGTGGAGGTTGGGATAGTAGGGGTGGTGATTTCGGGAAAGGGCGGAAGGAGAGTGGAGGTTGGGGTGGTGGGGGTGGTGATTTCAGGAAAGGGGGGGAGGACAATGGAGGATGGGGTGGTGGGCGTGGTGATTTCGGGAAAGGGGGGAAGGAGAGTGGTGGTTTTAGTGGTGGTTGCAAGGAGGATGAAGGAGAGTGGTGGCTGAGGTTGATGTTCAGGGAGGGAGATGGAGTGAGGAGAGAGATTGAAGGGCACAACTGACGGTCAATGCACAAAATTTAACGGTCAATGACGGAATTCCAGAAAAGGTTTCATTTCGCAAAAAAAAAATTGGTTTTAGGTTTCATCTCGCAAAAAATTTCAAAAAAGGTTGTAAGTTGCAAAAAAACTTTTAAAAGGTTGTTTTTCGCAAAAAAGTGGTTTTAAAATGTTGTTTCTGACAAAAAACTCTTTATTTTATTTTTTCTTTCTTATTTTTGCTGGATTGGATGTTTGGAATGCGTGCCTAGATCTTTATTGTGATTATTTTACAGATTGAGTGTTCTCCTTTTAGCATTTGCCATCTGGTGGGTTTTTCATCTTAGTTTTTATATGGAAGTTGTATAGAAAAAGGTTCCTTTGGCAATGATCTCTGCTAGAGTGCTAGTGGATGGGAATGTTTTGTGTGCAATTTGCATAAGTTAATGGTCGTGCCACATTTGAGCTCTAAAATTTTGTTATAAGCTTGCTGATTCTTTCAAATTATCATTCTCTGAAATTATCACAGCAAGTTTACTCATGTGTATTCTCTGAAATTATCATTTCATTTCATTCTCTGAAATTATCACAGCAAGTTTACTTATGTTTATACTTTGAAATTATCATTCTCTGAAATTATCATTTAATTCTTTGAGTGTTTGATTTATTTTCTTAAGTGCAAATTTGTGCCTAAAGAACATTTATCTGGAAGTGAAAAAAAGAAAAAGAGAAAACATGCCGAAGAGTTACTAAAATCACAGCAAGGTGCATTTTTTTAAGGGCCCCAATCTCCTATTTTGCCCAGGGCCCCAAAAAGGTCAAGACCGGGCCTGCTTAGTCGCTCATTTACAGCAAAGAAAACATACATGGCCTTTCTTTTGAGAATTAAAATAAATTTGAGCACTCGTAATAATTAGTAGGCAGTCGGTGTTATCTATAACTAAGAACTAATTAAGCATATACAAAAGTGTAGAACATAATAATAAAAGAATTGCCTGCCTAAAAAAAAAGAAAAATTGAAAGAATCAAGGATATTTCTAAAAATGTCACTAATTAATTATTTGGGAAATTTCCTGAGGTACCCTTGAGGTTTGGCTTAATTCTGAAAATACCCTTATTGAATTTTGAAGTTCAAAGTTTAAGTTTCAAGGATACCATAAGAAATTAATGCACTTGAAATCGGTGTATGATAAGGGTATTTTGAGCTCAAACACAAAGTTTAGGGGTATCTGAGGAATTCCCCAAATATGAGGGGTAATTTGAGAATTACGTCAAACCTCAGGGTACCTGAGGAAATTTCCCTAATTATTTTAATTAACTCTAATATCTCCCCTCAAAAATAAAAATTTGAGAATTTCCATGTTTAATTACTTAGTATAGGATTTAGCATTTATTTATTTCAATTTCCAAAAAATAAATTTAAAGACAAACATTAAATCAACTTCATCAAGAATTCATTTTCTGAAACAAAACTTTCCACCTTCAATCGTTGTCAAGAAATCCATCAATTTTGAATTTTGGTATAAACAATTACCTGTAAAAAGTTTTTGCAAAGAGACAACAACGTGAACAGGAATTAATAAGATTAGACGTATTGTCCCAAATTCACCTCTAATTCTCCCAAATCCTATAGAATTTTTTTTCTTGTTTATTACTCAAGAGGGAACTAAGTTACTAACTTTCTTTTATGTGAAAATTCCTACCTCCTGATCCTTCACAATGGTGCCTGTAGTATAACTACTGGGTTTCATTTTTAATATCCTTTTAATTCTAATTTTTGGCTTAAAAATCGCTTGTTAATAAAGTTACTGTTGTTGCAGAGAGAGAATACATGAAGGGGAAAATAAGAGGGAGGGAAAGAGGATGGGTTATTTTTACATTTTGGAGTATTATGTATTTATGTCTAATATGTTTGTAAAAAATTTATTGTCGTATATTTTTTTTCTTAAAAGAAAAGGGTCTAGTTTTTTTTTTTTTTAGCACAGGGCCTTTATATTGATTGAGATGGCCCTGGTTGGAACAAGTACTCCATAGTAGACCCAGGGGCAGGAGAGGCGCCTGCCCATGGCCCATAATTAAAAAAAATTCAGCCTGCTTTTTTTTAAAAAAAAAATAAAAAAGAAAAGAATTATACATAAATTACAAAGGAGATGTAGTAAGATTTCCATTAGATTTCATAAAATTAAACAGTTGGGCTTCCCATATTTCCTAATTCCAATTTCCATCAAATCCCTAAATTTTAGCACTTTCCATATTCCCATCCAATGGCGGAGCCACGATTAGTCATGGTGGGTCACGTGACCCACCATTATAGGAGAAGAAAATGAAGTTCTTTTTTTTTTTTTAAAAAAAAAATTGACCGAAAATTATAGCACCTCATATGTTGAAAGATACGAAGAAGAAGAAAGAAATAGGTTCCATAGTTGAAGAAGAAGAAATGGTGTTCTTCATATTCTAGAACCAGAGAGTATGAGGAAAGAGAGAGAAAAGGTTGGTCAAGAGATAGAGGTGGGGTATTTACCCAAAAAAAAAGGGTTTTGCTAAACGCCGCCCTATTATTACTTACTATCGCCATAAATACATATAAAAATACAACCTTAATATTACCTCCTTCCCATTCCTTTTACCCTCTCTCTTTCCTCCCTTTACCCTCATCTTCCCTTTCCCTTACCTCCCACCATCGACCTCCCACCTGCCCCAACTCCATCCAACTTGCATAAATGAAAATATACAAAACCAGAAAAAAAAAAAATACGAAACCAGTTTAAAAGGAACATAAAAGAATATGAGTTGTTGATACTGCATATGGAGAAAATTGATGTTGTTGATGCTGAACGCTACAGTTACGCACCATCTTCGAACTCGTCGGATCTCGACTATAATTGCCGGAATATTTAACCTGTTGTGTTGTTTTTTTTCTTCTTTTATCATCTCCATGGATTGAAGAGCAGTGTTCACCATGGATTCCTGCAAATGCAAGATCTAAATTCATTTGAATTTTTTTATAAAAAAAAAATGAGGAGGCGTCCTTTGGCAGGCGCCCCACCCTGTGGTGGAGCGCCTGCCAT
The DNA here is from genome assembly GCA_947646795.1 of Beta lomatogona. Lineage (NCBI taxonomy): Eukaryota > Viridiplantae > Streptophyta > Magnoliopsida > Caryophyllales > Amaranthaceae > Beta > Beta lomatogona. Next base: position 6,330,481 of record CANSNZ010000949.1, on the reverse strand, counting down.
GAACGCCTCCACCGGTGGTGGGACGTCCATGGTGGACGCCTCCTTTTTTTTTGAATTTTTTTAAAAAAAAAATATGGAGAGGCGCCCACAATGGACGCCCCGCCGGTGGTGGAGCGTCTATGGTGGATGCCTCCTTTTTGAATTTTTTTTTAATAGAAGAAGATGGTGGTGGGAAAGTGGTGTGGCGGTGGTGGCAGTGGTGGTGTGGCGGTGGTGGCAGTGTTGGTGTGGCGGTGGTGATGTGGTGGTGGTGTGCCAGTGCCCAGTGGTGATGGGGAGGGAAAGGGAGAAAAGAGATGGAAAGTATAAAAATACAATATTGTATACGTATTTAGGGCGTTAGTAGGAAATTCTAGGGCGTCATTTAGCAACCCAGAAAAAAAAAGATAGAGGTGGGATATAGATAAAGCCCGTAGAGGTGGGGTATTTACCAAAAGCTCGGCGGTTAGCACATGGACCGTGGTATTTGCAAGTCCAATAGTCTCTTTATTTTTATTTTGTTTTTTAATAGATTTATAATGTAATATATAGATAATATGATATATTTCTTGATTACCAAACCAAATACTAAGTATAAACAGGGGTGAAGCTAGGAATCAAAAGTTAATGGGACCAAGAATAAATATTTTAGAGGCCCTATTCTAATTTTAAAAATTGGGCCCCTAGTATAAAAAAGGGTGCAATTGAAGAATGGAAGAAGCTGACTTTCTAGACCCGAATTTTTTTCTAAAATTCATGAATAGTGTACCCACTTCTAGGAATTTTTTCCTAGAATTTATGAATAGTGTAAACACAAATTTTAACTCTGCAAAGTAGAATAAAAAAGATGTGCAAAATAGAATCAATTTTGATGCTCATTTATTTATAAAAATCGATTTATGTCTTTAATGGGTCAAAAAACAAATAATGTGGCATTTAATAAAAATTTTATGTCTTCAACAAGTAATATACAACTTCCTAAAATTTAAAATAATTCAAGAAAAATAAAAAGGGAGAAGTAATAACTAAAAGAATTTTTTCTTTGAAACATAATTAATAAAGGATTTGGTTTCACGATACTTAGTACAAAAATTTGATAGCACTTGAAAAGATTTAGGATAAAAATCATGCAATGACGATTGCGATGTAGTCTGCGATCAACTCATCCGTTCCAACTCCGCTACCATTTTCGCCACCGCAATTGAAAACACATTTTGGAACAGTGTTGGTGACTCACCATTCGTAAAATCTTGCATCCGCCACTGTTCCCATCCCCATCAATTCTCTTTCCCTTATTCTCACTCAATAATTTCTTCAATGAGTGAATATGATCTTGCCCAATTTTAGAAATGGTTATTTTCTTTCAACTAGTACCTAACTTCTATATCTTCTACATCTCACGTTTCAAGTAGTATCTGTACTTTTATAAATGATCTTTTATGTCTTTTAACTCTCTTTTTTTTAATTTTAATTTTAATCCATGAGTGAGATTTTAGCTATAATTCTAAAATCTTATTTTCATTTTAATTGTTAAGTACGAATTATATACAGTTGTAAAAGATTGAATTTTGTTGTGAGTTTCTAGCAGCCATTTCTTTTGTATGGGCAATATTAGTGTATTTTTGTTTGTTAATAAATCTTTGTAGAATATAATTAAAACTTATTTGAAGCCAACAATGTGCTAATAAATATTTTATGCAATTGATAGAAAGATATGTTGGAATGGCACAAGTAAGATTGATGGTAATGTTGTCATCATTTATTTCGCATAAAAAACGCTCCAATGCAAAATAGAATAAATATTTGTATGCTTAATTTTCTCTAGAATAATTTATAGATTGTAGGAGTAAATTCTTTTCTTGTTTAACTCATAAAAATTGTGTAAAAGCTATTTCTTACTCATTAAAGTTGTTGTGTATTAGGGGCCCATTTTCTTAATTTTGCCCCGGGCCTAAAAATTCTCAGGAACGGCCCTGCGTAGACCTCGCCCTCACATACATCGCATCATAGTTATCACGAGCAGCACCATCTTCAGACAATAATCTATTAGCACGCACCAATGTAGCAATGCTTGAGAATGCTAGCAAGAGTGCCAATGTAATAAAAAACGAACCTCATGTTACAATTCGTCATCATGTTCTTTATTTCTTTGCACGTTTCTCCTACAATATTTGGCTTTTGATTGGCAAAAATTTTCTTGTGACCTTTGAGACTCTCTGTTTGGGAATTTTGGGTGTCACTTTGAGAGTATTTATAGTAGGTTAGTTGTTGTTGTTAGTATGAGATTGATGATACGAATTGGACTTTATAAGTCATAAGATGGCGGCATTTCCTTGTTGACCAAGAATCAGTCCAATTTTATGTTTGGATTTTCGTTGGTAGACGAGTTCCCTGATCAATTATGTGAGGTCGTTATCTATTAAATTTTAGGATTTTTTTTTTGTCAAAAACCACCTTATAAAATATAAAGTTTGTGAGAAATCACCTTATATAATTTTTTTTTTTTGGGAAAACAAACCTTAATTAACCTTTTTTTTTTGTGAGAACAAACCTTATGCCTTATTCTGATCATTGATCTAAGGTTCTGACATTCACTATGTCATGTGCAAGGCAAGTGACTTTTTAAACCCAACAAAATTCATGACATGGTAAATGCCGGAACCTTGGATCAACGATCAGAATAAGGCATAAGGTTTGTTCTCGCAAGAAATTTTTTGTTTAAGGTTTGTTTTCGCAAAAAAAAATTATATATGAGGTGGCTTCTCACAAATTTCATGTTTTATGGGTGGTTTTTGACCAAAAATCCTAAATTCTACTAGTTATCTTTACAAGTTACATATATTTCTTCTATTTGTTAATAGATGCATTATATTAACTAGACACACTTGACCATCAATATCTTCAAATATATATTATTAAAAAAAAATATTGTTTTTAAAATATACATTGAGATTAACCTAACAATTAAAATAATGACATTTGTTTTTGCTAATGAACTAGTAATGGTGTGAATGATATACTTAACCAAGTGTGTGATACTAGGCCAATCACTATCTCCTCTCCTACTGATGAAGTAGAATCCCTTGAAAACACAATACTACCACAAAATACTATCCATACACACACCCCTGAACCAGCAGTAAGAAAATTCTCTAGAACTCATAAAAAACCTCAATGGCTTGAAGACTACCATGTGAGGAATCATATTGACTCAAATACACCTACTTCTATCCAAAAAGTGGCGAACACCATTGTCACTCCCCAATTCTACTGTTTAATGAGTCACATAGTGAAACATGTTGAACCTAGAAACTTTAAAGAAGTTGTGAAAGAAACACAGTGGGTCAAGATATTAATGAGGAGCTTGATGCTCTATAATTGAACAATACTTCGGAGATCACCTCACTGCCACAGGCTGTAAGTGGTTGTATAAAACCAAATAGAACCCGGATGGTGGTGTTGATAGATACTAATCTAGTCTTGTGATCATGTGAAATAGGCAAAGATATGGGGTGGATTATGAGCAGAATTTTTGCTCCAGTGGCAAAAATAGCAACAATTTACACCAAAGCAGGGTCAACAATCCAAGTTCAGGGAGAGGGGAGTACCTAAGTGAGAACAACTCTTGCAACAAAGTGCGTAGACTTCTTAAGTCCCTCCATGGACTTAAGAAAGCCCCTAGACAATGGTTTTTCCAAACTAAGCGCAACTCTAGAATACTACAACTTTATTCAATCCTGTAAGATGATATCATCCTTGATCTTATTGATGATTTAGCAAACATATATATACATCAGTATACAGCATAACGTAAGGCTAAATTATAGTAACAAATCAGCTATACATAAGGAAAGATTATACTAAATGTACATGTGCTAAATATAGTTGACTATGGCCTAATATATACGTAGTCTATCATACCCCCGCAGTCGAAGCGGGAGGTTGTCGTACGCTTAAACTGTCCCGAAAATCATCAAAAAGTACGCGCGGAAGACCTTTAGTGAAGATGTCAGCAATCTGGTAACGGGATGGAACGTGAAGAACTCGAACTTCTCCACGTGCAACTTTTTCACGAACGAAATGAATGTCCATCTCAATATGTTTAGTGCGCTGATGTTGAACAGGATTGCCAGAGAGGTATATGGCACTAACATTATCACAATAAACCAGTGTAGCTTTGCGGATGGGACAACGGAGCTCAAGGAGGAGATTTCGGAGCCAACAAGACTCAGAAACAACATTAGCAACCGCACGGTATTCGGTCTCGGCACTTGACTTAGACAAAGTGGGTTGACGTTTGGAGGACCAAGAGAGCAAATTATCACCAAGAAAAATACAATATCCAGATGTGGAGCGGCGAGTGTCCGGACATCCACCCCAATCAGCATCTGTATAAGCAGTAAGAGATGCAAGAGAAGACTTGTAGAGATGGAGACCATAATGAATAGTACCCAGAATGTAGCGCGCAATGCGCTTGAGAGCATTCATATGCTCAACTTTCGGATCATGCATATGTAAACACACCTGTTGGACAGCATATGATATATCGGGTCTGGTGAAGGTGAGATACTGCAAGGCACCGGCAAGTTGGCGATAGAGAGTAGGATCCGAATAAGTAGTGCCAGCAGAGGCTCCAAGTTTCGCCTTTGTGTCAACAGGAGTGTGGCTAGGCTTGCAGGACGTCATGCCTGCACGCTCGATAATGTCAGCTGCATAATTTTGCTGAGAGAGAAACATGCCTGTAGAGTTGCGAGTGACAGCCACACCCAAAAAATAGCTCAAAGGACCTAGATCCTTCATGGCAAATTCTGCTCCAAGAAGTGACATGATAGATTTGCGAGAGCATCAGATGAAGCTGTGAGAATAATATCATCAACATAGAGCAAAATATAAGCAATGTCAGGGCCACGACAATAAATAAACAGTTAGTGATCCGATCGGCTATGAGAAAAGCCGATAGTAGATACGTAGTCCGCAAAACGTTGGTACCATGCACGAGGGGCCTGTTTGAGCCCATATAAGGATTTCTTCAAGAGACAGACATAATCTGGATGATGAGGATCTCGGAACCCCATAGGCTGATGCATATAAACTGTCTCATTGAGATTACCATGGAGAAAGGCGTTCTTGACATCCAACTGATGAATGGGCCAAGAACGAGAAAGAGCAATGCTCAATACAGTCCGAATAGTTGCCGGTTTGACAACGGGACTAAATGTTTCGTCACAATTAACTCCAACCTGTTGAGACCTGCCATCACCTACAAGACGGGCTTTATACCGCTCAAAAGAACCATCAGAATTCTTTTTATGACGAAAAATCCACATAGAACGAATAAGATTCACATTTTCAGGACGAGGAACTAACTCCCACGTCTTATTTTTAATTAGAGCATCATATTCGTCAATCATGGCAGCTTTCCAATTCGGGTCATGTAAAGCACTTACGGGATTTTTGGGAATAGGAGAAATGGAAGTGGTAGTGGAAGTGCTCAAGTTAAAGACCCTCTTGGGTTTGAAAATTCCATGTTGGCTCCTTGTAGCCATCCTAGTGGGCTGGAGGGTAGAAGGGGCAGCAGTGGAGTATGGGCCGAATGTAGGTGGGCTGGCAGAAAGAGGATTAGGGGAGAGAGAACTAGACGCAAAGACCAGGCGGGATAGTGGACTGGGTTGGTTGATCCAGCGAAGCAAAAATGGGATGGCGCGCCGATCCGGGCCCTGGACCGGGAGCCGGGCCGAGGCACGGAATTAGGGTCGGGTGGGCTGTTCCAAGCGAAATGCGGGAAAGAGGAGGAGCGAGGTGGGGGAGTAGTTTGGGCCGTGGGCTGCTCAGGAGGTAAGGGGGTGTTGGGGTGATGCATTTGGGCTTGTGTTTGGGGCGTAGAGTGCAGAAATTGCACAACATAGGGGGATAATTCATGTTCCAAGAAATCATAAGAGGTTGGTGATGGACTATGCAAGGTGGAGAAGGGAAAATTATTTTCAAAAAAAATAACATGCCTTGAGATGATGATTTTCTTGCTTGATAAGTCATAACATTTATATCCCCTATGATTTGACGGATAGCCTAAGAAAACACAAGGTGTGGAACGAGCTTGAAGCTTATTGATGGTAGTAGAGGGGAAGAGAGGATAGCATAAACACCCGAAGATGAGAGTAAGTTGGTGTTCGTTGGAAAAGAATTTGAGTAGGGGATTTGTGCTTCAATATCTTGGAGGGAAGAATATTTAAGAGATAAGTAGCCATTTGTAGAGCATGATGCCAAAAAGATGGGGGCATGGAAGAGTGAGCAAGAAGAGTGCGCACAATATTGTTAATGGATTTTATTTTTCGTTCCGCCTTACCATTTTGAGAAGAAGTATGGGGGCAAGAAAAACGAAATTGGATACCATTTGCCGTACAGAAAGAGTGGAAAGGTCCATTATCAAATTCCCGCCCATTGTCACACTGAATATTTTTGATATCCCTTTCAAATTGAGTTCGGATGAATGCCTTAAAAGATAAAAAAATGGAATAAATCTGGGATTTAGTTGCGATGGGAAAAGTCCACAGGTAATTACTATAATCATCAAGAAAAAAGACATAATAACGATGCCCAGTAGAACTCAAAACAGGAGATGTCCATAAACCACTGTGAACAATATCAAAAGGCATAGTAGTAGCAGTCATAGAATCATGAAATGGCAATTTAATATGTTTTCCCAAAGGACAAGAAGTACAAAAAGATGAACGAGCCTTATTACAATGTATCAAATCATGACTATGAAGAGAACGAAGAATAGTATGGCCCGGATGTCCTAAGCGAGAGTGCCACACATCTGGAGATGCAGCAAGGAAAGTAGATGGTGAGGTGATGCTATGCATGGATGTGATAGGATATAAATCCCCGATGCTCTCACATCTCATTAGGCGGCTCCCCATTTGAAGGTCCTTCACAGAAACATTATTATCTTTAGTGAATTTTCGAACGGAAATAAGGTTTTTGATAAGTTTTGGAGCATGAAGGGCATTTTTGAGTTTTAAAGAGGGGTTAGAGGGGGTAAGGGAAGTGTTTCCATAACCACAAATTGGAATAGTGGTACCATTACCAACAACAATACCAGAATTTTTGCTCAAATTAAAATAAGAAGTGAGAGTACCTGGATTAGTAGTCATGTGAGAGGTAGCGCCCGTGTCCATGTACCAGTTATCATCCGGTTGATGAAGAGTGAGAGTGTGCATAGCAGCATCTATGTCAGTCGGAACATAACCAGAAGAAGGTGGAGCTTGCATAGAATAACAATAAGGGGCCTGCTGCATAGTGTAGGCTTGATGAGGCCTTGGGCCTAGAACTCCATTGCCCTTGGTTAGACGCTGCTGCTGCCAAGTAGAAGTCGGGTATGGGCACGGTGGGAGGGCCCATGTCTGTGGCGGCCAAGCAGGCCAGGATGGATAAGACCACGGCGGGCCAGACTGGGCAGCCACCGCGGGGTGAGTGGGCTGCGGTGGGCTGCTGCCGCGACCATTTTTGCCCAGGTGGTTATTGTTTCAGCCACTATTTTTATTATTATTATTATTGTTTCGGTGACGATTGTCACGAGAAGTATTCCGGCCAGAAGAGGGAATAGAATTACCTCCATGATGTGGTGGTTGAGAGGGAAGATCATCATCAACAAGAAGAGCAGTGGAGCCGGTGTCACGAGCTCGTTCTTTGGCGGTTGTTTCTTCAAGTTTAAGACGCGAACAAACATCAGAAAATGATGGCAGTGTATCCTTTTGGTGGATGTTGGTAACAAAGGTTGAATAGGTTGAAGGCAGTCCGGCAAGAAGATGCATGACTGATAGGCGTGTCGTGCACCTAACAAAAATAAATCCTAACTAACCTCCTAACTATGTAGTAGGGTAAGTCAAGGTCCAATCCACAGAGACAAACAGTATTAAACACTAGATATCTTGACTCAATTTACTAAACAAGTGACAAACAACGGTGGAAGAGGTGTTGAACTAATGCTAACACTAAATTATGATAACTACTAATAACACACGAGATAGAATCAATTAATAAAGGCATCTAGAATTAAGTATCCCCACTAGCACGAGTGATACATGAATAGTTCCCATCCCAAATAACATAATCAATTATCCAAAAGGAGTAATGCACCCTAAAAATACCAAAGATCTCTCCCGAGTACCTATGGCTACTCTAACAAGCAATCATACCTATTCCCATGGAATCATGCAAGAAAGAGAAATTAAACATGGCATCAAAAATAAATTCCTAGTAATCCTATCTACTTATTCCCATAGAGATATTCATACTCTTGATTGAATCAACAAATCCATCTAGATTCAATTCCCATTGAAAACAAGACATAAGGAATCAATTCAAAATCACCTAACCCTAGTATGATAATGAAAATAAGCACAATTCAATCAAACAAGGATAAATAACCACATTAAAATTGGGATTATGGGAAAATTCATACATTAATCATTGCTAGGGTTCAACCTAACCCTAGATTATAAAACTACTCACTCATAATTGAAATAACAAAGTAATTGAATAATAAATAAGCAAACATGATAATAAATAGAGAGAAATAGAAAACTTAGTCTTTTACTTCAATGAAAATAATCCGAGATAATGAAAATTGAAGCTCTCAAGGTTAACAATGGAGTTTTTCTCTCAAGAACCCTTAAAACTGTATAATAATGCCTAAGTCCGAAAAAATATATTACTAAGAAGTTATATATAGTTTCCTAAAATAACAAAACAACTCAAATAAAATCGACGGGAAACCAGGCCGACACGGACGTGTCAAATATGACACGGGCGTGTCGACCTGATATTACAATATCAGTCAGAACACCAAAAGTTACTGATCTGGAACAAAGACCGCAACACGGACGTGTCAAATATGACACGGACGTGTTGCCCTGGGAAACTAATATCAGTTTGAAACTGATTTGCTGAGAAGAGTATGACACGGGCGTGTCAAAATTGACACGGACGTGTCACTCTGAAAATCCGAGATCAGTAGCATCCCTTCGTAATCCAAGGAAATGACACGGACGTGTTAGATATGACACGTCCATGTTGACCTGCTTCAGCCTATCACCATCCTCATGCATCCCCAACTCATCACAAGATTTCCAATATGCTTGATTAACCTGAAAATTAACTCAAATACCACAAAATACCTCGTGAAGTGCCATAGAACTAAAAGAAGCCAGAATGATGCAAGAATTAGTCCTAAATGCTCTAAACTAGGCTAAATGAGATTTAGAAATGCACCTAAAATAACAACTATTAATGACTTATCAAACTCCCCCAAGCTATATAAATGCTTGTCCTCAAGCAATTCAACATGAAACATAGGGAAAAGTAAGACAAAACTTTTCAAGCACACACACAACAAGACTCTCAAATCAATCTTCAATGTGAAAATGGAACCATGAAGAGAATAAACAGAAAACTATTCAATCCAAGTCCTAAATCTCATAATTGTGACTTGACAACTAATCTTACCACCTTGCATCCCCCAAGCTTGCCTTGAACATATACGATAGCCCTCACTCTAGTCGTGCACACAACACTCATGAGTATGAAAGGGTCAAATGATCTCTCAAAACTCTATTACATGGACTATATCATACCATAAGCTTGCACATCTTCTCACTCTCCACCGCTACGGGACTACGTTGTATGCAAAGAATCATGAGGACTTTGTATAGGTTGTAATGAAGGCTTAAGGTATGGGTGTGGGAAAGTCTAGAAAAATGGTGCTCAAAGGGGAAAGTGAAGCTTGTTTCACACACCTTTGTCAACAATTGCCAAACCTCAAACACACATTTTAATTTCACTTCATTTTCTTTTTCTCATTAGCTAATTCATAACTCCTCAACTATGAACTCCAATTTCCTTTTATTGCGCACTAAACACATAAATCACAAACTTTCTTTTGTTTTCTTTATTTTTTTTATTTTTTATTTTTTTTAATCTTTTTTTTTTTTTTAAAGACAGTAATTATGAGGAGGCGAATTCAACAAAGATCATGAGTTCCGAACAAACACTATGTCACATCAAACACCACAAAGTATCTCCTATGTCACACTTAACTTCATCAACATTGCTTCACAATCCCCTAGGTAGGACAAGGTAAAGGGCTTAAGATGTAGTTAATCAAAAGAAACAGGCTAGGCTCAAAGGGGTGACAAAAAGGGAGCAATCAATGTAGGTGGCATTTGGCTATGTAGCTCAGAAAACAAATATTGCCTCAATCATACTCAATGCATACACAAGTCAATGCGGTCTCGAGGAGTATCAATGCAGGTTCTAGAGAATAATAGCCAAGGAAGAGCATCACACATGCAAAGAGGGACTAGAAAGATGTTAGTCCATTAGGCTCAAATAACCTCACTAGGTAGATTTTTGGCTATCAAGTATAGTCAAGTCTCCCTTAGGGGGATCAAACCGTCATACCACAAACCATTCAAATCACAATGAGCAGGGAGAGATCAAAAATAGTTCAAAGTTATTCAAATCATGCTTAGACTTCACATAGAGTTGAGCATAGAACCAAGCTTAGTGTGTATTATCATCAAAGATCAATCCTAAATGCAACCTAAAATGTAAAAACTAGCATGCCAAAGATTCAAAATGCCTACAATGTACAAGAGATAAAGAGTAGAGGACCTCCCCCTAAGCTAGCATGTCACAATGTCCTCAATGTGACAAGGAGAGGAGAGAAACAAAACTCAAGGTGGAGGAGGAGGAAAGATACCAGAACTGCCAGGAGGCCATCCAGCATGGTGAGTCCAATTCTGAAAGTCAGAACGAAAACCCCGGAACTCGGACACCATTGTATCATAGCTACCCTGCAGAGACTGAAGATGGCCATCAATAGCAAGGTTAGACTGAGTGAGGTTCTGGACGTCATACCTGAGAGACTGGACCTCTAAGCGTAAGTCACCAAAGCCGCTCTGTAGAGAGGCTAGTTGCTGCTCCACAGAAGAAGAGGACGAGGATGGAACATCAGCAGTAGTGGGGGTGGCGGCACCCGAATCCTCATCCATAAGATCGCCACGAGGGTCAGCAACAGGTTGCCACTCAAAGTCGGGCTGGAAGATCCAGTTCTCCGGGAGGTAGATCACAGTGGCCTCTGGGTTAGGAAGATATGCATAAGGTCGCTGACTGACTAGCCAAACATACCCAGAGACATTATCCTCCTCGGCTATCCAATGCATAGCGCGGAGAGAGCGCAAATTAAGACGCGTCTCTCCAGGTACAGTTGCCAAGTTAGAAAGATCATAGCCAAGATATATAGCAAGGATAGAAATCAAACCCCCAATGGTAATCTCCCCATTACCCTTTCTTACATCATCCAAATGATCCATGAGCCACATAGAAGGCACAAGACGACAATCCCCCTGAGTCATATGCCATAAGAAATAGAGTTCCCTCAAAGAAACAACCCCGGAACTTTCCCCCCTAGCAAACAATGTACTAGCAAGTAATCGATGAACATAACGAAAGCCCGGGTTGATAATCCCGGTGGCTTTAGAAGACCGGGGGTTATAAGTGAACTGGGATGTAAGGAGGCGCCAAAAGTGTCCTGAATCAAACTGGCGAGAGTGAGAGTGATGGGGGCCAATTTGACTGCCTCGAGGGAAACCAAAGGCCTCGGAGACTTGCTTAATGGAAAGGGTATGGTGATTGCCCATCAATTGGAAAGAAAGCTTCCGAGGAGACTTATCTGTACCCCTATGCACATGCAATGTAGAAAAGAACTCATATGTCAGACGGGCATAGGTCGGAGAATGAAGATTGAGCCAATTATCCCAACCCATGGAGTGAAATAATTGTCGGACATCGTTCTCAATACCTAAGGCTGCTACTGCAGTAGAGTCATAGAAACGGGTAGGCCTAAGGCGTCGGCGCGAGATGCGCATATAGTTTTGCATGTGATCCGGGTTGGTAAAGGTTATACTATAAGTCTCAACAGCTGGGGGAGCCAAAGGAGGAGGTGGAGGTGGTGGGGAGCGGTTGCGGAGATTAGTGGTGGAAGTGTTTCGGGGTTCGTTTCTCCTAGGTTTAGGACCCATAGTTAAACAAGCAATTGGCAAGCAAAGGGGAAAAACGAACCAACCACAATAAAAACAACCAATTCACAAGATCACCACCAATCTAGTACCAAGCCACAAACATCACCCAATAGTAAATCACAGAGATCACTAAATAGCAAATCACAACTAGCACAAAAGAAACACAATATCCAAGCAAGTTGCAAATAGCACAAATAATGAGTACTCAACAATGGAGGTAAGTTTGCAATGTCACAATGTAGGGAGAAAAAGAGGTGTTACCAACAATGTCGTGGGAGTAAATCCCGCAATGAACGTTCCTTGCTTCCAATTTGTGCTAGGGAAGGTGATTTTATGACCAAAGGGAATCCAATTGACTCAATAGAAAATTTCCCCAATTCAATTTCTAGGGTTTGAAGAAGGATGGAAGAAAAAGAATGGAGATTTTGCAATGGGATAGAAAAAGGGTGTGAAGAAAAGATTTATGGAGAAATTTTGTAAGAGGAGTGAGGAGAGAGAGAGAGAGAGAGAGTAACAATGGAGGGTGGAGAAGAGGAAAGAAGGAGTAGAGAGGGAGAGGGAAGAAAGGAGGTTCGAAAGTTATGAGGGGAGGGGAAAGGAAGTAAAACCCAAGCGCGGGTTTTATGTGCCCGACTGCAGGTCGACACGGACGTGTCAAATACGACACGGACGTGTTGAGCTGCTCTTCTCAAGTCAGTAGCTACTGACTTGCGTTTTTGCGAGCGACACAGACGTGTCGTTTGTGACACGTCCGTGTTTACCTGTAACAGCAGAACACGGAATATAATTTTATTTTTTTTTATTTTTTTTATATATATATAAAAGTAACAAAATAAACTGTGATGGATATTCAATAAAATACTAAAAATCTATAAAAAAAAAAATAATAAAAAAAACTAAAAAGTAAAAAGAAATAGAAAAGATAAGAGAAAAAGATGGAAAATTGGGTTGCCTCCCAATAAGCGCTAGTTTTTAAGGTCATTAGCTCGACCTCCTCATTTATCAATCACATGAAGGAATAGAGAGTATGATGTCAACTCTCTCAGCAATAGGATCTCCAACTCAGTAGTGCTTCAATCTGTGGCCATTTACCTTGAAAGTGCCATCTTGGCGGTTCCATAATTCCACTGAACCATAAGGGAAAACCTTACAAACTTTGAATGGACCCGAACACCGTGAACGGAGTTTACCAGGAAAAAGCTTCAGACGAGAATTAAAAAGAAGAACTAAATCTCCTTCCTTGAACTCTTTGCGCACAATAACCTTGTCATCCATCTCTTGGTTTTCTCCTTGTACAACCTTGAACTCTCATAAGCATCAAGCCGAATATCATCAAGCTCATTAAGTTGAAGTAATCTCTTCTCACCCGCCGTTTGGGAATCGAAATTGAGGCTCTTAATTGCCCAAAATGCACGATGCTCTAACTCAACAGGAAGATGACATGCTTTCCCATAAACAAGGCGATACGGGGTGGTACCTATGGGGGTTTTGAATGCCGTTCTGTAAGCCCATAGTGCATCATCAAGTTTTGCTGCCCAATCCTTCCTCGTTCTCGCAACCGTCTTCTCTAAGATGGTTTTGATCTCGCGGTTAGAAATCTCCACTTGACCACTAGTTTGTGGGTGATATGAAAGACCCACTCTATGGTGCACACCATATTTCTTGAGCATAGCTTCAAACTTTTTCTCCAAAAAATGCTTGCCTCCATCACTAATCAAAACCCGTGGAATGCCAAATCGAGGAAAAATAGTTTTCTTGAAGAATCTACTTACCACACGAGCATCATTAGTAGGGGAAGCAAGAGCCTCCACCCATTTGGAGACATAATCCACAGCAACTAAAATGTACTTGTTCCCATAAGAAGAAGGAAACGGCCCCATGAAATCCACACCCCACACATCAAATAATTCAACCTCAAGGATGGTGTTGAGAGGCATCTCATTCCGACGAGAAAGATTACCCGTCCTTTGACATCGATCACAAGAATGCACATAATGATGAACATCCTTAAACAAAGTAGGCCAATAGAAACCACTTTGAAGAATTTTCGCTGCAGTTTTATTGGTACTAGCATGGCCTCCACAAGGTAAATCATGACAATGAGATATAATGAGAGAGATCTCATTTCCAGGAATACATCTTCTAATGACCCCATCTGCACAAGATTTATAAAGAAAGGGATCATCCCAAAAATATCTCCTCACCTCCTTAAAGAATTTCTTCTTTTGTTGTGATGAGTAGCCATGAGGAATAGTGTCACTAGCCAAATAGTTGGCTATATCAGCATACCATGGGATCTCCGTAGTGGCGAGAGCTAGGAGTTGCTCATCAGGAAATGTATCATCAATTGGAAGATCCTCATCACCTTCACTATCAAGGACAAGTCGAGAAAGGTGATCAGCAACAACATTTTCGGCTCCTTTCTTGTCCCGAATCTCCAAGTCAAATTCTTGTAGCAACAAAATCCACCGAATCAAACGGGGCTTAGCATCTTTCTTGTTCATCAAATATCTTAATGCCGCATGATCAGTGTGAATTATTACCTTCGACCCTACCAGATAAGATCGAAACTTCTCCATCGCATATACCACTGCTAACAATTCTTTCTCAGTTGTGGCATAGTTCATCTGAGCCGGATTAAGAGTTTTGCTTCTGTAGTAGATGGCATGAAGCTTGCCATCTTTTTTCTGACCCAAAACTGCGCCCACAGCATAGTCACTAGCATCGCACATAATCTCAAAAGGGAGATTCCAGTCGGGCGATTGAATGATAGGGGCAGAGATAAGAGCTGCTTTTAACCTGTGAAAAACCTCAGTACAAGCATCAGTAAACACAAAAGGGACATCTTTGCCTAAAAGTTCAGTTAGAGGTCGAGCAATTTTTGAAAAATCTTTTATGAAGCGGCGGTAGAAGCCCGCATGACCAAGAAAACTCCTTACTCCTTTGACAGAGTTAGGAGGTGGTAGACGCTCAATGACCTCTATCTTTGCTTTGTCGACTTCGATTCCCCGATGAGAGACAACATGACCCAAAACAACGCCTTGTTGTACCATGAAATGACATTTTTCCCAATTGAGAATCAAATTAACGTCTTGACATCTATGGAGCACCTTTTGTAAATTAGCAAGACAAACATCAAAGGATGTTCCATAGACAGAGAAGTCATCCATAAATACTTCCATAGAGTTCTCAATAAGACTGGAGAAAATTGCCATCATGCAACGCTGAAAAGTGGCAGGAGCATTACATAACCCGAATGGCATCCTTCGATATGCAAAGGTGCCATAAGGACATGTAAAAGTAGTCTTTTCCTGGTCACTTGGATGGATTGGAATTTGGAAGAAACCGGAGTATCCATCCAACCAACAGAAAAATGAATGTTTTGCCAACCTTTCCAACATCTGATCAATGAAGGGGAGGGGGAAATGATCTTTTCTGGTGGCCTTATTCAATCTCCTATAATCAATACACATGCGCCACCCTGTCACAGTTCTAGTTGGAACTTGCTCACCCTTGTCATTCTTGATAACGGTCATGCCTCCTTTCTTTGGGACTACTTGGACAGGGCTAACCCACTTACTATCAGAGATAGGGTAGATTATTCCTGCATCAAGCAATTTTAGAACCTCTTTCTTGACTACTTCCATCATATTTGGATTAAGTCGTCGTTGAGATTCTATAGAAGAGGCATGCTCGTCCTCAAGAATGATTTTATGCATGCAAAATGAAGGATTAATGCCCTTAATATTATCAATAGTGTACCTAATGACATTCTTGTATTTTCTCAAAACAACGAGTAGCTTTTCAATTTGAATGTCATCAAGCTCAGCATTAACAATAATAGGGTAGGTATCATTAGGACCCATGAATACATATTTCAAAGTAGAGGGGAGAGGTTTCAGTTCTACCTTAGGAGGCGTGGTGCTCTCCTTATTTTCTCCCGAGCTCAATATCTCCTTGATAGGCTTTTCAGATTCAATGGCTCGTGTCTCCTCTAGAAGTCTCTTGTATTCCTTGGTTTCCTAATCCTCCTCATCAGCACTACCCATCAAGACAGTTTGTAGTGAGTCATCAAGTTGCAAACTAAAAGCATTGGCTGCTATAACCTCATCAAGAGCATCCACTCTATAAACAGTTTCTCCCATTGAAGGAGAATTCATGGAGTTTGTGAGAGTGTATTGGTGGGACGCGGTTGTACGCGCTACCAAAGATAAAAGTTTATTTTCCTTCTTTCCAATACAAATAAATGTAAGTGGCAAGTAGGGTCGAATCCACAGAGACTTGGGGACTAACTCGTGCTTATAATAGATTAAATGGGGGTTTTGAGATTAAAGAATTGAATAACTAAATACGAAGAACTAAAGTATAATAAAGAAGTGATATAATCAAGAAGAGAAGAATCTTGAGTTCGGTTAATGGCCACTTCGATTCATACTATTGATCATTGGTTTCTCAAACATGTAACTTACTCTTAATTACTCAAAGCTGGAAATCAAATTCCTTTCCCTCAAAAGTATCGTTAAACAATCACAATCAGATGATCATAAAACTTGAACTATTGATTAATCTAATCTAATCAGAGATTAAATTCAAATCACAAGAACATCAACGAACTAGGAAACAATGAGCCAATTAACAAATTGCTAGCACAACATATTCAAATTGGAACTTGTGACTTCTCTAGTGATTAATCAAGAATAATCAGATTCATTAATCAAACCCTAGATTGCTACTCATGAAAGAAGAACAGATGAATCGGCATCAATTCTAAATCCTAGCAAATGATAAATCGAATGTATAAACTAGTAGTACTCCTAGCAATACATACCACAATCATAGATTTAAATCAAGAAATCACAATTATAATTAAGAACAAGTTAACAAAGAGAAACCTCACAATAGTAGACCGAAGCTTGATTAACCGTTCTCAAGACTAGATTTAGGCTACGATCAACATAGCATCCATCAAGCAAATCTTCAAACTCATTATTCGAAACTCAAAAAGGGAGAAAAAGGGATTAGAGTTCTTCTCTCTCTCCTCTCTAATTTTGTTCAGAAATTCCAAGATACAAAACAAAACGTTTTACTCATTAATAAAACCTAAGGAAAGCTGAGAATTGCCGAAGAATCGCAGCCGCGTCGAAGTGCGCGAGTCGGGCATGTCTTGCGCGCGACTCGGGCTTAAGCTGCTGCCTAACAATACTTCTCGCTCGATGTGCGCGGGTCGCGCAAGTCGTGCGCGGGTCGCGCATGTCATGCGCGCGAGTCGGGCATCGTCTGCTGCCTAGCATCCATTCTTCACTCACAGCGCGCGACTCGGGCAGTAAGGGCGCGCGGCTCGGGCCTTCGAGACTGTCCAGCATGCTCTTCAGCTACATATGCGCGAGTCGTGCATTAATGGCGCGCGGCTCGGGCATGCGACGCTGCCAACATCGTACTACTCCTCGATATGCTCGAGTGCGTGTTTGGTGCCCAGCTCCAACCTTCTCCACAAATGCTCTAAGTGGGCTCTTCAACGTCCATGGTGGACACACAATGCCGTAGAGCTACAAAGAGGTGAACTTGGATGACAACCATCAAAATCTAGACTTCAAGGAACTTTGTGAGCTTAATCCACCTGTGAATGATCAAGGGCATATGGAACCACAAAATGTCCTTAAATCTCCTCTAATATCGCAAATTCACCATAACTCCCTCTTCTCCACACTGAGGTTTATATTAGTAAAACTCTCCTTCTTAAACCTTAAACCTTAGTAAAATGGACTTCTCAACACCCTATAATCGCACATAACTTGGTCTCATCAAATACCCCCACACTTGAACTTTACTCTACCTCGAGTAAACTCAAAATAAAGGTCAATGAGGCACCCCTTCCAAACCATTGCTCACCTTTCACTACTCCCCTTATCTCTCCATCCTAGAGTATGATAAGAGTTTGCTATTCCCCCCGATTCGCTTAAAGCCAAGTCTAAGGGTAAGAGTCACCCCCACACTTGAACTAAAAGCTCTCCTGAAATAATGTAAATTGCACTCTTATACTATATCCAACACCGAGATAAACAAAACACATGACTTTGAACCCCGAAAGATCTCAAAGGATTCAAAGCCATTCCAATATGCACAACACCACAACCATCCTCATGTTATGAAATGACAAAAACAAATTCGAATCCTGACAAAACTCAAAGGACTCGAACTTGGACCATCTAAACACAATCACAACACCAAACTCCTTATTCCTCCAATGATGAGCGAGCTCTAACCTATTCGCCTCTAACTCCGAACATCAAGATGAAAAACCTACCCGAGACACTCCTTATATCACCAATCCTCCTTATGACACCAACTCCGGCAAATGATATCAAATTTTCTCTCTTTTATCTCTCATTTTGCCTAGGAGCCCTTTCGGGTTTTCATCCTAGCTTCACACACATTTTTTTTTTCATTTATGAGCTCACCATCTCACCCGCTCCAAATAGCCACTTTTTTGCATAGATTGCCCTTTCGGGTTTTCAACCTATCCGGGCCCCCATTTTTGCCTGAGTTGCCTGCCCTTGCGGGTTTTCAACTCAGCGGGCTTTTGTATTTTTTTTTTTTGTTTTCTTTGTTTTTTTTTTTTAGATCAAAGAGAAAACATCAAATAAAACAATGAGCAATTCCTCCCCCCTACTTAATCAAGACATTGTCCTCAATGTGAGAGCAAGTACAAGAAAAACACAAGAAACGAAAAGGGGAACACTCAAAAACCGACTCTCACAAAAATTCTCACTTCTTCAACAACACCAAACTAAAACACTTCACACCCCAACAACATAAGAGAACACATGGACGACAAACACACACACCATCTCACAACCCGACTCCCTATAACACCCAAGTAAATGACTAATCCAAAATTAAATTCATGAGGAGAATAAAATTTTAGAAATTTGCACCTTACAGTAGAACAAAATCCAGTATGCAAATGCGCATCATTGCTCGTAAGCATTGCTCATGCACTCCTTCATCAATTTCGACCCTCCAATTTCACCAACATCTCTCAAATGGACACCTCTCAAAGGTCTTTGGATGTATTTTGGCTGAAGTTGGATTATAATTGACTAAAAGTGTTTTGAATTATAGCTCGGGAAACAAGAGGGGGAATGGTGGGTGAAGGATAATTTGTTGTGGTGGAGTATAAAAATGGTGAGGTTTAAAAGTAAGAAGGAAAAGAAAAGAAAGAAAAATAGAAAAGAAAAAGGAGCTCGGGTTGCCTCCCGAGTAGCGCTAAATTTAAAGTCGTTAGCTCGACCTTATACCTCTCCAAAATCAGTCCGGGGATGGTTGAAATCCTTGTTCCAACACTTATACCTGTAGGTTTAATGAGACAACTTCCTGCACAGCTAGCGTTAGTGATAACGGTGTAAAATTATTCAGTAAATCAGGTGGTCTCTCATGTTTTTGCAACCTCACTACCTCCAATGACTCATGTCCCTCAATGGTATCATATGTGTCACACACTATGGACTGAATAGTACCCACAAAGCATGAGGGATGTTTAGTTGCTAGGGAATTTTTAGACTCATGAATACCAAATGCTTCTATATGTCCCCCAAACTCCACAGTTAATGACCCAGCACCAACATCAATTTTTGTACTGGATGTTTTAAAAAACGGTCTCCCTAAAAGAACAGGAGAAACATGACAATCAGACTCCATATCCAGTACATAAAAGTCAGTAGGAAACTGAAGTATACCAACATGAACTAACACATCCTCGACCTTACCCTTGGGATAAGAGTGGGATCCGTCAGCTAATTGCACTATGACGTTCGTGGCATGCAAAGGACCATGCGCTAAAGACTCATAAAGTGAAAATGGAATCACATTAATTGAAGCACCTAAGTCTAACATAGCTTTAGGAATACCAACATCTTTAATAGTGCAAGGGATGGTAAACATGCCTGGGTCATCATATTTGGGAGGAAGTGCATTATGAGAAATAACCGAAACATGCTCACTAGTTTTCTCTACTTTGGTTAAAATAGGAGAACTTACCTCACTTTCGCGTATGGACTCGTATATACCTTTGTTGCGTTCATACCTTCTATCGGCCCGCAAAGCTTCTGGAAAAGGTGGGGGAGGTCGATGCTTTGGAAGTAAAGTAGCTTCCTTCTTTCTTGCAACCATGCTCTGTCCCTCTGTCAGCTGTGTATCACCCCTTATCATGATAGAACTCACATTCTTCTTTGGGTTCACTTCAGTTTGGGAGGGTAATTTTCCCAATTCACGAGCCTCTAGCCTGCTCACTGCACTCGAAACCTGGCTCATCTGTGTTTCCAAATTCCTTATACTAGAGCGGGTTTCCTCTTGAAACTGTACCATATTCCTTGCATGGTGGTCACATTCTTGGTTAAGGCATTAAGCATATCTTCAGTAGACATTGCAGAACCTTGCCTCATACCCGAATTCTGACCCTGATGATGACTCTGAACTGGAGCTTGGGGTCTCATGAACTGTTGTTGTTGTTGATGATATTGTGTGGGTTGTTGGTTACCTTGCTCATTCGCATACCTCAACCTCGGATTATCTCTCCAACCAGGATTGTATGTGTTGGAATAAGGATCATATCTCCTTTGATTCCCTGAGCCTTGAAAACCAAGAGCGTTGACTTCCGCACTAGACCCCTCTTGAAGTTGTGGGCAATAATCAGTGGGGTGATCTGAAGCACATATCCCACACGCTTTAACTTGTTGTGTGTGTCCCTTAACAATGAGCTCTCTTACTAGTGAGGTAAGAGCTTGAACCTGTTCTTCAAGTTTGGGATTTTGTGTGTTTGAGCTACCCACATTCACCTTCTCGTGGGTGGATCGCCTACTAAAATGTCTGGAGCCTTCAGAAAGCTCCTCTATCAAAGCTCTAGCGTTCGCTGGAGTCTTATTTATGATCGATCCACCACTAGCTGCATTAATCATCCGCACATCATCATCAGAAAGTCCATTGTAGAAGTATAAGATCAAATCTTCCTCACTATATCCATGATACGGACAGCTTGCACATAACCTCTTAAAACGCTCCCAATATTCATACAAAGGTTCATCATATCGCTGCTCAATGTTGCTGATCTCTTTCTTGAGTGTGGATGACTTTGAAGCGGGAAAATATTTATCAAGGAACCGCTTCTTCATCTCAGACCAACTGGAGATACACCCCGGGGGAAGATAATATAGCCAATCTTTGGCCGTATTCTTAAGAGAAAAAGGAAATGCCCTCATCTAAACTTGCTCTTCCGTGGCATTACTCGGTTTCATGCTTGAGCACACAACATGGAACTCGGATAGGAACTTGTTAGGATCTTCACCACTGAGCCCATGAAAAGATGGTAATAGATGAATGAGCCCTGACTTGAGCTCGAAGGTGGTACCTGCTTCCGGTGTTGGGAACGTGATACATAATGGTTGTTGATCAAGATTTGGAGCAGTGAGCTCCCTCAGAGTACGAGTCTCCACCCTAGGTGGCATTTCTTCTTCCAAATTCAATGCGAATGGAAGTTCTTGAAAATTTCTTCTCAATTCCCTTCACAACCTGAAAAGATTCAATTCTAACTCGGGATCGTAATCCACACAATCTTGGTTAGTAGCACGGGTGCCAACCATATACTAATAAAAAAAAATGAAATTTCAAAACACAATCTACAATAAACACGTTTTAGTACTTGCCAAGTCCCCGGCAACGGCGCCAAAATTTGGTGGGACGCGGTCGTACGCGCTACCAAAGATAAAAGTTTATTTTCCTTCTTTCCAATACAAATAAATGTAAGTGGCAAGTAGGGTCGAATCCACAGAGACTTGGGGACTAACTCGTGCTTATAATAGATTAAATGGGGGTTTTGAGATTAAAGAATTGAATAACTAAATACGAAGAACTAAAGTATAATAAAGAAGTGATATAATCAAGAAGAGAAGAATCTTGAGTTCGGTTAATGGCCACTTCGATTCATACTATGGATCATTGGTTTCTCAAACATGTAACTTACTCTTAATTACTCAAAGCTGGAAATCAAATTCCTTTCCCTCAAAAGTATCGTTAAACAATCACAATCAGATGATCATAAAACTTGAACTATTGATTAATCTAATCTAATCAGAGATTAAATTCAAATCACAAGAACATCAACGAACTAGGAAACAATGAGCCAATTAACAAATTGCTAGCACAACATATTCAAATTGGAACTTGTGACTTCTCTAGTGATTAATCAAGAATAATCAGATTCATTAATCAAACCCTAGATTGCTACTCATGAAAGAAGAACAGATGAATCGGCATCAATTCTAAATCCTAGCAAATGTTAAATCGAATGCATAAACTAGTAGTACTCCTAGCAATACATACCACAATCATAGATTTAAATCAAGAAATCACAATTATAATTAAGAACAAGTTAACAAAGAGAAACCTCACAATAGTAGACCGAAGCTTGATTAACCGTTCTCAAGACTAGATTTAGGCTACAATCAACATAGCATCCATCAAGCAAATCTTCAAACTCATTATTCGAAACTCAAAAAGGGAGAAAAAGGGATTAGAGTTCTTCTCTCTCTCCTCTCTAATTTTGTTCAGAAATTCCAAGATACAAAACAAAACGTTTTACTCATTAATAAAACCTAAGGAAAGCTGAGAATTGCCGAAGAATCGCAGCCGCGTCGAAGTGCGCGAGTCGGGCATGTCTTGCGCGCGACTCGGGCTTAAGCTGCTGCCTAACAATACTTCTCGCTCGATGTGCGTGGGTCGCGCAAGTCATGCGCGCGAGTCGGGCATCGTCTGCTGCCTAGCATCCATTCTTCACTCGCAGCGCGCGACTCGGGCAGTAAGGGCGCGCGGCTCGGGCCTTCGAGACTGTCCAGCATGCTCTTCAGCTACATATGCGCGAGTCGTGCATTAATGGCGCGCGGCTCGGGCATGCGACGCTGCCAACCTCGTACTACTCCTCGATATGCTCGAGTGCGTGTTTGGTGCCCAGCTCCAACCTTCTCCACAAATGCTCTAAGTGGGCTCTTCAACATCCATGGTGGACACACAATGCCGTAGAGCTAACTTGGATGACAACCATCAAAATCTAGACTTCAAGGAACTTTGTGTGCTTAATCCACCTGTGAATGATCAAGGGCATATGGAACCACAAAATGTCCTTAAATCTCCTCTAATATCGCAAATTCACCATAACTCCCTCTTCTCCACACTAAGGTTTATATTAGTAAAACTCTCCTTCTTAAACCTTAAACCTTAGTAAAATGGACTTCTCAACACCCTATAATCGCACATAACTTGGTCTCATCATGTATTCCATCTTCTCATCACCTAAAGGTGATCTTACCCTTCTTCATGTCAATAATGGCTCCAGCAGTGGCCAAAAAGGGTCTCCCAAGGATGATGGGAACATGTGCATCTTCTTCCATCTCCATGACAATCACATGGAATGAAGAATTTACCAACTCTAAGAGGAACATCTTCAAGGATACCAAGTGGAAACTTGACTGTTCTATCTGCTAGTTGGAGAGAGATGCGTGTGGGTTTCAATTCACCCATGTTGAGTTTCTTGCAGATAGACAATGGCATGAGACTAACACTAGCCCCAAGATCACACAAAGCATTCTTGATAGCAATATCACCAAGTTTGACTGGAATAGAATAGCTGCCTGGATCTCCTAGCTTTTCTGGAAGCTTGTTCTGCAAAATAGCACTACACTCAGCTGTTAGTGAAACAGTGACATTCTCTTCAATTTTGCTTTTGTTAGAGAGCATGTCTTTCAAAAACTTAGCATAAGAAGGCATATCAGAAATAGCATCTAAGAAAGTGATGTTGATGTGCAGCTTCTTCAAAATGTCAAGGAACTTTGATAGAGTTGTAAAAGTGTATAATTTTATTATATTAAACCCTTAATATGACATTGAACTTTATATTTTACAAAGAGTTTTAAGTTATTTTTCTTCCGAGACACGGGTTACTACTATTTGATTTATTTGTCTGCAGGAAGACGATTTGAGAGACAATTTTGCAAATGGGTTAGCCAACCCATTTAAGTTCTCTTTCTTCTTTGGGCTTATTTGTGGTCCACTACAATAATAAAAAGCTAGCAGCCCAAGAAAAGAGAAGAAGAGAAAGAAAAAGAAAAGAAAAGTCTAATGGAAGAAATTGAGGGAAAAGCAAACTGAAAATTGGCTGACATTGGGAAATTGTAGGAGCTTTTAGGAGGTATTTTTGGGATTTTAATAAAATGAAGAAGGAAATTCTTGGATTAGGAAATTTAGGGGTTGGAGATGATGAATAAAGGAGGTGCAGCGTTGAATAAAGGAGGGGCAGCAGCGTGGAATTAGGTGGACAGCATAGCAACGAATTAGAGGAGTAGAAGAACAGACACCAAGACGCAGCATGACATGCACAACAATGGGTAGCATCGGCGATTCTTTCTGATATAGCAACAACGAATTTGTCTTGCTACAATTAATTGATTTGCTAATTTAAGTTATTGGTATAATTAGTATTAGAACTTTGAATTATATGATTTATTTACAGTTTTTAGATTTAACTATGGATTATTTGTTTCTTCTTATTTTTATTCTTAGTCTTAGTTTTGTTCTTAATATGTTAGGCTAAATCTCTTTAGGGTAGGGAGATATATTTAGTATTGGATTATTGAATTGTGAGAATGTCAAAATTTTGATTTTTGATATTTAATTGTTCATGTTTATGCTTTGGTTGGATTGATACTCTGTGTTATTGTTTAGAACTAGTGTGATTATACTTTAGATTAGCCATCTTTGTGTAATTTGCTAGTTTTATTGCTAGGACTTGACTTGTAATACGTAATTGTCCTTGTTAATTCCGTTTGTAGCAATTAGGTGTTTGATTAGTGACTAAAACTTGTCATAATACCTCAGATTATCAATCTTTTAAGTTGCACAATCCGAGCTTGTGAGATTGTGACTTAAGGGATGTTGATGTGGAGCTTCTTCAAAATGTCAAGGAACTTCCCGTATTTCTTCTCAAGTTTTGCCTGTGCCAATCTTTGAGGGAATGGAGCAGGTGGCTTGTATGGTGGAATAGGGATGACATTGGGTTCCTTTTGCTCAGTCTCCTTAGCTTCATCTTCCAAAACTTTCTCACCTTGATCGTCTTCACTCAACCTTATAACCTCTTCTGCACTTTTCTTTTGCTCGGTCACCTTCTTTGCAGGCTCTTGCAATTCCTTACCGCTCCTCAATGAGATGGCATGGATATGCCCCTTAGGATTTGGTTCAGTTTGCCCAGGAAGTTGGCCTGAAGGTTTAGAAAGATGACTGATTTGTTGTGCAAGTTGGGTCATCTGATTCTCCATCAACTTATTGTGAGCATTGATTTGTTGGAGAGAGTTGTTGAAGAATTCATTTTGCTTGGCTTGATATTCAACTTGCTTTGCTTGAGAAGAAGCTAGATTCTCCATGATACTCTCAAGGTTCGATCTAGAGGATGAGGAGGAAGAGTTGAATGGTGGTCTTTGTTGGAAGCCGGGTGGTTGGGAGTAGTTTGTGTGTGGAGGTTGAGGTTGGTTATTTTTGTAGGAGAAATTTGGATGATTCTTCCAACCTTGGTTATATGTGTTTGAGTATGGGTTGTTTTGTGGTCTTGTGTTTGTGTTTAGGAGGGCATTGGCTTGCTCAGATATCATGCCCATGGTGTTGTATTGACATTCATTCAATGAGTGACCTTGCACTTCACAAATCTCACGAATAGGTGCTATTGATCCGCTACTCAATTGGTCAACTTTAGCTGCCAAAACTTGCACAGTGTTAGTCAAAGTAGCAATAGCATCAACCTCATACTTACCTCCCCTTTTTGGGGCCCCGCGAGACACACTCCAGTCATTCAAATAGTTGTTGGCAGCCATATCATCCAACAATGTCTTAGCAGCTTCCGGAGTTTTGGCCATGAAAGTACCGCCAGATGCGGCATCAATAGAACATCTAACCTCATGCTTCAGACCATTATAGAATGTCTGAATCAGTAGCCACTCAGGAATGCCATAGTGTGGGCATTGTCTTTGCAAAGCCTTGTATCTCTGCCATGCCTCATAGAAAGACTCCAATTCGTGTTGCTGAAAACCAGATATTTCATTTCTGAACTTTGAAGTCCTCATAGGAGGGAAGAATTTGTAGAGAAAGGCCTTCTTCAGTTCTGGCCATGTGGCAATCTTCCTCACTTCTTCTTCTTTTAACCATTCTTTTGCTTCATCCCTGAGAGAAAAAGGAAAAGCACAATATCGAATCAGATCATCAGAAACATTTGTGAGTTTCAAAGTATTACACTTCTCTAAAAAGCTAGCCAAATGATCAGTAGGGCTCTCTTTGGGTGTTCCCGCATAAGAGTCCTGTGAAATAAATTGAATAAATTGTGGCTTAAGCTCGAAGTGTGTAGCAGTGGTGGTTGGCCTAGTAATGGTTGTGGTAGTCTCATCGGGCATAGCATACTCCCGTAGAGACTTTGGTGGTGTTTCGTCTCCCATTATTAATTCTTGTTGTTGTCTTCTTCGTTGACCTCCTAATCTCCTTGCTGTGCGTGGCTTCGATATCGCAATCAAGAGTAACTAGATCTTCTGAACCCTTGCTTCGAGTGCGCATGCACAAAAAGACTGAAAGAAAAGAGAACAAACAACAAACAGAGTAACAATGATTGAACAAAAATAAGTTCAGCTAAACAAATCAAAGATAAACTAATCTAATACCGTTAGTCCCCGGCAACGGCGCCAAAATTTGATAGGCGTGTCGTGCACCTAACAAAAATAAATCCTAACTAACCTCCTAACTATGTAGTAGGGTAAGTCAAAGTCGAATCCACAGAGACAAACAGTATTAAACACTAGATATCTTGACTCAATTTAACTAAACAAGTGACAAACAACGGTGGAAGAGGTGTTGAACTAATGCTAACACTAAATTATGATAACTACTAATAACACACGAGATAGAATCAATTAATAAAGGCATCTAGAATTAAGTATCCCCACTAGCACGAGTAATACATGAATAGTTCCTATCCCAAATAACATAATCAATTATCCAAAAGGAGTAATGCACCCTAAAAATACCAAAGATCTCTCCCGAGTACCTATGGCTACTCTAACAAGCAATCATACCTATTCCCATGGAATCATGCAAGAAAGAGACATTAAACATGGCATCAAAAATAAATTCCTAGTAATCCTATCTACTTATTCCCATTGAGATATTCATACTCTTGATTGAATCAACAAATCCATCTAGATTCAATTCCCATTGAAAACAAGACATAAGGAATCAATTCAAAATCACCTATCCCTAGTATGATAATGAAAATAAGCACAATTCAATCAAACAAGGATAATTAACCACATTAAAATTGGGATTATGGGAAAATTCATACATTAACCATTGCTAGGGTTCAACCTAACCCTAGATTATAAAACTACTCACTCATAATTGAAATAACAAAGTAATGGAATAATAAATAAGCAAACATGATAATAAATAGAGAGAGAAATAGAAAACTTAGTCTTTTACTTCAATGAAAATAATCCGAGATAATGAAAATTGAAGCTCTCAAGGTTAACAATGGAGTTTTTCTCTCAAGAACCCTTAAAACTGTAGAATAATGCCTAAGTCCGAAAAAATATATTACTAAGAAGTTATATATAGTTTCCTAAAGTAACAAAACAACTCAAATAAAATCGACGGGAAACCAGGCCGACACGGACGTGTCAAATATGACACGGGCGTGTCGACCTGATATTACAATATCAGTCAGAACACCAAAAGTTACTGATCTGGAACAAAGACCGCAACACGGACGTGTCAAATATGACACGGACGTGTTGCCCTGGGAAACAAATATCAGTTTGAAACTGATTTGCTGAGAAGAGTATGACACGGGCGTGTCAAAATTGACACGGACGTGTCACTCTGAAAATCTGAGATCAGTAGCATCCCTTCGTAATCCAAGGAAATGACACGGACGTGTTAGATATGACACGTCCGTGTTGACCTGCTTCAGCCTATCACCATCCTCATGCATCCCCAACTCATCACAAGATTTCCAATATGCTTGATTAACCTGAAAATTAACCCAAACACCACAAAATACCTCGTGAAGTGCCATAGAACTAAAAGAAGCCAGAATGATGCAAGAATTAGTCCTAAATGCTCTAAACTAGGCTAAATGAGATTTAGAAATGCACCTAAAATAACAACTATTAATGACTTATCAATGACCAACCTTTGATCGGAGACCGGCGACCCAACGTTGGCAAGTTGGGTGGCAAGAGACTGCAAACGAGTATAATACGCTACCACAGAGGAAAAATCAGCAAGTTTGGTGGTTGTAAACTCCGTTTCAAGATACGCGGCTCTCGAGTTTTTGTTATCTTGAAACATTTGAGAAACGCGGTGCCACGCGTGTTCAGCCACATCATCCACAACAAGAATAGAAGTGAGGATGTCAGGAGATACAGTACCATAAATCCGTTGAAGAAGAACGGCGTCAAGTCGTTTCCATAAAGATAAGTCAGCCTCCTTCGAAGCTTTGTAGGTAGCAGCTTCTTTGTCCTCGGTAGGAGGAATGATGTGTTCGAGAATACCGTGCACTCGAGCCTGAACTTTGAATAGCATAGACCATTCATGGTAGTGGCTGGTTTCTAAGTCCAGAGTGATAGGAATAAGGGACTTAACATTGGTGACGGCAAGGGCCGAATGAAATGCGGGTTTCTCGGCCATGGAAGGATGTGAAGAAGAAGAAGAGATGAGGAAGATGGAGATGAAGATTATACTAAATGTACATGTGCTAAATATAGTTGACTATGGCCTAATATATACGTAGTCTATCAAATCCAAATATGATACGTCAACAGTGAAGGAGATATGTTCACTACTATCCTAGTGTATGTGGATGATCTTGTTAT
The DNA here is from genome assembly GCA_947646795.1 of Beta lomatogona. Classification (NCBI taxonomy): domain Eukaryota; kingdom Viridiplantae; phylum Streptophyta; class Magnoliopsida; order Caryophyllales; family Amaranthaceae; genus Beta; species Beta lomatogona. The sequence goes on along the minus strand of CANSNZ010000949.1, from coordinate 6,301,470 downwards.
AGCTGGAAACAATATGCATGGAATTTTGTAAGCTAAAGCTTTTCTTTCCTCATAGTTTCATATGAAAGACATGGGTGAGCTTAAATATTTCTTGGGTATAAAAGTAGACAGGCAAAGTGAAGCAATCTTCCTTTCGCAAAAGAAGTATGTGTTAAATCTTTTGTAAGAGTATGGAATAACAAATTGCAGAATTTTGAAGCTTCCTATGGACAGACACCTAAGACTCACTAGTGATGTGGGTGATGTGTTTGATATTCCAGAAGAATATCAAAAGCTTGTGGGAAATCTCATATACATAACTCTCACAAGGCTTGACATAACTTACACAATCCATATGTTGAGCAAGTTCATACACAAGCCTACCACATTTCATCTTCAACTTGCCAAGAGAGTGTTTAGATACCTTTAAGGGTATCCCACACAAGAATTATGCTGGAAAATCAATCCAAAGCCCACTTAACTACCTTCTGTGACAGTGATTGGGCTAGGTGCATCTCCCATCTCATGGAAATAAAAAAGGAAATTTATGGTTCCAAGAAGTTCAGCTGAAGATGTATACAGGGCAATTGCCATATGACTGTGTGTGAAGTAATGTGGCTTAAACAACTCCTCAAAGGATCTAGGGGTAAAGCATCTTGGAAGCACTCCCACTCCACTGTGACAACCAAGCTGCCTTAGCTATAGCCACTAACACAATTCATCATGAGAAGACCAAACATGTTGATGTTCACTGCCAATTCATCAGAGACACAACCAACACATGCATCATCACTCCTGCATATGTTCCTTCTTCTCACGAAGTTTTTGATGTACCAAGGTCCTATACACTCATCTACATCAGCACTTACTCTCCAAGCTTGGAGTTCAGTCTCAACCTTCATTATTTGGTTGAGGGGGAGTATTGAGCTAGGAGTAAAGATGTTGGTCCATTTAATGTTTGTTTTGTCCTTAGAAGGTTATTTTTGTAATGCCCCAAGACCACTATTGTCCATGTTGTAATTTTTGATTGTGTGTACTAGGAATCAGTTTAGGGATCAGTTTTTGTTCTGTACTCTCTCCCACTATCCTGGCTTATGATTGGTTGCTAGAGTGTAAGTCATTGTACTGAATTCAGCTCCTTTTTCTCTATTTAAAGAGAGCTGGGTGCATCTTTCTTTTCATACAAAAATGTTGTGAATAGAAAACTCTCTAAGAGTAAGAAATTATCTAGCTTTCCAAGGAATGTTTCATGACTATTTTGTCATCAATTAATCATCAGACTTCTAAATCGTCGAAAATAAAAATTTTAAAATATCAATGATAAAGCACAATCCCTAAGTTACTTTTTACCTATCACCATTAACTATCTTTCGTATTCCAGAGATATAAGCGCGCTATCAAAAGAGTCCATGTTGCTTTCTTTGTTGTTGTGATCAATGTCAGCTGGCACCGTGGCTCCAAGCAATTGGGCACTCTCCTCTTGAAGTATTGTATCACTTCTGCACCAAAGATGTGATCCAATGATCATTCCTTTGATTCTTTGTAGCTCGGTTGCGACTTCTTTCATGGAGGGTCTCTCTTCTCCTTTTAGTTTCAAACACCTTTGACCAAGTTTGGCAACTTCTTTAATTTGATCCATCAACTCGTCTGTCACTATTAATTTTTCATCAAGGATGTCATGCAATCGTTTTTCATTTAATTTTCGAAGGAAGAAGATGGCAAGACATTTCTCGTTATCTTGCCTCTCATTAGAAATTGCTTTATGTCGTGTCAAGAGTTCAACAAGGACAACCCCAAAGCTATAAACATCACTCTTTTGAGTGAGCTCTCCTGTTTGTAGGTATTCGGGATCTAAATAACCAAAGGTTCCAAGAACCATAGTAGCCAAGTTCTCTTGGTCCATAGAAACCAACCTTGAAGCTCCAAAATCAGTCACTTTCGCGGTATAATTTTTGTCTAATAGAATATTCATGGATTTCATATCTCTATGAATAATTGGTATGGAAATAGTCGTGTGTAGGTAGGATAAACCCTCGGCAATTTCTAATGCAATCCTTAATCGATGTTCCTATGTCAGGAGACATGCTTTGTCTTCGTCACTCAAATGGTCATATAATGTCCCGTTGTTGATGAATTCATAAATAAGTAGAGGCACTTCCGTCTCCAGACAACATCCTAAGAGTTGTACTACGTGCCTGTTGTTGAGTTGCGAAAGCACAATCACTTCATTGATGAATTGCTCACTTTGGCTTGCGTCCACTTTTAGAGATTTTTTTATGGCAACTATTTGGTTGTTAGGTAAAATACCTTTATAAACGACTCCAAAGCCTCCTTTTCGTATGATAAAGTTATCGTTATATTTGTTAGTAGCCTTTTCTAGTTCTTCAACTGTAAATAATTTGACCACATCAACAGATACATCTCGTCCTTTGAGCTTTTGCCGTAACAAGTGACCTCCGTTTTGTTGGAAGAAGGTCTTGCGTGCTTTCCTGAGTTGGCTTTTCTCATGTTGCCAGTAAAGCCAAGAGCCAAGCATTATTGAAATCACAATGACACCACCAACGCCTAAATAATACAATATGGAGGTGATAACATGTTAACTATATACAAATGCTACTTGTTATAACATAATTTTATGAAATGATGATGCTGGATAATGCTATATATTCTAACTGCAAAAAGATAAGCAGGTGGCCGGCTTGCACTAATTTGACTTTTTCATAATCAATACTTTGTCCACAAGAAATCAATAATTTTCTAGTTGTGCTCAAGATTGTGCTACTTTTTCTATAGTTAAGGATTGAATATTGATCATGATTTCATCATTAGTTGCTTTAATTCCATATTCATGGGTTTGTTATGTTTATAAATCTAAGCACAGTTCCATTTCATTTTCTATTTTTATTTTGGCCTGGGTTACGAAATGCTAACAAGTGTGCTATGGAATATGCATATATAAAATAATCAATAAGAAGAAGCGACACACAGATGGTAGGACAAAAGATTCGGAATTCTGCATGATACTCATGTTGTTCTCTCTGTCACTAATACTATGCAGTTTAAAATCTTTCTTCCGAAATTAAAACAGAAAAAAAGAACATATCAAACTGCAAATTGTCGTTGATGGCAGTTGCAATATTATTCTAGGAAGAATGTTTGTAAAATGTTCACAGAATTCTCACCAACAACAGCCTTTTTCATTCATTCATATTGTGATTTTTTACACTGATCCTAGCACCCCTATTTATGGAGATTAACACCTTAGAAAACAACCCTAGGCAAATCAATCTAACGGATAGTATTTCATCTACCCATACACAGCTAGCATGCTACAATAAGACAAGATAGAAAAGGACATGACTTATTACTAGATAGTACTAGGTAGTATCATTCTAGGATCTGCTGTAGAGTGGATAGCAAGGAAAGGTGAGCAGCACACCAAACCAAGCACATGGGCCATTAGTTAACTTGGGCCTGGTTTCTTAACACTCCCCCTCAAGCTTGGAGGAGTAGAATGAACTCCCAGCTTGCTAAGAAGCTTAGATTGCTGCTCAACAGTAAGGACCTTAGTGAGAACATCAGCCAGTTGCTGTGAGGTGTGGACATATGTAGGAGTGACAACACCTTCCAATGCCTTCTCCCTGATAAAATGGCAGTCTATCCCCACATGCTTGGTCTTCTCATGGTGGACTGGATTGGCTGCAATGGCCAAAGCAGCTTGATTATCACAGAATATGCTTGTAGAGCCAAGATGCTTCAACCTAAGCTCTTTCAAGAGCTGCTTCACCCATATAACTTCACAGATTGTCATAGCAAGTGACCTGTACTCAGCTTCAGCAGTAGATATTGCCACAACAAATTGCTTTTTAGATTTCCAGGCTATAGGTGAGTCTCCTCGCAAAATGCAAAAGCCAGATGTTGATCTCTTGGTGTTGGGGTACCCTGCCCAGTCACTATCACAATAGGCTTGTAGAAGAGCCTTTGAGTGAGCTCCTAGTAAAATCCCTTGAGTTCTGGTCCTAGCTAGGTACCTTAGAACTCTTTTAGCTGCTTGAAAATGGACAGTAGTAGGATTCTTCATGAATTGGCTGAGGACATGGACTGTGTAGGCAATATCTGGCCTTGTGATGGTTAAGTAGATAAGTTTGCCTATCAATCTCTGATAGATATCAGGATGTGAGAGAGGATCTCCTGCATTTGCAAGTAACTTCACATGGGTGTCCATAGGCAATTTCAGAGGTTTGCAATGAGACACGTTGTATTGCTGCAACAATTCAGTGATATATCTTCTTTGAGACAGGAAGATACCTTGTGAATTGGTATCCACCTCAATACCCAGGAAGTACCTGAGTTCACCAAGATCTTTCATCTTGAATTCTCTATGAAGAAAAGCTTTTGATGTATTCATCTTCTTCATGCAATTGCCTGTCAAAATCAAATCATCAACATAGGCCAAAATCACCACAAAACTATCTTCTTCTTCCTTGATGAAAAGAGAGTGATCTGATTTTGATTGAGTGAACCCATTGCTCTTCAAAACTGTGCTCAACTTGGCAAACCATTGCCTTGGTGCCTGCTTGAGGCCATATAGAGACTTGTTTAGCTTGCATACCATCTGATTTGTAGTCTGGGAACTGACTACTTCAAGGTTGTAGGTAGCAGGAAATCTGAATCCTTGGCCTTCATAGCCTGGATGAGACTTCATATAGACATTTTCTTCCAAGTCGCCATGAAGAAAGACATTCTTCACATCCATTTGATGTGTATGCCATTTCTTGAGTGCTGCAACTGCTAAGAGAGATCGGACAGTTGTGAGTTTAGCTATAGGGGCAAATGTCTCTTCATAATCAATTCCATACTCTTGTCTGTTACCAAGTATGACCAGCCTTGATTTGTATCTTGTGCTCTCTCTTTGTGGATCAAACTTAGTAGTGTAGAGCCATTTGCATCCTATGGCCTTCTTCCCTTCAGGTAAATAAGCAATCTCCCATGTATTGTTGCTCTCAAGAGCTTCCAATTCTTCATTCATTGCCACTAGCCAGTGAGCATGCATAGCAGCTTCTTTAAAGTGTCTTGGATCAGGCACACTTGATATGGTACTCAATAAACAAGTCTAGTGAGAAGAAACAGTAGTTTCAGCAACTTTTTGAACACAGTTGGCACTCACTTGATAGTCATTATGCCATTGAGGTGTTTTGTGCACCCTGGTAGACCTCCTCACTTGAACCGGAGAGGGTGGTCTTGCTTCTTCATCACTTTCAATTTCAGTTGCATCTTCATTATCTGCTTCAACTGCATCTTCCTCCCATACTGTCATATTTCTGCTTGCTTCAGGTGTCTTTATCATGGATGTTGTGTGAAAGACATGATAAGGGTAGATAGATTCATAGAATCTAACATGCCTTGACACAAAATACACCCCTGTGAGCATGTTATACAACTTGTATCCTTTTTGGGTCACAGGATACCCTACAAAGATACAAGGTACCCCTTGCATTGAACTTATCTTTCTTTCTTTCTGGATTGAATGCAAATGCAAGGCATCCAAAGCATCTCAGGTTCTTGTAGTCAGGTAGCTTTCCATTTAGAACAACATATGGACTATGACCATCATTCACAACACTTGATAGCCTGTTTGTGATATGTGTGGTTGTAAGCACACAGTCACCCCAAAATTCCAGGGGTAAGCCAGCATGAAATCTTAGTGCCCTTGCCATTTCAAGCACATTCCTGTGCTTTCTTTCAGCTCTACCATTCTGCTGAGGTGTGTCACTGCATAAAGTCTGATGCACAATGCCTAATTTCTCAAAGAGAGTTTTGCACTTCCCATCAACCAATTCTAATGCATTATCAAACCTAATCACTTTGACTTTCTTCCCATATTGTGTATAGGCCATATTGACAAATGTTTCTACAGCCTCATATGCATCTGACTTCAGCTTCAGAAGATGCACCCATGTTACCCTTGAACAATCATCAACAAGAGTCAGGAAATATTTGAATTTTCCTTTGTAACTAACCCTATATGGCCCCCAAGTGTCCATATGGATTAGTTCAAATACCTCTCTTGCCTTTGATTCACTTTTTCCAAATGGAAGTTTAGTGAATTTTGCCAAAGGACAAGACTAACATTCTTCTCTGCAATCTCCTGTATCCACAATCAAGCCCACCTTTTTCATAGGTGTGTGTCCTAGCCTGTGATGCCAAAGCATTCCCTTGCTTAACTTTTTCACATTCTGCACCACAGTAGGGATAGTTATGCTTGCATTAGCTGCCATAGCTTGTTTCAAGCTCCTACATTTGTTATGTGAGTTTATAGCCTTGACAACAACATCTCTCAAGTTTTTCAGAACAACATTCAAAGGCTCATTCAAGAGATAGTACAATCCTTGATTACCTTTTCCTATTCCTATGATCTTGCTTGAGTTTACATCTTGTATTATGCAAAAATTATCATAGAACACAACCTTACATTTTCTGTTTTCACATAACTTGTTTACAGACAACAGATTATGTTTGAATGTAGGAATATACAAGACATTTTCAAGTTTTAAATGATTTTTAAGATAAACATCTCCATTATGTGTTATCTTAGAAGTTTCACCAGTAGGAAGATTGATTGAACTTCCATCTTTGCACATCACAACATTTTTTAGACTCTCATATGATCCAGTCATATGATCAGAGGCCCCTGAGTCTATAATCCATCCAACATTCTTCACATTATCAGCATAATGACAGGAAACCATATCTGAATAGGAAATATCTATTTCCTCATCAGTATCACCTCATTTAGAGGGAGTAGGCAGAAGTCTGAGGAGCTGTTCAAGTTGCTGTGCAGAGATGACAGCATTGTTGTTGCCTGAGTTGGAACCAGCATCACTCATCTAACTTCCTTGAACATTGGCTGCCACTTTTGTGGTGTTTGGTTTACCCTTGTTCCATCTTGACTGAAAATTCCCTCTATTTGCCTTTCCTCTTCCCTTGACCTGATTCCCTCCTGTATTTTTGTTCTTAGGATGACCAGCTGGGAAGCCAACAAGATACCAACATGTATCTGTTGTATGTCCACTCTTGCTACACACACTACACTATAGTGAGGGTTGAGCATTCATCATTGCTCCCCCTGTCCCTTTGCTGAACATTGCAAGATTTTCTGGCTCCTCCTTCACCTGTCCAAGGACTTCTCTCTAAGACTCCTCTTGCTCCAGATGACTACAGGCAGTCTCTACAGAGGGTAGAGGTGACATCATTAGGATTTGACTCCTTTGTGTATTGTAAACTTCATCCACTCCATTCAAAAACTGAAAGAGTTTATGCTCCTCTTTTTGTTTTTTTATGGCTTCAATGAAGCTAGTCACTTCAGTGGTGATTGTTGTGATGGCAGGAAGAGTATCAAGTGACTCAAGTTCTTCCCATAGTGATCTCATTGCTGTATAGTAGTCACTGATCTTTCTTCCTTGTTGTTTTTCTTCATACAAATCTCTGTTGAGTTTGTATTTTCTTGAACCATTGGTAAGGGCAAACCTTTGTTCCAGTTGCAACCAGATCTGTCTTGCATTACTTACAAACAACACAGATTTTTTAATGGATTCTGAAATAGACCCGAGCATCCATGAGATAATCATGCTATTACAGGTTTCCCATGCTTCACTCTTTATAGCATTACTTGTTTCTTTCTTCACAGAACCAGTTACAAACCCCAATTTTCTCTTGGATGCCAATGCTATTTCCATTGACCTCTTCCAGGTTCTATAGTTAGATGAACCTTGTAGTTAACTTACTGCGTGAGGTGAGAGTAGCTGAGACTGATTTCCAGCTCTGATACCATGATGGCAGTTGCAATATTATTCTAGGAAGAATGTTTGTAAAATGTTCACAGAATTCTCACCAACAGCAGCCTTTTTCATTCATTCATTTTGTGATTTTTTACACTGATCCTAGGACCCCTATTTATGGAGATTAATACCTTAGAAAACAACCCTAGGCAAATCAATCTAAGGGATAGTATTTCATCTACCCATACACAGCTAGCATGCTACAATAAGACAAGATAGAAAAGGACATGACTCATTACTAGATAGTACTAGGTAGTCTCATCCTAGGATCTGCTGTAGAATGGAGAGCAAGGAAAGGTGAGCAGCACACCAAACCAGGCACATGGGCCATTAGTTAACTTGGGCCTGGTTTCTTAACAGTCGTTTTATAGTAGTTAGTATATATAGGATCCTCACCCTACACACGTTTAGTCTACTTATTTGCTGCAATGAATTAGGCTTCATTATGATAAGAGCATGAATAAATCGTGTGAAAGTTATCCCTACTTACCAACAACAATCTTATAGGAAGTTGAAAAAGTCGTCTTCTCCCAAGGAATACAATGGTAAATCTTCGTGGCATTTCCATGGAAGCCCTTTGGGCACTCGCAATAATAGCTTCCAATGGTGTTAAAGCAATATTCTTGTTTCTGGCACTGATTGAGATTTTCATCAGCACATTCATCCACATCTGACCATAAAGAAATAGATCTTATAAGAAGCTTTTTTTTTTTTTTTTTTTGAGGGGAGAATCTTATAAGAAGCTAGCAGAGAGGTTAATAAGTTTGCGAAATTTATTTAATCCACTTGATACACATTCATTTATTTGCTATACATGACACATAAAGTCGCTAGGCAATATATACTCTTAAATCCTTATTATTACTAGCAATCTATGCACGCGATGCGTGCTTTAATTATTTTCTTTGTTGGTTATTCTTTCGTAGTAAACCCTTTAAATTTTTTCTTTCCCCAAGTAATTGTCTATAGAGGTTGAGGTGGTGGAGTAGTGACGTCGCTTCCCACCTCATATCCCTGAGGTATAGGGATCAAACCTCATGGGACTCATTTGAGGATTTCCCCTTATGGCCTTATCCCCCCTCAAGTGAGTCCCCTTCATCTTACCTCACAAAAAAAAAAGTAATTGTCTATAGCATTTCAATAACTTTAGATCTTCTTGATTGTGCTATTTTATGAGCAGATAATTTGAAATCAATGAAGTAAATATAATGCATAAAGCAATTAGAAATTAAATGTCACTAACCTTTTGTTGTTTTTAACATATAGTTGGAGTTAAAACTATGTGATGGTTCACAATGTTCATTTAGATAAAGAGTCTTATTTTATTGATAAAAAATGTATAAGTTTCTAAATACATCAGAAATCATCATCAAGTTTACATACTACATTGTTATCGATAATGATTTCAATATCACACTTCTAATTTTGTTTTATGGACTTTTCTAATCAATAATCATATGTATGTTTTTCAATGTGTCGTTTTAAATTTATGGTAAATTTCCTTATTTAATATTATTTTGTCAATTTTATGTTGATTGTGATGACTTTAAATTGTTTGGGAATTTCCTTTTTTAAAGTAATTTTGTCAATTTTTTGTTGATTTGCATTGTTTGTGTTGACTTTGAGTTGTTTAGGAGTGTTGTTTGAAGTTTTTTTCTTAAAATATAATTTATTTAATAGGGGTAAAAATGTAATCTCAAATGGGGACACCATTGCTCCCCTCTTCCCTTATAGTATAGAGATTGTTATTATTAGGGTTTATTTTATCAGAAAGGACCTTAAAATACAAGTTTTGTAGGCAAGGACCTAATAATTTTTTTTTGTCTTAAAGGACCTATTAAAAAACTTCCGGTTGTTAATAGGATCAGTTTATAAATTTCGGGCCAAAAAACGCTAATTTTTTTTCAGAAATTGAAGGAAAATGTCTGCGAAATCATCTTCAAGCAATAAAATTCCTGTTAAATGTAGTTGTGGTGTCCCAATTGCAAAAAGTCAACGCCGTAATATGGTAATTTTGGCCTGAAATTCATAAACTGGTTCCTATTAACAATCGAAAATATTTTGATAGGTCCTTTTAGACAAAAAAAATTTATTAGGTCCTTCCCTACAAAACTTGTATTTTATTAGGTCATTTATGATAAAAAAACCCTTATTATTATTAAACCGTTACTATGATATTGTTCGCTTTGGGCTCCTTCCCAAAAGGTTTCATACTAATATAGTTGGTTAACTCTTATAAACTAGATAACTCTTCCTTATTTCTTCGATGTGAGATTTTGGATGTATACCCAACGTAATGTTTATCAGAAAGTGCTAGTATTTGAATATTGAAATGGCCTATATATAGTGTTTTCTCAATATATATATATATATATATATATATATATATATATATATATATATATATATATATATAAAGACAACTAAATTGTATTAGTATTATAAAATGCTTTTTCTATTATAACGTAATTTGGATGATAAAAAAAGAAGTTGAAAAAGTAGATAGAGAGAAAAATACAAAATAAACAAAGAGAAAATGTTAGGAAAGAGATTAAAAGAAAACATTAATGAAATTGAAAGAGATGGGCAAAGTAAGTGTAAAGTTACCCTTTTGGACACCGTAAGGCTGTGATTGGAATTAGGAGAATCGCTCAAGATGTAATGCGGTTTAAAATGGGAAAAATTGATTTTAAATAATCTAATATTTGACCAGTTCGATGAATTTAATTACATCTATTAAATAATATTTAGTAATCCCATCTTTGTGGATACCTTCTCAAAATAATTCGAATTTTTTTTCTTGGCATTACCAATCCGTTTTGGTTTTATTATATGCAAGAAAAATAAGAGTATGAATTATTTTAAGAAATTATACTCAAAAGTTGAAATTATTATAAAATAATCAAATAGTGAGATTAAATTCAACATGCAGATTGTCTAAAGATTGAATATTAAAATCAATTTTTCCTTCCCCTCAAAAAAAAAAAAAAAAATCATTATTTGCTTTAAAATAAAGATAGAATAGATAAGTATAGCTGATTGGTGGCTGAAGTAATTATTACCATAGATTATACTTTAATGAGAGTAACCTATTAAATAAAGGGTAATAGATTAAAATATGAAGAAATGAAGGTGTGTGGAGGTGATGACTGTAGCTGATTGTGTAAGAGGGAAAATTATTACTATTGCCCTGATTTTCGCACATACTTCCTCCTTACCACATCAGTTCTTCTATTTTTACGGCTAACTTCTATATTGCCATTTACCAATACGTAAAAAACTTAGATGGACTTGGTCCACACTAAATTACTGTGGACCTAATGCTAATTCATGTTATTTATGGAAAAAAAGGATCACTATATAGAAAAAATAAATATAAATGATGAATAGATATAAATTATGAAGTTTGACTATGAAAAAAAATGTTAGTATGTAACAAAGTGAAAATTTCATCATGATAAACTAATGTGAGAAAGAGTTACTATATTAAAAAAACAGTCACTATGGTAGATCGTAATTGTATATTGTATCTTAAAATTTGAAAAGGTTACTATATGGAAAAAAATGATCACTATGTTAAATAAGTGGTTTTGGTCCACAATAATATTATTGTGGACCAGGTCCACGCAAGACTAACTCTACCAATACACAAACTATATACCTCCAGACTCCAGACATACCCACCGACCCATCAAAATTATGAAGTTAATTAATGATATGTTATAGTTAATTAATGATATAAATTTCATAATTGATATCTAGTTCATATCTAATTCCTATTATGGGAATAATATCTTTAATTAGGTATGTCATATTTATCAATCTTGTTGAATAAAGCTAAAAGAAAATAGCTAAACCTATGCACCTAGTGCAAATGTTGGAAAAACCCATATATATACAATCCATCTTGGATGGACCCGGTTCACATTAAAAATAGTGTGGACCAGACCTAGACACGTGCCCCACTACAAACTAGTCACTCTCGCTTTCCAAAATCCGCGCGATTTTCTCTCTTTTCAATAAGATTCTTTCGCCCTAAAATTTTAACAAAAACAGTTGTTCAGAACAAACATATACTATATCATTTTAAAATACACTATATCATGTCAAAATACACTATCATGTCAAACACTATAACGATCGATTATGATAATTTTGTGTAATATACAAATAAACTACACTATGACATTTCAAAATACACTATATTATGTCAAAACACACTATATCATGCAACACTATCATGTCAAAAAATACAGCAAAACACTATCATGTTAAAATACACTATATCATTTCAAAATACATTATATCATGTCAATATACACTATAACATGCAACACTATCATGCCAAAAAACTCAGTAAAACACTATCATTTTAAAATACACTATATCATTTTAAAATACACTATGTTATTTCAAAATACACTATATTATTTCAAAAATACACTATCAGGAGAGTGAAGTTATCAGAGGAGAGAGAAGTTATCAGGAGAGAGAAAAGAGCGGAAGACTGAAAGCGGCAAAAACGAAAAGTTGTAATCATTAAAACTCACGTGAGATGGATAAGGTGCACACTAACGGTTCATATTAGTTTTTTTAATATATATATATATATGTAAGTATAGAAAAGAATAATACCTGTACAGCCATGATCCAAGTATGGATTGCCAGAGTATCCAGGTAAACATTTGCAACGGTAACCAGCATCAAGCGCAAAATCATCACATATACTATTTCCCTTGCACAAACACTTCCCATTTGCTTTCACAACCGTGCAATTCTCGGTTCCAATCATCCAATCCATAATCACTGGGAGCTTCTGTATCTTGTGAGGCACCCTAGTCAAGTTTGCTAAGCGAAAGACGAACGCATCCTTTGCCACCACGAAAGCTGACCCACACGGATTGAAGTCGCTGACTCCGGTGTGGTTGTCGAAGCTCGAAGCTTGAATACTAAAGTTAGTCACGCCACTAGGCACGGGGATCTGGCAGCAACCAAGGCCGGAGCATGTTTCATTAGTCACGTCTTGCATGGTATCACACACGGTCATGCATCCTGTATGGTATGACCTGTCCTGCCTCGTGCCTTCGAACCAAGCGTAAGTGTCACACCCTATGGCTGCAAAAATGTTCTTGTTGCTCGAAATGGTGAATCTATTATTACCGAGTGAAGGATTGTCAAATTTGGTTTGGGTACCGTTTTTGGAATAGCATGTATGAGAAACAAAGTTTTTTTTTGTGCGAATGAGCCACAAGGGCGAGGATGAGATTCGATCCCAGGATCACCTGGAACCGGGAGGGAAGATCTAACCAACTGAGCTATCCCTTACTCTCTATGAGAAACATATTTAGCGAGTCTTAATTCGCCTTCTGATACTGAAATAGCAAGTAGCTCCGTGTTGCCAATTATAGGACGTGGAGCACCTTTCTTGCGATGGCATTTGATTTGATAGTATAAGTCATCCTCCTTTCCATTGTAATAATAACATCCCTTCCCTATACCAAACGGGTATGGGATGGTCACGTTTCCACATTTTTCAAGGCACCCTTTCCGGGACCATTGGGTAGTTACAACAACCTCTTCCGCCACCACGACTAGGGTTGCTGGTAAAAGTCTCATGGTTGCAACCACGATAAGTAGCAAGTAGTTGATTAGACTCATCTTTTTTTTGTGTGAGTGTAATTTTGTGTGTTTCTTGTGGAAGAAATATAGCTTAGATTTGAGGAGCTAGAATTATGTTGATGGATTTATATGGTGGCATCAAATCGTCAATATGCACATGTGGATATATTTTCGGTTAATAAGAAAGTCCAAGATGTATTATAGTAATAATATAATATAGTTTATTATGCATTTCTATTTTCTAATCGACCACGTGGGATATGCACTTGTTTAATATGTAATCGAGTATCATTGATACTGTATCAATAGCTTTTAGAAAAATAAGGATAAAGGACAAGTTAGTGGGTCGCGGCTAGACCTGGCAAAGTTGGTCCAAATCCGAAAATCCGACCCGAAATATTCGATCTGGGTCCGAACCTTGATCCGAATCCGAAACGATCCGGTCTGAATCCGGTCCGAAATAATCTTGATCTGAAACTTATCCGAAATCTGAATGATCCGATATGGTCTTACCCGACCCGACCCGAAGGTAAACCAATTCGAAATTATTCGTTTCGAGTAGGCTTTAATCCGAAGTACCCGAAACTTACCCGTTTTTTTATAAAAAAAATATTATCATTGGCCACTGGTGCAAAACTTTGGAAGAATTCCATGTAAGTATATGTAACGAATACTCAAATAGTTAGACGGAATAATTTTAAAAAATGTAGGGAATACTAACTACAAAACAATTAATATCCAAAAAAGGGCTAATAATAGAATAATTAATAACTCAAATGATTAGTATAGAATAAAATTTATTTACATATGACAACCCTTACCCTACTAAAAAAAGCTCAAAATCATTCTTGTCCAATCCGAAATCCGATTTGATCTGAAACCCGATCCGATCCGATCCGATCCAAAATAATAGTCCGAACGATGACCCAATCCGAAACGGTCTGGTCCGGTCCGATCCCGGTCCGAATGTAACTTGATCCGAAAACGGTCCGATCTGAATTGGTCCGGTCCGAATCCGATCCCATTGATCCGATTGCCAGGTCTAGTTGCAGCTTTGTGCTCATATGGTTCTTTTCTTCCGCTGAAATAGTAACTTTGGGAAAAGGAATTTTTTTTGGCCCTATTTAGCAAATAAAGTTTAGAGTTTAGCAGTTTGAGTTTAGAGTTAGGGCCTGTTTTATTCGGCATTAAACAACTGAACTGAACTGAATTGAATTGAACTGAACTGAACTGAATTAAATTATAACTAATTAATAGTAATTATTATCATTTAGGAATTGAACTGAACTGAACTGAATTGAACTGAACTGAATATAAGCTGGAGAGAACAGGCCCTTAGAGTTTAGAGTTTTACCTTTTTGTTTAGCAGATTCGACTGCAGATTTGACTAACTTTTTACATAAATGTGTTTAGTAAAACTTAGCTGATTGCCAAAAGCTGATTACCCTTTGTTTGTATAAAATGATTATGGACATATGAACTCATATGTTAGTATCATATTATGGGCAAAAAAATCATTCACACATTCTCTCACATAATCCTGTAAAGAAAAAGCTCCAAAGAGGAGCTTTTTCATTTTAAGAATTTTCACCCAAAAACTCTCTCTTGAAACTCTCTTTATCAAACACCCCCTATAGAATTTTTTTACTAGTGAAAAACTCTAAAAGTGGTCCAAAACTCTCTTTTTGGCCCAAAACTCTAATTACCAAACACCCCCAATGAAAAACCATCTCTAGGAAAAGAAAAAAAAAAAAACCATCTCTAGTGTTGTGACTCTAAGTATGAATTTATTTTGATGATTATAAACACTTTGTGCTATAACATGTATGTATGTAACAGTGATCTAAGAAAGCTATCAAGATTGGATGTTCATGAACGATCAAGAACTTGAAGATATGAAAGCTTACGTCTAGTTATGTTCTTAGTCATGTTCATGCAATGTAATGAACGTAATGGAACTTTGTGCTAAATTAGAAATATGAAATTAGTATGACTAACTATTTTCTTAGAGTTAAGAGAATAGGTAATTATATTAATTTCATGTTTCTATATATAAAGAATAGAAAAAGGGGGGTTTTTAATTTCGAAAATTAGTTTTGAAAGGAAAATATTTTTTATAAAGATTTTCGAAAAAGAGTTTTGTAAAAACTAATTTTTAAGAAAACGTTTTTTTTATAAAGATGTTCAAAAAAGAGTTTAAAAAATTAATTTTTAAATAAAAGTTCTTGATAAAGATTTTCAGAAATATTGGTTTATGAACTCTGATTTTTTAGTTGGCAAAAGATAAGGAGGAATCTTTATCATTTAAAGAAAGCAAAAATTAGATTTTATTAAGTAAAAGATAATCTTTGATTTTGGAAAAGAAAAGATTTTATCCATTGATTTAGGAATAAAAATTATTCAATAAGATAATCATATCTTGGAGAATAATTCGTATTCGGTTGATAAATTATATAAGGGATAGAAATCACAATAACATCTCACATTTCTAGATTTAGTTTGATAAGTTTTTGAGAGCTAAAAATTCATCCCCATAGCACAAAGTTCCAGTGAGTTAAAAGTGCTTTATAACGATTGTAATATTCCTTGATTTGCTTATCTAAGAAGCACTTGTGAGGACTTAATCTTTATGTACTTTCATCATTATAGAGAGTAATAACACTTAGTGTTCAGTGTTGGGGAGCACTACTAGAGTTAGTAGTGGGGGAATCATATTGTATCAAAAGTTTGATATTTTGAGATTCAAATAATAAAAGAGTAGGTAGAGTGGACGTAGATCTCAGAGGTGAGATTGAACCACGTTAAATTCTTATGTCTTGTTATTTGATTTTATTGTTTTTAGTTATGATACAACTTCAGTTGAGCGAAAACATTAAAAGCAAGTTTACGAGTGAATAACATAGTGTGAGGCACTGAGCCATAAGTTTGTTTTTGCGAAAATCGATTAGATTTTGTCACTCAATTCAACCCCACCCTTCTTGAGTGTCACCTTGTGCTCCAACAAGTGGTATCAGAGCAGGTTATTCTCGAAAGGCTCATCCCTAGAGAATAGAAGTCATGAACATGCAAGATGAGTCTCGAGAAAGACACTCAAAGTGTCCGATTTTCAACGAAAAGGATTAGGATGGTGGAAGGCTAGGATGAGGATCTACATCCAAGGATCGGAATATGAATGCTGGAAATTCATAAGAAAAGGACCAATCCCTATCCAAGCCAAAAATACTGAAGGAAAGATGGTTGACAAAGATGAAGACAACTACAATTTCGTCGACTATGCAAAAGCCGAAAAGAACTTCAAAGTTATGAGTATTCTCCAATATGGAATTGGACCTGATGAATACTCAAGGATCTCTGCGTGTTCTATAGCAAAGGAGATATGGGACACTTAAGAATTAGCCCACGAAGGTACGAATGAGGTAAAAAATCTCGAATCGATCTACTTGTGCAACAATATGAACTATTTACTATGAATAAGGAAGAATTAATTAAAGAGATGTTCACCCGTTTTACACTAATCAGTAATGAATTGTGTTCTCTAGGCAAAACCTATACTTCTAAAGATTTAGTAAGAAAGGTGTTAAGAAGTTTAACAAATCGGTGGCTCCCTAAAATAACTGCTATTCAAGAAGCTAAAGATTTGACAAAACTATCACTAGAACAACTTATTAGATCATTATTGACTCATGAACTTGTTTTAGATTCTAAAACTAATGAACCAAAAAATAAAGGTCTAGCCTTGAGAACTGAATTGGAAAGTGAAGATATTTCAAAAAGAACAAAAATTACAATCCTAGAAAAAGTGGAAATTTCAAAGGTAAGAGCACTACCTCTAACTCTAAGAAAAGTGTTACTAACTCCGGTTGTTTCAAGTGTGGAGAGTTCAATCACAGGATTAAGCAATGTCCCTTATGGGATGATGAGATGCCCAAAGAAAGAAGGGAGCAATCCAAGAAAGAATTCAGAAAGGCGGAGCAATCGTAGAACCAGGAACACAGTGTGATTAAGAATTGGTTGAAAGTATTGAAAGTACTTGAGTGTTTGAATATTTGGGAATTCAAAGTGTATTGTAAAGTTATTAGTAAGTTTTTTTGTATTCGTGAAATAATAATATGAAAAACCCTCTGTAATTCGGGAAATTACTGATATTTATAGGCAAAAGAAGACGTGCGCTCCACGCAAGACGTGCGCCAGGCGCAGTCCTACGTGGCAAGCGCACATTGGTGTGCATGACGCAGCCAGCTCAATCAGGTTTAAGCACGTGTAAACGCGTTTTAAAATGATAGAAAAGAAAGTTGCATCTCACACAAGACTTGGGTTAGACGCAAGACTCGGTGTGAGTCACAAAATCTACGTGTCAGGCGCTCATTGGCGCGCCTGACGCGATATGGCCAATGTGCTGGACGCACGTGGCGCGCTGAGCGCAGCCCCCGCTTCCGGTGCGTATTCTGGAATATTCGAGCTTCGATTGCACGTGCTTCAAAGATACCTTTTTTATCCCTAAATTTTCGAAGATGGAATTTTACGGATTAAAATATGATTTATTTATCAAAGATATTAAAATATTGATGAATAATATCTATTAAAATAATAAATATTTAATTGGGCTTTTGAAATGGACTTAAAACATTTTATGGGCTTAAAATACAATTAATCATCATGGACAATTAATTGGGCTTTAGAATATTCCTTCAAAACACATTTTTGATTGGTTCTTTAAATTGCTATTCCATTGGGTCGTGCCAACTAATGCAGCGGTACGTTTCATCATTGGATCCTTAAATGGGGAGACACAATTATGTGTCTACAGAAGCCCCCACTTTGACTGAGGTTCAGGAAACCGATAGTCAAAGTATACGGTGTCGGGACGGAGAACGATTCTAAACGCTCTGCAGTTTAGAACTGATCTATAACCGCCGATCTCTTGAAAGCAAAGTTAGTATGCAGGACAATAACTACAAGCATTCTGATTACTTGCAGAAGAAGATGTTAGCAGATAGGTGCAAACAACTCAGATAAAGCACATACTGATGCAAATGATGCAAACTTAGACTCTCTAAGGATGCATAAGACGCAGTGCAAGGATTTAGGTTATGAAAAGCTAAGGGATGACACATCATGCAAGGTCAGGGTTATACATAATTAGAATGTATGAAATGCAATGCAAGGTCAGGGTTATGTAGGATTAGAATGTATGAAATGCAATGCAAGGTCATGGTTTTGCAACGCTGCAATGCAAGGTCATGGTTTTGCAACGCTGCAATGCAAGGTCAGGATTTTGCATGGCTAGAAGATGGATAGCAGGATAGAATGATAGACTGATTCGAAATGCATGGAAGAATTTTCTAAAATCGTTTTTAGTAAATGATCGGGGTTCGTAAACGAGGTCCGCGGATTACAACTTTTCGAAAGTTTGATTTGAATCGGAGGAACCACCACACGTAGGAAGCCACCACTTTGGGTGAGCCTACCTTGAATTAGGCTTGTACTTGATCTGATATTGAAATGTAGTTGATCTGTCCTAAGCGTTGAAAGTTGTCACTGGGGATTGTTTATTGGGAAGTTAATATAGGCAAAGTCAAATATCGCCAGAAACCATGGAATCATCGAAGAGTCTTTCAGGGACAAGGAGAGCTTGGATTGAAAAAGAAAAGGTTTAAATTTGTGAAATGAATGTAGTTGGGAAAAGGCTTTAACAAGGCTAGGTGCAGAATCGAGTCTATGTCGAGATCTAGAGAAAGTATGCTCCTAAATTCTAGAAAGTCAAATCATCAGACTATGACTAATTTTATTATATTGAAGCGATTGGACCTTGAGATGAGGATTCCTACGTATCCTTGCGGAATCAGACCATTCGTAGTTCTCGATCTGATGGCTTTTTTTATTTTATATATATATATCTAACTTTTGCCTAGGCTGCCCTTTCGGGTTTTCAACCTAGCGGGCTTGGCCATACCTTGAAAAATGAGTTAGGGTTCTTGAAAGTTTGAAAGGTTAAAGGCTTGAGGTTTATGATAAGGCTTTAATTGGATGGGCTAAGGTGAGGATCATGGATTTGGATTATATGGGTTGAGTTTTGATGGATTGAAGGAATTTGAATGAGGGGTAGAACTTGTGTGCAAGCCCCCTAGCTTGAATTTTTTCTTATTTTTCCTTCGGCTTTTTCTTTTTTTTTTCTTCTGTCATGTGCGTTTTTTCCTTTTTGCTTTTGCTTTTCTTTTCGCACTTTCAATTTTTTTCCACTTCACTTTTATTTTTGCCTGGCATTGATGTTTTTATTTTTTAAGTAGTAAGGCTTGCACACAATTTATTAGATTTGGGTATTGGAAGGTTTGAAGGCTATTTGTGGAGCTTTGAGTAATGGAGAGATTATTTGGCTAAGTATCATGGAGATGATGGTTTAAAGAATTTTTTTTTTTCCTTAGTGGTATGAGGGTGGATTATGAAAGGTAATGGAAGGGAGTGGGGAATAACTCCTGATCCACAGTATATCCTCTTTTTTTATTTTTCTCTTTTTTTTTCAGATCTTTTTTTGTTATTATTAGTCAAGTTCATTAGGTGATTTAAGTTTCATCATTGAATTAGAAGCATAAATAAAATGATGGAAGGCCAATGAAAATGAAAAAGAAAATGCGATTATTTTTTTAATTAAAAACGAATGAAACAAGGCTGATAACATTATAGTCCTAAATGACATAGACTTGACGGGAAAGGAAATGAAGGAGCTAGGGAAGGATTCTCCGAGTCAACCTAGAAAACTAGCATTAAATGACTATGCCCCGCCATTATTTAGGCGCTTCCCAAAGGGTTGCCACTATTGCTTACTTTTGCTGCAGGTGGAATTGGCAATCTACCGTCTTCAACCATATCCTGCAGGTGATTTTTTAAGGTCCAACGCGCAGATGTTGGGTGTCCATTCCCTTGGTGGTGCTTGCAGTAGGCATTAGGATCCCACCTCTTGGATCTATTTTCGGGAGCAGGATCTGGGGCAGGGCCAATAGGCTGAAGTGCTCCTTTTGCATGATGTCTAGTGAAGGCTTCTTATAAGAACATGCCTAAAGGTGCAAATATTCTTTGAGGCTTTTGATAACCTCTCTTTTCAGCAGCTATGGCATTAACCTCATTGCTTTTGGAGCTAGAGGGCTATTGTTACTCTTCTTGAAAGAGTTGTTGTTGTTGTTGGAACCCTTATTTTTGTTGGCATGTACCTCTTCTTCAATCAGCAGGCCTACCTTATAGAGCTTCGTGAAAGACTCTATAGGTTGGAACTTGATATGATCCCATTACTTCGGCTGCAGGTTACGGATCCCAGTCGGACTTGATCCTCCTTAGATGGCCTGTAAATCATTTGTGCAGTTTTATCCCTCCATCTATTAAGGAAGGTGACGAAGTCTTCGTTGGAGTTTTGTTTAGTTAACTCCAACTCACGAAGGCTAATGGGAAGCTGAGTATTGTATATGTATTGTTTGTGGAACTCTTATCTGATGTAGTCCCAGTCGTTCAGCTTAGCTTTGTTCAGCGATCTAAACCACTTCGATGGATGTGCATCCAAGGTTAAAGGAAAGACATAAGCAAACAGGTCCTTGCTCATGCCCTTGAGAGCCATAGAGATGGAAAATGCTCTCAAGTGATCATCTGGGTCTTCGACTCCCTTGAATTTTGGGAGATCACCCAATGTTACCTTTTTAGGGAGCTTGTCCCTCAGTTCAGGATCAATGATGTCATGGCTATGAGCCTGATTCTCGAGTGTGGGGATTGACTGTATCAAGTGCTCGAGTTTTTCAAACCTCAAATCCGTGTCGGTCTTGGTTGGTGGTGCAGTGTCGCCTTGCTCGTCTATTTCAGTTAGCTTCTCCCTTAGTGCCTTAATCTCTTTGTCTTGTTCCTCAAGACGAGAGTTCATCAGTGTGAGTTGAGCCGTAATGGCACTGAGCTGTTCATTAGTGTCCCCCATTTTAGATGACGATTTGGAAGAATAGGAGGATTCATCTGAAAAGGTTAGGATGCGCTTGACGAGTGTGGGAGTAGGTCAAGCTTTTTGCCTCTCTGTTGGACGTTCCCAAGTTATAATCTCAAGACATGTCCTGAACAGAAATCGTATAGACCTCGTAAATTTTAAGAACTAATGTTTTCGAAATGAGAAATGGAGATGAGAAATGAGAACTGGAAATGGAAATAGGGAATGAAAATGGAAAATGATTTTGAAATGGAAATGGAAATGGTTATGGGTTTTGGACTAGTATAGACTTGACCATGACGGAGACATGGGCCTAACTATATGCAAATGCAGACATGACTGAATTGGACTAGGCAAGCAGACTGGAATCCACGATTGGGTTTAGTGTAGACTAGACTTTGAACTTATGGGTGAGCAAGCAGGCTAGACTTTAAGGAAGACTGGACAATAAGGGAGACTAGACTCTCAACTTAAGGCAAGCAGGCTAGGCAACTAGACTTTGAACTTACGAGTGAGCAAGCAAGCTAGACAACTAGACTTCGGAACTTACATTAGACTAAATAAGCTAGACTCAACAATTGCCTATGGACTTATGGAATGCTAGACTTTGAACTTACGGGCGAGCAAGTAGGTTAAACATTAAGGAAGGCTAGACAATAACAAAGACCATACTCTTAACTTAAGGCAAGCAGGCTATGCAACTAGACTTTGAACTTACGGGGGTGCAAGCAGGCTAGACAATTAGACTTTGAAACTTACATTAAACGAAACAGGCTAGACTCGAAAATTGCCTATGGACTTAAGGAATGCCAGATTTTGAACTTAGGGGTGAGCAAGCTGGCTAGACACAACAATTGCCTATAGACTTAAGGAATGCTAGACATTGAACATACGGGTGAGCAAGCAGGCTAGACACAATAATTGCTTATAGACTTGAGGAATGCTAGACCTTGAACTTACGGGTGAGCAAGCCGGCTGGACTTTTGGGGATGAGCTTTTATTGTCCTAAGACTGAATTTTTATAGTCCGAAGACTGACTAGGGCTTACATGAAGATGCAAACTAGACCTAGGATATGGATTGACATATAGGCTTGACTTGGACTATGATTGGATTTAGAATGGAATAGACTGGGATTAGACTTGGACTGGGCTTGACATAGACTAGGGTTCATATAGAGATGCAAATGGGCCTAGCATTGACTTGAACTAGACATATATGGGCCTAAGATGGATTATAATGCTAGTGAATGTATGGACTGAAATGCACATGGGCCTAAATGAATGCAAAATGGATTCTAATGCATATGGGCCTAGAATGAATGCAAGTGAATTGGATTGAATTTGGTTGATTGGATTGAATAGGATTGGATTGAAGGTGTTTAGACTGGGCTTAGAATTTTCGAAATTCATTTTTGAAAGGAACCGCTTATTTTATCTTTTGTTAGGAAAAGATGATGGATTGATTTTAATTTTTTTTTTTTGAAATGTCGTGGTATGATGATGATTAGTAAATTTTTTTGAAAAAGAGTAGAATAGGATAGGATGCAGGATTGATTTTGAAAAGACGTAAGCTTTTGAAATTGATGCATATAGGTAGGATTGACAGGGAAGATTAGTTGAACAGCAGGGTGGAAATGGGAAGAGGTAGACATGCATAACAACTCTAACTCTATAATGACCATTTTTTCTAGATACATTTTTTGTAGGACAGACTCGACCTTGCATGAAAAGACTGACCCTTTATTTGAATATTATACTGATGCAAACTTGTTATCTTATACTTGAACAAAGGTCAAAAGATCAATAAGCATGGGACAAATAGGCTGCGTGCCAATGATAAATCATATTTACATATAGTTTTAAGGTGCATTTAGGTTGCATTTTAGAGCATTTAGATTCATATTTAGGTTCATTATTGCATCACATTCTTAAGTTATGTTATTCTACTCCTATTCGGTATGTTTTCTTGTTTTTGATGAATTTCAGGTAATGAGAACGTATTTGGAGTATATTTAGCTGAGCTTGAGGATTAGGAGCACTTGGAAATAAGCTACGATGCATAAGAATAATATGGATATGTCTTAGTACGACTTTGAGCGAAAACGAAGCGGAAAATCATTAGAAGAAATGTGAAAAAGGAGTCATGTATACTCTTCTGATCATAACTTTTGATGTACTTCTTAGAACCAAGAAATTCCAGTTGAGTTGGAAATTAGACTTGAAGGGCTTTCCAACGGTAGGTCGTACGTCCCAATCCGACTTCTGGTTTGAGAGATACAGCCTTCGCAAGTTGACGCAAAAATCACTGTTTTCCCGCCCGGTCGACCGGGCGAAATGAAATTTTCAGGCATGTTAGTCCGGTCAACCGGGCGAGAAAGGAGCCAAAATCGCTTGCGCACCCGACCGGGCGGGCTCGCCCGGTCGACCGGGTGGATTTGCTGTTCTGTCGTAGCTTCTCAATCACCGTCGCCCGACCGGGCGGTTTCTCGAGACGGGTTTATTTGCCATTTTTAGCCGGTTTTGTAAAAACTATAAATAGGTCTTCTCTCTCTCCCCAAGGGGACCTTTTTTTCTCTCTCTTTTCTGACGTTATATTATTTTCTTAGTTTTAGTTTTAGTTTTCTTCTTCTCTTCTCTCTAGCTTTGTAGTAGTAAACCCTAGTTTTTCTTGTTCTTGATTTTTCATGAGTTATATTATTTCCTTCTCTTTATTTCATTGTTTTCTTTAATTATGTTTTTCTTTGTAGATTTAGATTTTATTATTTATTTCATGATAGAGTAGTTTTTATTTCTAGGGTTTGGGAATCCATGTTTATATGTTATAATTCTTGATGGATGTTTATTAATGGTTTGATTAGTTATTGATATCTCTAATTGATTAGTGTTTTTATTGTTAATCTTGCAATCTGATCAATTGTCTGATTAAATATTGCTAATATCGAGTCATAGATCGAGAGATAGTACTCTTTAGAGGCTTACCTACAATTAGCAAATCTGATTATGTAGAGCGACCGTACTAGCATATGTTGATTTGAGAGCGTTAAGGCCCGACCGTAGGATTAACATGTGCTCTATATATCTGATTAATTGAACCATTGATGATATTTTGATAGATTTTAGTTATAAACGTGGTAAACCATTGCCCTGGATCCTTTTTAGTTTGATTTTCGTAGTTTGATTTGTTTAGAACTTTAATTCAATATTCCTGATCTTGTTTAGTTTCTCCATACCTTAGAAGCTAGATTAGAACAACCATCTCTCTGTGGATTCGACCCTACTTACCCTACTACATTGTTAGAAGGTTTGTTAGGAATTACGAAATGAAAAAGAAGTAGAAAAAAAGTTGTGAATAAAGTGAAATAAAAAAGGGTCATGATTGAATTTCTTGAGTGAATAAGGTTGTTGATTATATTTGGAGATTGTTGGTTGTTGCGTGGATCTTTCTTGGTCATGTTTTCAGTTATATGATGCTCCCCCTTCTTGGTTTTTCCACCACAATTCCCAAATTATTCCATACCTTAACCTCTGCCCCATTACAACCCTTAAAAGTCCTCTTGATCATTGTGTATTGTATTGTATTGTTGAGTGTTAAGTGAGTCAAAAAGTCAAAGTTAAAGAGTATTTGCTTCATCTGAGTCGACTTGATTAGGTTGAGTGTCATCATTTATCCTTTAAACACATGAGAGATTTGAGCGCACATGACTATAGTGAGGTCTGTCAGGTTTGGTTAAATCTAGCTTGGGAGAGATGGTATGTGGTATGATTGGAGAGTTGATTGTGATACATGACATGCTATGCGGCTTTGTTCGAGATTGTTTCGATGCTTGGTTTGTGTAGTGATTATATCTCTTGTGTTTTCAGTTGAGTGTTTAGCCCTGTTTTAGTCCTATATTGTAGGTTGTCTTACTTTTCCCATGTCTATGTCTTATTGCTTGGGGACAAGCAATGGTTTAGCTTGGGGGAGTTTGATAAATCATATTTACATATAGTTTTAAGGTGCATTTAGGTTGCATTTTAGAGCATTTAGATTCATATTTAGGTTCATTATTGCATCACATTCTTAAGTTATGTTATTCTACTCCTATTCGGTATGTTTTCTTGTTTTTGATGAATTTCAGGTAATGAGAACGTATTTGGAGTATATTTAGCTGAGCTTGAGGATTAGGAGCACTTGGAAATAAGCTACGATGCATAAGAATAATATGGATATGTCTTAGTACGACTTTGAGCGAAAACGAAGCGGAAAATCATTAGAAGAAATGTGAAAAAGGAGTCATGTATACTCTTCTGATCAGAACTTTTGATGTACTTCTTAGAATCAAGAAATTCCAGTTGAGTTGGAAATTAGACTTGAAGGGCTTTCCAACGGTAGGTCGCACGTCCCAATCCGACTTCTGGTTTGAGAGATACAGCCTTCGCAAGTTGACGCAAAAATCACTGTTTTCCCGCCCGGTCGACCGGGTGAAATGAAATTTTCAGGCATGTTAGCCCGGTCAACCGGGCGAGAAAGGAGCCAAAATCGCTTGCGCACCCGACCGGGCGGGCTCGCCCGGTTGACCGGGTGGATTTGCTGTTCTGTCGTAGCTTCTCAATCACCGTCGCCCGACCGGGCGGATTTCGCCCGGTCGACCGGGCGGTTTCTCGAGACGGGTTTATTTGCTATTTTTAGCCGGTTTTGTAAAAACTATAAATAGGTCTTCTCTCTCTCCCCAAGGGGACCTTTTTTTCTCTCTCTTTTCTGACGTTATATTACTTTCTTAGTTTTAGTTTTAGTTTTAGTTTTCTTCTTCTCTTCTCTCTAGCTTTGTAGTAGTAAACCCTAGTTTTTCTTGTTCTTGATTTTTCATGAGTTATATTATTTCCTTCTCTTTATTTCATTGTTTTCTTTAATTATGTTTTTCTTTGTAGATTTAGATTTTATTATTTATTTCATGATAGAGTAGTTTTTATTTCTAGGGTTTGGGAATCCATGTTTATATGTTATAATTCTTGATGGATGTTTATTAATGGTTTGATTAGTTATTGATATCTCTAATTGATTAGTGTTTTTATTGTTAATCTTGCAATCTGATCAATTGTCTGATTAAATATTGCTAATATCGAGTCATAGATCGAGAGATAGTACTCTTTAGAGGCTTACCTACAATTAGCAAATCTGATTATGTAGAGCGACCGTACTAGCATATGTTGATTTGAGAGCGTTAAGGCCCGACCGTAGGATTAACATGTGCTCTATATATCTGATTAATTGAACCATTGATGATATTTTGATAGATTTTAGTTATAAACGTGGTAAACCATTGCCCTGGATCCTTTTTAGTTTGATTTTCGTAGTTTGATTTGTTTAGAACTTTAATTCAATATTCCTGATCTTGTTTAGTTTCTCCATACCTTAGAAGCTAGATTAGAACAACCATCTCTCTGTGGATTCGACCCTACTTACCCTACTACATTGTTAGAAGGTTTGTTAGGAATTATTTTTGACAGGTGTACGACATCCTATCAGCCAACAAATGCTCGCGGCGCACAGCCTATGCGTCTGGGGCAGGTGCATTGTGCTAGGCGCAACTTAATGCGTTTGACGCAATGCTCCGTGGCACGCGTATTGATAAATTGATGAAGGTTCGGGCGTAAACGATGATTGGTTTTAGACGTGATTTGCAATAATTTGGGGCGTAAAGCATACTAGCATGCAAAAATTGCAATCACACATAAATGTCAGGTAACATGGATGCAAAAGTTCTTAACCTAAAGTCCAATTCTACATTCAACTATTGGTCAGGTTTCTGTTAAGACTGAAAAGGGTCCATGACTAAGAGATTGATCCCACTCTTCGTACCCCTGCTTAAAGAGGTGGCCATGTGTAAGACGCACTCCAGTTCTCAAGTCAGGATCAAAAGACCAATGCCATGGTTGGGTAGGTTTGCTTACAACTAAGATCCAACACTGTCGCTCAGGAAGCTTTTTGGAAGGACAAAGCGTAAAACCCCCGAGGGTGACCTCACACATAGAACATGTGCTAATGAGGCAAGGTAGATTGTCCTTATGGTGGCTGAACAATAGCCGTGCATATGCAAAACTATATATTATTCTAAGGCATAAAATAAGAATGAATCGTATTTTTCAAGTTTCACCCACTCATTTATAAAATTAGTTTTTGAAAATCCTCCCCAGTGAAGTCGCCAAATTGTAGGCGTGTTTTTATTTCGCCTATGCGGGATGAGCACGTATTATATTTGACTACCCCACTGTTAAGGTTTTATTGAAAATTGTTTTATATTAAAAGAAGTCGCCAAAAATTCTTTTTAGGAAGAATCATAAACCTAATTGGCTATGGGAAAAAAGTAGGGACAAATTATCCAATGTAGATTTCCTCGTCCTAACTCCATAGATGGTCAAAATGAACCAAAGATTGAGTTCGGGGGTGAGGGTACGAATATAGTCATAATGAACAACATTCGCCCAAAGTTGGCCTCTACTAAATATCGATTTATTACGAATTTTATGCCAAATAATAATCATATAACGTTTTATTGACCCTAAAAATATTTAGTCTAAATTGGTTCAGGAAACACATAAAAATACTATTTTTAGTGACATGTTATTAGGCAATCAATATTACAAGGAACCTAACAGGTTGTCCAAATTAATCTGATTAATGTTAGAACAATTCTTTAGGTCTTGATTAGCAATAAATAACATGTCGGTGATAAAAGCAATAAAGCAGGACAATCATATAATAGGCATATAATGATCAGGCAAGTATGATAATATATGAAAATAAATAAAAAGAAAGAGAAAGGTTTAGAATATACAGTAGAGCGATTTTATATTAATGATTTACATCATGAAATAAGTGGTTAGTAACTTCAATATAAAAATATAGAATTTATTCAAGAATCCTCAGGTATTATACCTATGCGGCTTAGATTGAAGAGCGCAACGATCTTTAGGCAGAGCAATCGTGGAACCAGGATAACAGTGTGATTAAGAATTAGTTGAAAGTATTGAAAGTATTTGAGTTTGAATATTTGGGAATTCGAAGTGTATTGTAAAGGTATTCGTAAGTTTTTGTATTCGTGAAATAATAATATGAAAAACCCTCCGTAATTCGGGAAATTACGGATATTTATAGGCAAAAGGAGATGTGCCCTCCACGCAAAACCTGGGTTAGGCGCACTGCCACACGTCAGGCGCACATTGCTGTGCCTGACGCAGCCAGCCCAATCAGGTTTAAGCAAGTGTAAACGCGTTTTGAAAAGATAGGAAAGAAAGTTGCGTCTCACACAAGACTTGCGTCAAACACAGGACTCTGTGTGAGTCACAAAATCTACGTGTCAGGCACTTAGTGGCGCGCCTGACGCGATATGGCCAATGTGCTGGACGCACGTGGCTCGCTGAGCGCAGCCCCTGCATCCGGTGCATATTATGGAATATTCGAGCATATTCGATTGCGCGACTTTCGAAGATACCTTTTTTATCTCTAAATTCCGTAGATGGAATTTTAGGGATTAAAATCTGATTTATTTATCAAAGATAATAAATTATTTATGAAAAATATCTATTAAAATAATAAATTTTTGATTGGGCTTTTAAAATGGACTTAAAAACATTTTATTGGCTTAATATACAATTAATCATCATGGACAATTAATTAGGCTTTAGAATATCATTTCAAAACACATTTTGGATTGGTTCTTTAAAGTGCTCTTCCATTGGGTCGCACCAACTAATGTCGTGGAATGTTTCATTATTGGATCTTTAAATGGGGAGACACGATTATGTGTCTACAACCGTCTTCAACCATATCCTGTAGATTATTTTTTAAGGTCCAACACGCAGATGTTGGGTGTCTATTCCCTTGGTGGTATTTGCAGTAGGCATTAGGATCCCACCTCTTGGATCTATTCTCGGGAGCAGGGTTTGGAGTAGAGCCGATTAGCTGAAGTGCTCCTTTTGCGTGAAGCCTAGTGAAGGCTTCTTTTAGGGACATGCCCAAAGGTGTGAATGTCCTTTGAGGCTTTTGGTAACCTCTCTTTTCAGTAGCTAGGGCATTGACCTCATTGATTTTGGAGCTAGAAGGGTTATTGTTACTCTTCTTGAAAGAGTTGTTGCTATTGGAACCCTTGTGCTTGTTGGCCTGTATTTCTTCTTCAATCAGCTGGCCTACCTTATAAAGTTTCGTGAAAGACTATTTGGGTTGGAACTTGATATGATCCCCATACTTCGGCTGCAGGTTACGGATCACCAATCGGACTTGATCCTCCGGAGATGGCCTGTTAATCATTTGTGCAGTTTTATCCCTGCATCTGTTAAGGAAGGTGACGAAGTCTTGGTCGAAGTTTTATTTAGTTAACTCCAACTCACGAAGGCCAATGGGAAGTTGAGTATTATATATATATATTGTTTGTGGAACTCTTCTCTGATATAGTCCCAGTCATTCACCTTACCTTTGTTCAATGATCTGAACCACTTAGATGGATGTGCATCCTAAGTTAAAGGCAAGACTTAAGCAAACAGGTCCTTGCTCATGCCCTTGAGAGCCATAGAAATGAAAAAAGCTCTCAGATGATCATTTGGGTCTTTGACCCCCTTGAATTTTGGGAGATCACCCAATGTTACCTTTTTAGGGAGCTTGTCCCTCTGTTGTGGATCAATGATGTTATGGCCATGAGCCTAACTCTCGATTGCATGAATTGACTGGATCAATTGGTCGAGTTTTTCAAACCTCAAATCCGTTTCGGTCTTGGTTGGTGGTGGAGTGTCGCCTTGCTCGTCTTCTTTAGTTAGCTTCTTCCTCAGAACCTTAATCTCTTTGTCTTGTTCCTCAAGAAGAGAGTTCATCAGTGTGAGTTGAGCTCTAATGGCACTAAGCTGTTCATTAGTGTCTCCCATTTCAGATGATGATGCAGAAGAGTCGGAGGATTCGTCTGAAAAGGTGAGGATGCGCTTGACGAGTCTGGGAGTAGGTCGACCTTGTTGCCTCTCTGTCGGACGTTCCCAAGTTATAATCTCATGACCTGTCCTGGACAAGAAATCGAATGGACCTCGTGAATTTTAAGAAATAATGTTTTCGAAATGAGAAATGGAGATGAGAAATGGAAATAGGAGATGAGAAATGAGAAGTGGAAATGGAAATGAGGACTGAAAATGGGAAATGAAAAAGGAAAATGATGTTGAAATGAAAATGGTTATAAGTTTTGGACTAGTATCGACTTGACCGTCATGGAGACATGGGCCTAACTATATGCAAATGCAGGCATGGACTGGACTGGACAATGCAAGCAGACTGGACTCCACGATTGGATTTAGGAGAGACTAGACTTTGAACTTACGGGTGAGCAAGTAGGCTAGACTTTTAGGAAGACTAGACAATATGGGAGACTAGACTCTTAACTTAAGGCAAGCAGGCTAGGCAACTAGACTTTGAACTTACAGATGAGCAAGCAGGCTAGACAACTAGACTTCAAAACTTACACTAAACTAAGCAGGCTAGACTCAAGAATTGCCTATGAACTTAAGGAATGCTAGACCTTGAACTTACGGGTGAGCAAGCAGGCTAGACACAAAAATTGCTTATGGACTTAAGGAATCCTAGACCTTGAACTTACAGGTGAGCAAGTAGGCTAGACACAAAATTTTCTTATAGACTTAAAGAATGCTAGACCTTGAACTTACGGGTGAGTAAGTAGGCTAGACACAAGAATTGCCTATAGACTTAAGGAATGCTAGACCTTGAACTTACGGGTGAGTAAGCATGCTATACTTTAAGGGATGAACTTTTATAATCTTAAGGTACTTGATTTTTATACTCCGAAGACTGACTAGACCTAGGATATGAATTGACATATAGGTTTGACTTGGACTGGGAGATGCACATGGGCTTGACATTGGAGATGGACTAGGATTGGAATAGACTTGGAATGGATATGGACTGGGCTTGTCATAGACTAGGGTTCACATAAAGATGCAAATGGGTCTAGATTTTGACATGAGTTAGACTAATATGGGCTTAGATGGACTCTAACGCTAGCGGGCCTAATATGAATGCATGGACTCAAATTTAGAATCATCTAATATGAATGCAAAATGGACTCTAATGCATATGGACCTAGAATGAATGCAAGTGAATTGGATTGATTGGATTGAATTGAAGGTGTTTAGAATAGGCTTAGAATTTTTGAAATTCATTTTTTGAAAGGAACCCCTCTTTTTTATCTTTTGTTAGGAAAAGATGATGGATTAATTTTGAAAATATTTTTGTAAACGTCGTGCATAATGATGATTAGTAAATGGTTTTGAAAAAGAGTAGAATAGAGGAGGGTGTAGGATTGATTTTGAAAAAAGTAAGTTTTTTGAAATTGGTTGAATATGGTAAGGTAGGATTGATAGTGAAGATTAGGTAGAAGGAATAGCAGGGAGAAGGTAGACATGCATGACAAACTCTAACTCTACAATGACCACTTTAGATGCACTTTTTAGGACAGACTAGACCATGCATGAAAAGATTGACCTTTTTTTTTTGAATTAGGTGAGACCTCTAGTTAGACCATGCGAATGCAGACGGACAGGAAATAAGATCGACCATCACGACGACTAAATCAAAGAAAAGCATGTGATGCACAGATTGCGTGCCACACAACAAATCTGCGCGCGGTGCACAACCATGCATCTGGCGCGAGAGTGGTGCGCTAGGCGCAACTCAATGCGCTTGGCGCACTACTCCCCGACACGTTTTTCGGGGATTTAGTTTACGTTTTGGTCAATTGACGAACTTTTGCATGTCACTTAGACGCGATTTTCGACGCAGCGAATAACAACAATTTTGACAAAATGACGTTGATGCAAACTTGTTATCTTAGATTTCGAATAAAGGTCAAAAGACTAATAAGTATGGGACGAATAGACTGCGCGACAAGCAACTGGTGCGCGTAGCGCGCAGTCTCTGCGTCTGGCGCATCACAATGTTCGACGGCACGCATATTGATAAATTGACGAAGGTTCGGGCAAAAACGACGATTTGTTTAGGCGCGACTCGCAATATTTTCGGGCGCAAAGCATATTCGCGTGTTAACAAAATATTAGCAGGCAAAAATTGCAATCACACATAAATGACAGGTAACATGGATGCAAAAGTTCTCAACCTAAAGTCCAGTTATACATTCAACTATTGGTCAGGTTTAGGTTAAGGCTGAATAGGGTCCATGACTAATCCTACGCTTTGTACCCCTGCTTAAATAGGTGGCCATGTGTAAGACGCACTCTAGTCTCAAGAGAACAATGCAATGGTTGGGTAGGTTTGCTTATGACTAAGATCCAACACTATCGCTCAGGAAGCTTTTTGAAAGGACAAAGCGCAACCCCCCGGGGGTGACCTCACACATAGAACATGTGCTAATGAGGCAACGTAGATTGTCCTTAAGGTTACTGAACAATAGCCATGCATATGCAAAATAATATATTATTCTAAGGCATAAAAGAAGAATGAATCGTATTTTTCAAGTTTCACCCCCCCATTTTAAAAAAATAATTTTTTAAAATCCTCCCAAGCACAGTCTCCAAATTGTAGGCGTAATTTTATTTCGCCTACGCGGTGTGAGCGCGTATTGGATTTGACTACCCACCATAAAGGATTTATTAAAAATTGTTTTGAAAGAAGTCGCCAACAATTCTTTTTAGGAAGAATTATAAACCTAATTGGATATGGGAAAACCGTAGGGACAAATTATCCAATGTAGATTTCCCCGTCGAGACTCCATAGATGGTCAAAATGAACCAAAGATTGAGTTCAGGGGTGAGGGTAAAAATATGGTCAGGAACTATATTGCCCATTGTTGGCCTCTACTAAATATCGATTCATTACAGATTTTATGCCAAAGAATAATCATATAACGTTTTAAAAAACCTAAAAATATTTAGTCTAAATTGGTTAGGAAACACATAAAAAGACTATTTTTAGTGACATATTATTATGCATTCAATATTATAGGGAACCTAGCAAGTTGTCCAAATTAATCTGATTACTATTAGAACAGTTCTTTAGGTCTTTATTAATAAAAATAACATGTGGGTGATAAAAGCAATAAAGCAGGAAAATCATATGATATGCATATAATATACAAAGGCATGAATAATAATAATATGAATATAAAATAAAGTATAGAAAAAGGGCTTAGACTGAAGAGCGCAACGATCTTTAGGCGGAGCAATCGTGTAAAGAGGAACATAGTATGATCAGGAGTAGAAATTGATTGAAGTATTGAAAGTATTTGAGTGTTTGAATATTTGGGAATTCGAAGTGTATTGTAGAGGTATTCGTAAGTTTTTGTATGCGTGAAAAATAATAAATGAAAATTCGTCTTTGATTCGAGAAATCATCATGTATTTATAGGCAAGAAGAGACCTGCGCTCCACGCAAGACCTGCGCCAGGGGCAGTCCTACGTGGCAGGTGCACTGCCACGCATCAGGCGCACATTGGTGTGCCCGACGCAGCCAACCCAATCAGAGATGCACACGTGTAAACGCGTTTTTGAAAAGATAGAAAAGAAAAGTTGCGTCTCACACAGGACTTGCATTAGACGCAGGACTCTATTTGAGTCACAAATCCACGTGTCAGGCGCTTATTGGCTCGCCTGACGAGTTCTGGCCAATGCGCTGGACGCACGTGGCGCTCTGAGCGCACCCGCCACGTCGGGCGCATATTCCAGTATATTCCAATATATTCCAGCATATTCACTATTGATTCTGCGCATCTTTCAAAGATACTTTTTTATCCCTAAAATCCGGAATTTGAAATTTACGGATTCAAAATTTGATTTTTGATAAAAGCATTATGAAAATATTCATTAAAATAATAAATATACAATTAGGCTCTTAAATATGGGCTTAAAGTACAATTAATCATCATGAACAATTAATCGGGCTTTAGAATATCATTTCAAAACACATTTTTCGATTGGCTCTTTAGATTGCTCTTCCGTTGGGTAGCGACAACTAATACAGCGGTATGTTTCATCATTGAATCCTGAAATGGGGAGACACGATTATGTGTCTACAAGAGGAGAGAGAAAACAAAAAAATTTGGGGAGGAAGAGGAGAGAAAATAAAATGTGTTTAATGTGTAGGAAGTTGGGGTTTTTGGAGTTTATATAGGTTCTCCTTTTGGGCTTAAGAAAAGATGATTGAGCCAAAGGTATTATTTAATGTTTGATGAATTGAGTATTTGGGTTCCTCATGCCCAATTAAAAATCCTTTTCACAACCCAAAAAGTGTTTTAAGTTTTTCAAACCTTAATTCAAAGCATGACTAGACAAAATATTTGACTTCTTTAAATCATTAAAATAATTCCGTGGACTTTCAAATAGTCAACCTTTGAAAAAATAAATCGTTTAAATACTATACAATTCTAATATATATAAATATACATTAAAATATATTTATAAAATTCATAAATTTACGGGGGATTAGAGTCTACCCCTCGTGGAAGTTTCGTCCTGAAACTTGACACGAAAACTCACACATTTTCAAAAGATTTTAGCTCAACTTCCATTTGAGGAATACTTGTGCCACTCACGTGCACATTTTACCAACTTTAAAATCACTTGTGTTACTCGTGAACAAACTTTTTATGCGGAGAATCTATTTATTTTGCAGCAACATGTGCAAATTGCCAAAATAAGCATAAAAATGCATAAAAATACCATAAAATATGGTAAAAAGCGCGAAATTCTATCGCATTCTTCCCCCTTTAAAGAAAATGAATTACGCCTTCGTAACTCACCTCAAGGAATAAATTTGGATACTTCTTATCCATTTCTCTTCAGCTTCCCACGTTGTCTCTTCAGACTCATGGTTAGACCAAAGTACTTTCACGATATTCACATCCTTATTGTGTGTACTACACACCTTCTTATCAACAATTCTCACAGGCCTTTCCCACATATGTGAAATTACTATCGATTTGTATTCTCTCATGTTCCAAAACATGACGCTCATAAGGAATATATCTCTTGAGTTGGGAAATATGAAACACATCATGCATTTTCTCAAATTTCATTGGCAATGCCAACTTATAAGCTACCTTCCTAATTCTTTGCAAAATCTCATATAGGCCAACATATTTAGCACTCAATTTGCCCTTTTTCCCGAACCTCATCACGCCCTTAGTTGGTGATACTTTCAGAAACACTTTATCACCTACTGTAAACTCATTTTCTCTTCGCTTTAAATCGACATCACTCTTTTGCCTATCTTGAGCAGCCTGAATTCTAGCCTAAATCATCTTGACATTCTTGACAGTCTCTTCAATAAATTCTGTCCCCAAGACTATATTCTCACTAAAATCAATCCAGCAAATGGGACTTCTTCACTTCCTTCCATACAATGTCTCAAAAGGAGTCCTATTAACGCTCGCATGATAACTGTTATATGAAAACACAATCAAATCTAATTGGTCTTCCCAACTACCTTGGAAGTCAATAGCGCACGTTCTCAACATATCTTCCATAGTCTGGTTAGTCCTCTCTATCTGACCATCGGTTGCAGCGTGAAAAGCAGTGCTCATCTTCAATGTCATTCCAAGATTCAACTGGACCTTCTGCCAAAATTTCGAGAGGAATCTCGAATCACGATCTGAAATAATATATGTTGGAACTCCATGCACGCAGTCGCACCACATGCTTGATATACGTCTTCGCAAGTTGATTCTTCTTCCATGTCTCTTTAATTGGAACGAACATGGCGGACTTCGTCAAACGGTCCACAATAACCCTAATCGTATCATTGCCATTTCTCGGCTTCTGCAAAGCAGTCACAAAATCCATTGATATGGAATCACACTTCCATCCAAGAACCTCTAAGGATTGAACTTTCCCCATTGGTCTCTTATGGTCTGTATTCACTTTCTGACAGGTTAGACACTCAATGAGGTGCATAGAATATGGAGTGTTATGCCCATCATTCATAAGATGTCTCTTAAGCTCATCAGATTTTTGTGGTACACACCAACTACGCTTGAACCTCAAACTTCCATCATCATGGATCTTAAAATAGACTTCCTTACCTTGCTTCATCTTCTCCTTGATCTTATCTAGGTGTTCATCTCCAACTTGAACCTCTTTGATCTCGTCGAAAACTGACGACCCCATTGATAAAGCACTCAATCTTGCCTCGATCTCCCCAGGATTTAAGATTTCTAGGCTAAGCTTTTGCATATCTCGACACAATTCCTCAGGACCTACCAAGGCATTCATGCTATGGCTTGACTTCCTACTCAAAGCATCGGCAACTACATTTGCCTTCCATTCATGATACTGGATGTCTAGATCATAATCCTTAATCAAATCTAACCATCTCCTCTGCCTCATATTGAGGACTTTTCGGGTGAAAATGTACTTCAAACTTTTATGGTCGATAAAGATTTTACATGTTACCCCATAAAGGTAATGTCTCTAAATCTTCAAGGCAAAAACAATAGCAGCTAACACTAGATCATGGGTAGGGTAATTAGCCTCATACGATTTCAACTGAAGCGACGCATACACGACCACCTTCCCATTTAGCTGCAGGACACATCCCAAACCATTCTTTGACGCATCACTATACACCTCAAATCCCTCATTTCCATCAAGCAGGCCTAAACGGGTGCCCCCCCTTTAAAATCTGGAAAGCTTCCTCGCACTTCTCACTACACTAGAATTTTGACTCTTTCTTCATCAAATTGGTCATTGGCCTCGCTATCTTCGAGAAATCTCTCACAAATCTCCTAAAATAACCAGCTAAACCCTGAAAACTTCTGATATCTGATACATTCTTTGGAGCAGGCCACTCACTAACTGCTTGAATCTTAGGAGGATCCACATAAACTCCTTCCTTTGGCACATAATGACCCAAAAATGCTACTCTCTCCAAACGAAACTCACACTTAGAGAACTTGGCAAAATTGTGATTCTTCCTAAGCGTCTCCAGTATGATCCTCAAGTGCTCATCCTTCTCTTCTTCACTCTTTGAATAAATCAGAATGTCATCAATGAATACCACAACGAACTTATCTAAGAACTCATGGAAAATCCTATTCATCAAATCCATAAATATGGCCGGAGCATTGGTCAATCCAAACGGCATCACAGTAAACTCATAATGATCATAATGCGTCCTAAACGCAGTCTTAGGTATATCCTTATCAGCTACTCTCAACAGGTGATACCCCAACGCAAATCAATCTTTGAAAACATACTCGCTCCATTCAACTGATCAAACAGGTCATCTATCCTAGGCAAAGGATAGTTGTTCTTAATAGTCACATTGTTTAACTCCCTATAGTCAATGTACAATCTCATATTCCCATCTTTCTTCTTTGCAAACAACACAGGAGATCCCCAAGATGCCGCACTAGGCCTAATATAACCCTTATCCAACAGCTCTTGCAATTGCCTCTTCAACTCACTCATCTCAGGAGGTGCCATTCTATAAGGTGCTTTAGAAATAGGTACAGTACCCAGAACTAAGACTATGGTGAACTCAACAGCTCTCGCAGGTGGCATACCCGAAATTTTACTCGGAAACACATCCATAAACTCATTCACGATTGGAACTTCCTCGATTTTCAATCCAACCTCTTTACACACATCTTGCACACTACATAAAAATAGCTCACACCCCTTTTTCATCAACTTCTTCACTTGCATAGCAGAAATAACCCCAAAGCTATTAGGCTTCCCAAAACGTTGATACGAAGTCAACTTCCCCAAAGGGCTTCTAAACACTACTTTCTGAGCTTGACAGTCTATCT
Source organism: Beta lomatogona (assembly GCA_947646795.1). Lineage (NCBI taxonomy): Eukaryota > Viridiplantae > Streptophyta > Magnoliopsida > Caryophyllales > Amaranthaceae > Beta > Beta lomatogona. The sequence continues at coordinate 6,263,289 of CANSNZ010000949.1, read as the reverse complement.
TGGCCTTGTAGAAACCTAACTAATTCATCTCAAGAATAAAATCTAGGTCTCCCAGATTAAACTCTATTAAATCAGAAGGAAATACACATTTTCCTATCTTCAGAGGCAAATTTTTAAACAACTTGGTACACCTTTGGAGTTCCCCAGTAGGTAGACTAATAGGCAAATCAATCACCTCAAAAATTACCAACCTCGGACTCTTAATGATAGACGATGAAAAAAACAAGTAAGTCTCCCTAGAATCAAACAAAGCTTTAACAAGAACGGAGTAAATAGAAAAAGTACCAGAAACTACGTCGGCAAATCGTTCAGCTTCATCGCGACTCATCACGAACAGTTTACCCGGAGCCTTATTCTGGTTGTTGTTCTCACTAGTTGGCTTACTGAAGCTTCCTTGGTTCTTCTGTGACCCTATAGGCTTCGACCCTTGGTTACGTGATTGGTTGAACCCAAACGTTCCCTGATTACCACTCTCGGTACCATTCTGCTCTTTCCTTTGCTTAGTGAAGCACTCAAACTCTCTATGCCCCTTCTTTTGGCAGTAATGATAGGTTACTAGATCTCCCTTACAGTCTCTACCAGGGTGGTTCTTGTTACACTTCTTACAGTTGTAACTTCTCTTAGACTGGCTCTTACTATTAAATCCTTGACCATTCCTTCCTTGAAAATTTTCATTCCCATTTCTATTCTTCTTAAAATTTTCCTGATTTCCTCTAACATTGAAATCCTTTCTTTTCTCACCTACCACATCAATCTTCTTATCACGCCTCAATTGAGACCATAAATATGGGCAGCTCTTCCATCAACAACATCTAAGGATGCATAAGTCTCACCACCTAACCCTAATTGGATTTCCTCAGTCAAACCTTGCTCAAATCGTTGAGCCTTTAACTCCTCAGTGGCTACTACCTCAAGTGCAAACCTCGACAGTGCTATGAACTTACTATGGTACTCAGGGATTCATGGGCCTTCTGTTTCCTCATAAAAGTAGGGTAAAACTTCCTTCTTAAAGCGGTAACAAAGGAAGCCCAATTAAATCCCTCAACAGCACTCAGTCTAGCCCCATTTTCTCTCTTCCATAAGGCAGTCTTATCTTTCAGATACATTACAGCTTGACCTACTCTCATACCCTCAGGACAACTCACAGCCCCGAAAATCTTTTTAAATTCCCTAACCCAATTCTCTAAGAAGGTAGGGTCAGCTTGCCCCTTAAAGTTTGGTGGATTAACTTTGCCTAGTTTTTCAAACATGTTCCCAGCAGAATCGGGACGCTCGGCTCTTTCACGAGTCAAATTCTTCTGCAATAGGCGAATAGCAGAAGCTAAGTCGTTACTATTATTAGTAATTCTACTGCGCGACTGGAAATTAACGTAACTCTACTCTAGGTTTCGATACATAACTTACATGACATTCTTTCACGAAGGCAACATTTGATTTGATCATAAAGATCGCATCAACAAACAATTTCTCATGAAGCTATAATAATACCACATAATAAATCATCATGGAACATATAATCATTCATGAAAATATTCTCATCAAGAATAAACACGTGTGAGGATCCATAAATAAAAATTCAATCATAACAAATAAATAAGATATTCCCATTCACGTGGCAAAATAAATTCTTACTCACTAATAAATATTTGCTTTTTATTTCTCCAAAGGTGCTAATAGCAATTCTTCCAAAACATAATGCTGAAATCTTATTAAACAAAATAAAGGTACTAAGAAATAAATATAAACCATTGCTTGAATAATTATCCAACATTTATTCTCAAAGCATAAATACATAAATAAGGGTGGAACATCATCAGTCTTATCCTTAGATTCCTTGTACTTTTCTGGAGTGAAAACTTCATCTTCAAAATCTTCAATGTCCTCAGTATTATAGTGGACATATCTTCTAAATCTCGTTGATCTTCTCATCTTCTTAGGTTGAGGCTCGTCCTCTTCTAACACAGAATCAATCTCGGCTCTCAGAACGGCATGGTAGATGTCCATCCTGGTCTGTCCTCTAGCATGGTCAAACTCCTGAATGACCTCATCATCACTATCAGGCATGCCTACTCTCAATACATGACGCAAAATGATCTCTAGGCTAGTGTAGCTATCACTGCCAGACTCATAACCTGCATCATCCTCATCATTACTCAACACAATCGGGTTGTAGTAACTCCCTAGTCTAGTAGCTCCTCTATTAGACATAGTTAGAGATCCTATAACAGATAAATATAACTTCTATAAGCAATTGGTACTCTCACTTATCGTATGATCCCAACATATAATCATGCTGAACTAACTATTTAATGCAGACATATAATATTTCTATCTTATATGCCCTTCCGATACAACCCATCTCTCACAAAATAAAATAGAAGTATTAAAAAAAAAATATGTATAAAATTTTCCAATTTATAAAGGAACCGGAAAAAATAATATTGTTCGAAATTTTCTAAAAACATAAAATAATATAAAAATTTCGGACCCTGTATCAAAATAATTCGAACCAAAATAAAATAAAGTATTTAAAATCTTGAAAAAGTTACGAAAAGTAGGAGCTCAATTTCTAAAAAATTCATTTTAAGCAATCAGCTAGCTAGGCGCCTAAAAATTGAAGTCGGCACGAAAGGCCAATAAAAACCTAAACCTCCAAGATACCACTTTGTAACACCCCGACAATTCTCTCTTTTCTAAAATACCTTTTTAATATAAAACATAGAGCATTATCAAAGTATTATTGCCCGTGTGAAAACGTATCGGCTTATTCAGAATTTTACTACGGAAAACATAATAAATAAATTTAGAAATAAAACTTAGCCAACCACAAAGTCAACTCTAAAAGTCAAACCAACAAAAGTCAAAGTCAACCTCAAAAGTCGAAGTCAACGACGATAGTCAAAGTCAACGATGATAGTCGAAGTCAACTACGAAAAGTGTAAAGTCAAAATATGATAAATAATCTACACAAGCTCTCCAATCCCGAAACCCATGATGCGTCATCTTCAAACCTGTAAATGACGATGCACTATTGATCCCTAGAGACTGGTCACCAAAAGGGTCGTCACAGGCTCAATAAGGCATAGCCATGATCAACGTACACACACAAAGCACGTAATCAACAAAGATGAGTACAACATAATAAGTAAATAAACAATCCGAACATGATACTAATAAATAATCAACAAGAATAAATAATCATATAACAACATAGCAGACTACTTTTACTGAACTAAACTCCACAACCAATTAGTTATTTCACTTAGATGGAATAGTCAATGGAACGAGTTGTCTAACCAAAACCAGTCTTCAATTTAGAAGACAAAATTCGGGAGCGACTCCGTATTCCCATGACCTACGATATCGATGAACCTTTTAAATAAAAATAGGACACGGTGATCAATCCGGTCCCAAGAAAAGCCATGGGCTACCATCATGTACTCCAACTCATACTAGTCTAACACTTCAGATGTGCACAAGTCTATAGCTATTGCTATCCACACTTCACTTTACATGATTAATAATTTATTCACTTGTTATGACTCACAAGCAATACAAATACTATAATCATCAACCAATCATAAACTCCCATTTTTATCTTAGGATTAGATAAGTGATCAAAAATAATTTAACAATCTAAGATTAATTTCAACCTTTAATCCATAACCTTCCTTCATTTGTTGAACCAAGTCAACAACCAACCAGCCAACCTTTCATAAGTATAATATATCAACTTACCAAATAAGGCCCTCGGTCCTCATAAAGTAGTTAAATAATCCAAAGGGAACAACATGATTTAATCATGATCCAAACCAACATATATATTAATCCCTCATGAGAATTAATAAAATAAAGTTCCTAAATCCCATATGCTTGCATCAATCTTCCATACAAACATAATATCAATATTATAACCAACATGCTTCACACAACGACATAAAACATGCAAATCCAACTTAATACAAATCAAATATGAACTAAACATAGTTCCCTATACATGATACTACATCCATTCTCATTCATAGGACATGATACTAGTCCAATCAACACATAGGTATGTACGTACCTTGTGTAGACAAATCGAGCGGCCACTTTCACAATCTTGAAAGTCGCCCAAAGAGAAATCTCCGCCTAAAACAACCAATATAAATCCAAAATCAATCTCTTATGAATATACAGCAATAATATAATACTTTAAACCCTTTTTAAAAGTGTTTAAAAACCTTTCCCAGCATTAAAACTTACATAGTACAACCTCCTAGTATAGTACTACTATACTATATAGTTGATTAAAAAGCCTCAAAACTCATGTTTAAATCATAAAAACTCCATCAACAATACTCTTTCTAACTTTTTAGCAACATAATATTTTCTATAAGTCTTTTTAAACATACTTATAATCACAAGAAAACCAAAAACCATAAACTATAACATGCATGATACTATGATTTTCCAACCTTTAAAACCCTAAAAATCCATGCTTTGATATTTTTAAACCCTATTTTAACATAACAAGTAAAATCTAAAATTTTATTTGTTCAATACATAATTTATATAATCTTATATTCATAATTAAATTATCAAATCACAACTTTTAAACATAAACTTATTAAAACAAACCCTAAAAATACAAACTTTGCATTAAATAAAACTTGAGGAGGAAGAAATAACAACCAAACAAAGGAGGAGAGAGAAGGACACCGGAAAATAGGAGTGGCAACCAAGGACGGCGCTGGCAGTCGGCGGCGGTCCGACGGGAGGCGAAAGAAGCTGAGAGAAAAAAAAAACAGAGAGAAAATAAAATGTGTTCAAAGTGTGGGAAGTTGGGGTTTTTGGTGTTTATATAGGTTCCCCTTTTGGGCTTAGGAAAAGATGATTGGGCCAAAGTTATTATTTAATGTTTGATGAATTGAGTATTTGGGTTCCTCATGTGTAATTAAAAATCCTTTTCACAACCCAAAAAGTGTATTAAGTTTTTTAAACCTTTTTCAAAGCATGACTAGACAAAATGTTTGACTTCTTTAAATCATTAAAAGAATTTCTTGGACTTTCAAATAGTCAACCTTTGAAGAAATAAATCGTTTAAATACTATAATATTTTAAAATATATATAAATATACATTAATATATATTTATAAAATTCATAAATTTACGGGGATTAACGAGGAGATAGAGAGCAGCGAGAGGGGGTTTGTGTGAGAGGAGAGAAAAGGTGTGAGCGAGAGTAGGGGAGTGCGTTTGGGGACGTGTGAGGGTTGCGCAAGGTGGTCGGAAGTAGGGATGGCTCGAGGGTGGCAGCACGGTGGTTCAGGTCAGGCATCGAATGGGGAATACAGATGGTGCATCCAGTTTTTGGTAGACCAAAACAGAGGGATGGGTGGGCTAGGGGGTGGGGGCTGGGTTGGCGGCGGTCTTGGTGGTTGCGGGGGTGGAAGGGAGGGGGTAGGGGTGGGGGGGGCTGGGCTGGGTGGGGGGTTGGCGGGTTGGAGGGTGGTGGGTGGTGGGTTAGAGTTAGGTTAATTAGGGTTAGTGTTTAGGGGTTAGGTTAATTAGGCATTAGGGTTAGGGTTAGAGTTAGAGTTAGGGTTAGGGGTAACAGGGGCAAAATCATAAATAACAGCAACGGCGAGTTAACGTCTGTTAGCAAAAAGGGTAGATGGTGCATAGTTTTGAAAACTCAGGGGTATATAGTGAATTTCTGAAATATTGAGGGTATATTGTGAATTTCGTGATTTGTCGAGGGTATTTCGTGATATACTGTATATTTGTGTATCCAACTCTATATTTGTATTTTAATCAATTTAGAACTCTATTCATATTTTAAAAAATATGACATAGCACTTAATGAGCGCGACAAATGACGTCCAATGAAGATGCCAAATGTCGCAACCTCAAAAGCTGGCTTGTACTCAACTTTATATATTACTGCTGACAATCTACTGTATAAAACTTTGAATATTCTAATTATTACATGAATATGTTTTGTAGAACAACCCTAATTCTAATGAATCTCTTTTAACAACCCTAGTTATAATTGAATCCCTATTTCTAATTGTAGTAGGTTACTTTAATACTTTAACCCTAATTCTAATTGAATCGCTAATTCCAATTATAGTAGGTTACTTTACTACGTTAGTATAGTAAATATTTACTTTTATGTGTTACTTTAATACAAAATTTAAAATATAATATAAATGAATCTTATAGTAAAGTACTTTTTAAACATTTTCCAATGGTACAAAAATCATAATTTTATGAACAATATATTAAAAGTTATAATCAATTTACTATATTTAAGTTTTTCATTGTGAACCCAACTCTCTATTCTTATTTTAATCAATTTAGAACTTTATTTGTATTCAAAAAATATGACATGACACTTAATGAGCAGGACAAATGGCGTCCAATGAGAACGCCAAATGTCGCGACCTCATGAGCTGGCTTTTGTACTCTGCTTTATATATTAGTTATATGATATAACACTTGTGTTGGTAATGTATAGTACTTACATAAGCATCAAAGTACCCAAGGAGCATTTACAAAAATATTAAAGAATCAAAGTTGAGCTATTTGGTTGGAGGCCCTTCTTCCATCTTTGTGACAAGGGTTCGATTTTTGCCCCTTATGTGCAAAGTGGAATCCCAAATTTAACGATCTCCCACTTGTATAAGGGATATTCTTTTTTTTTGGTAAAATGTAAGAGATTATATTACCAAAAAAGTAATCAAAAGTTCCACCAATACATCAACACCACACCAAAACAAAAACAACAACAAACAAACAACAACAACCAACACCTACAGTGGAAACAGAAAACAAAAAACAGCTAACTATTATTGATCCTTTCCAATCTGTCAATCCAGTTCAAGTCTTCAGTAGTCCATCTATGATCAATTCTGCTTCGAATTCTTCGGTAAACATCAGTCTGAATATTCTTCAACACAACCTCAGGTCTAGAGACTGCATTCTGCCAATAATTAGTATTCCTGCTCTTCCATATATGGTATACAGTAGCTGTAATAGCAGAATAGCAGCTCTTTTGGCATCTCTTGTTTCTATATTTCCTTCCCCACTTCTTCTATGCTGTGTAAAGATATTCATCTACACTAATCTTAATGTTGAGCCATTCCATGATGCCAGTACAAACCCTCCTGCTAAACCGACATCATTATATTGCCTGTTGCACAGAGTAAGCATTGAGTATCAGTACATAAACCAGCTGCTGCAAGTCTTTCCCTTGTTCTCACTCTCCCCAAAGCAATCATCCATGCAATAAAAGAGTGTTTAGGAATATTAAAAGCTCACCAAACCTAATTATGCCACAGTATAGACTCAAATTGACCCTTTAACCACTTATATCCTCCCTTAGCTCAATATTTTCTACTTCCATCCAGCCATCTATTATCAGCATCATACCCACTTCTTACTAACTCCTTAACTTTACAAATATTCTTCCAACCCCAGCTGGTTGAGTTTGGTGGGTGATGCCCCCACCAATCAGAGTCCTGAATATAAATGGAATGAACCCATTTGATCCATAAGAGATCCTCCTTTTGAGCAATTTGCCAGACATACTTACCCATTGCAACAACATTCCAAGTCAGGCAATCCCTGATCCCTAATCCACCATTCCTCTTTGGCAAGCACACTTTGTGCTATGCAATAGGAGGTGGTTTGTGTAAGTAATCCTTACCTTCCCACAGAAATGCTCTGCACAATTGAATAATTCTCACCCAACACATTTTTAGGCATTAAAAAAATTTGAGCCCAATAAGTATGCAGATCAACACAGCATTAACCAGAGTTACTCTAGCAGCATAAGATAAATGCCTTGAACTCCAACATAAAATTCTTTTAAGCATTTTATCAACAATAATATCACAATCAGGGCCTGTTCTCCCCAGCTTATTTTCAGTTCAGTTCAGTTCAGTTCAGTTCAATTCAGGTCAGTTCAGTTCAGTTCAATTCAGTTCAGTTCAATTCAGTTCAGTTCAGTTTAGTTCAATTGGTTCGGTTACTGTTCAATCGGTTCGGTTCGATTCAGTTCAATTCGGTTCGGTTCAATTCGGTCATTCGATTCGGTTCGATTCGGTTCAGTTCAATTCGGTTGGTTCACTTCAATTGATTCGGTTCGATTCGGCTCGGCTCGGTTCGGTTCGGCTCGGTTCGATTCGGTTCGGCTCGGTTTAGTTCAGTTCAGTTCAGTTCAGTTCAGTTTGTGTAAGTAATCCTTACCTTCCCACAGAAATGCTCTGCACAATTGAATAATTCTCACCCAACACATTTTTAGGCATTAAAAAAATTTGAGCCCAATAAGTATGCAGATCAACACAAAGATTAACCGAGTTACTCTAGCAGCATAAGATAAATGCCTTGAACTCCAACATAAAATTCTTTTAAGCATTTTATCAACAATAATATCACAATCAGGGCCTGTTCTCCCCAGCTTATTTTCAGTTCAGTTCAGTTCAGTTCAATTCAATTCGAGTCGGGTTCGCTTCGGTTCAATTCGGTTCGGTTCAATTCGGTTCGGTTCGGTTTAGTTCAATTCGGTTCGGTTCGGTTCAATTCAATTCGGTTCGGTTCGATTCGGTTCAATTCGGTTCGGTTCAATTCGGTTCGATTCGGTTCGGTTCGGTTCGGTTCGATTCGGTTCAATTCGATTCGGTTGATTCGGTTGGTTCACTTCAATTGATTCGATTGATTCGGTTCGGCTCGGTTCGATTCGGCTCGGTTCGGTTCGATTCGGCTCGTTCGATTCGGTTCGGTTCGGTTCGGTTCGGTTCAGTTCAGTTTATGCCGAAGAGAACAGGCCCTCAGCCTTAGTTAACTTCCTAGCTGTAATAGGCATCCCCAGATACCTAAAAGGAAATTCACCTCTTTTGAAACCAGTAGCTTGTAGGATTCTATCAGCATCTTCATCTTTAACATTCCCAAAATAAACAGTTGTTTTCTCCTGACTAGCATGTAGACCTGAGACCTCAGCAAAGGCAATCATAGTTCTTTTTAATAAAACTGCGGATTGAACCTCCCCCTGGCAAAAAAGCATTAGATCATCAGCAAAGATCAAATGGATAATTTTCAAGGGAGCACATCTATAATGAAAAGCAAAAGTCTCCTTTTTACTCATCATACTCATCAGCCTGGAAAAATGCTCCATTGCCATCACAAAAAGAAGAGGTGACATTGGATCACCTTGTCTGATACCCATCTTACCTTGAAAGAAACCACACAAACTACCATTTATGCTCAAAGTGAAAGAAGGAGAAGTAACACACAGCATTATCCAATCAATGAATCTTGTAGGAAACTCCAAACCCTCCAACAAGTCCTTGATAAAACCCCAATCCAATGAATCATAAGCTTTCCTCAAATCTACTTTCATTGTGCATCTAGCAGTGCCATTTTTTCTCCTATATTGCTTCATAATATCCTAACATAGGAATATGTTATGAAGAATAACTCTATTTTGCACAAAAGCACTCTGCTCCTGATTAACTAGATCTGGTAAAATCTCAGTCAATCTACTACAAATCATCTTGGAAATGATCTTATACAGAACATTGCAGCAAGCTATGGGTCTAAACTGAGAAACATCCATAGGCTGCTCACATTTAGGGATCAAACACAAAGTTGTAGCATTAACCTGCCTCAACAGCTTGCCACTCTGAAAGAATTCTAAGATGGCATCTGTAACATCAGGCCCTATGCAGCTCCATGCTTTCTTGAAAAAGCCACTGGTGTACCCATCTGGACCAGGGGCTTTTGTCTCATCAATGTCAAAGAGAGCTTGTTTAACATCGTCAGCAGAAAAAGTCCTGCACAACCTTTGCTTTTGAGCACTATTCACCACAACACCCTCTCTGATAACAGTTCTACTGACTTTCTTCTGAGTAACCTGATGTTGACCAAGCAAACCTTTATAAAATTGTAAGAAAGCCTCCTTAATCTGATTTTGATCATCAGCCCACACACCATTCATATCTTGAATCCTATAGATATGATTGTGGGCTCTTCTCTTCTTTAAACATGCATGAAAGTAGGCAGTGTTTGCATCCCCTTCTTTAATACACTCTCCTTTCACCTTTTACTGGAGAAAACTATTTCTGGACTTAGTTAGTCTCTAAAACTGCTCTCTAGCTTCTTTTTCTTACTGCATCAATCCAACATTACCAATGTCCATATGAACTTTCTCCTGCAGACTTAACATAGCCTTCTGAGCAAGGTCTGCCTGTTGTTCAATGTCTGAAAATTGCTCTTTATTCAACAATTTCAGAGCTTGCTTCATCTTTTTGAGCTTTGACACAATTTGAAACATAGGATGCCCATGAACATCCATCTGCCACCCTTCACGCACCACCTCCAAAAATTTATCAGATTGGGTCCACATGTTAAAAAACCTAAAGGGTTTAGGTTTATTAACAATAAGAGAATCCAATCTAATTATACAAGGGCAATGATCCGATAATCCTTCAGCTAAGAAAGTTGCAGTTGAATGCTCATGTTGAATACTCCACTCATCATTCACTAAGACTCTATCAATCTTATAAAAAATCATATCATCACCCTCCTGTTTATGTTACCATGTATAAAAAGGACCCTGACTTACATGATCATTAAACAGCACCTCCTAACATACTTTATGAAATCCTCCACCTCATCAAGAGTCACATTTGACCGTATTCTTTCATTGAGATTAAGAACATTATTAAAATCTCCACAAACAAGCCAAGCTCCATTCAATGATCCACTGAGTCTAACCAAAGCCTTCCACAAAACCATTCTCTCATCAGCCTTGTTTGAACCATAAGTAACTGTGAACCAAAAGCTCCTCCCTGAACTAATATGAGTGACTTTACTATGAATGAATTGAGAATGACATTCAATAACATCCATATTGAACCTACTAGGAATCAAAATAAGCCAAATCCTACCACCTGAGTGATGATGATAATTAGTGACCACACTCCAAGCACTACAAAATTTAGGGTAAACCTTTGTAAAATTCACAGGTCTCACCCTAGTTTCAAGGAAACCAAACAAACCATAAACATGATGACTTAACGACCACCTAATGTCTCCATGCTTGTTTGGACTGTTCAGTCCCCTCACATTCCAAAACCCTAGACTATCCATTAGGGGATAGAACTACACTTAACCCCTACACTCCAGCCCTCTGCATATTAGCAATTCCATGTTCTGTAGCCAAAGAATGATCACCTTTTCTACTTGTACCAGCTTGAGTAGGCATAGCCTCCTTGCCCCTACCATGGACAATTGGAAACGAGACTTCATTCTCCTCAGCTGTTTCATTCTCTTTTGGATTTTCAGTGATAGTTGCAAGATTGCTCCTGTTAACACCAGAAATTACAACCTGAGGTTGCTGCGCTGTCTTTTGAACCCATCTCTTCTGAGGTTGAATTTTGCTCTTGGCTAATTCAAAACGTTTCTTCCAACATTCCTCTACAGTGTGTCCAATCCTACCACAATCTGAGCACTTAATAGGTTTACACTCATAGTAGTCCTGTTCTTGTGTCAGAATGCCCTTCTCATTCACAAAATTAATTTCATTCGGGAAAGATTGATTAATGGACACCTCCACTAATACTCGAGCATAAGATAACATCTCTTTTTGAGCAGTTGCTCTGTCAGACCTTATAGGTGTGCCAATCAATCCAGCCAGCTTATTTAAGGAACTCTAACCCCAATACTTCAATGGTAAACCAACAAATCTTATCCAAGTTGGCACCACAGTCTCATCCTCAGCATACAAATCAAAATCAGGGGTCCAATCCTTCACTATGACTGGTTTCCCATCATATAGGGTTGGTCCTACTTCCGGAGCTTTTACCTTTTCATCTGCTGTTCTAAAACGAACCATGAACACTCCCTTATCCCTCATTACAACCTTCTCCACCCCATCTCCAGACTCTTCTAATAAACCCATCCACTATGCGAAATGGTGGTTTAACCCCCAATATATAGCAGACTACGGCTGATTTCCAGTAATCAATCTCCGGTTGAACATCATCCAAAGTAATATGAACTCTATTGTCAATGTTAACAGCATGATTTTGTTCATTATGAGTTACTGGAGTCTGAGTTAAGTCCAATCCCTCTTCCCTGATGTGACTAAATAGTGAATTTCTCCCATTAATTCCCCCAGAATTCCCAGAATTACTAGCAAGTTGTTGCATAGGGTGAGGTGAAGGATTCACCTGATTCGCAGCAGATTGACGCATTGGAGTTCGAACTGAGGCAATCCAGTTTGCACCCTGAGAACGAGCTGCTTCAAAACTCTCTTTATCCATCCTGGAAGCATTAAAATCCACCGACGCATTCGAATCTTCATCATTCTCATCAACATCAGAAGTCCAACTCAACGCAACAACTTTCGAAATTTTGTTCACATTTTTGTCTTTCTTCGCATCAATCGTTTGAGGGTTCTTCAAAACCTGAACAGAATTCTTCAATTTCTGTCCACCATTTCCTTTCTTTGCTCCGTTCCCCATGGATCCAGCAAAAGCTGAAGAACAAAGTTGAAAAAATCAATAGAACAGTGATGTAATTAAAGCTAACTTATTAGTTACAAGGGATATTCATCTTACCTTAAAAATAATTTACAAAAAAAAACCATATACTACCAATACATATAATATATACCAAAACAAAAACTGTAAATATATATAGGGTGGGATACGTTGAAAACAGCTCTTAATCTGAAGACTGAAAACAAGGATAACTTTTATCACATTTAGGACAACTTTATGTATTTAACGGGTAACTTTTGCCAGTTTTAGGGTAACTTTATTATAGTAAGAGGAACTTCATATATTATAAGAGTAACTTTTACCACTTTAAGGGCAATTTTACATACTTTAAGAGTAACTTTTACTACTTTAAGAGCAACTTTGTATGTTTTAAGTGTAACTTTTACCACTTTAGGAAACTTTAAATATTTTAAGAGTAACTTTTTTTTTATTAGGTAACTTTAAGTATTACAAAAGTAACTTTGACTAGTATTAGAGTAACTTTTACCACGCGTCAGGCGCACATTGGTGTGCTCGATGCAGACAGCCCAATCGGAGATGCATACGTGTAAACGCGTCTTTGAAAAGATAGAAAAGAAAAGTCGCGTCTCACACAGGACTTGCGTCAGACGCAGGACTCTGTGGAAGTCACAAATCCATGTGTCAGGCGCTCATTGGCTCGCCTAACGCGTTCTGGCCAATGCGGTGAACGCGCGTGGCGCGCTGATCGCACTCGCCACGTCCGGCGAATATCCCAGCATATTCGCTTTTGATTCTGAGCATTTTTCGAAGGTACTTTTTAATCCCTAAAATTCAGGAAATTGAACTTTACGGATTAAAAATCTAATTTTTGATAAAAGTATTATGAAAATATTCATTAAAATAATAAATATTTAATTGGGCTATCAAAATGGACTTAAAACATTTTATGGGCTTAAAATAAAATTAATCAACATGAACAACTATTGGGCATTAGAATATCATTTGAAAACATATTTTTGGATTGGTTCTTTAGATTGTTCTTCCGTTGGGTTGCGCCAACTAATACCGCGGTATGTTTCATCATTGGATAATTAAATGGGGAGACACGACTATGTGTCTACAAGACGAGAGAGATAATCGAAAATTTTGGGTAGGAAGAGAGAGAAAATAAAATGTGTTTAATGTGTGGGAGTTGGGGTTTTGGGAGTTTATATAGGTTCCCCTTTTTGGCTTAGGAAAAGATGATTGGGCCAACGGTATTATTTAATGTTTGATGAATTGAGTATTTTGGTTCCTCATGCCCAATTAAAAATCATTTTCACAACCCAAAAAGTGTTTTAAGTTTTTCAAACCATTTTAAAAGCATGACTAGACAAAATGTTTGACTTCTTTAAATAATTAAAATAATTCCTTGGACTTTCAAATAGTCAACCTTTGAAGAAATTAATCGTTTAAATACTATAATATTCTAAAATATATATATGATTCATAAATTTACAGGGGATTAGAGTCTACCCCTCTTAAAAGAAGTTTAGTCCCAAAACTTGACACGAAAACTCACACATTTTCAAACGATTTTAGCTCAACTTCCATTTGAGGAATACTTGTGCCACTCACATGCACATTTTACCAACTTTAAAATCACTTGTGTTACTCGTGGATACATTTTCTATGCGGAGAATCTATTTTAATTGCACCAACATGTGCACATTGCCAAAATAAGTATAAAAATGCATAGAAATACCATAAAAAAGGTAAAAAGCGCGAAATTCTATCGCATTCTACCCCCCTTAAAGAAAATGAATTACGCCCTCGTAACTCACCTCAAGGAATAAATATGGATACTTCTTCTTCATTTCGTCTTCAGCTTGCCAGGTTGCCTCTTCAGACTCATGGTTAGACCAATGCACTTTCACGATATCCACATCCTTATTGCGTGTACTACGCACCTTCGTATCAAGAATTCTCACATGCCTTTGCTCATATGTGAAACTACTATCGATTTGGATTCTCTCAGGCTCCAAAACATAAAGGTCATATGGAATATATCTCTTAAGTTGGGAAATATGAAACACATCATACATTTTCTCAAATTTTATTGGCAATAATGCCAACTTATAAGCTACCTTCCTAATTCTTTGCAAAAACTCATATGGGCCAACATATTTAGCACTCAATTTGCCCTTTTCCCGAACCTCATCACGCCCTTAGTTGGTGATACTTTCAGAAACACTTTATCACCTACTGCAAACTCATTTTCTCTTCGCTTTAAATCGGCATCACTCTTTTACCTATCTTGAGTAACCTGAATTCTAGCCTGAATAATCTTGACATTCTTGACAGTGTCCTCAATAACTTTTGTCCCCAAGACTATATTCTCACTAAAATCAATCCAGCAAATGGGACTTCTACATTTCATTCCATATAATGCCTCAAAAGGAGCCATCTTAACGCTCGCATGATAACTATTATTATATGAAAAATCAATCAATTCTAATTGGTCTTACCAACTACCTTGGAAGTTAATAGCGCACGTTCTCAACATATCTTCCATAGTCTGGTTAGTCCTCTCAGTCTAACCATCGGTTGTAGGGTGAAAAGCAGTGCTTATCTTTAATGTTGTTCCAATATTGAACTGGACCTTCTGCCAAAATTTCGAGAGGAATCTCGAATCACTATTTGAAATAATATCTGTTGGAACTCCATACAGTCGCACCACATGCTTGATATACGTCTTTGCAAGTTGCTTCTTCTTCCATGTGTCTTCAATTGGAATGAACACGGCGGACTTCGTCAAACGGTCTACAATAACCCAAATCGTGTGATTGCTGTTTCTCATCTTATGCAAAGCAGTCACAAAATCCATCGATATGGAATCCCACTTCGATCCAAGAACCTCTTAGGATTGAACTTTCCCCATTGGTCTCTTATGGTTTATCTTCACTTTCTGACAGGTTAGACACTTAGACACGATTTTAGTAACCTCACGCTTCATATTGGGCCACAATAGATCTCTTTAAGGTCCTTATACAACTTGTCATCCCTAGGGTGCACAGAATATGGAATGTTATGCCCCTCATTCATAAGACGTCTATTAAGCTCATCACATTTTTGTGGTACACATCCCAAAGCATTCTTTGAAGCATCACTATACACCTCAAATCCCTCATTTCCATCAAGCAGGGTCAAAACGGGTGCAGAGATTAAACGTCCCTTTAAAATCTGGAAAGCTTCCTCACACTTCCCACTCCACTCGAATTTTGACTCTTTCTTCATCAATTGGTCATTGACCTCGCTATCTTCGAAGAATCTCTCACAAATCTCCTATAATAACCAGCTAAACCCATAAAACTTATGATATCTGACACATTCTTTGGAGCAGGCCACTCACTAACGGCTTGAATCTTAGGAGGATCCACATAAACTCCTTCCTTTGGCACATAATGACCCAAAATTGCTACTCTCTCCAAAAGAAACTCACACTTAGAGAAGTTGGCAAACAGTTAATTCTTCCTAAGTGTCTCCAGTATGATCCTCAAGTGCTCATCATGCTCTTCTTCACTCTTTGAATAAATCAGAATGTCATCAATGAATACCACAACGAACTTCTCTAAGAACTCATGGAAAATCCTATTCATCAAATCCATAAATATGGCCGGAGCATTGGTCAATCCAAACGGCATCACAGTAAACTCATAATGACCATAACGCGTCCTAAACACAGTCTTAGGTATACCCTTATCAGCCACCCTCAACTGTTGATACCCCGAACGTAAATCAATCTTTGAAAACATACTCGCTCCATTCCACTGATCAAACAGGTCATCTATCCTAGGCAAATGATTCTTGTTCTTAATAGTCACATTGTTTAACTCCCTATAGTCAATGGACAATCTCATGCTCCCATCTTTCTTCTTCATAAACAACACATGAGCTCCCCAAGGTGACGCACTAGGCCTAATATAACCCTTATCTAACAGCTCTTGCAATTGCGTCTTCAACTCACTCATCTCAGGAGGTGCCATTCTATAAAGTGCTTTAGAAAAAGGTGTAGTACCCAAAACTAAGACTATGGTGAACTTAACAGCTCTCGCAGGTGGCATACTCGAAATTTCACTAGAAAACACATCCATAAACTCATTCACGATTGGAACTTCCTTGATTTTCAATCCAACCTCTTTACTCACATCTTGCACACTACTGAAAAATAGCTCACACCCCTTTTTCATCAACTTCTTCACTTGCATATCAGAAATAACACCAAAGCTCTTAAGCTTCCCAACACATTGATACGAAGTCAACTTCCCCAAAGGGCTTCTCAACACTACTTTATGAGCTTGAAAGTCTATCTTGGCCATGCAGAAACCTAACCAATTTATCCCAATAATAACATCTAGGTCTCCCAGATTAAACTCTATTAAATCATAAGGAAATACACATTCTCCTATCTTCAGAGGCAAATTTTTAAACAACTTGGTACACCTTATGACTTCCCCAGGAGGTATACTAATAGGCAAATCAATCACCTCAAAATTCACCAACCCAGACACTTAATGACAGGCGACGAAACAAACGAATAAGTTGCCCCATAATCAAACAACGCTTTAACAAGAACGGAGTTAATAGAAAAAGTACCAGAAACTACGTCGGCAGATCGTTCAACTTCATCACGACTTATCACGAACAGTTTACCCGGAGCCTTCTTTTGGTTGTTGTTCTCACTAGTAGGCTTCCTGAAGCTTCCTTGGTTGTTCTGTGATCCTATAGGCTTCGAACCTTGGTTACCTGATTTGTTGAACCCAGACGTTCCCTGGTTACCACTCTCATTACCATCTGCTCTTTCCTTTGCTTGGTGAAGCACTCAAACTCTCTATGCCCCTTCCTTTGGCAGTAATGACAGGTTACTAAATCTCCCTTACAGTCTCTACTAGGGTGGTTCTTGTTACACTTCTTATAGTTGTAACTTCTCTCAGACTGGCTCTTACTATTAAAGCCTTGACCATTCCTTCCTTGGAAATTCCCATTCCTACTTCTATTCTTCTTAAAATTTCCCTAATTTCCTCCAGCGTTGAAATCCTTTCTTTTCTCGCCTACCACATCAATCTTCTTATCACGCCTCGATTAAAGACCATAAATATTGGCAGCTCTTCCATAAACAACATCTAAGGATACAAAAGTCTCACCACCTAACCCTAATTGGATTTCCCTAGTCAAACCTTGCTCAAATCGTTGAGCCTCTAACTCCTCAGTGGCTACTACCTTAGAATCAAACCTTGACCGAACTATGAACTTAATATAGTACTCAGAAATGGTCATGGTCCCCATCCTAAGGTTTATAAATTCCTGGGCATTCTGTTTCCTCATAAAAGCGGGATAAAACTTCCCTCTTAAAGCAGTAGCAAAGGAATGCCAATTAAATCCCTTAACAACACTCAGTCTAGCCCCATTTTCTCTTTACCATAAGTTAGCCTCATCTTTCAGATATATAGTACAGCTTAACCTACTCTCATACCCTCAGGACAATTCACAGCACCAAAAATCTTTTCAAATTCCCTAACCCAATTCTCTAAGAAGGTAGGGTCATCTTGCCCCTTAAAGTATGGTGGCTTATCTTTGGGTAGACTTTCAAACATGTCCCCAGTAGAATCGGGATGCTAGGCTCTTTCACGAGTCAAATTCTCCGCCAATAGGCGAATAGCAGAAGCTAAATCGTTACTATTATTTGCCATTCTACTTCGCGACCTTAAATTAACGTAACTCTACTTTAGGTTTCAATACATAACTTACATGCCATTCTTTCACGAATGCAACATTTGATTTGACCATAAAGATCGCATCAACAAACAATTTCTTATGAAGTTATAATAATACCACATAATAAATCATCATCGAACATATAATCATTCATGAAAATATTCTCATCAAGAATAACGACGTGTGAGGATCCATAAATAAAAATTCAATCATAACAAATAAATAAAATATTCCCATTCACGTTGTAAAATAAATTCTTGCTCACTTGGGTAACTAAATATTTGCTTTTTATTTCTCCAAAGGTGCTAGTAGCAATTCTTCCAAAACATAATGCTGAAATCTTCCTAAAGAAAATAAAGGTACTAAGAAATAAATATAAACCATTGCTTGACTAATTATCCAACATTTATTCTCAAAGCATAAATACATAAACTAGGGTGAAACATCATCAGTCTTATCCTTAGATTCCTTGTACTTTTCTGGAGTGAAAACTTCATCTTCAAAATCTTCAATGTCCTCAGTATTATAGTGGACATATCTTCTAAATCTCGTAGATCTTCACATCTTCTTAGGTTGAGGCTCGTCCTCTTCTGACTCATAATCACTCTCGGATCTCATAACAGCATTGTAGATGGCCATCCTAGTCTGTCCTCTAGCACGGTCAAACTCCTTAATGACCTCGTCATCACTATCAGGCATGCCTATTCTGAACACATGACGCATAATGATCTCTAGGCTAGTGTAGCTATCACTGCCATACTCATAACCTCCACCATCCTCATCATCACTCAACACAATCGGGTTGTAGTAACTCCCTACTCTAGTAGCTCCTCTATTAGACATAGTTAGAGATCCTATAACAGATAAATATAACTTCTATAAGCAATTGGTACTCTCACTTAGCGTATGATCCCAACAATAACCAATAAGCAAGAATAACAACCATATAAAGCATAGGAAAAACATAAACAATTAGCAGGGAAGAAAATATAATCATGCTGAACTAACTACTTGATGCAGACATATAATATTTCTAACCTATATGCCCTTCCTATACTACCCATCTCTCACACCATAATAAAGTAAACAAAATAAACTAGAAGTATTAAAATAAATAAATAAATAAATATGTATAAAATTTTCCAATTTAAAACGGAACCAAAAAAAAATTAATATAGTTTGAAATTTTCGAACAAAAATAAAATAAAATAAAAATTTCGCACCCTATGTAAAAATAATTCGAACCAAAATAAAATAAAGTATTTAAAATCTTAAAATCTTGAAAAAGTTGCGAAAAGTGATTTGAATACGACAAAGTGATTTGAATACAACGAATAAGTAGGAGCTCAATTTTTAAGAAATTCATTTTAAGTAACTAGCTAGCTAGGTGCCAAAAAAATTAAGTTGGCACGAAAGGCCAATAAAAACCTAAACCTCCAAGATACCACTTTGTAACACCGCTACAATTCTTTTTTTTCTAAAATACCTTTTTAATATAAAACATAGAGAATTATCAAAGTATTATCGCCCGTGTGAAAACGTATCGGCTTATTTAGAATTTTGCAGCAGAAAACATAATAAATAACTTTAGAAATAAAACTTAGTCAACCACAAAGTCAACTCTAAAAGTCAAACCAACAAAAGTCAAAGTCAACCTCAAAAGTCCAAGTCAACGATGATAGTCAAAGTCAACGTTGATAGTCGCAGTCAACTACGAAAAGTGTAAAGTCAAAATATGATAAATAATCTACACAAGCTCTCCAATCCCGAAACCCAAGATGCGTCATCTTCAAACCTGTAAATGACAATGTATTATTAATCCCTAGAGATTGCTCACCAAAAAGGTCATCACAAGATCAATAAGGCATAGCCATGATCAACATACACGCACAAAGCACGTAATGAGCCAAGCTGAGTACAACATAATAAATAAATAAATAAACAATCCTAACATGATACTAATAAATAATAAGCAGGAATAAACAATCATACAACAACATAGCAGACTACTTTTACTGAACTAAACTCCACAACCAATTAGTTAATTCACTTAGATGGAATAGTCAATGGAACCAATTGTCCAACCAAAACCAGTCTTCAATTTTGAAGACGAAATATGGGCGCGACTCCCTATTCACATGACCTACGATATCGTGGAACCTTTTAAATAAAAATAGGACACGGTGATCAATCCGGTCCCAAGAAAAGAAATGAGCTACCACCATGTACTCCAACTCATACTAGTCCAACACTTCAGACGCGAATCTAAAGCTATTGCTATCCACGCTTCACTTTACATGATCAATTAATTCACATGAGGGATTAATATATATATATATGTTGGTTTGGATCATGATTAAATCATGTTGTTCCCTTTGGATTATTTAACTACTTTATGAGGACCGAGGGCCTTATTTAGTAAGTTGATATATTTTATACCTATGAAAGGTTGGTTGGTTGTTGACTTGGTTCAACAAATGAAGGAAGGTTATGGATTAAAGGTTGAAATTAATCTTGGATTGTTAAGTTATTGTTGATCACTTATCTAATCCTAAGATAAAAATGGGAATCTATGATTGGTTGATGATTATAGTATTTGTATTGCTTGTGAGTCATAACAAGTGAATAAATTATATAAAATAAAGTTCCCAAATCCCATAAATCTTCCATACAAACATAATATCAATATTATAACCAACATGCTTCACACAATGACATAAAACATGCAAATCTAACTTAATACAAATCACATATGAACTAAAAATAGTTCCTTATACATGATACTACATCCATTCTCATTCTTAGGACATGATACTAGTCCAATCAACACATAGGTATGTATGTACCTTGTGTAGACAAATCGAACAGCCACTTTCACAATCTTAAAAGTCGCCTAAAGAGAAATCTTCGTGTACAACAACCAATATAAATCCATAATCAATCTCTTATGAATTTACAGCAATAATAAAATACTTTAAACTCTTCTTAGAAGTGTTTAAAAACCTTTCCCATCATTAAAACTTACTTAGTACAACCTCCTAGTATAGTACTACTATACTATATTGTTGATTAAAAACCCTCAAAACTCATGTTTAAATCATAAAAACTCCATCAACAATACTCTTTCTAAATTTCCAGCAACATAATATGTACTAAAACTCCTTTTAAACGTACTTATAATCACTAAACCATAAACTGTAACATGATACTATGATTTTCCAACTTTTAAAAGCCTAAAAATCCATGCTTTGATATTTTTAAACCCTATTTTAACATAACAAGTAAAATATAAAGTTTTATTTCTTTAATACATAATTTACATAATCTTATATTCATAATCAAATCATCAAATCACAACTTTTAAACATAAACTTATTAATATAAACCCTAAAAATACAAACTTTGCATTAAATAAAACTTGAGGAGGAAGAAATAACAACCAAACAAAGGAGGAGAGAGAAGGGCGCCGGAAAACAGGGGCGACAGCCAAGGACGGCGTTGGCAGTCGGCGGCGGTCCGACGAGAGGAGGAAGAAGCCGAGAGAAAAATAAAAAGAGAGGAGAGAGAGAACCGAAAATTTGTGGGGAGGAAGAGAGAGAAAATAAAATGTGTTTAATGTGCAAGAAGTTGGGGTTTTTGGAGTTTATATAGGTTCCCCTTTTGGGCTTAGGAAAAGATGATTGGACCAAAGGTATTATTTAATGTTTGATGAATTGAGTATTTGGGTTCCTCAAGCCCAATTAAAAATCCTTTTCACAACCCAAGAAGTGTTTTAAGTTTTTCAAACCTTTTTCAAAGCATGACTAGACAAAATTTTTGACTTATTTAAATCATTAAAATAATTCCTTGGACTTTTAAATAGTAAACCTTTGAAGAAATAATTCATTTAAATACTATAATATTCTAAAATATATATAAATATACATTAAAATATATTTATAAAATTCATAAATTTACGGGGGATTAAACGAGGAGAGAGAGCAGCAAGAGGGAGTTTTTGTGAGAAGAGAGAGAAGGTGCGAGCGAGAGAGTGCGAAAGCAGGGGAGTGTCTTTGGGGACGCGTAAGGTTATGCAAAGTGGTCGGAAGTAGGGCTGGCTCGAGGGTGGCAGCATGGTGGTTCAGGTCAGGCATCAAATAGGGAAAACAGATGGTGCATTTGATTTTGGGTAGACCAAAATAAAGGAAAGGAGAGCTAGGGGGAGGGGGTTGGGCTGGCGGCGGTTTTGGTGGTTGCGGGGGTGGAGGGGGGGTAGGGGGTAGGGGTGGGGGCCGAGCTAGGGTGGGGGGTTGGCAAGAGGGAAGGACGTGGTGGGTTAGGTTACGTTAATTAGGGTTAGTGTTTAGGTGTTAGGTTAATTAGGCATTAGGATTAGAGTTAGGGTTAGGGGTTAATAGTGGCAAAATCGTAAATAATAGCAACGGCGAGTTAACATCTGTTAGAAAAAAAGGTAGATGGTGCACAGTTTTGAAAACTCAGGGGTATATGGTGAATTTCTAAAACATTGAGGGTATATGCACTAGTGGAAAAAACTGCTTTTGCTACTTAGCAAATGCTTTGGTTGTTTAATCAACCCGAGCATTTGTGAAAATTTTAATAAAAAAAGTTCACAAATGCTCGTGTTGATTAGTCAACCGGAGCATTTGATGTCAAATGCTCCGGTTGACTAATCAACACAAGCATTTGTGAATAAGTGCTCCGCCTCTAGTCTATCAACCAGAGCATTTGGCTGTCTTTTTTTTATTAGTATTAATTTCCCCCTACCTCCCTCCCTCTTCTAATGAAATTACTGCTCCCCCCAGTATCTCGCCTTTCTGTTCTCTCCCTCCCTTAACTGGTTTCTCTTTCTCTCTCATCCCGTCTTCATCTCCTTCCATACTTAGCCACCGAAATGCCAACTACTCCATTTCTGCCCTCCTTCTCTCCATCTCCTTATCGTCACCTTGGTTTTGATGCGAAAATCCCTAATACGTTCGTATGGATCCCCCATTTCTAGGGTTTCCAGTTCAATTTCACTCGCATTTCACCCATTCTTAACAAAAAAAAGTTAGTGGTTCGATTTTTTTTTTCTTTTTTTCGATTTCTGATTTATTTTGTTCTAAAAGTTGAACCCTAGAAATCGAAGAAGATTTATTTCTCCCTTTCACGAGTTCCTCTCTCTCTGTCTCATCACGCTCCTGAATTTTTTTCTCTCTTCAGATCTTGATGTCTTTTCTAGATGGTCTGATTACTGGTTCTTCAGCGCCGTTCTTCAGCACCTTGGTAGGAGGCGGCGACAATGGTGGTTCTTCAGCATCGCTCTCTCTCTCTCTCTCATTCGTTTTGTGTGAGGATTGAAGTCCGTCATTGCTGCGTAGCCAAAGCTCACCAGAGTTTATGCCCTCTCCATATCCTCGCACCGTTCATTCAAGTTTGTGATTTTTGTTGTTGCTGAGTGTCAACTTTGCTCACCTAACTGTAATCCAATTAATGTTGTCTCGATGAACTCATTTTACGTTTTTTTCCTTAAATTCGTTATCTGTTGATTCTTTTGATTTTTTTTTTGTTGTTGATCTTTTTCGATTTTGTTTTTGTCAATTTTGTAAACCTAACTTCTAGTTTTATGGTTTCTTAGGCTGGATTCAGTTTGAACTGAATTTTCGCATATATCTTGGTCCATAATTGCGGAATTAGTTGTAACCACATTATGGATCTCTTTGAGTCTTAAACTTCGTTACTTTCTGGGTTTTCTTTTCTTTGAAGTTCGAAGGACGAGCATTGGATCTTTTGCTGTAGTTTTTTTTCCTGCCGGGTTGATTGTTAAGTTTGAGTACAGTTTGGTACTGTGACTCTGCTTGTCTGCTCGAATTGCTAGAAATGCTACCAACCGTCATCGTCTTAGTAGGATGTAACTTCTATGTAGTATCAATTATGTCTATAGATTATGACAAGTTAGACAATATTATCTTATTATAATGTGTGCTAGTGTTTTGAGCACTTCATCTTGATTGTATGTTCAGTTGTTATATAATTAAGTGCTCGTAGTATTTTCAGAATTGTGGTGATTAATGATCATTGACTAAATCTGATTTGATGGGGACTTCGTGGAATTAGAGTTCGTGCAATTCTGTTTTACTTAGGGTTGTATTACTTAGGATTGTGTGTTGCTTTCTTTCCTTTCTGTTCTATAGGTTTGTATGTTCAATCCTAATAAATTATTGCATATTATAGGACATATATCACTGGTGTTTTATGCTCATAAGAATTTAACAAAATATGTTATTACTAGATGCTAGCTATACTCTGAAGATCTGAATTGTGGAATTTGTGATTGGAATATTGATTTGTAATTGTTCATTGTTATCTGCGAATCTGGGGTTTTACTAGTTTTAGGTTTATATGAGATTTTGTGAGCATTAGGGTTGTATATGAAATTTTATGGGCATTAGGGTTTAATATGAAAATTGTTGCATCTTCTCTGTTTCACTTTCATCTTCGTTCTCTCTTCTCATCTTTTCATGCGTTTTGCCTCTACCTTAGATTTTTGTTCCTGCGTTTTTTCTAGCCAGTAACTGATGATTGACAATAGGAATTGGTTTATGTTAAACACTCATCTCATGTTTGTTTTTTATATTTTCCATGTCTAGTTAGCAATGATGATTAGGTCTCGGATCCTGAGTCTCTAAACAACGACGAATCCAACCATCATATCATGGCAGCTTATCAATTGAGCCTCACGTGTTCGCCTCCGGTGCCTGATAATGAACGCCTTAGTGATTTTTTTGGCGTTTAAGTATATGGTTCGTCATTATATTTCAGTTTTAGGTTATTGAATTTTGATGATTTTATTATTTATACATGGTAATTTGAGTGATTTTAGCTCTCTAATTAAGATCGATGTGTGTTGCATAGGGTGTTTTCTTTTGAATTTAGGCATCAATCTTTGGTGAAGGATGCTTACTTCATGGTATATGAGTTCTTGGCATCAATTTTAGGCTTTTAATTTTGACTTGGATTATTCAGTAAGCTGGTCTTTGTTGTTCACCCCTTGAAATAGTTTTGAACTATTATTCAATTCGCTCACTGTTAAAAAGCTACATTATAGGTTTCTTAACGTTACAAATATATGTTTGGGGTTATTGGTATCTAGGTCAGGGTAATTCTTCCTAGATGTTTTGTGTTTTACTTTAGAAAGCAACTAGTAATTAAAGCTGATTTGCCTGTTCTATGTACAAATAATTGCTTCCTACTTTCCTCTGTTACAATTTATTGAACCAAATTTATGGTTAGTTTGTACATAAACTAAGCAATGAACCAGATTTATGCAAGTTTGTGAGTTAGGTTTATGAATCTGAATTCCTTATTACAGTTTGGGTTGAGTAGGCGTCTCAGGTTGTCTAGGTCATTTTTACTTTTTATTTATGTTATTTATCACTTGTTCTATCATGAGGGCTCAATTTGTATCTGTTTTTCTTTTTGCTTATCATGTTCATGTAATGCTTTGCTACTTTTTGATAGTTTGATTTCAAGAATTTCTTGATTCTGCTTGTGATTATACAGTTATACGCTTATGATTTGTGGATTCTTTTAAGTGTCTTATTTGTTTTAGCTACCCTTATATTCAGAAAGATATGTTATCTGTCTATCGAGTCATTTCAATGTGTGTGTCTTATTTTACTGATGATTGTAATTATCTGTTACATCTCTGGCTTTGAAGTTCTGAATTTAGGTCTTAGCCTCTTCATTCTAGTATATTCTTATTAGTAAATTTGCCCATGGATTAGTTGTATATTGTTTTATATTCTTATAACAATGGGGGAGCTCTCTTAAGACTTTGTTTCATATTCTTATACCGATGGATGTATTTTTTGCTTGCTGCTGTTGGCAGGTTGTTGCTGTTGTTGGCTAGTTGCTGCTCGATGCTCGTTATTAGCAGTACAAAGAAGAAATGTCGTCCACTTCTGGAGGCTCCATCTTCTCAGTCATCCTCACTGAATTCGTGTTAATGGTCTTAGATACTTAAGGGGCATGTTCTATCATTTCATTGCTTTTGCTATGTAGTGCATTTGACTTCTCTTTGAATGGCGTGCTTGATAGCAATCTGAAGTATATTCTTCCTCTTAGGTGTTATCTCATGCACGAGGATATGTCTTTATCTTATTCTTTCTCCACTAGGTGTAATAGGCATATCGATATGTAGTTCCTAACATTACTCAGGATATGTTGCAAATTGAGGTAGTTTCTTACTTTACTAGTCAACCATATCCATAAGAGATTGGAGCAACTGAAATCTTTCAATTGATTCTCATACCTTAAATCTCTTGAAAAATAACATTACTCATGAAGCTTGATACAAGGCTCCGTGAAGTTTCACAACTTGGTGGTAGCTATCTATTCTGCTAAAATTTTATCATTATGTCTGACTTTCAGAGAGAGATGTCTAACTTTTAGAGAGAGATGTCTAACTGAAAAAGGAATGAAGTGCCATCCTTGTTAATTAGTTACCCTTGTGAAATTGACTTCTAATTTGTCATGTCTGCTAATTGAAGTTTTTTTTCCTTTTTTTTTGCAGACCAGTTGTCAATTATCTTGGGGGAGCAGGATTATGGGGTTCTGATTTTTCAAAATGATATTAAAAGGTCGTTGTTTATCTACTCTCCTTCATAAACTTGATCTCTTTCTTAGTTCATTCATTTAATTAAATTTTTGTTCTTATTAGCAGCAGACATGCTAGAATCTGAGGAGCTACGTTCCATATACCATTCAAACGTGCAGTACGCTATTTCAAACAGGTATATTACTGTTGCTTCGTAGTTCTTACTGCTCTCAATTTTATTAATGGATGCAAGCTAGTGTGAGAAATTTGGGATGTAGTAAATGCACACGAGAGAATCAGCTAACAAGAATTCGTGGGTTTATAACAGGCCTTCAGATTAAATTTTAGCCGACATGAATCCCTTGTATTTGCTAATGGTTTAGTTCGGGAAGAAATGTAAGAGTAGGATGAAGTAATTGACTAACTATTTATGTTGCCGTTAATTGTTTGCTTGTTTTCTTTTAGTGAGTCTAAGTTATTGCTTGTTGGTGAATAAGTTATTTCTTACTGGCTGAAACATTGTTATGAGATTAGCTTGTCAAGAATTGGTTGTTTAAATACTTTGAAATCTGGTGTAACATGATGACTTATTGCAATGGCTATGATCATCTGTGAAGCTCTGGTAAAGGTACAAATTTTGGGGCTTTGATGTGCTTGGAGGCTTTGTGTATTAGGTATACTGAAATGTGTAGATTTGATATTATGAAAGTAACCTGATTAATTTCTCAACTCTTGAGGTCGTTATAATTGGGATTTTATATCATCTCATAACTGGAAAGTGATGGTTCTCTTAGCCTTTTACTATTCTTAAAACATATTGTTTCAAATTTGCATTATATTATGTATTATTATCCCTTCTTTCAATCTCATATATCATCCAACTTTTTTCTCATCGTATAAGAACTACTGAAGGTCTTAATTGAATTTCTACACTTCAGATTCTATTTTGGTGACTGTAGGTGTTTCTTTTTTTTTATAAAGCAAATTCTATGATGTGTTAACCACTAAATGACGTTTGGAAGGAAGTCCATTTATTGATTCAATTTGATTAACATGTTTATGTAGGTGATCGATAAAGCTGAATTTAGTGAATAGCTAAATGAGCATGAATCTTTCTTTTAAAATTTCCTTGCTTTGCCCGTTGTCAACCATCCTTTACTTCTTCCACTTTGCTCTTCTTCACTTATTCATTGTTGCTACAACTTTGTCATGTTTATATTTCACTTTGCTCTGCTTCACTTAGTTTTTGTTGCTACAACTTTGTCATGTTTGTCTTACACTTTTGCTCTTCTTCACTTATATTTTATTGCTACAACTTTGTCATGTTTATCTTTCAGATTACAGTGTTAATGCATAAATTATCAAGTGAGCGGAATCTTAAGGGTATTATTCATTACGTATAAAGAAGAATACGTGTGCCATAGAAAAATATGAGGTTAATATGATTCAATTGCCTTTTCAGCTTTATCATGATTTATGATTTCTTTCTTGTGTCCAAGTACGTATGTATTTTCTCCACATCGCAGAACAGAATTCAGCTCATAAGTATATGTTTATTTCATGATGCTTTGTATTTTCGGAACTTTTGAGTAGATATTTTGTAAACACATACATTGAATCTACATTTTTTCACTTATTTCATTTAATTAATAATAATATTTTGAATGTGTTGCATGTGCGATTTGCGTGTGCGATTTGTTTGTACGTTTTTGTATATATTTATGGTGGTAAATATGAGGGGCGCGAGGTGTGTGGTGGTCAAGTGGAGGGGCACGAAGAGTATGGTGTATGTTGGATTTGGTGATGCGGGTGTGCTATTATAGCTATTGAATATATTCCATAACTTGTTGCTGTATGGATACAACAACAACAACGAGCATTTGGTTAATAAGTGCCCCTTTGCTTCCTAATAACAGGAGCATTTGACCTATCCTGAGCATATAATATTCATTAAATGCTCAGGTTTTTTAATTAACCGGAGCATTTGACATACTAAATGCTTCGGTTGAAAACCGGAGCATTTGAGAATTGTCCAACTGCTCGTATGGCGTCTGCTACGGGTCAAATACGAAGCATTTGTACGGTTTTTAACCGGAACAATTGATGTTTTACCCACTAGTGATGGTGAATTTCGTGAATGGTCGGGCGTATTTCCTGATATACTGTATATTTGTGAACCCAACTCTATATTTGTATATTAATCAATTCAGAATTCTAATTATATTTTAAAAAATATGACATGGCACTTAATGAGCGCGACAAATGACGTCCAATGAAAACACCAAATGTCGCGACCTCAAGAGCTGGCTTGTACTCAACTTTATATATTACTGCTGACAATCTAATATTTATATAACTTTGAATATTCTAATTATAACATGAATATGTTTTGTAGAATAACCCTAATTCTAATTGAGTCTCTTTCCACAACCCTAGTTCTAATTGAATCCCTAATTCTAATTGTAGTAGGTTACTTTAATACTTTAACCCTAATTCTAATTAAATCGCTAATTCCAATTACCATAGGTTACTTTACTACGCTA
This sequence comes from Beta lomatogona, assembly GCA_947646795.1. Lineage (NCBI taxonomy): Eukaryota > Viridiplantae > Streptophyta > Magnoliopsida > Caryophyllales > Amaranthaceae > Beta > Beta lomatogona. The sequence goes on along the minus strand of CANSNZ010000949.1, from coordinate 6,233,905 downwards.
GTATAGTAAATATTTACTTTTATATGTTACTTTAATACAAAATTTTAAATATAATATCATTGGATCTTATATTAAAGCACTTTTTAAACATTTTCCAACAATACAAAAATCATAATTTTACGAACAATATATTAAAAGGTATAATCAATTTACTATATTTAACTTTTTTCATTGTGACCCCAACTCTATATTCGTATTTTAATCAATTTACAACTTTGTTTATATTCAAAAAATTATGACATGGCACTTAATGAGCGCGACAAACGGCGTCCAATGAGAACGCCAAATGTCGCGACCTCATGAGTTGGCTTTTGTACTCTGCTTTATATATTAGTTATATGATATAACACTTGTGTTGCAAATGTATAGTATTTACATAAGCATCAAAGTACCCAAGGAGCATTTACAAAAATATTAAAGAATGATGGTTGACCTATTTGGTTGGAGGCCTTCTTCCATCTTTGTGACAAGGATTCGATTTTTGCCCCTTGCGTGCAAAGTGGGATCCCAAATTTCTCCTCCTCCACTTGTACAAGGGATATTCATCTTACCTTAAAAATAATTTACAAAAAAAACCATATGCTACCAATACAAATAATATATACCAAAACAAAAACTGTATATATATATAGGGTGGGATACGTTGAAAACAACTCTTAATCTGAAAACTGAAAACAAGGATAACTTTTATCACATTTAGGACATTTATGTATTTAACGGGTAACTTTTGCTAGTTTTAGGGTAAGTTTATTATAGTCAGAGGAACTTCATATATTATAAGAGTAACTTTTACCACTTTAAGGGAACTTTATATACTTTAAGAGCAACTTTGTATGTTTTAAGTGTAACTTTTACCACTTTAGGCAACTTTTTATATTTTAAGAGTAGCTTTAATTTTTTATTAAGTAAATTTAAGTATTACAAAAGTAACTTTGACTAGTATTAGAGTAACTTTAAGTCTTAGATATTTTTTTCCAACACTGCCACCTTCTTTCTCAACCTTCATCTTCTTCCCCCTTTTTTTTTTTTTTTGCCAAACTTTGTCTCTTCAAACAACAATATTAAAAAAAAATATGTACATAGATTTCAAAATCAAAGAGGAAAAGTAAAAAAGTTCTTAGAACTTCATTTGTATTTCATCTCAGCTTGAGAGAAATAAGAGAGATAGAGAGAGATGTGAGATTGTATTATTATGATTGAGTAATTATTACAACATTGATTGATTTATATAGAACAACATAATGACCTGTCCCAACCAATCAGAATTGAGCTCATACTCTTACAACCAATCATAAATAAGATGACATGTACAATCTCATAACAACCTCTAACTGATTCTAACTGAATACATCAGCATACAGTAGAGGACAAATAAGTGCTGGAGTTTGACTTAGGCTTGTTTGTTGAGCCTACTGGGCTAGCCTTGGACTGCTGCATACCTTCATTACCCTGTGCAAGCTGCAGGATGACTGAAAAATCTGTCATACCAAGCTTGGAAATATGTATGTCATGTAGAGGAGAAGACAAGGGTTTGGTGAGTACATCTGCTAGCCGTTCTAAGGTAGGAAGATAAGTTAGTTCAAGGAGACCATCAAGAACTTTTTCCCTTGTAAAGTGACAGTCCAAATCTTTGTGTTTGGTACGTTCACGTTTACTGGATTTATTCCAATGTGAAGAGCACTCTGGTTGTCACATTTCAAAGTGACTAGAGTTAAATGAAACACATCAAGCTCTTGAAGCAACTTGACTAACCATGTGACCTCTGTTGCTGATGCAGCCATGGCTCGATATTCAGCCTCATTAGAAGACCTAGAGATGTTGGTCTGCTTCTTAGACTTCTAGGAAACTGGAGAGTTCCCTGGTAACAAGATGTAGCCAGTAACAGACCTCCTGGTATCTACACATGAGGCCCCATCTGAGTCTGAAAAGGCTTGTAATGTCAAATGAGGTGTATCTTTTAGTAGAATGCCCTAACAAAGTGTGTGAGCTAGGTATCTAAGGACATGGTGAAGAGCTTGAAAGTGAGAAACTCTTGGCTGATGCATGAATTGACGGAGGGTTTGAACTGCAAAGGAGAGATCAGGCCTTGTATGGGTTAAAAAATTCAACTTGCCAACCAAGCATCTATACAGTTATGGGTCTGGATAAAGTTCTCCATCTGCAGCAGTAAGTATAGTAGTTGCAGAAAGAGGAGTCTTGGCCCTTTTGGAAACATCAAGGCGACATTCAACTAACAATTCCTTGCTGAATTTGAACTGTGTCATGATGATGTCTTACTAGTAGAATAAATGCTTATTGCTGCGGTCATTAAGTGGTCTATTGCGGCGGTTTTGGCCGCACAACAATTAACGACGCAGCAATAGGTAATTAAACTATTGCTGCGGTTTGTAACCGCATCAATATTACAACGTATTGCTGCGGTTTCTGGGAAAAACCGCAGCAATATATATATTTTTTATTATAAAAAGACATTAAGTATATTGTTGCGGTTTCTGGGAAAAACCACAGCAATATACTGTCTTTTTTTTTAATATTTGTATGCATGTATGTTTCATACAACCTCCTCATGCAAGAAGCAGGATGCAGCAAGCAGAATGCAGCAATTGCAACAATATTTTCTGCATAAATTTCGGTAGAGCTCCGTTTGTAAATTGGATAAACCCATAATTGGGAATTAACCTGTAAAATATTATATGCAACAACCAACATTCATCATCCAAAATTCATCTAACAACCAACAACCAACATCCATCATCCTCTAAGAACCAATTGTATATATATATATATCATGAAATCCAAGTCAATACGATAATGTTGGTTGGTACAAGTTGCACTAAATTATATTCGTTGTAAGGATAAGAGAAGCAAAGAATATTAACATTAACTAACCTACACAATGCAATTATCAATAAAGTATCTTGACCACTTATTTTTCATCTCATTGATTTGATCTTCCGTATAAGGATCGAGGGTAAAGGTACGAGAAACCTAAAAATAATTCACCAAAGTTAGCCTCAAATAGTTAAATATATAAAATATGAAATGAATAAAAAGTGAACAAAAACTTACTTCATCGAAATCCTTCGAACCAGAATATAAAGTGAGTACGTCAAAAATGTTAAGCATAACAAAATAACCGCACTCCGTGCCTCCTTGTTGTTGTGGGCACTTTATCAAAAGTTTTAAGAAAATGAGGAAATTTATCGTATAATGAGAATGACATAGGCTTCTAATTGAATAAAATAAGTCTATTATACCTGAACACACTTCCAAAGAAGGTCGTCCCGACGAACTTTGTTGTCGCTCAACCGAAACCTCCTAAAAGCACTACATAACACAATATCAAATGATTTACACTTTATTTGTTGTATATTATAATTTCAATTCATTTAAAATATATCAAACCGATCAACTTACGTTATCATAGGCGGTCTAATCTTTAACTTCTGCTCCTTGTGTAAGCTAGCGGAATCAAAGACATAAATTATCCCGAGCATGGGACATATGACAAGGAGCATCCAATGACGGCTACTGCAAGATTGAATAACAATAATTACTTGAAAAATTCACATGTCATGCAACAATCAATATTTGTAAAACTACTAAGATAGAATATTACTCTTGAAAGATTGGCGCGAAGATGATACTAGCACCAACAACGACGGATCCAGTCAAAGCACAATGAATGTAAGTCGTTACATTCTCCAATGCATTCACATCCGCGGTACTCTCCGGACACATCCAACAAATACGAACAGCATTCCCAAATCCATCCAAGTCAGACTACGTTGCCCTAAAAAAAATATACAAATATAAATTTTATGTGGAAAATACAACTATCATACAATCAAATGTAAAAAAAAATCATAACTTTGATAATTGTTACCTCAAGTACACTTGGATAATAGAAATATTAAGCATCTCCCCTTTCAGGAACTGAGCAATATCCTCCTTGGTCAGATAAGTGGCGGAATCTTCTGAATAATGGAACAAGGAGCTCGGTAAGGTAACACCAACGGTATCATCTTCTGTGACGGCAAGGGCAAGCGTATATGCTAACTCCTTACAGTCTTCAGTGAGGGATTCCAAGAACGATACATCATCGACAACTGGACTATAACGAGTAGCAGAACCGGCTGAAAGCTGCTGGCTAGGACATCTAACAGCCTCCCCCGAAATCCCCTTTTGTTTTTTAGGTGTCGGCGTCACCTAATAATAATTTTTGAGAACGCGCATAAGATTATGTAATTTTTAAATTTAATTCTATTATTTTTACAAAAATGGATAAAATTTGAATAATTACCTCATCACCTAATATTTACACTAAAGTTTTTGGCCATTGCACCCACGTACCCAAAGCAGTTTCTGTAGTGTCGATTTGATATGTAGGGACGGGGACAGGTAGTGGCAAATGACCATACTTCTCTACAAAACGATGAACTTTCACTCGAATGTGATCATTCATCATTCTAGACCCATGAACTGTAGTGGTCTCATCAAAAGCATAAGAATGTGCATCTGCCACTAGACAAGTCTTTCCACTAGTTGGATCTATTAAATACAATCGACATGGAGTCTCGTCCTAACAATAACGTAAAGTTCTAATTATGTAAGATAATTATTTGTATAAAGCACATGTATATATGATAATAATTTGTATAAAGCACATGTATATATGACAAAAAAAGTACCTTCAACTCAGGTGAATGAGTGTCGAAAAATCCAGATAGTGGAGTACGTAGCTGAGTGAGCTGTGAAGTAGATGGCCCAGTAAATGGTGAAGCAGCTGATGGAACAAATGGTAAAGCAGATGATGGAACAAATGGTGAAGCAGATGATGGAACAAATGGCGGAATAGGTAGCTGAGTGAGCTGAAAAGTAGCTGGCCCAGTAGATGGTGAAGCAGATGATGGAACAAATGGTGCAACAAATAGTGGAGTAGGTAGATGAGTTGGTTGTGAAAGCGCCACATTCTGCATATATGTTGCAATGTCATTTCTCCACCTTTCAATCATTTTTTGCATGAATGATTCCTCTTATTCCTTAATCGAGCTTTAATAGTTCCTATGAGGTGGACGACCAAAATCCTTCCTATAGCCAACATTGTAGCCTCCAAAACCATAACAACGACTCGAATGATCTGGCTTCTCTCCAAGAGCCATAAAAAGGGAGTCTTTGTTACGTACCGGACTGAACTCACCCTTGGCTTGCTTCTCCTTGTACTCCAACTGCCCAAAAAACAAGTTACAAATAATAATGTATTTAATAAAGAAAAAACATATATAGGTCAAACTAAAAGTTATAGTGATATACATACGTATTTGTCAGCTGCAATCTTTATTTCCTCAACTAGAATAAATCATTGTTTAGTGACTGGATCTTTTTTATGCATCGCGCACCACCAGTCATAACCCCGATTAATATGAGAGGACACCGAGGAGAATGGTGTACTAGATGACGATCCAGAATCAAAACTAGGTGGACAGAAGTTCACCTGCTTCCACAACTCTCTAGCATCCCTATAGTTCCTTTGACCTAAGTGGTGATGATGTGTATTCTTTTTTGCACTCTCGAGCGCCTTTTCTAGCTTTTTCTGCAATAAAAAACACATTAAGTTAGTAGAATATAATTTAAGTAAATAAAACCAAGTTAATTTGATTATAAACTTACAACAGCCTCATCTGACGTCATAGCCTCTTTGAAGGTAAGCCAATCCTCCACCTTGACGTGCTTGTATACATCTGGCGGAGTATCACCTAGCTTCTCTTTCTTTGATCTGACTCTGGTCATTATGATCCAACCAGATACCAATTTGCTCCTAAAATCCCTCCATCTAGAGTTCATAGCAGTCAAGTAGTGCTTCCTATAGCTTATCTCGTCCGGAAGGTGAAATATATTCTGTTTTCCATCATAAAAAATAGTGCAGTCAAGTAGTGCAGTCAAATCTCAAGTTCCTAGCTTCCTGACCAAATTCCCTATATCTGGAATCTATAGCCTTCCATTGAGGAGAATTTGCTAGATGCCTAAGCATCCCATCTTTCTTTCTCCGATCAGCATGCCATCTTAGGTTCTTTGCATCTTCTTTGATAGAAAAGAGCCTCTTGAACCTTGGCACAATTGGAAGATACCACAACACTTTTGCAGAAGGACCCGTATTGTCCGGCCCAAGCTCAACCCCATCCGGCAATTTATAGTGGAACTTACCACACCTGGCCATTCATAAAGGTCCACATACTCATTTTTATACAACACGCAATCATTCAGACATGCATCAATCCACTCATATTCTAAACCCAAAGGACACATTAAATTTTTGGCATAGTAGGTGGATTTTGGTAATAAATTACCCTCGGGAAACATATCTTGTAAAGCTTCTAAGAGTTCTGTGAAGCCTACATCAGTCAAATTATGTTTCGCTTTGATGTTGAAAAGGGTTAACACCCCACTCAATTGAGTGTATTTTGTACACCCTGGATAAAGGGGTTTCCCAGCAGCTTCAGACAAACTGTCAAACACTCGTGGCCGCTCATTAAAATGGTCACGGGCCCCTTCCAACATCTCACCTAATCTATCATCACCAAACTCTTCATCCTCAGTGTCACTATTATCTCTGTGGTCATCTTCATCACCTACTACATCATCACCTTCAATCCTAACATGATCTTCAATCACAACTTCATTCTCAACCCCAACATTCGACATATCAATCTCTAATGAGTTATTAGTGCCAACATCAACAATAACCCTATCCTGAGTATATTTTCCCTTCTCACCATGCCATAACCAAATATAATACTCAATCCTAAATCCACGACGAATAATATGATCCCTTATGGTCCTAATATCAGAAATCGTATTCACATTGTAGCAATCAACACATGGACAATAAATCTCAGCCTCGCAAGTAAGTTGTTGATGCTCTACATCACGTTTACAAAACTCATTCACACCTTGTACGAACTCCAACGTATTCCGCTTTCCATACATCCAATTTCGATCCATTTCTAAAAAACCCACACATACACATACATAAAAAATTATTATCAATTAAAAAATTCACATAAATATAACACAACAAGCTACTATTCAATGCATGTATGCTTCCATTGGGTCCTTATCACTCCAACCTAACCCATCCTTAAACGTCCAATCCCACTAGTGAATGCATGTATCATCTTTGATTCTAAGTATAATTCGGTAGTATTTCCCTTCAGTTCTACAAGTACACGATGAAGATAATTGCTTATCTTATATGTACCCAGAGAACAAATCAAGGGAAATGACTCACCGTATTTCACTAAGTATCAAAGAATGAACACACATTCACTACCTAAGTGAGATGTGACTTTTAAGAACAGTCCCAAAACGGGGATTATTCAAGACTTACTCCTAATGAGTAAGTCTTGAACGGGTATCTAGGCATTATGAAGTACATAAAAACAATCGCATTCAAGTGATTCCAAGACATCACCAAACAACAATCGCATTCAAGCGATTTCAAGTTATCACCAAACAACAAGTACCAAACCATTCCTTAGATGTCCCTTCCCCTCCCATTGGTGAGTCTATCAATATGAAGGCATTGCATATCACTTAAAATAAAGTATTGCAAAAACATCACAAGAACTTAAGCAAAAACAATCCTGTATAACATTTTAGGGCATACAAAACTTGAGCAAAATCATCAAAAAAATTTTAATCCTCAGATCTTATAACTAATAATCATATATAAACTTTATACTAAACATTTTAAGCTACTAATTAAGCCAAATTTTCTATTCAAACACTATTAATTAAGAAAACTATAAAATTAAAAAAATTATGAAAAACTAACCTAATATGACAAGGGGAGGGTAGGCCGACGGTGAAGTACGAAAGTGGCGGAGGAGAAGGTGGCGCCGGCGGTGAAAACCCGAACCCACCGAACCAAAAAACGTGAAAACCCACCGAACCAAAACGTGTGAGAAGCGGAGGAGAAAACGAAAAACCTATACCAAACCCAGATCTGGGGAAAAACGCAAACCCTTATCGCCGGAAGCCGAAATTTTTTCGCCGGAAACGTGACTCTTTTCGCCGGAAAGTGTAAGAGAGTGAGAAAGTGCGAGAGTAGAGAGAGAGAGAGAGAGAAAGAGAGTCGAGAGAGAAACAGTGAAGGCAAAAAAAAAAACCCGCGTTTTTTTAGATCTGGCGCAAACATAATGCTGCGGTTTCTGATAAAAACCGCAGCAATATGTTAAAATAATATTTTTAATATTATTTTAATATATTGATGCGCTTAAAATAATATTTTTATAAATATTATTTTAATATATTGTTGCGGTTCTTGTCTGAAACCGCATCAATATATCTGGTCAAATAGTCAACCTAGCTTTTTCAAAAAAGTTTCCGTTGAAACAATATTGCTGCGGTTTTCATCCGAAACCGCAGCAATATGTTTATTTTATAATTTACCTTTTCTTTTTACGTGATATATTGTTGTGTATGAGTAAAACCGCAGCAATAAGCATTTATTCTACTAGTGGGCCTGCTGAAGAATGAGAGACCTCCATGCTAAGGAAATAGTTGAGCAGACCTAAATCCTTGATGCTAAAAATAACATGTAAATTTTGTTTACGAGTGAGTATCTCATTAAGATCAGACCCAATAAGTATTATATCATCCACATATACTGCTACAACAGTGAGATGTGGATCAATCTTCTTGAGAAAAAGAGAATAGTCATTCTTTGACTGAGAATACCCTTGCCTCACCATTTCAGCCTTCAATCTTGTAAACCATTGACGAGATGCTTGCTTAAGTCCATACAAGGATTTATTAAGTTTGCAAACAAGCTGATTAGGAGTAGAGAAACCTTCAGGTGCTTTCATATAAACCTCCTCATGAAGTGTCCCATGTAAAAAGGCATTATTAATGTCCAATTGTTGCAAGGGCTGTTTGTGAGACGCTGCAACTGAAAGCAAACATCTTATTGTGGTCATCTTGATGATATCTGAGAAGGTCTCTTTATAATCCAACCCATATCTCTGAGTGAAACCTTCGGCTACAAGCTAGCCTTCAACCTTTCAACTATCCCATCAGCCTTTAATTTAACTTTGTATACCCACTTGCACCCAATAGCTTTCTTATGTTTAGTTAGAGGAACTAGATACCAAGTTTGGTTGGCAACCAAGGCATCTATTTCTTTCTGCATAGTAGCCACCCAACCATGGTGTTGAGAAGCTTCCCAATAGTTCACAGGTCCAGTAACATGAAAAGTGTTACTGATAAGAGCCTGAATAGGACAAGGTAACTGAAGCAATTGAACTATGATACAACAATGTGTGATAGCAGTGTCAGCTATGCAGATGTAGTTGTTAAGGTAAGCAGGTTTAGATCTAGTTCTGGTAGAATATCTAGGTACAGGAACTGAATTAGAAATATCAGGGATATTTAGATGAGGTGAGTGTATAAATGAACTGGATGTATTAAGAGGTAAGGTTGTGGCTGTGTTGGGCACATGAACTTCAGGTATAAGCATATTTGATGTGGTGTTTGGAGGTTGTGAAGAAGAAGAGGTTGTGGATGGATGGAAATCAGGTGTAAGATTAGGATATAAGAAAGGTTCAGGGACATCAAAGTCTAATGTTAGATTAATGGTGTGTTCTAGAGGAATGTAAATAGGCTGTGAAAGTTGAGAAGTAGAAGATGAGGTGGCTGAATAATGAAAAGGAAGATGATGTTCCTAGAAATGTCATCTCTTGAAATAATGATTTTGTGAGTTTCTAAGCAATAAAGCTTGTAGGCTTTCTGATGAAAGGGATAACCTATGAAAACACATAAGTTTGCTCTAGGATCGAACTTGGTCTATTATGCTTTGAGAGTAGAAGCGGACTAGAAACGCCCCAAATACTTTAAGGTGAGCAAGGGAAGGCTTTGTACCATTGATTTTTTCATAAGGGGAACAAAAACCAATGCTGCTAAGAGGCATTCTGTTAACAATATGTGTTGCACACATTAAACATTCTCCCCAAAATCTGTCACGCATTTTTCTTTATTCTTTCGAGCAGGCCACTCACTAACGGCTTGAATCTTAGGAGGATCCATATAAACTCCTTCCTTTGGCACATAATGACCCAAAAATGCTACTCTCTCCAAAAGAAACTTAAACTTAGAGAACTTGGCAAACAATTGATTCTTCTTAAGCGTCTCCAGTATGATCCTCGTGTGCTCATCATGCTCTTCTTTGCTCTTTGAATAAATAAGAATGTCATCAATGAATACCACAACGAACTTATCTAAGAACTCATGAAAATCCTATTCATCAAATCCATAAATATGGCCGGAGCATTGGTCAATCCAAACGCCATCACAATAAACTCATAATAACCATAACGCGTCCTAAACACAGTCTAAGGTATACCCTTATCAGCCACCCTCAACTGGTGATACCCCGAACGTAAATCAATCTTTGAAAACATACTCGCTCCATTCAACTGATCAAACAGGTCATCTATCCTAGGCAAATGATACTTGTTCTTAATAGACACATTGTTTAACTCCCTATAGTCAATGCACAATCTCATACTCCTATCTTTATTCTTCACAAACAACACAGGAGCTCTCCAAGGTGACGTACTAGGCCTGATATAACCCTTAACTAACAGCTCTTGCAATTGCGTTTTCAACTCACTCATCTCGGGAGGTGCCATTCTATAAGGTGCTTTAGAAATAGGTGCGGTACCCGGAACTAAGACTATGGTGAACTCAACAGCTCTCGCAGGTGGCATACCCGAAATTTCACTCGAAAACACATCCATAAACTCATTCACAATTGGAACTCCCTCGATTTTCAATCCAACCTCTTTACTCACATCTTGCACACTACAGAAAAATAGCTCACACCCCTTTTTCATCAACTTCTTCACTTTCATAGCAGAAATAACACCAAAGCTCTTAGGCTTCCCAAAACATTGATACGAAGTCAACTTCCCCAAAGGGCTTCTAAACACTACTTTCTGAGCTTGACAGCCTATCTTAGCCTTGTAGAAACCTAACCAATTCATCCCAAGAATAACATCTAGGTCTCCCAGATTAAACTCTATTAAATCAGAAGGATATACACATTTTCCTATCTTCGAGGCAAATTTTTAAACAACTTGGTACACCTTATGACTTCCTCGGTAGGTATACTAATAGGCAAATCAATCACCTCAAAATTTACCAACCCCCGGACACTTAATGACAAAGGACGAAACAAACGAATAAGTCGCCCCATAATCAAACAACGCTTTAACAAGAACGAGTTAATAGAAAAACTACCAAAAACCACGTCGGCAGATCGTTCAGCTTCATCGCGACTTATTGCGAACAGTTTACTCGGAGCCTTATTTTGGTTGTTGTTCTCACTAGTAGGCTTCCTGAAGCTTCCTTGGTTGTTCTGTGACCCTATAGGCTTCAACCCTTGGTTACTTGATTGGTTGAACCCAGACGTTCCCTCACTCTCATTACCATCTGCTCTTTCCTTTGCTTGGTGAAGCACTCAAACTCTCTATGCCCCTTCCTTTCGCGGTAATGACAGGTTACTAAATCTCCCTTACAGTCTCTACCAGGGTGGTTCTTGTTACACTTCTTATAGTTGTAACTTCTCTCAGACTGGCTCTAACTATTAAAGCCTTGACCATTCCTTCCTTGGAAATTCCCATTCCTATTTCTATTATTCTTAAAATTTCCCCGATTTCCTCCAAAGATTGAAATCCTTTCTTTTCTCGCCTACCACATCAATCTTCTAATCACGCCTAGATTGAAGGCCATAAATATCTAAGGATGCAAAAGTCTCACCACCTAACCCAAATTGGATTTCCCTAGTCAAACCTTGCTCAAATCGTTGAGCCTCCAACTCCTCAGTGGCTACTACCTCAGGTGCAAACCTCGACAGAACTATGAACTTACTATAGTACTTAGAGATGGTCATGGTCCCCATCTTAAGGTTTATAAATTCCTGGGCATTCTGTTTCCTCATAAAAGCAGGGTAAAACTTCCCTCTTAAAGCAGTAACAAAGGAATGCCAATTAAATCCCTCAACAACACTCAGTCTAGCCCCATTTTCTCTTTAACATAAGTCGGCCTCATCTTTCGGATATATAGTACAACTTGACCTACTCTCATACCCTCTTGGACAATTCACAGCCCCGAAAATCTTTTCAAATTTCCTAACCCAATTCTCTAAGAAGGTAGGGTCAGCTTGCCCCTTAAAGTATGGTGGCTTAACTTTGGCTAGTCTTTCAAACATATCCCCAGCGAAATCGGGACGCTAGGCTCTTTCACAAGTCAAATTCTCCGCCAATAGGCGAATAGCAGAAGCTAAATCGTTACTATTATTAGCCATTCTACTTTGCGACCTAAAATTAACATAACTCTACTTTAGGTTTCGATACATAACTTACGTGCCATTCTTTCATGAATGCGACATTTGATTTGACCATAAAGATCGCATCAACAAACAATTTCTCATGAAGTTATAATAATACCACATAATAAATCATCATCGAACATATAATCATTCATGAAAATAGTGTCATCAAAAATAAACACGTGTGAGGATCCATAAATAAAAATTCAATCATAACACATAAATAAAATATTCCCATTCACGTTGTAAAAAAAATTCTTGCTCACTTGGGTAACTAAATATTTGCTTTTTATTTCTCCAAAGGTGCTAGAAGCAATTCCTCCAAATCCACATAATAATGCTTAAAATCTCAAAAAAAAAAAAGGTACTAAAAAATAAATATAAACCATTGCTTGACTAATTATCCAACATTTATTCTAAAAGCATAAATACAAAAACTAAGGTAAAACATCATCGTCACTCCTTAATCTCCTTTTTCTTTTTCCCTTCAGGATGAAAACCTTCATCTTCAAAATCTTTAAGGTCCTAATTTTAAGGGAATTCTTCTAGATCTCGTAGATCTTCACATCTTCTTAGGTTGCCTTGGCTCTTCCTCCTCGGGAATCAGACTCTCGAATCTCATAAACGGCATTGTAGATGGTTTTTTTCGTCCCCAGCCCCTCAATAGACCGATCCTCACAAATTTCTCCCCCCCTTTATCCTCACCTCCCCCCTCCTCATCACTCACCACAATCGGGTTGTAGTAACCCCCTACTAGTAGCTCCTCTATTAGACATAAAAATTAGAGATCCTATTAAACAGATAAATATAACTTCTATAAGCAATTGGTACTTTCACTTAGCGTGTGATCCCCAAAAAACTAATAAGCAAGAATAACAAAAAAATAAAAAAGGAAAAAAATTAACGCAATTAGCATGGAAGAAAATTAATTCTATCGTGAACTAACTATTTAATTGCGGACATATAATATTTCTATCCTATATGCCCTTCATATACTACTCATCTCTCACACCATAATAAAGTAAACAAAATAAACTAGAAGTATTAAAATAAATAAATAAATAAATAAATATGTATAAAATTTTCCAATTTATAAAAAAAAAAATAATTTTATTTTTAATTTTTTGGAACAAAAAAAATAACAAAATAAAATAAAATAAAAATTTTTGCACTATGTAAAAATAATTCGAACCAAAATAAAATAAAGTATTTAAAATTTAATTTTTAAATTTAAAAAAAATTAAAAAATTTTTTTAAAAAAAAAAAAATTTTTTAAAAAAAAAAAAAAAAAAAGGGCTTATTTTTTAAAAAATTTTTTTTTTAATTAACTTGCTAGGGGGCTTTAAAAAAGTTGGCACGAAAGGCCAATCTAAAAACCTAAACCTCCAAAATACCACTTTGTAACACCACGACAATTCTCTCTTTTCTAAAATACCTTTTTAATATAAAACATATAGAATTATCAAAGTATTATCGCCCGCGTGAAAACGTATCGGCTTATTCAGAATTTTGCAACGTAAAAACATAATAAATAACTTTAGAAAAAAAACTTAGTCAACCACAAAGTCAACTCTAAAAGTCAAACCAACAAAACTCAAAGTCAACCTCAAAAGCCAAAGTCAACGTTGATTGTCGAAGTCAACTACGAAAAGTGTAAAGTCAAAATATGATAAATAATCTACACAAGCTCTCCAATCTCGAAATCCATGATGCATCATCTTCAAACCTGTAAATGACGATGCACTATTGATCCCTAGAGACTACTCACCAAAAACGTCATCACAAGATCAATAAGGCATAGCCATGATCAACATACACATACAAAGCATGTAATGAGCAAAGCTGAGTACAACATAATAAATAAATAAACAATCCTAACATGATACTAATAAATAATAAGCAGGAATAAATAATCATACAACAACATAGCGGACTACTTCATTTAGAACTAAACTCCACAACCAATTAGTTAATTCACTTAGATGGAATAGTCAATGGAACCAGTTGTCCAACCAAAACCAGTCTTCAATTTTGAAGACGAAATATGGGCGCGACTCCCTATTCCCATGACCTACGATATCGTGGAACCTTTTAAATAAAAATAGGACACAGTGATCAATCCGGTCCCAAGAAAAGAAATGGGCTACCACCATGTACTCCAACTCATACTAGTCCAACACTTCAGACGTGTACAAGTCTAAAGCTATTCCTATCCACTCTTCACTTTACATGATTAATAATTTATTCACTTGTTATGACTCACAAGCAATACAAATACTATAATCATCAACCAATCATAAATTCCCATTTTTATCTTAGGATTAGATAAGTTATCAACAATAACTTAACAATCCAAGATTAATTTCAACCTTTAATCCATAACCTTCCATCATTTGTTGAACCAAGTCAACAACCAACCAACCTTTCATAGGTATAAAATATATTAACTTACCAAATAAGGCCCTCGGTCCTCATAAAGTAGTTAAATAATCCAAAGGGAACAACATGATTTAATCATGATTCAAACCAACATATATATTAATCCCTCATGTGAATTAATAGAATAAAGTTCCCAAATCCCATAAATCTTACATACAAACATAATATCAATATTATAACCAACATGCTTCACACAACGACATAAAACATACAAATCCAACTTAATACAAATCACATATGAACTAAAAATAGTTCCCTATACATGATACTACATCCATTCTCATTCTTAGGACATGATACTAGTCCAATCAACACATAGGTATGTACGTACCTTGCGTAGACAAATCGAGCGGCCACTTTCACAATCTTAAAAGTTGCCTAAAGAGAAATCTCCTCCTAAAACAACCAATATAAATCCATAATCAATATCTTATGAATTTACAGCAATAATAAAATACTTTAAACCCTTCTTAAAAGCGTTTAAAAACCTTTCCCATCATTAAAACTTACTTGTACAACCCCTTTAGTACTACTATAGTATATAGTTGATTAAAAACCCTCAAAACTCATGTTTAAATCAAAAAACCTCCATCAACAATCCTCTTTCTAAATTTCCAGCAACATAATATGTACTAAAAATCTTTTTAAACATACTTATAATCACAAGAAAACCCAAAACCATAAACTATAACATGATACTATGATTTTTCCAACCTTTAAAAGCCTAAAAAATCCATGCTTTGATATTTTTAAACCCTATTTTAACATAACAAGTAAAATATAAAATTTTATTTCTTCAATACATAATTAATATAATCTTATATTCATCATCAAATCATCAAATCACAACTTTTAAACATAAACTTATTAAAATAAACCCTAAAAATACAAACTTTGCATTAAATAAAACTTGAGGAGGAAGAAATAACAACCAAACAAAGGAGGAGAGAGAAGGGCGCCGGAAAACAGGGGGGGGCGGCCCGGGGACGGCGTTAGCACGCCGCGACGGTCCGATGAGAGGAGGAAGAAGCCGAAAAAAAAAAAAAGAGAGGAGAGAGAGAAATCGAAAATTTTGGGGAGGAAGAGAGAGAAAATAAAATGTGTTTAATGTGTGGGAAGTTGGGGTTTTTGGAGTTTATATAGGTTACTTTAAAAATTTTTTTTCAAAGTTTTTTTTTTTTTTTTTTTTTTTTTTTTTTTTTTTTTTTTTCCTCACTTTTTAATTATTTTTTTTTTTAACCAAGGCTTTTTTTTTTTTTTTAAAGTTTTTTAAAAATTTTTTTTTTTTTAATTATTAAAAAAATTTCTTGCTTTCTAAAATATAAACCTTTAAAAAAAAAATCCCTAAATACTAATTTTATAATTCAATAAATATATATAAATATACATTAAAATATATTTATAAAATTCATTAAATTTAAAAAACTTAAATTCTATTTATATTTATTAAAATATAAAAATAAAAAAAAAAAATTCAAAAAAAAAAAAAAAAAATCCAAACTCCAAAAAGTGGTTTTTTTTTTTATTTTTTATTTATTTTTAACAAATATAATATATATTTTTTTTTAATTTTTTTATTTATAAATTAATTTTTTTTGTAATATTAACCTTATTTATTTTAATTTTTTTTTTTATAACCTCTTTTTTATTAATTCCTTTATTTTTATTGTTAGTAGGTTACTTTAATACTTTAACCCTAATTCTAATTAAATCTCTAATTCCAATTACCATAGGTTACTTTACTACGCTAGTATAGTAAATATTTACTTTTATATGTTACTTTAATACAAAATTTTAAATATAATATAAATGGATCTTATATTAAAGTACTTTTTAAACATTTTCCAACAATACAAAAATCATAATTTTACGAACAATATATTAAAAGTTATAATCAATTTACTATATTTAAGTTTTTCATTGTGACCCCAACTCTATATTCGTATTTTAATCAATTTACAACTTTGTTTATATTCAAAAAAATGGCACTTAATGAGCGCGACAAATGGCGTCCAATGAGAACGCCAAATGCCGCGACCTCATGAGTTGGCTTTTGTACTCTACTTTATATATTAGTTATGTGATATAACACTTGTGTTGCAAATGTATACTACTTACATAAGCATCAAAGTACCCAAGGAGCATTTACAAAAATATTAAAGAATGATGGTTGACCTATTTGGTTGGAGGCCCTTCTTCCATCTTTGTGACAAGGATTTGATTTTTGCCCCTTGCGTGCAAAGTGGGATCCCAAATTTCTCATCCCCCACTTGTACAAGTGATATTCATCTTACCTTAAAAATAATTTACAAAAAAAACCATATGCTACCAATACAAATAATATATACTAAAACAAAAACGTAAATATATATAAGGTGGGATACGTTGAAAACAACTCTTAATCTGAAAACTGAAAACAAGGATAACTTTTATCACATTTAGGACATTTATGTATTTAACGGGTAACTTTTGCTAGTTTTAGGGTAACTTTATTATAGTAAGAGGAACTTCATATATTATAAGAGTAACTTTTACCACTTTAAGGGCAACTTTATATACTTTAAGAGTAACTTTTTCTACTTTAAGAGCAACTTTATATGTTTTAAGTGTAACTTTTACCACTTTAGGCAACTTTATATATTTTAAGAGTAACTTTTATTTTTTATTAAGTAAATTTAAGTATTACAAAAGTAACTTTGACTAGTATTAGAGTAACTTTAAGTCTTAGATATTTTTTTCCAACACTGCCACCTTCTTTCTCAACTTTCATCTTCTTCCTTTTTTTTTGCCAACCTTTGTCTCTTCAAACAACGATATTAAAAAATCTATGTCCATACATTTCAAAATCAAAGAGGAAAAGTAAAGAAGTTCTTAGAACTTCATTTGTATTTCATCTCAGTTTGAGAGAAATAAGAGAGATAGAGAGAGATGTGAGATTGTATTATTATGATTGAGTAATTATTACAACAATGATTGATTTATATAGAACAACATAATGACCTGTCCCAACCAATCAGAATTGAGCTCATACTCTTACAACCAATCATAAATAAGCTGACATGTACAATCTCATAACAAGCTCTAACTTATTCTAACTAAATACATCAGCATACAGTAGAGGACAAATATCCAAGTAGCATGAGAGTTGGAGTTTGGCTTTGGCTTGTTTGTTGAGCTTGCTGAGCTAGCCTTGGACTGCTGCATACCTTCATTAAACCCTGCAAGCTGCAGGATGACTGAAAAAGCAGTCATACCAAGCTTGGAAATATGCCTGTCATGTTGAGGAGAAGACAAGGGTTTGGTGAGTACATCTGCTAGTCGTTCTAAGGTAGGAAGTTAGTTCAAGGAGACCATCAATAACTTTTTCCCTTGTAAAGTGATAGTCCAAATCTATGTGTTTGGTACGTTCACTGAAGACTGGATTTCTTCTAATGTGAAGAGCACTCTGGTTGTCACAGTTCAAAGTGACTAGAGTTAAATGAAACACATCAAGCTCTTGAAGCAACTTGACTAACCATGTGACCTATGTTGCTGATGCAGCCATGGCGCGATATTCAGCCTCACTAGAAGACATGGATATGGTGGTCTGCTTCTTAGACTTCTAGGAAACTGCAGAGTTCCCTAGTAACAAGATGTAGCCGGTAACAGACCTCCTGGTATGTACACATGAGGCCCCATCTTAGTCTAAAAAGGCTTGTAATGTCAAATGAGGTGTATCTTTTAGTAGAATGCCCTGACCAAGTGTGTGAGCTAGGTATCTAAGGACATGGTGAAGAGCTTGAAAGTGAGAAACTCTTGGCTGATGCATGAATTGACGGAGGATTTGAACTGCAAAGGAGAGATCAGGCCTTGTATGGGTTAAAAAATTCAACTTGCCAACCAAGCATCTGTACAGTTCTGGGTCTAGATAAAGTTCTCCATCTGTAGTAGTAAGTCTAGTAGTTGCAGAAAGAGGAGTCTTGGCCCTTTTGGAAACATCAAGGCCACATTCAACTAACAATTCCTTGCTGAATTTGAACTGTGTCATAATGATGCCTTACTAGTAGAATAAATGCTTGTTGTTGCGGTCATTAAGTGGCCTATTGCGGCAGTTTTGGCCCGCAACAATTAACGGTGCAACGACAGGTAATTAAACTATTGTTGTGGTTTGTAACCGCAGCAATATTACAATGTATTGATGCGGTTTCTGGGAAAAACCGTAGCAATATATATTTTTTATTATAAAAAGACAGTACTTCCTCCGTTCCAAAATAAGTGAAACACGTGTCTCAAAAAGCTCTCATATAAATGAGAGAAATGTTTCACTTATTTTGGAACGGAGGAAGTATATTGCTGCGGTTTCTGGGAAAAACAGCAGCAATATACTGTCTTTTTTTTTAATATTTTTATGCACGTATGTTCCATACAACCTCCTCATGCAAGAAGCAGGATGCAGCAAGCAGAATGCAACAACTGCAACAATATTTTCTGCATAAATTTCGATAGTGCTTCGTTTGTAAATTGGATAAACCCATAATTGGGAATTAACCTGTACAATATTATATGCAACAACCAACATCCATCATCCAAAATTCATCCAACAACCAACATCTAATCCAAAATTCATCCAACAACCAACAACCAACATCCATCATCCTCTAAGAACCAACTCTCGAGCGCCTTTTCTAGCGTGTTCTGCAATAAAAAACACATTAAGTTAGTAGAATATAATTTAAGTTAATAAAACCAAGTTAATTTGATTATAAACTTACTACAGCCTCATCTGACATCATAGCCTCTTTGAAGGTAAGCCAATCCTCCATCTTGATGTGCTTGTATACATCTGGCGGAGTATCACCTAACTTCTCTTTCTTTGATATGACTCTGGTCATTGTGATCCAACCAGATTCCAATTTGCTCTTAAAATCCCTCCATCTAGAGTTCACAGAAGTCAAGTAGTGCTTCCTATAGCTTATCTCGTCCGGAAGGTGAAACATATTCTGTTTTCCATCATAAAAAAAAGGGATATTATCTCAGATGACCCTGACATATAGGCATTTTTCCCAAATAACCCTGACATAAATTTTTTTCCCCAGATAACCCTAAACTTGTATTTTGTCATTAAACATGACGGAATGACTAACGGTGTTAAGTATTTGATATTTACAATTAAAAACCTATTTTTTAAAAGAAAAAAAAAAAGGCAATTGTTCTTCATCCTCTCTCCTTAGCTTGTTCTTCACCCTCTGCCATATCTTCAACCTCTCTCTCTCTACCTCCTCAATCTCCATTGTTACTCCACTTGCTTCTCCATTCATTCTCTCTCCACCACCCCCTGATTTTCTCTCTCTCCTCCACCACCCTTTAGTTTTCTCTCCTCCACCTCCACCACCAACTCCTGATTCTCACTCTCTCCACTTTTAGTTATTTTATATGATTATTGAACAATTTTTTTGTCTCGTAGCTAGATATAGTTTTCTTTTGGTATTATTGCTATCGGGGTCCTCAAGATTTTGGGTCACTGTTTGAAATTTGTTGGTTAGTGTTTTGGGTATGTTTTGATTTATAGTGTTTTCTTATTGTTATGATGTCGTTGGCAACTTTATGCTGAAATTTTTTTGGGTTTTGGTTATATTGTTGATTGGTTTAATATTGTAGAATGAAGTAGTTTCACCTGTGACTATGAGTAATAGGCAAGAACTGATTTTGGGAAAATTAGGAGATTAATGGCTAGGTGTGGAAATGGGTATCATGTACGAAGAGAGAAGTATGGCCTAAAACACACCCCTGTAAACCCACCCCATACCACCACCATTCTCGTGATACATCGACTACCTTTGGCCACCCACAACCAAGCAACCACCACACAACCACCACGACTACCCCAACCACCACCCAAATCGGATAGAAAGCAAAACCTAACCTCTACAAATCCACCCAACAGTCTTGTAAAACCCACACAATAAACCACCACCACTCCACAGACTAGCCACGATAAGAAATCTAGAGAGACGAAAGCATCAGTTCAAAGAGAAAGGGAAAAACCACCCCGCCGGCGCTGGGGAATGAGAGCCACCGCTGGAGAATATGGGACGGAAGCCACCAAGGATGTTGGAAAATTTTCGAGAAATTCAAGTTATTTCAATGAATCGAAGAAGGAATTCAAGTTATTGGTTTGGAAAAAATAAATCAAGGAAGACATGTTAAGGGGATTGAGTTTAAGTTTTGTGAGAGAGGAGAGAGAATATGAACAAGGTTATAATTATGGAGGATTAACAATGGTTGATTTCATGGTTTTTGGGTTTGAATGGTTGATAAGTTGATAAGTTGTTGTTGGTGGCGAGAAGGTTGAGTTGAACTTTATCTGGATCTGGAGAGAGAGAGGGAGATGAAGATATGATTGATGAAGAACAAAAGAAAGAGGATGAAGAACATAAATGTTTTTGTTTTTTTTTTTAAAAAAAAAATCGATTTTTCATTATAAATGTCAAAATTGTTAACACTGTTAGATATTCCGTTAAGTTTAATTACAAAATACAAGTTTAGGGTTATCTGGGGAAAAAAATATATGTCAGGGTTATTTGGGAAAAAGGCCTATATGTCAGGGTTATCTGAGATAATATCCCTAAAAAAAATAGTGTAGTCAAGTAGTGCAGTCAAGTCTCAAGTTCCTAGCTTCCTGACCATATTCCCAATATCTGGAATCTATAGCCTTCCATTGAGGAGAATTTGCTGGATGCCTAAGCATCCCATCTTTCTTTCTCCGATCAGCATGCAATCTTAGGTTCTTTGCATCTTCTTTGATAGAAAAGAGCCTCTTGAACCTTGGCACAATTGGAAGATACCACAACACTTTCGCAGAAGGACCCGTATTGTCCGGCCCGGGCTCAACCCCATCCGGCAATTTATAGCGGGACTTACCACACCTCGGGCATTCATAAAGGTCCACCTACTCATTTTGATACAACAAGCAATCATTCGGACATGCATCAATGCACTCATATTCTAAACCCAAAGGACACATATCTTGTAAAGCTTCTAAGAGTTCTGTGAAGCCTACATCAGTCAAATTATGTTTCCCTTTGATGTTGAAAAGGGTTAAAACCCCACTCAATTGAGTGTATTTGTTACACCCTGGATAAAGGGGTTTCCCAGCAGTTTCAGACAAACTGTCAAACACTCGTGGCCGCTCATTAAAATGGTCACGGGCCCCTTCCAACATCTCACCTAATCGATCATCACCAAACTCTTCATCCTCAGTGTCACTATTATCTCCGTGGTCATTTTCATCACCTACTACATCATCACCTTCAATCCTAACATGATCTTCAATCACAACTTCATTCTCAACCCCAACATTCGACATATCAATCTCTAATGAGTTACTAGTGCCAACATCAACAATAACCCTATCCTGAGTATATTTTCCCTTCTCACCATGCCATAACCAAATATAATACTCGGCCCTAAATACACGACGAATAATATGATCCCTTATGGTCCTAATATCAGACATCGTATTCACATTGTAGCAATCAACACATGGACAATAAATCTCAGCCTCGCAAGTAAGTTGTTGATGCTCTACATCACGTTTACAAACCTCATTCACACCTTGTACGAACTCCAACGTATTCCGCTTTCCATACATCCAACTTCGATCCATTTATAAAAACCCCCACACATACGTACATATATAAAAAAATTATTATCAATTAAAAAATTCACAAAAATACAACACAACAAGCTAATATTCAATGCATGTATGCTTCCATTGGGTCCTCATCACTCCAACCTAACCCATCCTTAAACATCCAATACCACTAGTGAATGCATGTATCATCTTTGATTCTAAGTAAAATTCAGCAGCATTTCCCTTCAGTTCTCCAAGTACACAATGAAGATAATTGCTTATCTTATATGTACCCGGAGAACAAATTAGGGAAATGACTAACCGTATTTCACTTAGAATCAAAGAATGAACACACATTCACTACCTAAGTGAGATGTTATGTTTAAGAACAGTCCCAAAACGGGGACTATTCAAGACTTACTCCTAATGAGTAAGTCTTGAACGGGTATCTAGGCATTATCATGTACATAAAAACAGTCGCATTCAAGTGATTCCAAGTCATCACCAAACAACAATCGCATTCAAGCGATTTCAAGTTATCACCAAACAACAAGTACCAAACCATTCCTTAGATTTCCCTTCCCCTCCTATTGGTGAGTCTATCAATATGAAGGCATTGCATATCACATAAAATAAAGTATTGCAAAAACATCACAAGAACTTAAGCAAAAACAATCCCGTATAACATTTTAGGGCATACAAAAACTTGAGCAAAATCATCAAAAAAAATTTTAATCCTCAGATCTTATAACTAATAATTATATATATACTTTATACTAGACATTTTAAACTACTAATTAAGCCAAATTTTCCATTAAAAAACTATTAATTAAGAAAACTATAAAATTTAAAAAATTATGAAAAACTAACCTAATATGACAAGGAGAGGGTGGCGCCGGCGGTGAAAACCCTACCCACCGAACCAAAAACATGAAAACCCACCGAACCAAAACGTGTGAGAAGCGGAGGAGAAAACGAAAAAACCCTATAACAAACCCAGATCTGACGAAAACGCGAACCCTTATCGCCGGAAGCCGGAATTTTTTTGCTGGAAACGTGACTCTTTTCGCCGGAAAGTGTCAGAGAGTGAGAGAGTGCGAGAGTAGAGAGAGAGAGAGAGCCGAGAGAGAAACAGTGAAGGCAAAAAAAACCCGTGTTTTTTTAAGATCTGGCGCAAACATATTGTTGTGGTTTCTGACAAAAACCGCAGCAATATGTTAAAATAATATTTTTCTAATATTATTTTAATATATTGCTGCGGTTCTTGCCAGAAACCGCAGCAATATATCTAGTCAAATAGTCAACCTTTTTCAAAAAAGTTTCCGTTGAAACAATATTGCTGCGGTTTTCATCCGAAACCACAGCAATATGTTTATTTTATAGGAAAAATTGTAAAAAATAATCCCAAGTTTCAGGTGTCTTCCCATATTAATCCCAAGTTTAAATTATTTTTGAATAATCTGAAGTTTGGGAGTCATCTTCCCATATTGGTCCAAAAGACCTATAATCGTTTGAACCAATTTTAAAAAGTTGATAAAACACCATTTTATTGAAAAAAATCACCTCTAATTGCCTTCATCACCACTCCACTATTAAAATGAAAGGCAAACGAAAATGTTTCACGCGGCGTATTGACCTTTAAAACGAGTTTTAAACCGACTTTTTTCACTAGGGACCAATAAGGGAAGACTACTAACAAACTTGAGATTATTTAAAAATAATCCAAAGTTGGGATTAATTTGGGAAGATGGCCAAAACTTGGGATTATTTTTGACAATTTTTCCTATTTTATAATTTACCTTTTCTTTTTACGTTATATATTGTTGTGTATGAGTAAAACCGCAGCAATACCACCGCATCAATAAGCATTTATTCTACTAGTGGGCCTGCAGAATAATGAGAGACCTCCATGCTAAGGAAATAGTTGAGCAGACCTAAATCCTTGATGCTAAAAATAACATGTAAATTTTGTTTGAGAGTGAGTATCTCATCAAGATCAGACCCAATAAGTATTATATCATCCACATATGCAGCTACAACAGTGAGATGTGGATCAATCTTCTTGAGAAAAAGAGAATAGTCATTCTTTGACTGAGAATACCCTTGCTTCACCAATCCAGCCTTCAATCTTGTAAACCATTGACGAGATGCTTGCTTAAGTCCATACAAGGACTTATTAAGTTTGCAAACAAGCTGATTAAGAGTAGAGAAACCTTTAGGTGCTTTCATATAAACTTCCTTATGAGGTGTGCCATGTAAAAAGGCATAATTAATGTCCAATTAATGCAAGGGCCGCTTGTGAGAGGCTGCAACTGAAAGCAAACATCTGATTATGGTCATCTTGATGATAGCAAAAAAGGTCTCTTTATAATCCAACCCATATCTCTGAGTAAAACCTTCGGCTATAAGCCTAGTCTTCAACCTTTCAACTATCCCATCAGCCTTCAATTTAACTTTGTATACCCACTTGCACCTAATAGCTTTCTTATGTTTAGTTAGAGGAACTAGATACCAAGTTTGGTTGGCAACCAAGGCATCTATTTCTTTCTGCATAGTAGCCACCCAACCATGGTGTTGAGAAGCTTCTCAATAGTTCACAGGTCCAGTAACATGAAAAGTGTTACTAATAAGAGCCTGAATGGGAGAAGGTAACTGATCGAAGCAATTGAACTATGTTACAACAATGTGTGACAGTAGTGTCAGCTATGCAGATGTAGTTGTCAAGGTAAGCAGGTTTAGATCTAGTTCTGGTAGAATATCTACGTACAGGAACTGAATTAGAAATATCAGGGATATTTAGATGAGGTGAGTGTATAGATGAACTGGATGTATTAAGTGGTAAGGTTGTGGCTGTGTTGGGTACATGAACATCAGGTATAGGCATAGTTGATGTGGTGTTTGGAGGTTGTGAAGAAGAAGAGGTTGTGGATGGATGGAAATCATGTGTAAGATTAGGATATAAGAGAGGTTCAGGGACATCAAAGTCTAATATTAGATCAATGGTGTGTTGTAGAGGAATGTAGATAGGCTGTGAAAGTTGAGAAGTAGAAGATGAGGTGGCTGAATAATGAAAAGGAAGATGATGTTCCTAGAAATGACATCTCTTGAAATATTGATTTAGTGATTTTCTACGTAATAAAGCTTGTAGGCTTTCTAATCAAAGGGATAACCTATGAAAACACATAAGTTTGCTCTTGGATTAAACTTGGTCCTTTGTGCTTTGAGAGTAGAAGCAGAACAGAAACACCCAAATACTTTAAGGTGAGCAAGAGAAGGCTTTGTACCATTGATTTTCTCATAAGGGGAACAAAAATCAATGCTTTGCTAAGAGGCATTCTGTTAACAATATGTTTTGCACACATTAAACATTCTACCCAAAATCTGTCAGCATTTTTCTTTATTTTTTGGTAAAAATGTAAGTATATATACCAAAAAACATTCCAGTGCCATCTTTACAACCTAGCAACAAAGACGACTATCGCCAGCCCACAACCAGAACAATACACCACCAACAAAAACAGAGAGAAACACAACTAATTATCTAGCTTCTATACATAAGTTGTTAAACCAAATTAAATCTTCATTGCTCCATTTATCATTTATCCTTGCTCGAACTCTAATACATGTATCTGCTTGAATCTGCTTGATCAATATCTCAGGCCTCAGAACTACTGCATTCCAGTAGGAATGATTCCTTGCTCTCCAAAGATAATAAACAGTTGCAGCTAGGCTAGCATAGCAAACTAGTTGCTGCTTTTTGGACTTGTACTTTCTGCCCCATTTCTTCCACATTGTATATAAGCTCTGCTCTTGACTCTGTCTGATGCTCAATCACTGCATAATGACATGACAGACCTTAGTACCATAGAATAAGGCCCTTGTTGTTTCTACCAAGTGCCTATATTTTTGTTCCATAATCCCATTTTGTAGGGGACTTTCAGCACATGTTCTTTGATGTCTAATTACTTTATAATTAAACAAATCCAATATATGACCTTCACACAATTCTCGTAGCATTATCTGTTCTAAAACATGTTATTTTCATATGGTATTGTGTTTCTACTAAAATAGAAACTTTTTTGAGAATTGAAACTGCATCATTCTTGTGTTTCATCATAAATATCCATGCATGTCTAGAAAAGTCATCAACCACAGTGAGGAACCAAGCATAACCATCATGAGTCTTAGTTTTGTAAGGACCCCAAGTGTCAACATGAACTAAATCACAACATTTGAGTGTGTTTGTAGTACTAACAGGAAATGGTAATCTAGTCGTTTGGCTTTGGGAAATATTTGACATATAGAATCACAAGCAACATTATTATTAGGAATATCAAGATTCAATAAATGCAATTTATTGAATGGCATGTGACCTAACATGAGGTGCCATAGCTTTGCATTCTTAGAGCGAGCCAACAGAGCAACTTCATATTGAAGTTATTGTTTGTCTGAACTTGTATTTTTCTGGAGTCTGAGCTTGTATTATTTCAGTAATGGTCATCATTCACAGCATACAAACCAGCATTGAGTCTACCAATAACCATTGAGTGATGTAAGGAGGGATCTTGAAGTAAACACAAATCATATGTGAAGGTTATGTGACAATTCATGTCAGTGCAAAGCTTATGAGTGGATAACAAGTTAAACTTGAATCCAGAGACATGTAGCAATTTCTCCAGTATAATCCCATTGTCAAACTCCACTTTTGCTATGTTTTCAACTATCACTTGTTTCCCATCAGCAAAGGCGATAGTATTAGGAAGTTTAGTATATGTTTCATAGGATGAAAATAAGGCTTGATTTGAACAGATATGATTAGTAGCCCTGCTGTCTATGATCCATTTTGAGTTGGAACAAGTAATGAGACAATTACCTGCTACATGAGCATAACTACTTGTAGATGAGATATCTTAATATTTATTATTTGAAGTTAAAATAAGCTGAAGAAGATTGCTCAACTGCTCTTTAGAGATGTGAGTAACACTTGTTCCATGATCAGTATTGGCACCTTGAGCCAAAATAGCAACATTCTTACCCTTGCCTTTATTCTGTGAGGGATAACCATGTACTACCTCTGTCCCAGAATAGACACTTTCCTTTTATGTTTGTCCCAAATTAGTTTGAACACTTCCATTTTTGGCATGGTCCCACCATTAATATATTATTTCTTTTACACATCTTTGGCCCACACTCTACCTTTTATCAATAAAAAGTTACCCAACTTTATCTCTCCTCTAATAAAAAATACCACACCAACTCCTATCACATCTACTTTTTAAATAAAATAACATTTGATAACCACACCACAACTTATCACCTTAAAGTACGTGTCCCAATAAGTGTTCAGATCTTTCTGGGACGGTGGGAGTATCTTCCAGTAGGTATCTATAGTGTGGCCCATTCTCTTGCAATGGTCACCGGACTTCTCGCCAGCGCCTCCAACAACAATCTTCTTCCCTGGATACTGGAATATATGCTTAGGATACCGTCTGTTGAAATTCTTATCAACAAAACTAGGACTATCTCTGCGACTATCTGCTGCTGTGTGTGCATACACCTGACCAGCTGAAATATTTGATGAATTTTGTCTATGTTTTTCATCTTGAACCAATAGCATGTAAGCTAAGGATCGCTAAGGTAGAGGTTGCATCATTAAGATAGGTGACCTAGCATTGGCATACTTAGGGTCCAGCTTCATCAACAATTGTATAAGTCTATCCTCATCTTACTGCTCCATAAATTTTTGTGTGAGATTACACTTACATCCATTACAAGTACAAATAGGCAATGGCCTAATTGCACTAAGTTCAACCCATACTCCTTTTATCTGAGTAAAATAATCAGGTATTGAAACAACTGAGGTCCTGAGGTTTGTCAGAATCTTTCCTTAAGATCCTTCCAGATTTTAGCTGCTGTACTTAAGTATATCACACTTTTGGCAATGCTAGGTTCTAAAGACCTCAAGATGTATGATATTATGATATCATTACATCGTTAAGCTTTGCAGTTAGTATCAATTAAGCTAGGCTTAGGCAAACTACCATTAATGAACATCAGTTTGTTTTTCACAAATAGAGCAAGTATCATACTCCTCCATTCCGCATAACAATCGCCATTAAATTTTTTAGAAATTAATGGCAAAGATGTATTTTCATTAGGATCAATGAAGTAAGGACTTAAAGGATTTTGAATAGGAGAAGAAAATGTTGGTGTAGAATTTTCAGGAGTTTCAGTTTATGGTGAAGTCATGATGTTTTTATCAATCAAATTTTCTTTCAATTATGAAGAAAAATCAATGAAATTCGACCTCGATTTAAGCAAAATGGTGTAATGATTTCTTCGGGTTATCAGACATGAATGAATAATACTTAAATGAAAAGAGAAATCAAACAACAAATCAAAGAAGGATTTGAGATAGAAAACCTGAATTCTGTATAATTTTTGATTTTCTGCATTATGTTTATACTACAGTTTCTTCAACATTTGCTGCTGATTTGTTCCCGCAAATGATTATTTTGCGATAAACTCCAGGATCTCTACTGTTATCCTGCTCTGATACCATAAAGAAGTTCTTAGAACTTCATTTGTATTTCATCTCAGTTTGAGATAAATGAGAGAGAGAGAGAAATGAGAGAAGAGATAAAAGTGAGATTTTATTATTATGATTGAGTAAATATTACAGCATTAATTGATTTATATAGGACAACATAATGACCTGTCCTAACCAATCAGAATAGAGGTCATACTCTTACAACCAATCATGAATAAGCTAACATGTACAATCTCATAACAACCTCTAACTGATTCTAACTGAATACATCAACATACAGTAGAGGATAAATAACCAACTAACTAACTACTAGATGAGCTGGCTGTAGCATTAGAGTTGGAGCTTCTCTTAGGCTTGTTTGTTGAGTTTGCTGAGCTAGCCTTGGACTACTGCATATCTTCATTAAAAAGTTAAACATTTTGGGAAGATATGGTAGGAGAGAGAAAAATACAAATTCGAGGAAACAATTGAACGAAGCTTGTCATCTTCATCACTAGAAACACATTCTAATTTTTGTTTATGAACTAAGCATAATTCCAAAATCAAAAGTAACAAATCATCTCATAATAAAACATCATTCAAATAATAGTATAACAACCACAAATATTGCACAAGCATTTCATCAAGTAATTCATACGCATAACAAAAAACACTTAACACAAACGAAATACTCATCAGGGAGAGGAGCTAGCTAAAAGCACTCAATCTGGATCTTCTTCCATAACAAGACTTTCCTTACTATCACCGCCTTCTTCTTCCTACTACTACTTTTCAGTTCTCAACTCATTCCCCACTATACCCTTTTAACTACAGAAAATGTTATGACAGACCATTCGGCAACAGATTGAATGGACGAGCTTATATACCTTTAATGGTTCAGCCTAAACGCCCGTTATATGCTCTTACCCAATTGTGGGGTTTGCCACATCCCTATTTGTAACTCTGTTTCTATTTCTCAATTTTCCCATCATCGTTGTCCCTCGTCTTCTTTTTTCTCACTTTTACTTTCTTTTTTGATAATTTTTTCTTACTTATACTTGATTTCAGTTTTGAGAAACTTACCCTATAAGGCTATTACATCTGTGTGCACTAGCTTTGTAATATTATAGTCATATTTCTAAATAACTTTTTCTTCTCTACCCCAAATTCAAAAAGAACATTTTTTTACTAGTTTTGTCTCTCCCTCTATGATAAATTTTGTATAAAACTATCTTATTAGACTAAAATTATTGTAAAGCCACCTCAATGTTTATCATAAACGGGTACTTCTAAAATTAAAGGGCAACTTTTGAACAAAGGGTTAACATTTTACCTGAAAAAAAAACATTTCTACACTTCTACTACGACATAAGAACATACCCCTTTAGGACAAAAATTAAATTCCGTATGTTTGACAAATCTTAATAAATTTGCGTTGCGTACTATTTGCTTTGTCTCTGTCTACATATAGATGAATGTGCGGGAAGAAACTGTACATGTAAAAAGCCGGCACGTTGCGAAAATACTATTGGAAGTTATAGATGCACTTGCCCAAAAGGCTACAGCCATGGAGACGGCACAATGGACAATCCTTGCGTTGCTGATGAAAAGCTATTGATATATAAAGTGATCGGAGGTAACTACATGAATATATTTTTTTTCTCCAGGTGTCGTGCCTTCGCCTTCTTACTTCCTAGGCGTAAATTGGCATTTCTAACAATTAACTCTCATACACTTGGATAAAATTGTCAAATTGGTATTTCTAAACATAAAAGTTTTTATTCCATTTTTTCTTCAGAAATTATATTTGTTGCCTTACCCATTGTTGGTCACTTTAAAACCTTGATACAACAGACACTAGGCAAGTATAAGCAAGTATCCGGCCCAAGCTCAACCCCATCCGGCAATTTATAGTGGAACTTACCACACCTGGCCATTCATAAAGGTCCACATACTCATTTTTATACAACACGCAATCATTCAGACATGCATCAATCCACTCATATTCTAAACCCAAAGGACACATTAAATTTTTGGCATAGTAGGTGGATTTTGGTAATAAATTACCCTCGGGAAACATATCTTGTAAAGCTTCTAAGAGTTCTGTGAAGCCTACATCAGTCAAATTATGTTTCGCTTTGATGTTGAAAAGGGTTAACACCCCACTCAATTGAGTGTATTTTGTACACCCTGGATAAAGGGGTTTCCCAGCAGCTTCAGACAAACTGTCAAACACTCGTGGCCGCTCATTAAAATGGTCACGGGCCCCTTCCAACATCTCACCTAATCTATCATCACCAAACTCTTCATCCTCAGTGTCACTATTATCTCTGTGGTCATCTTCATCACCTACTACATCATCACCTTCAATCCTAACATGATCTTCAATCACAACTTCATTCTCAACCCCAACATTCGACATATCAATCTCTAATGAGTTATTAGTGCCAACATCAACAATAACCCTATCCTGAGTATATTTTCCCTTCTCACCATGCCATAACCAAATATAATACTCAATCCTAAATCCACGACGAATAATATGATCCCTTATGGTCCTAATATCAGAAATCGTATTCACATTGTAGCAATCAACACATGGACAATAAATCTCAGCCTCGCAAGTAAGTTGTTGATGCTCTACATCACGTTTACAAAACTCATTCACACCTTGTACGAACTCCAACGTATTCCGCTTTCCATACATCCAATTTCGATCCATTTCTAAAAAACCCACACATACACATACATAAAAAATTATTATCAATTAAAAAATTCACATAAATATAACACAACAAGCTACTATTCAATGCATGTATGCTTCCATTGGGTCCTTATCACTCCAACCTAACCCATCCTTAAACGTCCAATCCCACTAGTGAATGCATGTATCATCTTTGATTCTAAGTATAATTCGGTAGTATTTCCCTTCAGTTCTACAAGTACACGATGAAGATAATTGCTTATCTTATATGTACCCAGAGAACAAATCAGGGAAATGACTCACCGTATTTCACTAAGTATCAAAGAATGAACACACATTCACTACCTAAGTGAGATGTGACTTTTAAGAACAGTCCCAAAACGGGGATTATTCAAGACTTACTCCTAATGAGTAAGTCTTGAACGGGTATCTAGGCATTATGAAGTACATAAAAACAATCGCATTCAAGTGATTCCAAGACATCACCAAACAACAATCGCATTCAAGCGATTTCAAGTTATCACCAAACAACAAGTACCAAACCATTCCTTAGATGTCCCTTCCCCTCCCATTGGTGAGTCTATCAATATGAAGGCATTGCATATCACTTAAAATAAAGTATTGCAAAAACATCACAAGAACTTAAGCAAAAACAATCCTGTATAACATTTTAGGGCATACAAAACTTGAGCAAAATCATCAAAAAAATTTTAATCCTCAGATCTTATAACTAATAATCATATATAAACTTTATACTAAACATTTTAAGCTACTAATTAAGCCAAATTTTCTATTCAAACACTATTAATTAAGAAAACTATAAAATTAAAAAAATTATGAAAAACTAACCTAATATGACAAGGGGAGGGTAGGCCGACGGTGAAGTACGAAAGTGGCGGAGGAGAAGGTGGCGCCGGCGGTGAAAACCCGAACCCACCGAACCAAAAACGTGAAAACCCACCGAACCAAAACGTGTGAGAAGCGGAGGAGAAAACGAAAAACCTATACCAAACCCAGATCTGGGGAAAAACGCAAACCCTTATCGCCGGAAGCCGAAATTTTTTCGCCGGAAACGTGACTCTTTTCGCCGGAAAGTGTAAGAGAGTGAGAAAGTGCGAGAGTAGAGAGAGAGAGAGAGAGAAAGAGAGTCGAGAGAGAAACAGTGAAGGCAAAAAAAAAAACCCGCGTTTTTTTAGATCTGGCGCAAACATAATGCTGCGGTTTCTGATAAAAACCGCAGCAATATGTTAAAATAATATTTTTAATATTATTTTAATATATTGATGTGCTTAAAATAATATTTTTATAAATATTATTTTAATATATTGTTGCGGTTCTTGTCTGAAACCGCATCAATATATCTGGTCAAATAGTCAACCTAGCTTTTTCAAAAAAGTTTCCGTTGAAACAATATTGCTGCGGTTTTCATCCGAAACCGCAGCAATATGTTTATTTTATAATTTACCTTTTCTTTTTACGTGATATATTGTTGTGTATGAGTAAAACCGCAGCAATAAGCATTTATTCTACTAGTGGGCCTGCTGAAGAATGAGAGACCTCCATGCTAAGGAAATAGTTGAGCAGACCTAAATCCTTGATGCTAAAAATAACATGTAAATTTTGTTTACGAGTGAGTATCTCATTAAGATCAGACCCAATAAGTATTATATCATCCACATATACTGCTACAACAGTGAGATGTGGATCAATCTTCTTGAGAAAAAGAGAATAGTCATTCTTTGACTGAGAATACCCTTGCCTCACCATTTCAGCCTTCAATCTTGTAAACCATTGACGAGATGCTTGCTTAAGTCCATACAAGGATTTATTAAGTTTGCAAACAAGCTGATTAGGAGTAGAGAAACCTTCAGGTGCTTTCATATAAACCTCCTCATGAAGTGTCCCATGTAAAAAGGCATTATTAATGTCCAATTGTTGCAAGGGCTGTTTGTGAGACGCTGCAACTGAAAGCAAACATCTTATTGTGGTCATCTTGATGATATCTGAGAAGGTCTCTTTATAATCCAACCCATATCTCTGAGTGAAACCTTCGGCTACAAGCTAGCCTTCAACCTTTCAACTATCCCATCAGCCTTTAATTTAACTTTGTATACCCACTTGCACCCAATAGCTTTCTTATGTTTAGTTAGAGGAACTAGATACCAAGTTTGGTTGGCAACCAAGGCATCTATTTCTTTCTGCATAGTAGCCACCCAACCATGGTGTTGAGAAGCTTCCCAATAGTTCACAGGTCCAGTAACATGAAAAGTGTTACTGATAAGAGCCTGAATAGGACAAGGTAACTGAAGCAATTGAACTATGATACAACAATGTGTGATAGCAGTGTCAGCTATGCAGATGTAGTTGTTAAGGTAAGCAGGTTTAGATCTAGTTCTGGTAGAATATCTAGGTACAGGAACTGAATTAGAAATATCAGGGATATTTAGATGAGGTGAGTGTATAAATGAACTGGATGTATTAAGAGGTAAGGTTGTGGCTGTGTTGGGCACATGAACTTCAGGTATAAGCATATTTGATGTGGTGTTTGGAGGTTGTGAAGAAGAAGAGGTTGTGGATGGATGGAAATCAGGTGTAAGATTAGGATATAAGAAAGGTTCAGGGACATCAAAGTCTAATGTTAGATTAATGGTGTGTTCTAGAGGAATGTAAATAGGCTGTGAAAGTTGAGAAGTAGAAGATGAGGTGGCTGAATAATGAAAAGGAAGATGATGTTCCTAGAAATGTCATCTCTTGAAATAATGATTTTGTGAGTTTCTAAGCAATAAAGCTTGTAGGCTTTCTGATGAAAGGGATAACCTATGAAAACACATAAGTTTGCTCTAGGATCGAACTTGGTCTATTATGCTTTGAGAGTAGAAGCAGACTAGAAACGCCCAAATACTTTAAGGTGAGCAAGGGAAGGCTTTGTACCATTGATTTTTTCATAAGGGGAACAAAAACCAATGCTGCTAAGAGGCATTCTGTTAACAATATGTGTTGCACACATTAAACATTCTCCCCAAAATCTGTCACGCATTTTTCTTTATTCTTTCGAGCAGGCCACTCACTAACGGCTTGAATCTTAGGAGGATCCATATAAACTCCTTCCTTTGGCACATAATGACCCAAAAATGCTACTCTCTCCAAAAGAAACTTAAACTTAGAGAACTTGGCAAACAATTGATTCTTCTTAAGCGTCTCCAGTATGATCCTCGTGTGCTCATCATGCTCTTCTTTGCTCTTTGAATAAATAAGAATGTCATCAATGAATACCACAACGAACTTATCTAAGAACTCATGAAAATCCTATTCATCAAATCCATAAATATGGCCGGAGCATTGGTCAATCCAAACGCCATCACAATAAACTCATAATAACCATAACGCGTCCTAAACACAGTCTAAGGTATACCCTTATCAGCCACCCTCAACTGGTGATACCCCGAACGTAAATCAATCTTTGAAAACATACTCGCTCCATTCAACTGATCAAACAGGTCATCTATCCTAGGCAAATGATACTTGTTCTTAATAGACACATTGTTTAACTCCCTATAGTCAATGCACAATCTCATACTCCTATCTTTATTCTTCACAAACAACACAGGAGCTCTCCAAGGTGACGTACTAGGCCTGATATAACCCTTAACTAACAGCTCTTGCAATTGCGTTTTCAACTCACTCATCTCAGGAGGTGCCATTCTATAAGGTGCTTTAGAAATAGGTGCAGTACCCAGAACTAAGACTATGGTGAACTCAACAGCTCTCGCAGGTGGCATACCCGA
Organism: Beta lomatogona; assembly: GCA_947646795.1. Taxonomy (NCBI): domain Eukaryota; kingdom Viridiplantae; phylum Streptophyta; class Magnoliopsida; order Caryophyllales; family Amaranthaceae; genus Beta; species Beta lomatogona. Next base: position 6,198,448 of record CANSNZ010000949.1, on the reverse strand, counting down.
AATTTCACTCGAAAACACATCCATAAACTCATTCACAATTGGAACTCCCTCGATTTTCAATCCAACCTCTTTACTCACATCTTGCACACTACAGAAAAATAGCTCACACCCCTTTTTCATCAACTTCTTCACTTTCATAGCAGAAATAACACCAAAGCTCTTAGGCTTCCCAAAACATTGATACGAAGTCAACTTCCCCAAAGGGCTTCTAAACACTACTTTCTGAGCTTGACAGCCTATCTTAGCCTTGTAGAAACCTAACCAATTCATCCCAAGAATAACATCTAGGTCTCCCAGATTAAACTCTATTAAATCAGAAGGATATACACATTTTCCTATCTTCAGAGGCAAATTTTTAAACAACTTGGTACACCTTATGACTTCCTCAGTAGGTATACTAATAGGCAAATCAATCACCTCAAAATTTACCAACCCCAGACACTTAATGACAGGCGACGAAACAAACGAATAAGTCGCCCCATAATCAAACAACGCTTTAACAAGAACAGAGTTAATAGAAAAACTACCAAAAACCACGTCGGCAGATCGTTCAGCTTCATCGCGACTTATTGCGAACAGTTTACTCGGAGCCTTATTTTGGTTGTTGTTCTCACTAGTAGGCTTCCTGAAGCTTCCTTGGTTGTTCTGTGACCCTATAGGCTTCAACCCTTGGTTACTTGATTGGTTGAACCCAGACGTTCCCTCACTCTCATTACCATCTGCTCTTTCCTTTGCTTGGTGAAGCACTCAAACTCTCTATGCCCCTTCCTTTCGCGGTAATGACAGGTTACTAAATCTCCCTTACAGTCTCTACCAGGGTGGTTCTTGTTACACTTCTTATAGTTGTAACTTCTCTCAGACTGGCTCTTACTATTAAAGCCTTGACCATTCCTTCCTTGGAAATTCCCATTCCTATTTCTATTATTCTTAAAATTTCCCTGATTTCCTCCAGCATTGAAATCCTTTCTTTTCTCGCCTACCACATCAATCTTCTAATCACGCCTAGATTGAAGGCCATAAATATCTAAGGATGCAAAAGTCTCACCACCTAACCCAAATTGGATTTCCCTAGTCAAACCTTGCTCAAATCGTTGAGCCTCCAACTCCTCAGTGGCTACTACCTCAGGTGCAAACCTCGACAGAACTATGAACTTACTATAGTACTTAGAGATGGTCATGGTCCCCATCTTAAGGTTTATAAATTCCTGGGCATTCTGTTTCCTCATAAAAGCAGGGTAAAACTTCCCTCTTAAAGCAGTAACAAAGGAATGCCAATTAAATCCCTCAACAACACTCAGTCTAGCCCCATTTTCTCTTTAACATAAGTCAGCCTCATCTTTCAGATATATAGTACAACTTGACCTACTCTCATACCCTCTGGACAATTCACAGCCCCGAAAATCTTTTCAAATTTCCTAACCCAATTCTCTAAGAAGGTAGGGTCAGCTTGCCCCTTAAAGTATGGTGGCTTAACTTTGGCTAGTCTTTCAAACATATCCCCAGCGAAATCGGGACGCTAGGCTCTTTCACAAGTCAAATTCTCCGCCAATAGGCGAATAGCAGAAGCTAAATCGTTACTATTATTAGCCATTCTACTTCGCGACCTAAAATTAACATAACTCTACTTTAGGTTTCGATACATAACTTACGTGCCATTCTTTCATGAATGCGACATTTGATTTGACCATAAAGATCGCATCAACAAACAATTTCTCATGAAGTTATAATAATACCACATAATAAATCATCATCGAACATATAATCATTCATGAAAATAGTGTCATCAAAAATAAACACGTGTGAGGATCCATAAATAAAAATTCAATCATAACACATAAATAAAATATTCCCATTCACGTTGTAAAAAAAATTCTTGCTCACTTGGGTAACTAAATATTTGCTTTTTATTTCTCCAAAGGTGCTAGTAGCAATTCTTCCAAAACATAATGCTAAACTCTTCCTAAATAAAATAAAGGTACTAAGAAATAAATATAAACCATTGCTTGACTAATTATCCAACATTTATTCTAAAAGCATAAATACATAAACTAGGGTGAAACATCATCAGTCTTATCCTTAGATTCCTTGTACTTTTCTGGAGTGAAAACTTCATCTTCAAAATCTTCAATGTCCTCAGTATTATAGTGGACATATCTTCTAGATCTCGTAGATCTTCACATCTTCTTAGGTTGAGGCTCTTCCTCTTCTGACTCAGAATCACTCTCAGATCTCATAACGGCATTGTAGATGGCCATTTTGGTCTGTCCTCTAGCACGGTCCAAATCCTGAATGACCTCATCATCACTATCAGGCATGCCTACTCTGAACACATAACGCATAATGATCTCTAGGCTAGTGTAGCTATCACTGCCATACTCATAACCTCCATCATCCTCATCATCACTCAACACAATCGGGTTGTAGTAACCCCCTACTCTAGTAGCTCCTCTATTAGACATAATTAGAGATCCTATAACAGATAAATATAACTTCTATAAGCAATTGGTACTTTCACTTAGCGTGTGATCCCTACAAAAACTAATAAGCAAGAATAACAAACATATAAAGCATAGGAAAAACATAAACAATTAGCATGGAAGAAAATTAATCATGCTGAACTAACTATTTAATGCAGACATATAATATTTCTATCCTATATGCCCTTCATATACTACTCATCTCTCACACCATAATAAAGTAAACAAAATAAACTAGAAGTATTAAAATAAATAAATAAATAAATAAATATGTATAAAATTTTCCAATTTATAAAGGAACCGAAAAAAAAATTAATATAGTTTGAAATTTTCGAACAAAAATAAAATAAAATAAAAATTTTGCACCCTATGTAAAAATAATTCGAACCAAAATAAAATAAAGTATTTAAAATCTTGAAATCTTGAAAAAGTTACAAAAAGTGATTTGAATACGACAAAGTGATCTGAATACAATGAATAAATAGGAGCTCAATTTTTAAGAAATTCATTTTAAGTAACTAGCTAGCTAGGCGCCTAAATAAGTTGGCACGAAAGGCCAATAAAAACCTAAACCTCCAAAATACCACTTTGTAACACCACGACAATTCTCTCTTTTCTAAAATACCTTTTTAATATAAAACATATAGAATTATCAAAGTATTATCGCCCGCGTGAAAACGTATCGGCTTATTCAGAATTTTGCAACAGAAAACATAATAAATAACTTTAGAAAAAAAACTTAGTCAACCACAAAGTCAACTCTAAAAGTCAAACCAACAAAACTCAAAGTCAACCTCAAAAGCCAAAGTCAACGTTGATTGTCGAAGTCAACTACGAAAAGTGTAAAGTCAAAATATGATAAATAATCTACACAAGCTCTCCAATCTCGAAATCCATGATGCATCATCTTCAAACCTGTAAATGACGATGCACTATTGATCCCTAGAGACTACTCACCAAAAACGTCATCACAAGATCAATAAGGCATAGCCATGATCAACATACACATACAAAGCATGTAATGAGCAAAGCTGAGTACAACATAATAAATAAATAAACAATCCTAACATGATACTAATAAATAATAAGCAGGAATAAATAATCATACAACAACATAGCAGACTACTTTTACTGAACTAAACTCCACAACCAATTAGTTAATTCACTTAGATGGAATAGTCAATGGAACCAGTTGTCCAACCAAAACCAGTCTTCAATTTTGAAGACGAAATATGGGCGCGACTCCCTATTCCCATGACCTACGATATCGTGGAACCTTTTAAATAAAAATAGGACACAGTGATCAATCCGGTCCCAAGAAAAGAAATGGGCTACCACCATGTACTCCAACTCATACTAGTCCAACACTTCAGACGTGTACAAGTCTAAAGCTATTCCTATCCACTCTTCACTTTACATGATTAATAATTTATTCACTTGTTATGACTCACAAGCAATACAAATACTATAATCATCAACCAATCATAAATTCCCATTTTTATCTTAGGATTAGATAAGTTATCAACAATAACTTAACAATCCAAGATTAATTTCAACCTTTAATCCATAACCTTCCATCATTTGTTGAACCAAGTCAACAACCAACCAACCTTTCATAGGTATAAAATATATTAACTTACCAAATAAGGCCCTCGGTCCTCATAAAGTAGTTAAATAATCCAAAGGGAACAACATGATTTAATCATGATTCAAACCAACATATATATTAATCCCTCATGTGAATTAATAGAATAAAGTTCCCAAATCCCATAAATCTTACATACAAACATAATATCAATATTATAACCAACATGCTTCACACAACGACATAAAACATACAAATCCAACTTAATACAAATCACATATGAACTAAAAATAGTTCCCTATACATGATACTACATCCATTCTCATTCTTAGGACATGATACTAGTCCAATCAACACATAGGTATGTACGTACCTTGCGTAGACAAATCGAGCGGCCACTTTCACAATCTTAAAAGTTGCCTAAAGAGAAATCTCCTCCTAAAACAACCAATATAAATCCATAATCAATATCTTATGAATTTACAGCAATAATAAAATACTTTAAACCCTTCTTAAAAGCGTTTAAAAACCTTTCCCATCATTAAAACTTACTTAGTACAACCTCCTAGTATAGTACTACTATAGTATATAGTTGATTAAAAACCCTCAAAACTCATGTTTAAATCATAAAAACTCCATCAACAATCCTCTTTCTAAATTTCCAGCAACATAATATGTACTAAAAATCTTTTTAAACATACTTATAATCACAAGAAAACCCAAAACCATAAACTATAACATGATACTATGATTTTTCCAACCTTTAAAAGCCTAAAAATCCATGCTTTGATATTTTTAAACCCTATTTTAACATAACAAGTAAAATATAAAATTTTATTTCTTCAATACATAATTAATATAATCTTATATTCATCATCAAATCATCAAATCACAACTTTTAAACATAAACTTATTAAAATAAACCCTAAAAATACAAACTTTGCATTAAATAAAACTTGAGGAGGAAGAAATAACAACCAAACAAAGGAGGAGAGAGAAGGGCGCCGGAAAACAGGGGTGGCAGCCAGGGACGGCGTTGGCAGTCGGCGACGGTCCGATGAGAGGAGGAAGAAGCCGAGAGAAAAATAAAAAGAGAGGAGAGAGAGAATCGAAAATTTTGGGGAGGAAGAGAGAGAAAATAAAATGTGTTTAATGTGTGGGAAGTTGGGGTTTTTGGAGTTTATATAGGTTCCCCTTTTGGGCTTAGGAAAAGATGATTGGGCCAAAGGTATTATATAATGTTTGATGAATTGAGTATTTGGGTTCCTCATGCCCAATTAAAAATCCTTTTCACAACCCAAGAAGTGTTTTAAGTTTTTCAAAGCATGACTAGACAAAATGATTGACTTATTTAAATCATTAAAATAATTCCTTGGACTTTCAAATAGTCAACCTTTGAAGAAATAAATCGTTTAAATACTATAATATTCTAAAATATATATAAATATACATTAAAATATATTTATAAAATTCATAAATTTACTGGAGATTACACAAGGAGAGAGAGAGCAACAAGAGGGAGTTTGTGTGAGAGGAGAAAGAAGGTGCGAGCGAGGAAGTGCGTAAGCAGGGGAGTGCGTTTTGGGACGCGTGAGGGTTACGCAAGGTGGTCGGAAGTAGGGCTGGCTCGAGGGTAGCAGCACGGTGGTTCAGGTCAGGCATCGAATGGGGAAAACAGATGGTGCATCCGATTTTGGGTAGACCAAAAACAAAGGAGGGGAGAGCTAGGGGGTGGGGGCTGGGCTTGGGTGGGGGGTTGGCAAGAGGGAGAGGGACGTGGTGGGTTAGGGTTACGTTAATTAGGGTTAGTGTTTAGGTGTTAGGTTAATTAGGGTTAGGGTTAGGTGTTAGAGTTAGGGTTAGGGGTTAATAGTGGCAAAATCGTAAATAATAGCAACGACGAGTTAACATCTGTTAGCAAAAAGGGTAGATGGTGCACAATTTTGAAAACTCAAGGGTATATGGTGAATTTCTAAAACATTTAGGGTATATGGTGAATTTCGTGAATGGTCGGGCGTATTTCGTGATATACTGTATATTTGTGAACCCAACTCTATATTTGTATTTCAATCAATTTAGAACTCTATTTATATTTTAAAAAATATGACATGGCACTTAATGAGCGCGACAAATGACGTCCAATGAAGACGCCAAATGTCGCGACCTCAAGAGCTGGCTTGTACTCAACTTTATATATTACTGCTGACAATCTAATATATATAACTTTGAATATTCTAATTATAACATGAATATGTTTTGTAGAATAACCCTAATTCTAATTGAATCTCTTTTCATAACCCTAGTTCTAATTGAATCCTTAATTCTAATTGTAGTAGGTTACTTTAATACTTTAACCCTAATTCTAATTAAATCTCTAATTCCAATTACCATAGGTTACTTTACTACGCTAGTATAGTAAATATTTACTTTTATATGTTACTTTAATACAAAATTTTAAATATAATATAAATGGATCTTATATTAAAGTACTTTTTAAACATTTTCCAACAATACAAAAATCATAATTTTACGAACAATATATTAAAAGTTATAATCAATTTACTATATTTAAGTTTTTCATTGTGACCCCAACTCTATATTCGTATTTTAATCAATTTACAACTTTGTTTATATTCAAAAAAATGGCACTTAATGAGCGCGACAAATGGCGTCCAATGAGAACGCCAAATGCCGCGACCTCATGAGTTGGCTTTTGTACTCTACTTTATATATTAGTTATGTGATATAACACTTGTGTTGCAAATGTATACTACTTACATAAGCATCAAAGTACCCAAGGAGCATTTACAAAAATATTAAAGAATGATGGTTGACCTATTTGGTTGGAGGCCCTTCTTCCATCTTTGTGACAAGGATTTGATTTTTGCCCCTTGCGTGCAAAGTGGGATCCCAAATTTCTCATCCCCCACTTGTACAAGTGATATTCATCTTACCTTAAAAATAATTTACAAAAAAAACCATATGCTACCAATACAAATAATATATACTAAAACAAAAACTGTAAATATATATAAGGTGGGATACGTTGAAAACAACTCTTAATCTGAAAACTGAAAACAAGGATAACTTTTATCACATTTAGGACATTTATGTATTTAACGGGTAACTTTTGCTAGTTTTAGGGTAACTTTATTATAGTAAGAGGAACTTCATATATTATAAGAGTAACTTTTACCACTTTAAGGGCAACTTTATATACTTTAAGAGTAACTTTTTCTACTTTAAGAGCAACTTTATATGTTTTAAGTGTAACTTTTACCACTTTAGGCAACTTTATATATTTTAAGAGTAACTTTTATTTTTTATTAAGTAAATTTAAGTATTACAAAAGTAACTTTGACTAGTATTAGAGTAACTTTAAGTCTTAGATATTTTTTTCCAACACTGCCACCTTCTTTCTCAACTTTCATCTTCTTCCTTTTTTTTTGCCAACCTTTGTCTCTTCAAACAACGATATTAAAAAATCTATGTCCATACATTTCAAAATCAAAGAGGAAAAGTAAAGAAGTTCTTAGAACTTCATTTGTATTTCATCTCAGTTTGAGAGAAATAAGAGAGATAGAGAGAGATGTGAGATTGTATTATTATGATTGAGTAATTATTACAACAATGATTGATTTATATAGAACAACATAATGACCTGTCCCAACCAATCAGAATTGAGCTCATACTCTTACAACCAATCATAAATAAGCTGACATGTACAATCTCATAACAAGCTCTAACTTATTCTAACTAAATACATCAGCATACAGTAGAGGACAAATATCCAAGTAGCATGAGAGTTGGAGTTTGGCTTTGGCTTGTTTGTTGAGCTTGCTGAGCTAGCCTTGGACTGCTGCATACCTTCATTAAACCCTGCAAGCTGCAGGATGACTGAAAAGCAGTCATACCAAGCTTGGAAATATGCCTGTCATGTTGAGGAGAAGACAAGGGTTTGGTGAGTACATCTGCTAGTCGTTCTAAGGTAGGAAGTTAGTTCAAGGAGACCATCAATAACTTTTTCCCTTGTAAAGTGATAGTCCAAATCTATGTGTTTGGTACGTTCACTGAAGACTGGATTTCTTCTAATGTGAAGAGCACTCTGGTTGTCACAGTTCAAAGTGACTAGAGTTAAATGAAACACATCAAGCTCTTGAAGCAACTTGACTAACCATGTGACCTATGTTGCTGATGCAGCCATGGCGCGATATTCAGCCTCACTAGAAGACATGGATATGGTGGTCTGCTTCTTAGACTTCTAGGAAACTGCAGAGTTCCCTAGTAACAAGATGTAGCCGGTAACAGACCTCCTGGTATGTACACATGAGGCCCCATCTTAGTCTAAAAAGGCTTGTAATGTCAAATGAGGTGTATCTTTTAGTAGAATGCCCTGACCAAGTGTGTGAGCTAGGTATCTAAGGACATGGTGAAGAGCTTGAAAGTGAGAAACTCTTGGCTGATGCATGAATTGACGGAGGATTTGAACTGCAAAGGAGAGATCAGGCCTTGTATGGGTTAAAAAATTCAACTTGCCAACCAAGCATCTGTACAGTTCTGGGTCTAGATAAAGTTCTCCATCTGTAGTAGTAAGTCTAGTAGTTGCAGAAAGAGGAGTCTTGGCCCTTTTGGAAACATCAAGGCCACATTCAACTAACAATTCCTTGCTGAATTTGAACTGTGTCATAATGATGCCTTACTAGTAGAATAAATGCTTGTTGTTGCGGTCATTAAGTGGCCTATTGCGGCAGTTTTGGCCCGCAACAATTAACGGTGCAACGACAGGTAATTAAACTATTGTTGTGGTTTGTAACCGCAGCAATATTACAATGTATTGATGCGGTTTCTGGGAAAAACCGTAGCAATATATATTTTTTATTATAAAAAGACAGTACTTCCTCCGTTCCAAAATAAGTGAAACACGTGTCTCAAAAAGCTCTCATATAAATGAGAGAAATGTTTCACTTATTTTGGAACGGAGGAAGTATATTGCTGCGGTTTCTGGGAAAAACAGCAGCAATATACTGTCTTTTTTTTTAATATTTTTATGCACGTATGTTCCATACAACCTCCTCATGCAAGAAGCAGGATGCAGCAAGCAGAATGCAACAGCTGCAACAATATTTTCTGCATAAATTTCGATAGTGCTTCGTTTGTAAATTGGATAAACCCATAATTGGGAATTAACCTGTACAATATTATATGCAACAACCAACATCCATCATCCAAAATTCATCCAACAACCAACATCTAATCCAAAATTCATCCAACAACCAACAACCAACATCCATCATCCTCTAAGAACCAACTCTCGAGCGCCTTTTCTAGCGTGTTCTGCAATAAAAAACACATTAAGTTAGTAGAATATAATTTAAGTTAATAAAACCAAGTTAATTTGATTATAAACTTACTACAGCCTCATCTGACATCATAGCCTCTTTGAAGGTAAGCCAATCCTCCATCTTGATGTGCTTGTATACATCTGGCGGAGTATCACCTAACTTCTCTTTCTTTGATATGACTCTGGTCATTGTGATCCAACCAGATTCCAATTTGCTCTTAAAATCCCTCCATCTAGAGTTCACAGAAGTCAAGTAGTGCTTCCTATAGCTTATCTCGTCCGGAAGGTGAAACATATTCTGTTTTCCATCATAAAAAAAAGGGATATTATCTCAGATGACCCTGACATATAGGCATTTTTCCCAAATAACCCTGACATAAATTTTTTTCCCCAGATAACCCTAAACTTGTATTTTGTCATTAAACATGACGGAATGACTAACGGTGTTAAGTATTTGATATTTACAATTAAAAACCTATTTTTTAAAAAGAAAAAAAAAAAGGCAATTGTTCTTCATCCTCTCTCCTTAGCTTGTTCTTCACCCTCTGCCATATCTTCAACCTCTCTCTCTCTACCTCCTCAATCTCCATTGTTACTCCACTTGCTTCTCCATTCATTCTCTCTCCACCACCCCCTGATTTTCTCTCTCTCCTCCACCACCCTTTAGTTTTCTCTCCTCCACCTCCACCACCAACTCCTGATTCTCACTCTCTCCACTTTTAGTTATTTTATATGATTATTGAACAATTTTTTTGTCTCGTAGCTAGATATAGTTTTCTTTTGGTATTATTGCTATCGGGGTCCTCAAGATTTTGGGTCACTGTTTGAAATTTGTTGGTTAGTGTTTTGGGTATGTTTTGATTTATAGTGTTTTCTTATTGTTATGATGTCGTTGGCAACTTTATGCTGAAATTTTTTTGGGTTTTGGTTATATTGTTGATTGGTTTAATATTGTAGAATGAAGTAGTTTCACCTGTGAGTATGAGTAATAGGCAAGAACTGATTTTGGGAAAATTAGGAGATTAATGGCTAGGTGTGGAAATGGGTATCATGTACGAAGAGAGAAGTATGGCCTAAAACACACCCCTGTAAACCCACCCCATACCACCACCATTCTCGTGATACATCGACTACCTTTGGCCACCCACAACCAGCAACCACCACACAACCACCACGACTACCCCAACCACCACCCAAATCAGATAGAAAGCAAAACCTAACCTCTACAAATCCACCCAACAGTCTTGTAAAACCCACACAATAAACCACCACCACTCCACAGACTAGCCACGATAAGAAATCTAGAGAGACGAAAGCATCAGTTCAAAGAGAAAGGGAAAAACCACCCCGCCGGCGCTGGGGAATGAGAGCCACCGCTGGAGAATATGGGACGGAAGCCACCAAGGATGTTGGAAAATTTTCGAGAAATTCAAGTTATTTCAATGAATCGAAGAAGGAATTCAAGTTATTGGTTTGGAAAAAATAAATCAAGGAAGACATGTTAAGGGGATTGAGTTTAAGTTTTGTGAGAGAGGAGAGAGAATATGAACAAGGTTATAATTATGGAGGATTAACAATGGTTGATTTCATGGTTTTTGGGTTTGAATGGTTGATAAGTTGATAAGTTGTTGTTGGTGGCGAGAAGGTTGAGTTGAACTTTATCTGGATCTGGAGAGAGAGAGGGAGATGAAGATATGATTGATGAAGAACAAAAGAAAGAGGATGAAGAACATAAATGTTTTTGTTTTTTTTTTTTAAAAAAAATCGATTTTTCATTATAAATGTCAAAATTGTTAACACTGTTAGATATTCCGTTAAGTTTAATTACAAAATACAAGTTTAGGGTTATCTGGGGAAAAAAATATATGTCAGGGTTATTTGGGAAAAAGGCCTATATGTCAGGGTTATCTGAGATAATATCCCTAAAAAAAATAGTGTAGTCAAGTAGTGCAGTCAAGTCTCAAGTTCCTAGCTTCCTGACCATATTCCCAATATCTGGAATCTATAGCCTTCCATTGAGGAGAATTTGCTGGATGCCTAAGCATCCCATCTTTCTTTCTCCGATCAGCATGCAATCTTAGGTTCTTTGCATCTTCTTTGATAGAAAAGAGCCTCTTGAACCTTGGCACAATTGGAAGATACCACAACACTTTCGCAGAAGGACCCGTATTGTCCGGCCCGGGCTCAACCCCATCCGGCAATTTATAGCGGGACTTACCACACCTCGGGCATTCATAAAGGTCCACCTACTCATTTTGATACAACAAGCAATCATTCGGACATGCATCAATGCACTCATATTCTAAACCCAAAGGACACATATCTTGTAAAGCTTCTAAGAGTTCTGTGAAGCCTACATCAGTCAAATTATGTTTCCCTTTGATGTTGAAAAGGGTTAAAACCCCACTCAATTGAGTGTATTTGTTACACCCTGGATAAAGGGGTTTCCCAGCAGTTTCAGACAAACTGTCAAACACTCGTGGCCGCTCATTAAAATGGTCACGGGCCCCTTCCAACATCTCACCTAATCGATCATCACCAAACTCTTCATCCTCAGTGTCACTATTATCTCCGTGGTCATTTTCATCACCTACTACATCATCACCTTCAATCCTAACATGATCTTCAATCACAACTTCATTCTCAACCCCAACATTCGACATATCAATCTCTAATGAGTTACTAGTGCCAACATCAACAATAACCCTATCCTGAGTATATTTTCCCTTCTCACCATGCCATAACCAAATATAATACTCGGCCCTAAATACACGACGAATAATATGATCCCTTATGGTCCTAATATCAGACATCGTATTCACATTGTAGCAATCAACACATGGACAATAAATCTCAGCCTCGCAAGTAAGTTGTTGATGCTCTACATCACGTTTACAAACCTCATTCACACCTTATACGAACTCCAACGTATTCCGCTTTCCATACATCCAACTTCGATCCATTTATAAAAACCCCCACACATACGTACATATATAAAAAAATTATTATCAATTAAAAAATTCACATAAATACAACACAACAAGCTAATATTCAATGCATGTATGCTTCCATTGGGTCCTCATCACTCCAACCTAACCCATCCTTAAACATCCAATACCACTAGTGAATGCATGTATCATCTTTGATTCTAAGTAAAATTCAGCAGCATTTCCCTTCAGTTCTCCAAGTACACAATGAAGATAATTGCTTATCTTATATGTACCCGGAGAACAAATTAGGGAAATGACTAACCGTATTTCACTTAGAATCAAAGAATGAACACACATTCACTACCTAAGTGAGATGTTATGTTTAAGAACAGTCCCAAAACGGGGACTATTCAAGACTTACTCCTAATGAGTAAGTCTTGAACGGGTATCTAGGCATTATCATGTACATAAAAACAGTCGCATTCAAGTGATTCCAAGTCATCACCAAACAACAATCGCATTCAAGCGATTTCAAGTTATCACCAAACAACAAGTACCAAACCATTCCTTAGATTTCCCTTCCCCTCCTATTGGTGAGTCTATCAATATGAAGGCATTGCATATCACATAAAATAAAGTATTGCAAAAACATCACAAGAACTTAAGCAAAAACAATCCCGTATAACATTTTAGGGCATACAAAAACTTGAGCAAAATCATCAAAAAAAATTTTAATCCTCAGATCTTATAACTAATAATTATATATATACTTTATACTAGACATTTTAAACTACTAATTAAGCCAAATTTTCCATTAAAAAACTATTAATTAAGAAAACTATAAAATTTAAAAAATTATGAAAAACTAACCTAATATGACAAGGAGAGGGTGGCGCCGGCGGTGAAAACCCTACCCACCGAACCAAAAACATGAAAACCCACCGAACCAAAACGTGTGAGAAGTGGAGGAGAAAACGAAAAAACCCTATAACAAACCCAGATCTGACGAAAACGCGAACCCTTATCGCCGGAAGCCGGAATTTTTTTGCTGGAAACGTGACTCTTTTCGCCGGAAAGTGTCAGAGAGTGAGAGAGTGCGAGAGTAGAGAGAGAGAGAGAGCCGAGAGAGAAACAGTGAAGGCAAAAAAAACCCGTGTTTTTTTAAGATCTGGCGCAAACATATTGTTGTGGTTTCTGACAAAAACCGCAGCAATATGTTAAAATAATATTTTTCTAATATTATTTTAATATATTGCTGCGGTTCTTGCCAGAAACCGCAGCAATAATATATCTAGTCAAATAGTCAACCTTTTTCAAAAAAGTTTCCGTTGAAACAATATTGCTGCGGTTTTCATCCGAAACCACAGCAATATGTTTATTTTATAGGAAAAATTGTAAAAAATAATCCCAAGTTTCAGGTGTCTTCCCATATTAATCCCAAGTTTAAATTATTTTTGAATAATCTGAAGTTTGGGAGTCATCTTCCCATATTGGTCCAAAAGACCTATAATCGTTTGAACCAATTTTAAAAAGTTGATAAAACACCATTTTATTGAAAAAAATCACCTCTAATTGCCTTCATCACCACTCCACTATTAAAATGAAAGGCAAACGAAAATGTTTCACGCGGCGTATTGACCTTTAAAACGAGTTTTAAACCGACTTTTTTTCACTAGGGACCAATAAGGGAAGACTACTAACAAACTTGAGATTATTTAAAAATAATCCAAAGTTGGGATTAATTTGGGAAGATGGCCAAAACTTGGGATTATTTTTGACAATTTTTCCTATTTTATAATTTACCTTTTCTTTTTACGTTATATATTGTTGTGTATGAGTAAAACCGCAGCAATACCACCGCATCAATAAGCATTTATTCTACTAGTGGGCCTGCAGAATAATGAGAGACCTCCATGCTAAGGAAATAGTTGAGCAGACCTAAATCCTTGATGCTAAAAATAACATGTAAATTTTGTTTGAGAGTGAGTATCTCATCAAGATCAGACCCAATAAGTATTATATCATCCACATATGCAGCTACAACAGTGAGATGTGGATCAATCTTCTTGAGAAAAAGAGAATAGTCATTCTTTGACTGAGAATACCCTTGCTTCACCAATCCAGCCTTCAATCTTGTAAACCATTGACGAGATGCTTGCTTAAGTCCATACAAGGACTTATTAAGTTTGCAAACAAGCTGATTAAGAGTAGAGAAACCTTTAGGTGCTTTCATATAAACTTCCTTATGAAGTGTGCCATGTAAAAAGGCATAATTAATGTCCAATTGATGCAAGGGCCGCTTGTGAGAGGCTGCAACTGAAAGCAAACATCTGATTATGGTCATCTTGATGATAGCAAAAAAGGTCTCTTTATAATCCAACCCATATCTCTGAGTAAAACCTTCGGCTACAAGCCTAGTCTTCAACCTTTCAACTATCCCATCAGCCTTCAATTTAACTTTGTATACCCACTTGCACCTAATAGCTTTCTTATGTTTAGTTAGAGGAACTAGATACCAAGTTTGGTTGGCAACCAAGGCATCTATTTCTTTCTGCATAGTAGCCACCCAACCATGGTGTTGAGAAGCTTCTCAATAGTTCACAGGTCCAGTAACATGAAAAGTGTTACTAATAAGAGCCTGAATGGGAGAAGGTAACTGATCGAAGCAATTGAACTATGTTACAACAATGTGTGACAGTAGTGTCAGCTATGCAGATGTAGTTGTCAAGGTAAGCAGGTTTAGATCTAGTTCTGGTAGAATATCTACGTACAGGAACTGAATTAGAAATATCAGGGATATTTAGATGAGGTGAGTGTATAGATGAACTGGATGTATTAAGTGGTAAGGTTGTGGCTGTGTTGGGTACATGAACATCAGGTATAGGCATAGTTGATGTGGTGTTTGGAGGTTGTGAAGAAGAAGAGGTTGTGGATGGATGGAAATCATGTGTAAGATTAGGATATAAGAGAGGTTCAGGGACATCAAAGTCTAATATTAGATCAATGGTGTGTTGTAGAGGAATGTAGATAGGCTGTGAAAGTTGAGAAGTAGAAGATGAGGTGGCTGAATAATGAAAAGGAAGATGATGTTCCTAGAAATGACATCTCTTGAAATATTGATTTAGTGAGTTTCTACGTAATAAAGCTTGTAGGCTTTCTAATCAAAGGGATAACCTATGAAAACACATAAGTTTGCTCTTGGATTAAACTTGGTCCTTTGTGCTTTGAGAGTAGAAGCAGAACAGAAACACCCAAATACTTTAAGGTGAGCAAGAGAAGGCTTTGTACCATTGATTTTCTCATAAGGGGAACAAAAATCAATGCTGCTAAGAGGCATTCTGTTAACAATATGTTTTGCACACATTAAACATTCTACCCAAAATCTGTCAGCATTTTTCTTTATTTTTTGGTAAAAATGTAAGTATATATACCAAAAAACATTCCAGTGCCATCTTTACAACCTAGCAACAAAGACGACTATCAGCAGCCACAACCAGAACAATACACCACCAACAAAAACAGAGAGAAACACAACTAATTATCTAGCTTCTATACATAAGTTGTTAAACCAAATTAAATCTTCATTGCTCCATTTATCATTTATCCTTGCTCGAACTCTAATACATGTATCTGCTTGAATCTGCTTGATCAATATCTCAGGCCTCAGAACTACTGCATTCCAGTAGGAATGATTCCTTGCTCTCCAAAGATAATAAACAGTTGCAGCTAGGCTAGCATAGCAAACTAGTTGCTGCTTTTTGGACTTGTACTTTCTGCCCCATTTCTTCCACATTGTATATAAGCTCTGCTCTTGACTCTGTCTGATGCTCAATCACTGCATAATGACATGACAGACCTTAGTACCATAGAATAAGGCCCTTGTTGTTTCTACCAAGTGCCTATATTTTTGTTCCATAATCCCATTTTGTAGGGGACTTTCAGCACATGTTCTTTGATGTCTAATTACTTTATAATTAAACAAATCCAATATATGACCTTCACACAATTCTGTAGCATTATCTGTTCTAAAACATGTTATTTTCATATGGTATTGTGTTTCTACTAAAATAGAAACTTTTTTGAGAATTGAAACTGCATCATTCTTGTGTTTCATCATAAATATCCATGCATGTCTAGAAAAGTCATCAACCACAGTGAGGAACCAAGCATAACCATCATGAGTCTTAGTTTTGTAAGGACCCCAAGTGTCAACATGAACTAAATCACAACATTTGAGTGTGTTTGTAGTACTAACAGGAAATGGTAATCTAGTCGTTTGGCTTTGGGAAATATTTGACATATAGAATCACAAGCAACATTATTATTAGGAATATCAAGATTCAATAAATGCAATTTATTGAATGGCATGTGACCTAACATGAGGTGCCATAGCTTTGCATTCTTAGAGCGAGCCAACAGAGCAACTTCATATTGAAGTTATTGTTTGTCTGAACTTGTATTTTTCTGGAGTCTGAGCTTGTATTATTTCAGTAATGGTCATCATTCACAGCATACAAACCAGCATTGAGTCTACCAATAACCATTGAGTGATGTAAGGAGGGATCTTGAAGTAAACACAAATCATATGTGAAGGTTATGTGACAATTCATGTCAGTGCAAAGCTTATGAGTGGATAACAAGTTAAACTTGAATCCAGAGACATGTAGCAATTTCTCCAGTATAATCCCATTGTCAAACTCCACTTTTGCTATGTTTTCAACTATCACTTGTTTCCCATCAGCAAAGGCGATAGTATTAGGAAGTTTAGTATATGTTTCATAGGATGAAAATAAGGCTTGATTTGAACAGATATGATTAGTAGCCCTGCTGTCTATGATCCATTTTGAGTTGGAACAAGTAATGAGACAATTACCTGCTACATGAGCATAACTACTTGTAGATGAGATATCTTAATATTTATTATTTGAAGTTAAAATAAGCTGAAGAAGATTGCTCAACTGCTCTTTAGAGATGTGAGTAACACTTGTTCCATGATCAGTATTGGCACCTTGAGCCAAAATAGCAACATTCTTACCCTTGCCTTTATTCTGTGAGGGATAACCATGTACTACCTCTGTCCCAGAATAGACACTTTCCTTTTATGTTTGTCCCAAATTAGTTTGAACACTTCCATTTTTGGCATGGTCCCACCATTAATATATTATTTCTTTTACACATCTTTGGCCCACACTCTACCTTTTATCAATAAAAAGTTACCCAACTTTATCTCTCCTCTAATAAAAAATACCACACCAACTCCTATCACATCTACTTTTTAAATAAAATAACATTTGATAACCACACCACAACTTATCACCTTAAAGTACGTGTCCCAATAAGTGTTCAGATCTTTCTGGGACGGTGGGAGTATCTTCCAGTAGGTATCTATAGTGTGGCCCATTCTCTTGCAATGGTCACCGGACTTCTCGCGCGCGCCTCCAACAACAATCTTCTTCCCTGGATACTGGAATATATGCTTAGGATACCGTCTGTTGAAATTCTTATCAACAAAACTAGGACTATCTCTGCGACTATCTGCTGCTGTGTGTGCATACACCTGACCAGCTGAAATATTTGATGAATTTTGTCTATGTTTTTCATCTTGAACCAATAGCATGTAAGCTAAGGATCGCTAAGGTAGAGGTTGCATCATTAAGATAGGTGACCTAGCATTGGCATACTTAGGGTCCAGCTTCATCAACAATTGTATAAGTCTATCCTCATCTTACTGCTCCATAAATTTTTGTGTGAGATTACACTTACATCCATTACAAGTACAAATAGGCAATGGCCTAATTGCACTAAGTTCAACCCATACTCCTTTTATCTGAGTAAAATAATCGGGTATTGAAACAACCGAGGTCCCGAGGTTTGTCGAAATCTTTCCTTAAGATCCTTCCGGATTTTAGGCTGCTTGTACTTAAGTATATCACACTTTTGGCAATGCTAGGTTCTAAAGACCTCAAGATGTATGATATTATGATATCATTACATCGTTAAGCTTTGCAGTTAGTATCAATTAAGCTAGGCTTAGGCAAACTACCATTAATGAACATCAGTTTGTTTTTCACAAATAGAGCAAGTATCATACTCCTCCATTCCGCATAACAATCGCCATTAAATTTTTTAGAAATTAATGGCAAAGATGTATTTTCATTAGGATCAATGAAGTAAGGACTTAAAGGATTTTGAATAGGAGAAGAAAATGTTGGTGTAGAATTTTCAGGAGTTTCAGTTTATGGTGAAGTCATGATGTTTTTATCAATCAAATTTTCTTTCAATTATGAAGAAAAATCAATGAAATTCGACCTCGATTTAAGCAAAATGGTGTAATGATTTCTTCGGGTTATCAGACATGAATGAATAATACTTAAATGAAAAGAGAAATCAAACAACAAATCAAAGAAGGATTTGAGATAGAAAACCCGAATTCTGTATAATTTTTGATTTTCCGCATTATGTTTATACTACGGTTTCTTCAACATTTGCTTTGCTGATTTGTTCCCGCAAATGATTATTTTGCGATAAACTCCAGGATCTCTACTTGTTATCCCGCTCTCGATACCATAAAGAAGTTCTTAGAACTTCATTTGTATTTCATCTCGGTTTGAGATAAATGAGAGAGAGAGAGAAATGAGAGAAGAGATAAAAGTGAGATTTTATTATTATGATTGAGTAAATATTACAGCATTAATTGATTTATATAGGACAACATAATGACCTGTCCTAACCAATCAGAATAGAGGTCATACTCTTACAACCAATCATGAATAAGCTAACATGTACAATCTCATAACAACCTCTAACTGATTCTAACTGAATACATCAACATACGGTAGAGGATAAATAACCAACTAACTAACTACTAGATGAGCTGGGCCGTAGCATTAGAGTTGGAGCTTCTCTTAGGCTTGTTTGTTGAGTTTGCTTGAGCTAGCCTTGGACTACTGCATATCTTCATTAAAAAGTTAAACATTTTGGGAAGATATGGTAGGAGAGAGAAAAATACAAATTCGAGGAAACAATTGAACGAAGCTTGTCATCTTCATCACTAGAAACACATTCTAATTTTTGTTTATGAACTAAGCATAATTCCAAAATCAAAAGTAACAAATCATCTCATAATAAAACATCATTCAAATAATAGTATAACAACCACAAATATTGCACAAGCATTTCATCAAGTAATTCATACGCATAACAAAAAACACTTAACACAAACGAAATACTCATCAGGGAGAGGAGCTAGCTAAAAGCACTCAATCTGGATCTTCTTCCATAACAAGACTTTCCTTACTATCACCGCCTTCTTCTTCCTACTACTACTTTTCAGTTCTCAACTCATTCCCCACTATACCCTTTTAACTACAGAAAATGTTATGACAGACCATTCGGCAACAGATTGAATGGACGAACTTATATACCTTTAATGGTTCAGCCTAAACGCCCGTTATATGCTCTTACCCAATTGTGGGGTTTGCCACATCCCTATTTGTAACTCTGTTTCTATTTCTCAATTTTCCCATCATCGTTGTCCCGTCTTCTTTTTTTTCTCACTTTTACTTTCTTTTTTGATAATTTTTTCTTACTTATACTTGATTTCGGTTTTGAGAAACTTACCCTATAAGGCTATTACATCTGTGTGCACTAGCTTTGTAATATTATAGTCATATTTCTAAATAACTTTTTCTTCTCTACCCCAAATTCAAAAAGAACATTTTTTTACTAGTTTTGTCTCTCCCTCTATGATAAATTTTGTATAAAACTATCTTATTAGACTAAAATTATTGTAAAGCCACCTCAATGTTTATCATAAACGGGTACTTCTAAAATTAAAGGGCAACTTTTGAACAAAGGGTTAACATTTTACCTGAAAAAAAAACATTTCTACACTTCTACTACGACATAAGAACATACCCCTTTAGGACAAAAATTAAATTCCGTATGTTTGACAAATCTTAATAAATTTGCGTTGCGTACTATTTGCTTTGTCTCTGTCTACATATAGATGAATGTGCGGGAAGAAACTGTACATGTAAAAAGCCGGCACGTTGCGAAAATACTATTGGAAGTTATAGATGCACTTGCCCAAAAGGCTACAGCCATGGAGACGGCACAATGGACAATCCTTGCGTTGCTGATGAAAAGCTATTGATATATAAAGTGATCGGAGGTAACTACATGAATATATTTTTTTTCTCCAGGTGTCGTGCCTTCGCCTTCTTACTTCCTAGGCGTAAATTGGCATTTCTAACAATTAACTCTCATACACTTGGATAAAATTGTCAAATTGGTATTTCTAAACATAAAAGTTTTTATTCCATTTTTTCTTCAGAAATTATATTTGTTGCCTTACCCATTGTTGGTCACTTTAAAACCTTGATACAACAGACACTAGTAGAAAAATGATAATTTGCGTCTCTCTATTTGCGTCGAACGAAATAACAATTGACGCAAATGTTTAGGAACGGACGATTTGCGTCGGATCATAGTCTAAATCCGACGCAAATAACCAAAGAAAATGAGTAAAATGAAGATTTGCGTCGGACATGCACAAAGGTAAGAAGCAAATGATTAAAGCCCAAGGATTTAGATTCAACAATGTGCATCAGACG